>VMRM01000051.1:0-594793 GCA_010277075.1 Poeciliopsis retropinna
CCCTAACCCCCCTACCCTAACAACCCAACCCTAAACCCTAACCCTAACCCTAACCCTAACCCTAACCCTAACCCCTAACCCTACCCAACCCTAACCCTAACCCTAACCCTAACCCTAACCCTACCCTAACCCTAACCCTAACCCTAACCCTAACCCTAACCCTAACCCTAACCCTAACCCTAACCCTAACCCTAACCCTAACCCTAACCCTAACCCTACCCTAACCCCCTACCCTAACCCTAACCCTACCCTAACCCTAACCCTAACCCTACCCTACCCTACCCTAACCCTAACCCCTAACCCTAACCCTAACCCTACCCTAACCCTAACCCTAACCCTAACACCCTAACCACCCTAACCCCTAACCCTAACCCTAACCCTAACCCTAACCCTAACCCTAACCCTAACCCTACCCTAAACCCTAACCCTAACCCTAACCCTAAACCCTCCCTAACCCTAACCCTAACCCTACCCAACTCTACCCAACCCCCTCAACCCTCACTCTACCCAAACCCTAACCAGTCACCCTCAACCTACCCAACCCTAACCATCACCCTCAACTCTACCCAACCCTAACCAGTCACCCCAACTCTACCCAACCCTAACCATCACCCTCGAGCCTAACCACCCCCTCAACCTGGCTTTAAATGACATGTCCCCTTCCCAAAGACTCTTCACTTACCCTAACCATTAGAGGTCCAAAATATCATTAGAGGTCCGACATATCAAACATGGACCAATTTTCACTTGACATGGGACCACCTCCAGACCACTCAGGACCCTCCGAAACCCACTCTGGGAAGGGTCCCGTAGCTTGACCCGTCGGCAACACTTGGAGCAATTTGGCCCATTTGCCAACTCGGGCAACCCCCACAAATGACACCTCCACGGACTCGGGGGGACCCCCTGAGCACGCAGGACCCACTCCCACCTCGATCCGACCTTCCTACCCACACTTACAAAATACATGGGGGTCTATGGCAGCTATAGGAAGGGGAGGGGCCAGGGCCACCAAACTTGCTGGGGACCTGGGGGGCCCGGGGGGACCATGCACACCGAGTTTGGGGAGGATGGCACTTATGGTTCTTGACTTATGGAGCGTGCTCAATTTTTTCAAATCAATGGGAGTCAATGGCAGCTATGTCAAGGGAACGAGCCACACCCACCAAACTCACAGGGTAGGTGGGCACCCTCACTGCCCCTCTCTGTGCCAACTATGGGCCCTCTGGCACTTATACTTTTTCACTTATTCAGCGTGCTCAATTCCATTTTCTGGCTATCATCCCCTATCCTAACCCTAACCCTACCCTAACCCTACTTATTGAGCTTGAGACACTTCATTTTCTGGCTATCATCCCTTATCCTAACCCTAACCCTAACCCTAACCCTAACCCTACCCCAACTCTACCCAAACCCTAACCAGTCACCCTCAACTCGACCCAAACCCTAACCAGTCACCCTCAACTCTACCCAAACCCTAACCAGTCACCCTCAACTCGACCCAAACCCTAACCAGTCACCCTGGCTTTAAATGACATGTCCCCTTCCCAAAGACTCTTCACTTACCCTAACCATTAGAGGTCCAAAATATCATTAGAGGTCCGACATATCATTAGAGGTCCGACATATCCAAGATGAAGCTAATTTTCACTTGCCCCAGGACCACCTCCAGTTGACCCAGGACCACCTCCAGACCACTCTGGGAAGGGTCCCGTAGCTTGACCCGTCGGCAACACTTGGAGCAATTTGGCCCATTTTGCCAACTCGGGCAACCCCCACAAATGACACCTCCACGGACTCGGGGGGACCCCCTGAGCACGCAGGACCCACTCCCACCTCGATCCGACCTTCCTACCCACACTTACAAAATACATGGGGGTCTATGGCAGCTACAGGAAGGGGAGGGGCCAGGGCCACCAAACTTCGTAGGCAGGTGGGGGGGCCCGGGGGGACCATGCACACCGACTTTCAGCCCATGAACCCCAAGGGTTTCGGACTTATTTCGGATGAACCGTTTTTTACAATCAATGGGAGTCAATGGCAGCTATGTCAAGGGAACGAGCCACACCCACCAAACTCACAGGGTAGGTGGGCACCCTCAGTGCCCCTCTCTGTGCCAACTATGGGCCCCCTACCTCTTATACTTTTTCTCCTATTTCACATGAACCAATCACTTTTATGGTTTTCATCCTATATCCTACCCTAACCCTAACCCTAACCCTAACCCTAACCCCTACCCTAACTCTACCCAAACCCTAACCAGTCACCCTCAACTCTACCCAAACCCTAACCAGTCACCCTCAACTCTACCCAAACCCTAACCAGTCACCCTCGAGCCTAACCAGTCACCCTCAACTCTACCCAAACCCTAACCAGTCACCCTCGAGCCTAACCAGTCACCCTCAACTCTGGCTTTAAATGACATGTCCCCTTCCCAAAGACTCTTCACTTACCCTAACCATTAGAGGTCCAAAATATCAAACATGGACCTAATTTTCACTTGACATGGGACCACCTCCAGACCACTCAGGACCCTCCGAAACACACTCTGGGAAGGGTCCCGTAGCTTGACCCGTCGGCAACACTTGGAGCAATTTGGCCCATTTTGCCAACTCGGGCAACCCCCACAAATGACACCTCCACGGACTCGGGGGGACCCCCTGAGCACGCAGGACCCACTCCCACCTCGATCCGACCTTCCTACCCACACTTACAAAATACATGGGGGTCTATGGCAGCTATAGAAGGGGAGGGCCAGGGCCACCAAACTTCGTAGGCAGGTGGGGGGGCCCGGGGGGACCATGCACACCGACTTTCAGCCCATGAACCCCAAGGGTTTCGGACTTATTTCGGATGAACCGTTTTTTACAATCAATGGGAGTCAATGGCAGCTATGTCAAGGGAACGAGCCACACCCACCAAACTCACAGGGTAGGTGGGGCCCCTCCCACAGAGTCTCGGTGCCAACTATGGGCCCCCTACCTCTTATACTTTTTATCCTATTTCACATGAACCAATCACTTTTATGGTTTTCATCCTATATCCTAACCCTAACCCTAACCCTAACCCTAACCCTAACCCTAACCCTAACCCTAACCCTAACCCTAACCCTAACCCCTACCCTAACCCTTACCCTTACCCTAACCCTAACCCTAACCCCCTAACCCTAACCCTAACCCTAACCCTAACCCTAACCCTAACCCTAACCCTACCCTAACCCTAACCCTAACCCTAACCCTAACCCCTACCCTAACCCTAACCCCTAACCCTAACCCTAACCCTAACCTAACCAGTCACCCTCGAGCCTAACCAGTCACCCTCAACTCTACCCAAACCCTAACCAGTCACCCTCAACTCTACCCAAACCCTAACCAGTCACCCTCAACTCTACCCAAACCCTAACCAGTCACCCTCAACTCTACCCAAACCCTAACCAGTCACCCTCGAGCCTAACCAGTCCCCCTCAACTCTGGCTTTAAATGACATGTCCCCTTCCCAAAGACTCTTCACTTACCCTAACCATTAGAGGTCCAAAACATCATTAGAGGTCCAAAACATCATTAGAGGTCCAAAACGTCATTAGAGGTCCAAAACGTCATTAGAGGTCCGACATATCCAAGATGAAGCTAATTTTCACTTGACATGGGACCACCTCCAGTTGACCCAGGACCACCTCCAGACCACTCTGGGAAGGGTCCCGTAGCTTGACCCGTCGGCGGCAACACTTGGAGCAATTTGGCCCATTTTGCCAACTCGGGCAACCCCCACAAATGACACCTCCACGGACTCGGGGGGACCCCCTGAGCACGCAGGACCCACTCCCACCTCGATCCGACCTTCCTACCCACACTTACAAAATACATGGGGGTCTATGGCAGCTATAGGAAGGGGAGGGGCCAGGGCCACCAAACTTCGTAGGCAGGTGGGGGGGCCCGGGGGGACCATGCACACCGACTTTCAGCCCATGAACCCCAAGGGTTTCGGACTTATTTCGGATGAACCGTTTTTTACAATCAATGGGAGTCAATGGCAGCTATGTCAAGGGAACGACCCACACCCACCAAACTCACAGGGGACGTGCCCACCCTCCCTGGGACTCTCTGTGCCAGCTTTGCTCCACATCACTCTTATACTTTGGGAGATAATACACCTGAAACTCGGACATTTATGGTTTTCATCTTATGTCCCTTCTTTTTGGCAATACTGGCCCTTTCAGGAAGTTGGAATGGTTTCTGGGGGGCCAGGAACAGTGATGGCCTGTGCATTACAAATTTAATTTTGTTTCTCCTAACGTATTCGTTTAGAGAAAAGAGGGAGAAGGGGCGGAGCCTCGCCTGGGGCAGAGTATAAATAGGGATGCAGAGCAGTGTAGCTCATTTCTGCTCCAGACAGCAAAGGGACAATGTCTCCCCCAGAGCTTTTTTTAGGATCCTTTTGACTGCGCCCAGCCTGAGGAAGACCCGGGAAGGGTCGAAACGTTGCAGCATAGGGCGCTTATTTTTCTTTTCATTTTATTTTCAAATAATAAATTTTGAAAAAAATAATAAAAAAAATAAAAAAAGTAAAAAATATTAAAAAAAAGTAAAAAAAGAATAAAAAAAAGCAGACAATTTTTATTTTTTATATAGTAGTTTCCCCTTTTGGGAAAGGGTTTTATTTTTTCATTTTTTTTTCTTTTACGTCAAGTTTCTGAGGACAGAAACCCTATTTAAGTTTATTAAAATACAAAAAACAAAAATAAAAAATAAGTTACACAAAACATTGACATACAAATAAAAACTGTTACACAAAACACCAAAACACACACAAAACCACAACAAAAACATGGATGATAACTGGACGACAGTCCGACGACGTCGCCGTCCAGTTTACCGTGAACCTGACGGGTACTGGGACCAGGGGGGACCTCCGGACTGGGGGGCCAGAGCCTTTCCCTCTGACAGGAGGAATCAGTTCCCCTACCCTAACCCTCCGGCTGGGGGGTTGGCTCATTCCCCTACCCCAACCCTTATATAAACAAAACTAAAAACCATTTATTGAAATAAGTAATAAAGCTGAACGGACAAATTAAAAATGTGGCCAGAAGACACCTGGCAAGTGGTTAGGTACGGGAGAGGACTAAGGGAACGTCCCCCGGCCTTTTCCCACAAATGGGATAACGGAACGTGGAGAAGGAAGGACCGAGCAGCTCCTGCCTTCCCCAGAGGGCAGGCTCGACCCTTCTTCCCTAACCCTACCCGGACACCATTCCGATCGTGGCTAATATTCTTAATCTGTTACACAAAACCAAATTTATTTCGGCAAAACAAAAGGCTTACTTATTAGGTCCATTGGAACCCCGGCCCAGATTGTTTTATGTTTTGCCAAAGATACACAAAGAACCAGTTAAATGGAGTGTACCTTATAAAATCCCCCCAGGTAGACCCATCGTCTCTGATTGCAGTAGTGAGACGTATGGCACGGCTGAATTTATTGATTTTTATTTAAATCCCCTGTCCAAATTGCATCAAAGTTGCATCAAAGACACATATAATTTTTGAGATTGTGAAAAACATCCAAATTCCTGTACATTCCATGCTTTTCACGATTGACATAGACAGCTTATACACAAATTGTTGGATGCTGGAGTTTTTGGACTTGTAGGGAGCTGTTTTGTCCACCAGGGGGAGCCATGAGGAATCTTCTGGAGGAGGGTGGTTCCCCGCGCACCTGTGTGTTATTGGCCTGATCAACACCTGGATAAGAGGAGCGGGTGGCTGGTTCTCCAGCGCCTGAGTGTTACCGATTTTGGTACCCTGAGCCCTCTGAGCCCATTTATCTGAGATTTATTCATGTTCCCAGCTGATTCAAGTTTTGTTGTCTTCTCCGACCTCTCGCAGGTTTCCTCTCCTGGATTTTGTCCGTTGACCACAGATCCAAACCTAGGGATCCTCTGGTGCGGATTTTCCAGCACAGCATCTGGAGAAGATCCGTTTCTGGCTTCACTGACTGCCTGACTCCCAGCCCGCCCTCCGACGTGATTCCCTCCAGACCCGAGCTGCATCCTCCTCTAGCGCTAAGACCCAGGCTCCAGCATCCCAATCTCTCCCTCCCTGGAGGATTCTCTTCGTCTCATCCACCCTCAGCTCACAGATGATCCGGATCCTGTAGTCCCAGAAGGGTATTATTCAACCCCATCAACTATTCTGTCAATAAGTTTTTATTTACCTGATTCCTCCCTCTCCTGTCTGTGTTCTGCATGTGGGTTAAGCGAGTTGCGTCCAACATGACACAAATATTGTTACTGTAGAGGGCATAAACGCTGTCTGGAATGTCTTTCGAAAGAATCCTGATGGAGGGAGACCAGACAGGGAAATCATTCAACTTTTGGAGATAAATTTGCTCAGGAATGATTTCTAGTTCAACGATGAATGGTTCTTGCAGGTGAATGGAACTGCCATGGGGAAGAGGTTCGTGCCGGCCTACGCGAACATCTTCATGGCCGAATGGGAGGAGTCCGCTCTGAATGCCTGCAATACGAAACCACTGCATTATTACAGGTATTTGGATGACATCTGGGGTGTTTGGACGCATTCAGAGGAGGAGTTCAACCATTTTCTACACACCCTAAACACACACAATGCTTCGATCAGATTAAAGTCTTCCACCAGCCTTAACGCAGTGGATTTCTTGGACACCACAACCTTTAAAGGTCCAGATTTCAGCAACACCAGCCGATTGGAGATCAAGGTTTACTTCAAACCGACTGACACGCACGCACTGTTGTTTAAATCGAGTTTCCATCCAAAGCACACGTTTGCTGGATTAGTTAAATCACAATTGATTCGGTTTCACAGAATTTGCACACCAAAATCAGATTTTTATGAAGCGGTTAGGGTGCTGTTCTCGGCTTTGTCCAGCAGAGGGTACCAGAGGTCCTTCTTAAGGAGATGTTTGAGGTCCTTCTCTGAATCCAAACAGCCAGATGACGCCGTGACACTTCCTTTCATCAGCACCTGCTCACCTGCTAACGTCCAATTGGCCAGAGGTTTACAATGAAATTTTGTAGTGTTCCAAACTGTTAGTGGAAGGCTGACCGATAGGAGGGTCATACCTGTTTTCCGACGAAACAGGAACCTGAAGGACCATCTCGTCCATGCCAAACTCAGATCACAGATTGAGCCGAGCGAGATTGGACAGGGACAGTGCTTCGGACACCAGAAATGGCTGCTGAACTACCGTACCCACAAAGTTTATTTAGTCCCGCACTGCGGGGGCCCACAAACACAAAACTGTGTTTATTTAATGAGATGCCGGGTTTGCAGAACCAGATTTGTGGGTCATACAGCAAATACAATGCTGGCCCGACTGGTTTTGCATGAATGAGATGTTTCCTGACGGCTGGAGAGGAGGCCGTTCGCCCTGCTGACAGCACATTTTGTTCAGCACGGGTGGGACTCGCTGAGGGTAATGGTGCTGGAACATGACCCAACCTGGAACTTGGGTCAAAGAAAAAAAGTGGCTGGGGTCTGGATCGCGAGGCTGGGAACCTTCTTGCCTCTGGGCATAAATCAGTAGTGGGCTTCTCGGCTGTGGAGATCGGGGGAGCGGTGTGGCCTGTGTATTGCGCCTCTGTGGCGTTTGGCGACAGGGGCGCGAACGGTTTTTTGACCGTTTTTTTCTCATTCCTATCGTAATTTCACAATTCTACTTTCATTTCTTCCACAGCTTCAGGTGATTTTACTCTAAATTAGTAATTTGCTTTGTCATATTTAAGTTAAACTGATTACTAATATCCAACATAGTGAAGACTGGAAAATGATCAGTTATATCGGTGACCAGCAATTCACATTAACAAAGACACAGTGGGACGGATTATGAGTCTTGACTAAAACTAACTGGATGTCAGACAAATTATGGGTTTATGTCTGCTGATTAAGCCCCAAAACTGCAGCCCACGACTCATTGAATCTGCAAGCGACTTTAAAAAAAAACAAACAAACAAAAAAAACAAGCCCAAGGCCGCTTATAATAATCGCACTTGGTGAGCGAAACTCAAAATAGTTCCTGTTTCTCCAGCAACAAAATGCGCTTCTCCCTCCATTGTTTATGTTTCTGTTGCTGCTGATACTGTTCCATAGACACTCTCCAAGGTGCAGAGAGGAAGTAAAATTTAATTACAAAAGAAAATAGTAACGCACAGTAACACAAAGTGATTTCGATAAGTAACTGTAGTCTGACTACCTGATTTGAAATAGAAACGTTAGATAACTCGTTACTGGAAAAAGTGGTCCGACGTCAGTAGCACGTTACAAACATCACTGCACACAGGTTTGTCTTCTACCTCCGTGGACATGAACTCTGCCTCCCACCTGGCTTGAAACCCTCTGTTCTCAGCATCCGCTAAACGCTTAGCCATTTTTGAGGAGGGGGTACCTGAAAGTTGATCTCTGCTCTGATTGCTGATTGAAGCCGATTGTGCGCTGCAGTGACTTTGCGGGCAACTGTTGCATTGTGGGGAATGTAGTGTTGGTGTGTGCAAAACACCAGCGGGCCACTGTGGCCTGCGGGCCGGTTCTAATTGTAATTAAATATCATCCAGGGGACCACAGATAACCTTGACTTTGACATATGTGGTGTAGTTGAGAGTGGAGGATTGCTAAGAGTCAGCAATGATCAGCTGCTGCACTGAATCTATTTCTCCTTCCCTTCTACAACTGGAGAAGTTAAGTAAATGTTAAGAGAAGATCAAAAGTGAATGGGATAACTGGGATGTTTTGGTGACCCTTACAGCGATGTGGAGGTGAACAACTGCTCTGAAAGATGATAGTACTTTTAAAATGTTTTTTTTTTTTTTTGCTTTAGTGTAGTGGACTTTTTTTGGGAGTGGTTAGACAGGAAATTAGGTAATTACCCCTGAGCAACCACAACACCCACTCAGTAAAAACAAATTAATCAAGATAAAAATGTTTATTTATTTTTATTTATTTAAATGTATTAGGGACAGTGCACATTAATGAACAATCAATACTTCTGTACAGACTGTAAATGAGCCAGATTATAGCATAATTGCTAATTTCCATCTGTAGTCCCAAGACAGAAAGACCCAAACAACAAAGAGACATTATAAACATACAATCAAGAAATCACATTGACAAACATTCACAAAAGATACAATAAAAGTTAGTTAAAATGAGAACGTGTCTGAGAAGTTTTAATAAACAATTTCAAGTGTTCTTTAAAAGCACTATCGGTGGAACACTCTCTAATCCTAGCCGGCACACTGTTCCAGAAGTGACTCCCTTTGATTGACAGAACTGTTTGCCCAAATGTTGTTTTTCTGTGAGGGATCTCCAGGTCCCCTCTGGAAGACGCCCTGGTGCCAAGACTTCGCTCAGCTCTTTGTTTAAAGTGTATAGCAAGTGGAGGTGGAGCAAGTCCATGAAGAACTTTGTAAATAAGGCAACTGTTTTTAAAATTAATAAAGTTTTCAAAATTAAGCATGTTATATTTTTCCAAAATATGACACTGATGGTATGAAAGAGGCTTTTGATCAAGGATTTTTATCGACTTTTTGAATAACATTTCTATTGGTTTTAATAATGTATCTCCAGTGAGTGACCAGGTTGTGATGCAGTAATCTATGTGTGAAAATACCATTAAGTGTAAAAACATTTGAAATATTTTAAACATTTGAAATATTAAGTTTAAATTGTCAATTTTCTTGAGATTTACATTAAGACTGCTTAACATAACCATGAGCAAATAGGCTCATGCTGCTGTTGAGCCATTTTTCTCACCAGCAGTATGTGGAATTGGTAGCAGTAGTGATGTAAATATTTTTTTTTGTTTTAGTACCTTCAGTCTTTTTCTTATATCGTGATTCAATAATGGTTCAGTGAATCCGGGATTTAGTTCAAATAAAATTCTTGCTATTATTCTTTCTCAGTGGGTGTTTATAGTGAGTTATCAGCCCATCTTTTTCATGGCAATATAAAGAAAAACAAAGTAAAAAGAAAAACAGTACCTTTTACCATGTCAAAGCAATGTTTTACAGTAAAATAGTTTGAGGAGAATGGGGAACTTAATCTTATTGTATGTGTGTGTGGGGGAGGGAGACGGGGCTTGGGGCGAGGCACAGTTCTCCTAAATACTGTCATACCCGTTAACTTCCTTGTCTGACAGCACATCCATCTGCCTACACGCAGAAAAGCACCATCTTGTTAGCGGTAAGTTTGCTTTCACATATTTTTTGTAAGTAACCACTTTCGTCTCATGTTTTTTTTCTCCTTTGCTGTAGTTTTCTCTCTTTCTACATGAAATTGTACTAATGCAGAGATTCAAACGCTGATTAGAAAAAGAACAATGATAAAGATCCGTCATTGTCACTGTTCTTTTCCTGATGAGACATATGATGAAATATTTGGGTTCAAAATAATGTACCAAGCAAGAACAGTCAGGGCTACAATGTAATTTTATCAAACTTACATTGTATTTGATTGTGTAACAAAAATACAAAATTCTGCTTTTATTTGGGGTTCGGAATCTCAAAGTGTGTATCATTAGAATTTGAAAGTGACAAAGTTAGGATGGTATGAATGTTCAGTCTTTCCAAAAGGAAAGTTATTGATCTTAAAACTACATTGTAGAGTTTTTTTTGAAAACAGTAGGAGTGATCTAGAGTTTAAAGTGATTTAGGCACTTTTAAGCCTAAATTTGGGAGCTTAAAAACTCCCATATTTGAAAAGGTCTGAAACGTCCCTCAATTTATTGGAATTTTGGATTTTAATCTAAAATATAATTAATTGTCATGATGACACCAGTGTCCTTATGGACATGTTGGCTTGCAAAAAGTTTCCAGTATTTTCACGAGTACATTCAACTATGTGCAAGCATACAGGAAATGGGTGAGCCATCACTGCTATCACTGTTTATTGCTAATATGAAAACTTACTTATATTTGCTTGTCATAAGCAACTTATCAACTTTATGGCCACATTTTACATCTAATTGTTGACCAAAATAAATGCTTGAAAGGTATAATGACTGAAACAGAAGCTTTTTCAGAAGATGTTAGCACATCTTACTAATAACAAAGCAAGTTGCTTGGCTAATCAGAAAGAGGAAGTACACCAATGAGCTGACGCTGTTGTCAGCTTTTTCCTTTTATGGTGTAAATGTAAGCTGCAACATGATCTCTGAATGTATTCTATGTTAATTTAACACAAAACTTTGATGCTGCAAGAACCATTAAATTTTATATTGTAGCTTTAATTTTTGTGTTGTTGAAGAGACTTATTTGTTTTGTCTATTATAATGTTTTAGTGTAATCTTAGAGTTATTTATCTTTTGCATGTTTTCTGTCATCAGAGCATGGACTGGTGTGTGCTTTCACTTCTGCTCCTTATTCTGGACAAACATGGTAAGTTTGAATAATTTGAAAAAATAATTGCATGAATAAGATTTATGGTATGTCTTTCTGTGACAGCAACAAATTAATAAAAAAAAAGAAAGGTCTACATCTGAACAATATGTTATTACTTAGTTTTGTTTATAGTAAGGCAGGAAGCCTCAGAGTTTGCAAAGGTGTTTTCTAATATAAACGGAAAATTATGCAGATAAAAAATACTTTCCATTCTACAGGCATTACCCACATTTTACTAATATACTAAATATTTGTGGAAGGCTAGAACAAAACATTAAAAGTTATTTTGAAATATTTTGGTTCCACACCACTTTAAGTTTCTTGCATGTACTTTGTGGTTTCTTTGAAGGGCTGAGTCTGCAAGAGGAAGTTTGCTCAAAGTCAGTGATCACCTCGTGTAAAGACTGCATCACATCTGGGCCATTCTGTTCATGGTGTCAGGAGCTGGTGAGAAACAGTTATTGTGTCAGTAGTTTAATGAAAATGGCTGGATGCATTAACACTACTTATATGCATTAATTAATCTTTATATTTACTGTACTGTGATTACAAAGGTTGGTAGACTATTCATAACTGTTGCAATAATATATAAATGCTTTCCTGGTATATTTACCTTTAACTTTAACTGTAACTCAAAAACCTTTCAAGTTAGTCAATGTGGACACCAGTGGATACCAGTGTCAACATGCCAGTTAAATGGTTTTTACCCCAGAGCACAGTTCTTTTTCCAGATGTAATAGAATTAATATTAGGAGCCGAAAACACATGTCCTTGTAAAATTCCATAGTAACCGCTATAACTGCAAGGTTTTAAATGGTCCTAACCCTAACCCACAAATGTTTCCATGTCATAACACTTCACTCATCATCACATATATGGTAATCTGCAAACATCATTTGAGTAGCACTGGTAACAGGAAGTGAGATATTTTTCTGGTGAATGTTCCACTTTTAATTATATCACCATTGAACTGAGTCATATAACAGATAAGTTGATGTTGAACAATCTAAACCTTATAATCACTCTATTTTTGATTGTCCTTTCATTGCCACTTCTTCATCAAACAGGAAGTTTGTGCAACTCTAAGTTAAGGCCCTATTTCACCCAACCTTTTTCCTGTTTCACAATAAACCTTGGTTTCATGCAACTGACTGTAATTTTTCAGACTCACAGCTCCATTATGCACTTAAAAGGCCAGTATGGTAATCTTCAAAGCTCTCAACTGTATATCCAGGCAGAACACAACCAAAGTAGGAGGGCAAAACCTACTTGCAGTTTCATTTTTAAAAATGTTTTCTTTTTTGAACATGTAGAAGGTTGTCATCAATGTTACTTTATTGAATTCATACTTCCATTAGTAACTTAAAGTAGCTATGCAGCTGGTTTCATATGATTTCAAACTAACCCTAACACACTAAAAAAGCTAAAAACATTCCTCCTCCATCTGGTTTAAATAATTCACAGACTACAGTCTCCATATTTTATGGAAGTTTCACCTATCGAATCAGAGACATAACATCAACCAAGAAAATAATACACCTCAGCTAAACATTTAAAATAAATTTTCATGTTGTGAGCAAAACATGTATTGGCTTCTTTCACAAAACAGGACACTACTTGGAGGGAGATCCTTTGCTGTCCAACACAACTAATTCTTATTGTGTTTTTCTGTACTGCAGCTTTGAAAACAGAGGCTTAAAGCCCCATCCTCCCAGGAGTATTTTCTTTTAAAATGGAAAAGTTTAACTGTTTGGTCTAAGCACATAGAAATGGTGTTTAGTGGCCCTAAAACATGTTTTAGGGCCATATTTGTGAATATTTGGGGGTAGAGTGTTGCACACAGTGCTTTCCACTGTTTGCAGAGAATGTCAGCTACTAATGATTTCCGTACTAATGTTTGCTCTTTAGTTTGAAAGATAATTTCTGATATTTTACTGTTTGGCTTTCATATAGAATTTTACCAAAGCTGGTGAACAGGAAGCGGTTCGCTGTGACACTCAAGCAAAGCTGATGGCAAGAGGCTGCAAGAGGGAAGATATTATTTCTCCTCAGAACAACCAGGAGATTCAGCAAAAAGACCCTTTATCCCAATCGTTTGCCAGTAAAGAACCTGTCCAAATGACTCCACAAAAAATCCACCTGATACTGCGACCTGGTGAGTACAGTCACTTGTTGCTGTCCCTACCACTGAATATATATGACATTTTTCTATATGTTAGAAACTTTTATGCTTATTACATTTAGGAGTAAATGTTATCATCCTTTGGAAAACTCATCTCTTATTTTATATATTGTACTAACTCTTTGTATGGTATTCCACTTCTTGTTAATGGGTCCATGCATACAGTAGATTGTAGCACAGCAGGAGCTTCTCAGTGATGACTGTCAGGGTTGTTTCTCTAACTGAATTCTTTATGAGCACCGAAACATAATTAATTGTATCTTGTCTTTCCTTACAGGGCTTCCACACAAATTCAACGTGTCCTTTAAGAGGGCTGAAGGTTACCCTGTGGATCTTTACTACTTGATGGATCTGTCCTACTCCATGAAGGATGATCTGGCTAATGTAAAAAAACTGGGAGGAAAGCTTTTTGATGCTTTGAATACAATTACTAAACATGCTAATATAGGTAATGCATTCTTAAAGCATTTTTTATCAAATGCACAGAAAATTTCTCAATTTTTTTCTCAGTACCAGTAAACAAAGTTACAAACCAAAAAGCTGAAATTCAAAAGTTCTTCTGCTGAATTGATTCTTTTGGAATGAGCAGCCGGCTCATTCCAAAAGAATCAACCAGTTCTGAGGAGAAATAATATATATATCAGGAGTGAAAATTTTATGCTGATATAATGTAACTATGTTACATTATATCAGGTTTATATTATAAGTGGAACATTATATATTCCACTTGGAAAACAATCAAATGGGATACTTTGACAAAAAGGCAGACGTGAGAAATGTTAATTTACATATAGAAGAGGAAATTCAAGGTCTGGAAATTCCACATATTACATTCAACATATAAACACATTTAAATATTTGTAAACATCTGAAAATCCTCTGAAGCAGTATTTTGACTCATGTTACCCTGAACCATTCTAGGAGTCTTTTCACTTTCATGGGTGTTCACACAACAAAATGACTGTCATTAGCCCAGAAAAAAAGCTGAAAAAATGTCAAGAAAAGGTTCTGAAGGTTATACAGATTTTTTTCACAAGTTAAAGTGTGGGTTAGTCATTAGACACTACTAGTCAAACAGTCACCATGCAGCAACAAGTCCTGATTCTTTCCTTCTTGAAGCCAGTTTCTAATGATCCAGTACCAGGAGATTCTGCTTGCTTTCATTTGTTGTTCATACAGTAACTGTTTAATATGCATTTTTTCCTGCTACACCAATGTGGTTCAATGTTAATGAGAATTTTAGCAGGAGTCACTGAAAACCTCACTACTGCACAGTTTAGAGTGATTGAGTTTACACTTTAGAGAATAACTACGATGACAGAATGACATGAACATTTGTTGATAAACATTTCAAATGTCAAAAGAAAATAGTAAAATGTCTGATCCTGCAAAATTCTTCCCAGCCCAAAATGAGACAATTGTTTCTTTATTTTCATGTTTTTTTGCTGTTGTTTTGCATGAAATAATAAAAATATTTTAGATTTTACTTCAATGTGAGATTTGTACGCACAAAGATCAACAGGACTTAATTAAATGACTCTTCTTCACTTTTTTGACCTATAGCTGTAGAAAATGTCCTTTTCTACAGCTTTCAACGCAGTTGTCATCACAGTATATTTTATTTGATTCTATACTTTTACTACACTTCTTTATTTATTTACATCTGTGTAATTACAGGATTTGGGGCCTTTGTTGATAAGACGGTCCTTCCTTACACCAACACCAATGAGGAGAAACTCAAGAAACCATGTGATGAAAATGAGAATCAATGTCAGGCTGCTTTTGGCTACAGACATGTGCTTAGTATGACACCGAGTCGGGAGGCGTTCACACAGAAGGTGACAGAGCAGTTTATCTCTGGAAACTTAGACTCTCCTGAAGGAAGCCTTGATGCCATGATGCAGGCTGCTGTTTGTGAGGTAAGAACTCCACCAAAGAATGCACAGTCATTTACAATCTGTTAATCAGTGAAACTGCATAAGAACAATTGTTAAGGTTTGGTTCCATGGAAGTGAAAATTCTCCTGATATAATGTAATTGCATAACCACTGTAGACTGTAGAAGTTCCATATGATTTAAGGCAGCAAGTTTATGGTTTTATTCACAAACCAGTATATGTTGAAAGAAAATATTGCCCATAATTTTGTGATTAGAAGGGGCAGATAAACATGGATTCCACCTTTCCATGGGCCAACAAGGAGGCAGACGCACTGAGAATCCATTCAGTCATTTTTAGACCGAGGGCAGCCAGACTAATTTATTTTCCTAAATTGTTTGTGTTAGGGCCCTCCAATAGTATGTGTTACTGTTTGTGCCCCTCGAAATAAAAAGTAAACTAAATTATTGATAAAAAACTCAAAACAGGGCACTTGGGGGATCAAAGGGGCATTTTTGACAAATGCCATTGACAAATACCTGATGGCACTGTTCGTTTCATTCATCTTCAGTGCAAGTGTGTCATTAGTTGGACTCACTGTCATTGCACATTTTCCAATGAAGATGGAAGTTTATGGTAGTAAGACATTTTTCCCTTTCTGACACACTATAGGATAAAATAGGCTGGCGGAACAACAGCACTCGGTTGATTGTACTCGCCACAGATGCTGGATTCCACATGGCTGGGGATGGAAAACTAGCGGGCATTCTAGAACCCAATGATGAACTGTGCCACATGAAAGACAACCTTTATGTAAAAAGTAATGACATGGTATGTATGAATTTGTGTTTTACTTCTGACAAAAAGAAATTAAGAAGTGAATTTAAGGATGAACAATTTTGCCTTATTGTTTTAAGTAGCTCCTGACACAATCCAAGAGGGTATTGGGTAAATGACAAAAACTAAATACTTAAATACCTGCTGACATTTTCCTCCTTTTTAAAATTTTCCTTGCTTCACAAAGACACTACTTCTTTATTATAATATTTTAATTCCAATTAGCAAATTCTTTAATTCTCCTGTGCAGGACTATCCATCTGTTGGACAATTAGCTGTGCAGCTGGAAAAAAACAATATTCAGCCAATATTTGCTGTAACAGACAACGTGAAGGATGTTTACCTGGTAATGCTGTACATTTCTTTTAATGCTGAAAATTTTAACAGAAAAAAATGTCAACTTAATCTAAAAACTGTTCATTTCATTCTTTCTTTAGGAACTCACTAAAATGATTCCAAAGTCAGTGGTGGGAGTCTTATCATCAGATTCAAATAATGTTGTTCAGCTAATTGAAAGTGCCTACAAAGTAAGTCTGTTGTTTATCTAGTACTTTTCTTTGCACACTTCAAAGAGACTTAGGCTGCATTCAGACCAACCCAGGATTAGGTTCCTGAATCAGACTAATCCATTTATCTAGAAAGTTTGAATTTTTTTGGAGAGATCTGAATGCAAATTTGAATTTCGAAACGGACTTAAAAACTGAACTCTGACCCACCTAAAAACCTGGGTCTCGGTCGGATTGAAGTGGACTCTAAAAACGGTAGAAAACCTGTCGGACGTTAGCAACAGCAGGAAGTTAGCTACAGTGCAGGACATTCTGGTCAATATATTACTCTCTGTGGGTTAACGGAGATGTTGTGTCGGTTGTCATATCAAGTTTGTGTGCTGAGACTAAGCAAAGAAAAACAGAATATAAATGGTTTAAAGTTGTTTTACAACTTTTTATTGGCTTATTGTCCCGTTGCCGTGGCGCTCTGCAGCTGCTGTAATTTTTAAACCTTTAATAAATTACAAAAACTGAACTAATTGCCTCGTTTGTTTGAACAGAATCATCAAATAGGATGGAGGAATTTGCTTAGTCCTCTTGCATCTTCATAGAAACCAAACGGTTTATAGATTTATATCAAGGGATAATACTTACAAACATCAGCAATTTCCTCAGCTTTAATTTAAGCCATATTTATAGAACTCGGGTAAGAAATAAAGGCTCTGCGATCATTTTTGTGATTCCTGCTCATCGGGCATCTAAACAGGCTGGTTTAGTAGACAGACTCACCGCGTAGTAACGGTGCCTGCAGGAGCATCACTAGCGTTAGCAGCTAACATGCAATGTCCAAACCAGTAATGTATATCAATGAACGAATCCTACAGCTGCAAAAATCTGACACTGCTCCATTTTTGTTTACTTTTTGTGAAGAAGAAAATTGCGCTCATCATCTTCAGAGGTTTTGTGTCGATTCCTTTAGTAGTTCTTGGTGCAGTGCCCCCACAGGCGACGGGGAGGAACAGGTTTATCATTTAGTTTTAATCATTTGTCACAGTGCAGTGTGAATGAGAACTAAAGTTCTGAAAATGTAACAAATGTTGCAATTTTAGTCCCCAATTGAACCGAGTCTACCAGACTATACGGTGAGAATGCACCCTTAAAGTTGAGAGCACCTTGGCACTTCTCCAGCCTTGTGGCAACCATGGGAGCTCCATCATCGCAAATCTGTTGGCATCCTGCTGCCATCTTGTTTCCATCCTGTCACCATCTTTTTTGCTATCCTGTTGCCAACTTGAATGCTCTCTTGCCGATCAAATGCACATTTGGATGATCTTGAAAATATTCAAGTCTGTAAACTTATACTGGAAACCAACATTCCAACCAGGATTTATTTGTCCCTTCCTGTTTTGTGACAACTGATTATTGAGGACTTTTAAACAAGTTATGTGTGGCTGTCAACAGGTAGTGGATACAATTTCAATGTTGCATCATACACAGGGAGAAGCTGGAGGACTCGATAAATAATTTACTGCCTGATGACCCACAAAAAGTCTGATGATACATCATGGGGAAATAAGTCTTTCAATAACCTCTGGGGTGCACTGAGTCAAATTCCAACATAATCCGATTGGGCTCTTCAGAGGTTAACCAAGGTCATTCAGATTCAGTTTGGTGCAAATCGAATGATGCGTGTTTGATTTTTAGAGCCAACCATATGCAAATAGCAAGGGATTGAAATTCACCATAGCACCACGGCCACATGTTCTAGTCACAAGTCCATCTTGAGAGAAGCATTCTGCATTATGTTGTTCTATGTCATTAGACAGGTTTAAATCTGTATGAATCAAAAAAAGACATACAGAACCTAACAACATTACTTCCTGTATAAAGTCATTTCTGTGCCTCAAAGGGGGTGTTAGTTCCCACCTGGCTGTGATGATGTCAGCATTTGACCACATATGATGGTTGGACACCTGAGAAAGATCTTTCATACCAAGTTTTGTGTATTTCAGCCTTTGTATCAATCAATCAATCAAATTTTATTTGTATAGCACATTTCAGCAACAAGGCATTTCAAAGTGCTTTACATCATAACAAACACAAAGTCATCAAGTGGGGGGATCTGGCCTTTGCATCCACAAAAGGTTTACTGGTTACACTCCTGCTGTGTTATATGGAACAAACTGCCTATTGGTATTTTTATTCCCACTTCACACTCATAATCACGCAGTTTACAATGGTGTTAACAGCCTTTCAACGGTCTTTTGGCTCAAGGCTCCGTACACCTCTTTCACGGAATTTCGCTCAGGGACTCAGTCGTCCCTCACGGATTTTTGTGCAATTGTATCATAGAACCAACAATTAAAACATGACATTAACTAAAGTTCCATCATTAAATTTGTAATCACAAATTTAAATCAACTGATTACATTTCAAATACAACTCTAAACAGGTGGGTTTTTAGTCGAGATTTGAAGGAAGTCAGTGTTTCAGCTATTTTACAGTTTTCTGGAAGTTTGTTCCAACTTTGTGGTCTAGATGCTTCTCCTCATTTGGTTCTGCTTCTGGGATGCAGAGCAGACCAGAACCAGAAGACCTGGGAGGTCTGGAAGGTTGATACAACAACAGCAGATCTTTAATGTATTGTGGTGCTAAGCCAGTGATTTGTAAACTAACAACAGTATTTTAAAATCTACTGTATGTGAAAGTTACAGAGTTTCAAAATATTTATGAGAAAGCCAACTTTGAAGCCTGTCCCAGGCCATTTAGTATGCATGAAAAGCTTTTGATAACTTTCAATAACCTATGCTTTAAGGGCATATTGACCAGGTAAGGGGCAGATACTTGCCGAAATCACTCTGAGGAATTTGTTAAAGTTCGACATGCATGAAAAGTAATAAACTCTCAAAAATTATCATTTGACTCCAAATGGTCAACTCCTTGTAGGGTTTGATGTATACTGTCAAAAGACATTTTTCTTGTTTGAGTGGGTTCTACCTATGTACCACATTTCAGCATTCTGTGATTTACTAGTTGGCCTAGGAGATACTGTACAGCAGCTTGGCAACACCCATTAAATTCAATACAATTAAGATGTTTTAATATATCCAATATATTAAAATTTTGGGCACAGTTTGGAGAATTTGTAAGCTTCCAGAGTGATTTTTTTTTTGTCTGAGCATTTTAATAATAAACATTTGAATTACATAGGCCTTCACAGTGCGTTTGCTACTCGTGACTAATTGTTTGCTGGTTTTGCAAAAAATGTACAAACATGTCTAATCAATATATTGTTGCAGAACTTAACATCTAAAGTCACTGTGACTCATGACATTCTTCCTGACAACGTGAGAGTTGAGTACTTGGCACTGTGTGATCACCAAATAAATGAGAGCCCCAATAAAGGTGTCTGCGATCAAGTGCAAGCGGAACAAGAGGTCAGTGTTTCGAGATGCTTTTATTCTGTCATAATCAAGTGAAAATTAACCTGTTCAGATCTTTGAACCTGGTTTATAACATCAGATAAAAGATGTAATAAACTTTAATCTGGTTGCAGATTTTAGTGAAATCTGCATCCAATCATAAATTTGTTTGACTTTTTTTTTACAACTGTTGACACAGATTAAATGATTAACTACTGTAGATTTTATTGCCCAATAAACCTTATGTTTTTAGCTATCTTAGCCCTTTATGTTATAAAGGTGTATAAAACATGTTATGGAACTGTAGTCATTTTCCAACCTGCTAATACTGGAGTAGGAAGGAAAATCTAGATTTTATTTTGCAGCTTTCACTACATCTAACAAAACTGGTTATTTTCTGGCTTGTTTGTGTCATATATAGAACTCTGTTACTTTATGTTACTGTTACTTTGTTGCTGTTATTGTGGTTGCAGCGCAAGAGCTGTGTGTCCAGATCTGGGGGAATATCTTTAGCGCTGCTTTCTGATAGTGTGTGTTTTCCAACAGTCAATAAAGCTCAGTTATAAAAGACAAAACTAAAGCTCATCCATTCCACATGGTATCAGAAGTGACTTGGACAGCTACACCACCTACATGAGAAAAAGCAACAGTATGGCTAAGTTTAACCCGCCAGAGAACTTTTCCTTTGAAAAGGGTTAGGGTTAGGGTTATGTCGCCTGTCGCCATTCTGTCGAAACGGCGACAGAATGGCCGATTGGAAACCAAGGTAAAGTGCGACAAAACTAGATAAAGATGACGGACCAGTGCAGGTGAGCTGCCTGATTTATGCAATGAACAACGAGTCACAGAAGATTTAAAACTCATTCATGTTCGCTCAAGAGGAGGACTGTGATGACTTTGCTATTGTTATGGGAAAATTTGATGAGTATTTCTCTTTCCAGAGAAATAACCTCCATGACAGAGCCTGCTTTCAGTTGCAATGAAAAAAGGCTGAGTGTTTTTTCCAAGCACTGTATAACTTATCAAAAACCTGCAAATTTGGCTCATCAAGGGAAAACATCCAAGACTGCATTGTTGTTGGGATTCAGAATAAAGAACTCCCGCTGGCTGCAGTTGATGGCAAGTTTAGCTCTCTGGATTGTCCAGAACGTTAGTGCAAACAATACAGACTGTCCGACAATCTGAAAAGGTGGCTGCCCCAACAGGGCGAGCCGGTGAGATCAGTGGAGGAGGTCCACCATAAGAAGAGATAAATGGAAACCGCAACACAGTAAGCAGCAAGGAAATAAAGGAGAAATGAATAGTATGTGGGAAATGTGGAAAAGTACAGAAATCTGCAAACAATATGTGCCCTGTAAAGAAAACTGTGTGTCATAACTGTCAAAAATGGGACACTGGGCCAGTGAACAGAAAAAACACTGAATGAGGTTACAGAGACTAAAGACAAAGCAACAACCTTTGACTTAGGTTCCGTGTGTGATAAGGAGGAGAAAAGCGACACATCGGCTGTACAGTTGGAAGTTGATGAAACTCCATTTGAGTTTAAAATTGACACTGGTGCAGACGTCAACACGATAAAATGAAGAAATTTTTCACACACGTAACACTGAGACCTCTGGAACCATCTGATCTGCCCCAACCAGCCCAGGATGGGAGCTGGGTTGTCTTGGCTGCTTCAATGTCATCCTCAACCACAAGAGAAAAAGTACCCTCTAAGGTTTATGTTGTCAGTGGACATAAAGTCTTAGCAGATCATATTGAGTAAGGATGAACTTTGTGAGGCAAATGGATGAACTGACCAACAACACAGGTGAACAAAGGGCTGCAAGCGTATGGGGAACATGGTATACTAAAAATCAAACAGTTAAAATACAGCTAAAGGATGATGCTGTGCCATATGATGTACACACTGCATGCTGTACCCTTCCTCTTGCAACAAAGAGTTAAAGAAGAGCTGGAAAGAATGGTGTCATAGAACGAGTTACACAACCTATTGAATAGTCTGCTTTAAACTAAATGGAGCTACAGTATTTTCCTCTCTTCACGCAGCCAGTGGGTTCTGGCATATCCCACAACATCTGGACAGCTGGAGATTAACAACTTTCATCACTCCATTTGGCAAGTACTGTTTCAAGAGGTTACCATTTGGCATCACCAACACACCTGAGATCTTCCAATGGAAAATGCTGGAGATATTGGAGTGGCTTGAGGGTGTGGAAGTTTTCATGGATGATATTCTGGTGCACATGGAGCAACAAAAGATTAACACGTCCACTCGCTAGAAAGGGTGCTGCAGCGCATCAAACTAGCTGGTCTCAAATTAAACAAGAAAAAATGCTCTTTTGGACAGAGCCAGTTGTGCTTCCAGACCCAGAAAGGTCTAAGCTATTCAGCTGCTATCACCACCTGAAAATGTGCAGGAGCTTAAAGAGTCCTGGGAATGATGAACTACCTTGGGAGGTTTGTTTCCTTCCTTGTCTCTGTAGGGCTACCCTTGTATGAACTGTTGAGGAGTAACAACATCTGGACCTGGGGCCCTGCGCAGCAGTCAGCCTTTGAGAAAATAAAACATACTGACTACAGCTCCAGTACTTGCCTTTTAAAACATCAACAAACCAACAGCAGTTACAAAAGATACAAGCAGTCATAACTGCTGGTGTCTGCTCCAGCTTTATGGAGAAGAATGGAGGCCGATTGCTTACTGCTCCAGACGCCTCTCAGATCCTGGCTAGCACATGGGCTTGTGAGAAGTTTGACAGGCTTAGATCAGTTCAGGCTGGAAACTGATCACAAACCACTGGTGCCATTAGTAAATAATCAGAGCACTGATAATGTCCCCTTGGGGTGTCAGTGTCTTCTCATGAGAGTTATGAGATACAAACCTAGTATATGTACCAGGAAAATGCTCGTCGTCACTGATTCTCTGCCTTAAAGCCCACTACCAGATAATAAAGACATGCACATAGAACTGGACAGTCATGTTATGTGGCTGCCATAATTAAAGGCATCCCTGCATCACTATACAGCATGGCCACAGCAGCTGATGGAAGGCTTCAGACTGTCAAACATATCAGAAATACCAGAATACAGTGGAAAAGTGCCGTTGAAGATCAGAGAATACATGAAAATTCATCTGTTTGGTGGCCTGGTTTTTCTGGAGATCTCAATAAAGTTGTGATGCAATGTCAGATTTGCCAGGAACAGAAACAAACAACAAAAGGAACCACCAAAAAATTTGATATTGATATCTGTGAACATAAAAAGAACAGCTATTTCATCAAGATTAAGATTATTCACAATTTTTGGAGGTTTTACACCTGCCATCTACAGCCACCAGCCAAGAAATTCAGAAGTTTAAAGAAACCTTTGCTTGGTTTGGAATTCCAGAAATTGTGAACAACAATGGACCCCAGTTCTGCAGTGCAGAATTTCATCTGCTGGCAAGGGAGTTTGATTTTAAACACATCACATCCAGCCCTCACCATGCACGTCTGTGGAGAGTGCAAAGAGGATCCTTCAAAATAAAGACCCTCCACTAGCTCTCATGTGCTGCAGATCAACTCCATGTTCACAACATGGGGAGAAAAATCAGAACCACATTCCCAACATTACAGAGTAACCTTCGACCCAAACGGCCCAACAGAAAAGCTGTGAAACAGAAGGATGCTTGTGAGAAAGCCAAACAAGCTTTTTATTACAACCACCGCCAGTGTCAGACCTCTCCCACAGTTACAACCTGGAAACAAAGTCTTCACCAAGTTAAATACAGAAAAGACTTGGGGGACACCAGCAGTTGTTCTGAAGGAGTCTGTTACTCCAAGATCCAAGACACACCAGAAGGAGTGCTGCGTCGAAATCGTCATCTCAGAGCTGAAGCAACAGCACCATCTGCAAAACCTGCTTTAACTAAAACTGCTGAGATTAACAGTAGTGCCCCAGCACAAGTCATCTCTCTAGAGTCTGCTTCTGCAGACTTGAATGAGACTGAGGTCCCAGCACCCACCCTATGGATGCACCAGGACAGATTTGCACAAGATATGGATGCATGTGCAAACCAGTTGACAGATTAACTTTGTAGACTCTCAATAAATGTTTTAGATGCTCTCTTTTTGGGGAGGGGATTAATAATAAAAACAAAAAAATGGAAGGGGAAATAGAAGAGAAGTAAATATTTGTGTATGGTAATGTGACTAGCTTAATTTGGTAATTATCTTGATTTTGAACTTTATCCTAGTATTTTCAGTTATGTTCCAAATCACAAAATTATTTTAGGAAGTTTAAAGAGGTTAATTTAAATCTTTAATTATATTTACCTTCAGTTCCTTTAAATATATCCACAGGCATGAAGTGACAACTGAATAGAAAGACTGATCACAATTAGTTATTGTGGCTAACAAAGTATCAATTTATGTCGTTTTATAGTTTCTACAAATACGGAAAAAGGGGAGATTGTCCTATAGAACTGTTACTTTAAGTCACTATTACTTTGTTACTGTTACTGTGGTTACAGCAAAAGACTCTTGTAAGCGTGAGCACTATGTATCTGGTTCTAGGGGGAAAACCTTTAGAGCTGCCATCTGTTAGTGCGTGTTTTCCAACAGTCAATAAAGCTGAGTTATAAAAGACAAAACTAAAGCTTGTTTTGGTGCGTATGTAAATATACCTAGGTGTTGTGTTGCTAAGTTTTATGGGAATACCAACAAAATGATGTTCGTGTACAGGAACAAAGCAATTCTCTGATTTCTGGGTCCATTTAGCTTAGGGATGCTGCACAAAGTAATTGCAGACAGAAAAATGTGCTGAAAGTGCCCTTGCTGTTGTAAAACATCATTCTCTTACTCTTGGAACAACCATAAAGTAGAAAGGGACAAAGTGGTAATGTAAGGCATTAAGTGGGCTGGAGCTCTAAAAATCTTTGGTACAGTGGCATTTGAACTAATACACATTTAAATTTGAACTGGAGATGTATCATTGGAAGTAGTGCTTTTGATAGCTTGTTAGTTCTGATAGATCCTTTGCTCTCTTTACAGATATCTTTTGAGGTTACTGTCACTGTGGACAAATGTATGACAGAAAAGTCCTTCACTATCAGCCCACTGGGAATTAAAGACAAACTGACGGTAACCGTTTCTACCAACTGTGAGTGCCAATGTAATGACACTCAAGGCAGCAATCACCCTCACTGTAACAATACAGGAAGCATCACCTGTGGTATTTGTACGTAAGTTATCTTCCTCAAAGTCCCTCTTTAATATTTTAGTCACATATTGATGTCTAATGGAAAATACGTTTTCAGTAGAACATAAGTATTTATTCAGTATTGCCATAGGAGTGAGACATGTAGTGGGAGGCCCAGATGGTAAGTTACCCCTGACCCGAAGCATTTGAGATCTTTGCTGATTGTTTTAAAGCACAATTTTGGAATAATTGGTTTATACCATGTGTGATGTCCAGCCACGGGGCAGGAGTAACATACGAAACACAAACCAATTTTACTCACGAAATTCAAATTCCATTTAGAAAATCCCATAAAACCCTTCCATCCCATACATGAATTTAAAGTAAGCAAACGATTTCATCATTTCATTTTTTTCTGTTCATCTTTGCCACAGCAATCATAGAACCTCATTTCAGTACTGTGGCAATTTGGGCAAATGTGAATGGATCCGTTTGTATTAATTTTGATAAAAATGAGTACCTTAAATAACTTTTTTTCTCATATCGACTATATCGAGATCTTATTTTGACAACCCTATAACCTACTGACAGTTGTTTTTAAACAGGTAATAGGGTTTTCTGTGGTCATGTGTAGTCGTCTAAGTAGTTAGTACATTGCATCTGGATTTTCTATCAGGGACTGGCAAGGTGAGCCTTTTTGGGCATGCAAAATGAATGAATATAATGTATGGAATACATTTTTAATGAGATAGCTAAAGACTGTTAAAAACAAAGCCAACTGTAATTAATTCTAATTTTGATCTGGTTGTTATATTATTATTTTTAATATTTCGTTTTGCAGATGCAATCAAGGTTTTGTGGGGCAGTTCTGCAACTGTTCTGTTGGGAATAAAGATGAAGGCTCTATTCGAGCATCCTGTCGGAGGCAAAATGGGGCAGAGTGTGAGGGTCGAGGAGATTGTGTATGTGGCAGATGCCAGTGCCACACTACAGAGCAAGGAAGCTCTTACCATGGAAAGTACTGCGAGTGTGATAATGAACACTGTGAGAAGTATGAGAACAAGCTATGTGCAGGTAAAGTTTTTTTTTTTTTTTTACTGTTTTTTAAAGTAGATTTTTTTTTTTTATATGAAAGTATTTCTCAACCAAAGACAAATGAATTTTGGACCTTTTATATACAAAACAAATTCAAAGTGGAAGTCAAAGGTCATTTACGTATAAATAGTAGAAAACATTTACAGCAAACACTTTCAAAAATAACTATATTTGCAATTTGGTCTTGTAAGTATTACTATTAAGCTTTTTTTTTTTTTTTTTAGCTTAACATAACAATTAAAAATATATTTATTTTGTGTTTAAATACAACTATCTAAATTCTTTTAAAGCCCAGTATGTCTTTAACCATCCTGCTGCTCTCCAGCTTAATAAAAGTCACTTGTGCTCACCCTGCCCAGCAGGATCTGTACTGTTGTTTCTGTTCCCAGATAATGGTTCAGGCCAGAGACAGAAATTAAGCACTAGGGGCCAAAGGTTCACTTTAACCATCCTTAGTTCTTTCCTATCAGAAAGTTGTCTGAAATCTAGCAAGAAGTGTTTTGTGTCAAAACGTTTTGGTCAAATGGAAGAGGTTAAGTATAGATAACTTTTTTCTCATATCGAGATCTTATTTTGACAACCCTATAACCTACTGACAGTTGTTTTTAAGCAGGTAATAGGGTTTTCAGTGGTCATGTGAAGTCGTCTAAGTAGTTAGTACATTGCATCTGGATTTTCTATCTGGGACTGGCAAGGTGATTATTAATGTTGATGAAAATTAAAGTGGAAAAAATATAACAACCTTTTGAATTCTCATTACTTTTAGGACATGGTCAATGCAACTGCGGAAAGTGCCAATGCGAAACAGAATACCAAGGCAGTGCTTGTCAGTGTAAAATTTCTGAGGATGGCTGTCGTACACCAGACAACTCTGTTTGCTATGGCAGAGGGAAATGCATATGTAACCAATGTGCATGCATAGAGGGATATCAGGGTCCACACTGCAAGGAATGCAGTGGCTGCACGTCTGTATGCCTGACAAAACTGTAAGACTAAAGTTACTACTTTATTTTAAGTTACTTCCAGAATGTTAATGGTTCCTCTGAAAATTATATGCCTTATCTTATTTATCTGTTGTATTTTAACCTGTTCTATTTATGCTATTCTCAGGAGTTGCATTAGCTGCCTTGGCTTGAGTCAGGCGAAAGAGAACTGCAACCATGTTTGCAACAACAGCATTTCAAAATATGAGAAAGTTGAGAAATTCAACTTGCAGAGCAAAGAATGCCACCAGAAGGACAGTGAGGGATGCTGGATCAAATTCAAGCTGGACCAGTTAAATGGAAAGGATAATTACACTGCTGAAATTCTGATAAAGAGAGGTATGTCACTGATTGCCAGTTTTTTTGTTTGTTTTTTACCTATTTGAATAATACACTGCATTGTTAAACGGGAGTGGCATGGGAGTCCAATCGCTCTCATTGAAAGGTGTTGGACACTCTTCCACTCTGGTGAGAGGCCCCAGGCAGGAGTGGCCATACTTGTTGCCCCCACCTTGGCACCTGTACATTGGGGGGACAGGTTCTGACTGTTGTTTGTGCTTACGCACCAAACAGTTCAGATTACCCACCGATTTTGGAGTCCTTGGAGGGGGTACTGGAAAGTACCCCTTCTGGGAGACTTCTTTGTCTGCTGGGGGACTTATGCGGGCAATGAAAATGAGACCTGGAGGAGTGTAGTTGGGAGGAATGACTCCCCTCGATCTGAACTCGAGCGGTGTTCTGTTGTTGGATTTATGTACTTGTCATGGATTGTCCATAACAAACTACATGTTCAAGCATAAGCGTCTCCATGCTTGCTCTTGGCACCAGGACACCCTAGGCCACAGTTCATTGATTGACTGTGTTGTAGTATCATTGGATTTGCAGCCACATGTCTTGAACACTAGGGTGAAGAGAGGTGCTGTCCACTGACCACTACCTAGTGGCGAGTTGGCTCTGATGATGGGGGAGGATGCTGGTCAGACCTGGCAGACCCAAAAGTATTATAAGGGTCTGAACCCAGAATCTCCAGAAGGGAACCCAGAATCTCCAGTGAGACAGAGCTTTAACGCTGACATAAATCATGTGGTCTGAATGGACCTTGCCAAGCTCCACTCACAACCGACCTAGAAAATCCCACGTGGTCGCAAGTCTCACAAACAAAGGCTCCCGGCACTTGTTTTTATGTAAACATGGAGTCTTCCAATTGGACTTATAGAGTATTTCTGAGTCGATTAGTCCATCTTTTCTGCCAGATTTTCACCAAATAACAGCTACAACAATGGACAGAGGAACTAACAAGTTCATGTCATTTTTTTGGATGAAATCAAGGTGTTTGAGCCATGCAATGCCTCCAACATTGTGTGCGTCACAGCAAAATGCTCTCGGTAGATGATAAATATAGGAAAAAAAGATCCGTCATAGCACTCTCAGTGCTTAGCTCCCCCTTAGCACCTGCAGACAAAAAAATCTGGAGCCGCCACTGGAGAGAGACTTCTGCATGGCTTCCAGGCAATTCTGGTCCAGCATCCAGTATCTCAGGATGGAGAAGCAGTACAGCATCAACACTGTTTATAGTGGGGTGGGTGTGCTGCTGACCTTGACTTGGGATGTTGTGGGCTGTTGGGCAGAATACTTTGAAGACCTCCTCAATCTCAACAACATCCCTGCTATTGAGGAAGCTGGGACTCTGGGTCTCCAATCTCTGGTTCTCAGGTTGTTAAGGTGGTTAAAGAGCTCTTTGACGGCAAGGCTCAGGAGGAGGATGAGATTTTCCCAGAATTCCTTAAGGCTCTGGCGACTCAGCAATATTGTATGGACATTGGGGGCAATCCCCCTGCATTGACAGACTGGGGTGGTGGTCTTCCTATTCAAACAGGAAGACCACAAAGTGTGCTTCAACTACAGATGGGTCACATTCTTAAGTCCCGGAGAAGATTATCCGTTTTTTGAACTTCGGATTCAGGAAGAGCAGTGTGGTTTTTGCCCTGGTTGTAGAACACTGCATCATCTGGAGAGTGCATGGGAGTTCACCCAACCAATGTACATGTGGACTTGGAGAAGATGTTGGACCGTATCTCTTAGGGAGTACTGTTGGGGTGCTTTGAGAGTATGGGTTACCACACTCTACCGAAAGTGGAGTCCAACATTCGGTGAGAGTTGGACTCCACCAAGGCTTCCCTTTATCCCCGATGCTGTTCTTTACTTTTATGGACAGACTCTCTAGGTGTAGCCAAGGTGTTGAGGTGATCAGTTTTGGTGGCCTTTCTGCTGCAGATGATGTGGTTCAACTGGCTCCATTAAATGGTCATGATCTACAACTTTCACTGGAGCGGTTTCCAGCCAAGTGTGAAGCAGCTGGGATGAGAATCAGTGCCTCCAAATCT
This sequence comes from Poeciliopsis retropinna, assembly GCA_010277075.1. Classification (NCBI taxonomy): domain Eukaryota; kingdom Metazoa; phylum Chordata; class Actinopteri; order Cyprinodontiformes; family Poeciliidae; genus Poeciliopsis; species Poeciliopsis retropinna. Next base: position 29,850 of record VMRM01000051.1, read on the forward strand.
GAGGGCATGGTCTTGAGCCAAAAAACTTTAGCCTGCCTTCACTAACCTGCCCCACCTGCCTGAGAATGTTCTGCCCCAAGTGGAAGAGTTTAAGTACCTTAGGATTTTGTTCACTAATGAGGGAAAATTGGAGCAGGAGATCGACAGCCGGATTGGAATAGAATCTGCAGTGAAGCGGATGCTGTGCCGGTCTGTCGTGGTGAATAGAGAGCTGAGTAAAAAAAAGCAAAGCTCTCTATGTATCAGTTGATCAACATTCCTTCTCTTATCTATGGTCATGAGCTTTGAGTCATGACCGAAAGAATGAGGTCAAGCGTCTGAAATGAGTTTTCAGACGCTTCAGGGTGTCTCGGCTCTCCCTTAGAGATGGGATGAGAAGCTCAGTAATCCGGGAGGGACTCAGAGTAGAGCCAGACAAGAGGAGCTGGAAGTATAGTCCACTTGAGGGGAACGCTGGGCTGGGAACACCTTGGGATCCCCCCTGGAGGAACTGGTCCAGGTGGCAGAATCTGCACCTGGACCAGTGCAGGTGGTCCAGGTGCACTGGTCCACCTGGTATTACAGAGGACCAGTGCACCTGTAATACCAGCTCATTAGTATAGAACTGGTATTACAGTTCATACCAGCCTCCTTACTTGGGCTGTCAACTCTGGATAAGTGGAAGAAGATGGATAGATGGGTGGATGGTTTCACAGTAATAAAATATTACATTTAGGATTTCATTCGGAAGTAAAAGTGCAAAGAACCATCTTCATAGTAACATGACTACAATCTGATGCTATTGATAAGTTTGATATGACTTATCAATACATACGATATGACTACCATATGTATTTCCTCAGGTCCTCCTTTGAGCAACCAATGGAAGGAAATATTTGGTACCCTATCTCAAATATGCAAAGTCAAATTAGAACCAAACCAATTAGCAGGCTTTTTTGGATTCTGGAAGTTAAATCTACTTTAACCAGTGTTAGGCATTCTATAGATTTTGGATTGCTTCTGGATATTGGTTTATTTGTAGAGCATTTTTCACACATAGAAATACAAAGTGTTTTACATAAAATAAAAAAAGGTAATGAAGAACATGAGTAAAAAGATTGATCATTTACAATCTCCACAACAATTTATACTTAAGTTTAAAAACAATTAACAGATCAAGCAAGCAGAAGGCTTGAAATACAGAGCTAGTTAGTCTAACATAATAAAAAATTTGATTTTCAAATTTTCAATCTTTATCTATGTCTAAAGCCTTTGTTGTAGCCTGCAATAAGACTTTGTTTTTGCTAATGTCGGTGGCTTACAGTTCATACCAATATAGACTTTTTTGCAGTTCACTCAATAATTATGTTTAAATAAAAGTAATTATTTAACACACATTTAATGAAAACCATTAGTTCGTATAAGAAAAAAAATTATCCAAATTTTTTATGTGTAAGCCTTCAGTTTTCATGAAAGTTGCTTTGCAGAAAATGAGTCTTTAAATACCAAATGTCTTCTAGAAAAACATATAAGAATTGCTCGTTTAGAAATTGCCACTAAGATAAATAAATGTATTAATATGTAATAATTACAAAATGTAAACAAGGATTAGTCATCAAGGAATTGTATACCTATAGTTTAGTTATTTTTGTAATTCAATCCAATTGATCTAAATAGTACCGTTTACAACAAATATCCCAAGATATTTCACAAAAAAATAAATATATCCATTCATCCTATTTGTACATTTGAGCATATGTTGTCTAGCATGGGCATCGGGCACAATACATCATTACATTAGATGTCAAGCAGTCTGAGTTTGGGAACTCATGGACCATGTTGTCGTGGATATTTTATGGACTGCATATCATTAATAACTTGACTCTAATCTTACAGAATGCCCTGAACCACCTAACATCATAGCTATCATAGGAGGTTCTCTTGCAGCTGTGGCTGTGATTGGGATTCTGCTGTTGATGCTGGTCAAGTTACTCATCCACATGAAGGACCTGAAGGAGTTCAAGAAATTTGAGAATGAAAAAAAGAAATCCAAGTGGGCAAATGTAAGTTGTTTTTGTAATTAATATTCCATCTGTCTGTCTGTCTGCCTGGATATGTGTTTGTGTATAGCATTACTCCAACCGGACCACTTTTTTCAGTAATGAGTACTAACACATTACTATTTCAAATCTAGTAATCAGATTAAAGCTACTTATCCAAATCATTGCACATTAGTATTTTCTTTTGTAATTTAATTTTATTTCCTCTGTGCGTCTTGGGGAGTGACCCCGTTTCTATGCGACAGCAGCAGCTGAACATGTCATGACAAAAATGTCAACAGTGGAGGGAGGAGAGAGATGCACATTTTGTTGCTGGAACTATTTTGAGTTTCTGTCGTCAAGTCCGATTATTATAACCACCTTTGGGCTTGTTTTCTTTTTTCCCTCTCTAAAATTTCTTACAGATTTAATGATTCGAGGGCTGCGTTTTTAGGCGTGTTTTTGAAGTTGCTCGTTTGGGCTTGGGAATAAGCAGAGACTCATAATAAACCCTAGAATGTGTCTGACATCCAGTTAGTTTTAGTCAGGCCTTCCAAGTCCATCATTTCCCGGATGATCCGTCCCGCTGCATTTTTGTTAATGTTAAGTTAATATATTACCTGTGAATGAAGTCAAGCTTTGCGTTGCGCTCCAGAAAACAGCAAACATCGAGGCTAATATGAACAGCGCAATAAACGCGAAAACAGCCACTAATGAACGAGTCCGTAAAGTTGTGCAACTAAATACCATTATAATTATTAATATTAAGATAAGTGTCACAAATCTGTGCAGCCGTAGGAGGAGCTGTGGGCTGTGACACCAAACCCAGGGCCATAATGTAGATAATGTAGAACCTGGATGCTGGGGCGGGGTTTGGGTGTGTGTGTATGGGGGGGTGTTCTAAAATTCATTTTAAAGTTTTCCAGACAATGATGGACCACACAAATTACTAAAGTTTTTTTTTTGCACTGCTCTAACCATTAAACCAGGGGTCACCAACGCGGTGCCCGCGGGGACATTGTCAGTCGCCCGTTGACAACTTCTAAAAATAGTCATTGTCATTAGGGAGCACTGCCAAAAAATTATTTAATTTCATGTTTTTACATTGAAGTAATATTTATTTCTATTCGTAATTTAAAAAAAAGTAAATTATACATTTTTTAAAAAATAAATTGCTCTATGCATAAAACTCTTCTATGGTTAAAGTTCAGAACTATGCTGTCATGAAGAGGTGTGGTGGATGGTGGTGAGGCAGAGGCTTGAGACCCAGGTAGATGTAAAAAGGAGGACACAGGTGGGGTTAAATACACAGAACGTAATCAAGGGAACAAGACACACCTGGGAGTAATCAAGGGGAAGACAGGACAACGAGGAGACTCTTGACACAGAAAACTCAAGTAAACACACAGCAAAAACACGGAACATGACATATGCGCAGATGCCTGCAGGATGTTATTGGAGGGCAGCAGCCCCTGCAGCTGTACGGCTGCACCCACTCTGCATACCTTAAGATTTTCCTTGAAGTAAAAAAAGAAAATAATTTTGGAAGTTTTTCTTATCGAATCTTCTTTACAATGATCAAAATTGTGGAGAAAAAAAAATCTTATGTGTCAAAACATTTTGTACGTAGTTTACATGTGAGTCTGAGGGGGGTGGGCAGACGCTTACGTCCTATTGGTCAGTATTCTTTTGTTTATTTGGCGGCTTGGCGCTTTTTCTGTAAGCTAAAAATGAATGAGCGGAGTTTGAACGTACCGTAGTTCATAGATGTTATCCGGTTTGGATCACTGCAGAGGTTTTCACCCTGTGCGGTTCTGGCGGGTCCAGTTAGTGGACATCTGCTGCTCTTCCTAAGCGTCGCACTAAGACTGTGGATTAAACTATTTAATCTAGTCGAACCGTTCCCCAAAAGAATAAAAATTAAGCATACATTGTTACTTCACCTTCTCCTCCTTTGGACGTCTGACACCACCAGAACCCAGGAATCAACATCCTCCTCTTTCGTGAATCATAAGGGTCGCTTGTCTGTATTATTTAACATCGTTTGTGTAAAAAAAGAAAAAAAAAAAAGAAAGGGTGCGTTGCTTTGTGGTTTAGGTTTGTGCTGGTTTTGTGCGACGCACACATGATGCGGTTGGAGAAGTGGTTGTGCTCCTGCAGGTCAGGTGCGGTGATAGTTTTGTGCATACCTTCCGATCGTTGGACATTTTTTTCGACAACTGCTGGTGTCAGCCAACGGGTGACCCGTCAGCTTTTAAGTTCGCGAAACTACAAAAAAAGCTAATAACCCGCCGACCTGCCAGAACCGCGCACACTGTAAAAAGCTTTGGCGGGATCTTAGAATAACGGGAGGTTCAAACTCCACTCATTAATTTTTAGCTCACACAAAAAGCAAACTGACCAATAAGATTTAGGCTTTGGCATGCCCTTTGACCCCAATAGACTCACACTGATGTGCACTACATACAAGATGTTTTGTTTTGGCACAAAAGATCTTTTTCTTCTCTCCATAGTTTTGTTAATAGTAAAGAGGGTTGAATAATAAAAAAATACAATAACTTTTCTTTTTTTATTTAAAGGAAAATCTCACAGTGCCTACAGCTGCTGCTGCAGCAATCCAAAGTCTCAGTCACTTGTGGGCAATTTAGACTCACACAGAAAAGCTCCAAAAGGGAATCAAAGTTAAAACTCCGAACTAAGAACTTCTGATCAAATAATAGCAATTAACCATAGCTGCCATGGTAAATTATTACTGATGACTATTGTCAGTTGTCCCTAACATTAATATGACCAGGCGGCTTGTAATTATATATGCGTGTGTATATACTATTGTTATAAAGGCTGAGCCAAGAAAATTTGCCTGTATCAAACAAGTAGCCTTAGGGGTAGGGTTAGGGTTAAGGTCTCTGTAACCATGAAGTAGCTCCCAGTCTCAAAAAGTTTGGTGACCTTGCATTACACAATCTCCCCTTCAGTTCAACCTTATAAGTAGAGACACATTGTTTATGTTACCATGATTAAATAACTTGCAATTAAGTAAGGTTTGGCAAAGATCAATGTGATTTTCACAGGTGGCAGAGTGTTCAGCGCTGCTGAAAGTAACTAAATAAGTTACTTTTAATGTAACTTCGTTCCTTTCCAAATGAAGTCATCAGTAATCTAACAGTTACTTTTTCTAGGAGTAATCAGTCATCTGATTAAAGGTGCTGGTGCCTATTTTCAGCTATTTCGGGCGAGAGATGGGATACACCCTGGTCAGGTCACCAGTCTACATATATATATATATATATATATATATATATATATATATATATATATATATGGACTACGTTTCTGGGTCAACCATTGCTGAGGTCTGGATGGTTTGATGATTGTTTGCTATTAAATGTGCTGCGGTTGTAGAGATTTGGTGGAAAATAATCAGAAAAGTTAAGTTGTCAGTGGAATATGCAGAAGGCAGCTTTACAGAGCATTTAGATGGTGGAATGGACTTTATTCCATTTCCCAAACTGGAGTCTGGACAAATGTAAAAGAGGAGAAATTATTGCAGCATCATGAACAGCTGAATACAGAGATGGATAGTATTAAAACACCAAGTCTGTATGAAGGTTTTGTTATCATTACATTATTGGTGTGAAGCATCAGTAGAATGAAAAAGTTGTCCAACTGGGAGACCATCAGCTCTTCAGTTCGCCAAACCACACATGCACGCATACACACACACACACACACACACACACACACACCCAAAAAGCTCATAAACTGGTGACCCGCCAGAACCACGCACACGGTAAAAAGCTCTGTCAGGATCCAAATCGCTCTTAGAACCACGGGAGGATTCAAACTCTGGGAGGATTCAAACTCCGCTGTTTAATTTTTAGCTTACAGAAAAAGCGCCAAGCTGCCAAACTTACAGAAGTAACCTGACCAATAATGTTTAGGCTTTGTGTGCATCCCAGGACTCACACAGACTCACTACGTACAAGATGTTCTGACACAATAGATATTTTTTTATCCTAAATGTTGTTATTAGGAAAGAGGGTCAGATAATTAAAAAAAAAATCAAATATGATTCTTTTCCGTTTTACTTAAAGGAAAATCTCAAGATGCACACAGTGTGTACAGTTGCAGGCCCCCTGAGCTCAGCTACTTGTTACAAATCCAAAATACACACAATATACCGACGATAAATAGATATTACAAAAATCACAATTGGTCAAATATTTGCAATAGTAAAAAAATAATAGATAAAATAGATGTCAAATATCCTCCAGCAATGCCAGTTTAGAGCAGCAGACAACCTAATGGATAATCATGTAATGGCGCATCTTTGGATGCTCTAAAACCAAAAGGCAGCGCAGATTAGATTTGCTGCATGTTCCACAAATTGTGTGGGAAAGTAATGTCTGAGTGGGACAGATAACCATCCAGACTGCTGACAATATTTTTGCATTAAAAACAAAATGAAAAACACCATGAAGAACTTTAATGTTCTTGTTATTTAGCAGACAAAATAAATTTCAACAGCCAACAGTGACCTGAAAACCATCAGTAACCATCGATATTTATGGCAACTGATAGCTGATTGGCTTTTGGAAGGGCAAAGAGGAAAAAAACAAATTCACCAATTATTTTTCGACCTGATCCAAAATGATCTGCTCTGGGCAAAGTGTGGTGAGCATTTGGTCAGGACCGTAAAAGGACATGGATCCGATGTCTTTTTATTTTCATTCCAACGCCACTTGAAAGAAAACATCGTCATAGAATTTTTAGGCAGAATTGGTTCAGATGTGGACCGGATCAGAGTCTGAGCCTTTTTTCAGATGTCGGACCAGTTCATGATCACGACCCGACCTGAAGCTGGGGCATGTGTGTAAACCTTTGGGTGACTGTTCTGATCTGGAGCCTTAGATTTGATTTGGTCCAGATCTCAATCTGTACCTCTGTCTCCAGAGAAACACAGAGAGATGTCTGTAAATGACTGTAAGAGTTGTGTGCAGCCTGTGTGAATGTCTGCTGGGACCAGTGGACGAGCAGGGCCATAAAGTGGGGGGGCCAATGGCCCCCTGCCTATGCACTCGTCTTGATAAGTATAGAGAGCAATCCGTTGGTTTTATATCCAGACTGTGATAAAGCGCAGCTGACTGCTTGGCACCCTATCCCCCTCTGGCTCCGGCCCTGGACGTACAGACAGGAGGAAGATGCTGTCATCGAATGACAGCCAGAACAGTTAGCAACAGGTTGGACAATGCAAAGTGAGAATCAGCTTCCTGAATCAGCATTCCCATTCCAATGTTTCGCTTCCAAGCATTTGAATGGGAAATTGCGAAAATTCAGAAATACACTGGTCAGCATAACTGGACAAGACCCAACAGTAAATTTTGATAATCATTCACATCGTCTGTCTGAACTAATAAAGATTATGACTGCAATCAATTTAGCCCAATATTGCATTCTTTATTCTAGTTCAGCTCATAAAATGTGCCATTTTCACAAAACTGAAACACATAGCATAAAGAAATGTAACTAATTGTAAACTTTCTTTATTACCAGGCTGACAATCCGCTGTTCCAGAATCCCACCACTACTGTGGCTAACCCTCTGTTTACTGGAGAGTGAAGACCCTCTACCACATATTCACATTTATTCTAAGCTTTTCTTGAAACGTATAATGCTTTCATTGCTTTCATTTATTTGATTTATGTAATTTTATGATTATGTTGTTTTAAAATCCACTTAACTTTGTAAAATGTGTATTTTTGAGGATGGAGTGCAGTTGGTGTGTGGAGCTCATATAACCTATTTGCTAATATTATAACATCTAGCTTTTTATGGAGACTGTGCAGTTTATTTACTGTAACAAACAACAGTTTGGAGAATTGCACCATTTATTTTTATGAAACTGTAAAATCTTAGTACAAATAAACTCATCAAAAGATGACCACTTGCCTTAAACTGAGTTTATCTCTTTTGTCATAGTTATTAAGACATAAACAAAAAACTTCAAGGATTTTTCTTTTGTTTTAATAGATGAAAACTGAAAAATTAGTAATGAAAACAATTAGATTTTTTTTAATGTCGCTCATTGTGTCTATTATAATGTTCTTCGTAATTGATTTAGCTTTTTATATAATGCTTTACACGTCTGTTAAAATCTCAATTTATGTTAATATTCTATGAGTCATAGTCAAAACACTATGGGTCAGAAATGACCAGAAATGAAAGGAAGATTAGCCGCACTATATTACTGCACACTATGTGGAGTATGGAACAAGAAATGACTATATAAAGTCATTTCCTATAAAAAGTGCTCACCCTCTTTGCTGTTTTGCCATTTACATTTCTATTACAATTCAAACATGATCAACATGACTTGGCATTTTTATTCTATCCTATTTACAAAAATTAAAACAACAAAGGTTAGGATTAGGATATTGAGAAATTGTCCTTGCCGAAGGGACAGGATAAGGGCATTTAGCATTAGCTAATGGCTGCCTCAAACTGATAGAATTCTGTCTCCCCCTGTCTGACTCACAGCTGGCAGAGGATCCATTACCATAGCAACGGAACACAGCAGGGCCAAACAGCTGATTAGGACTACAAAAACGCATCACTGTAGTTTTAACTATAGTAGAACTACAATGACTGGTCAGAACTCCAACATGGCGGAACTGTCAATTACTACAGAGGAGGAATGAGCTGGCCTTTAGAATTACTTGTGCTTTGGGCATCTTATAACTGATTTTAACCAATCATTGTTACACACATGATTAGTGTGGCAGTTTTAAATTAAGCTTAATAAAAATTTCAAAATAAAAGCCTTGACATTTTTTACATCATGTAATTGCTCTCTTGGGCATTATGTGACTTAAAAAAAAACACTGTTACACTTCAGATCAGTTTGGTAATTTAAAATTAAACTTAATGAAAATTTCAAAAATAAAAGCCTTTACATTTTTACATCAGATAATTATTTTCGCAATTACAAAACTGATTTAACCGAATCACTGTTACAAATGGGATGAGTTGGGCCCTTTGAAATGATTACTGAGAATTTCAAAATTAAAGCCTTGACATTTTTACATCAGGTAATTGCTCTCTTGGGCATTATGTGTCTTTTTTTTTTTTTTTTTAACAAAACCACTGTTACATTTTTGATTAGTTTGGCAATTTAAAATGAAGTTTAATGAAAATTTTAAAATAAAAGCCTTGACCATTTTTAAATCAGATTATTGCCGTTTCTGGCATTTTATAACTGATTTAACCCAATCACTGTTACTAATGGGATTAGATTGGACATTTAACATGACCTTAATGAAAATTTCACAATAAAAGCCTTAACATCCCTCTCTGGCTAGTGCTTTTTTTTAGTCAAAATGGCTGCCTCGAACTGATAGAATTCTCTCTCCCCCTGACTCACAGCTGGCAGAGGATCCATTACCATAGCAACAGAAGACATTAAGGGTGTTAGAAAATGGATGGATGGTGTTTCATAGGAGGAAAACTCAAATCTCTACCCCAAAATATGATGTAAAGCAGACCAGAAAAAGAACAACACACTTGTTTTAAGGAGTTATTTTATTTTGAAATTACAATGGACATTATAATGATACTAAAAAGCAAATTGAAGACAGTTTCTAACTAGCACTGCAACATTAGAACTTCATGCCATTGACAACCATTATGAGGAGAGGATCCTCAGCTTTATTGCCAACCATATCTTTGAGAAATGCAGATTTATTTGTCCATAATTTTATTTTTATGTCCCCACCACTGCATTGTACTGAATGCAGTGGTGGGAACATATAAAATATTCTTTTTCAGGCCCAGGTAATGCTGCTAGCTGGCCTGGACAGTAGAAACATTAGGAGTTTGGGTGTACACAATACATATTTTAAGAGCAGCTATTTTATTTTGAAATGACAATGGACTTTATAACACTAAAAAGCAAGTTGAAGACAATTTCTAACTAGCACTGCAACATTAGGAGAACTTTGTCACTGATAACCATTGTAAGTAGAGGATCCTCGGCTTTATTGAAAGGGTGTTTAAACAGGCTCATCGGAAGAAATGATCAAAGTCCCAATCTGTCCTGACTCGTTGGCAGTGATTAGATTCCATGCTTCTGCTTGAGCTCTTCTACCAGCTTGATGTACTCATTCATGGAATCCTCTTTGCTTTTGCCTGACAGAAGAATGAAAGAAATTTTTTTTTCAGGAAAAGAAAAACATTAAACGTGTCTCCAAGAACTCCAGTTTTGCATGCAAAGTGGCATAAACAGAAATAGCGGCAGGAGTTTGTCCTGCAATCGGTAGGTCGCTGGTTCGATCTCTGCTACACCATCTCTGTTGTTCTTGGGCAACACACTTCACCCACCTTGCCTGCTTGTGTTGGTCAGATAGCAGCCTCACTTCTGTCAGACTGATCCCAGGGCAGCTGTAGCTACAATCCAGTAGCTTGCCACCATCAGCATGTGAATGTGTGACGTTTGAATAGCATAGAAATGACTGATTTCATGCTATTCAAGACTGATTTCATTTCATTACTGACTCAGTTGTTTAACTTCTCGCAAAAAAGAAAAACAAAAGTTCCACATGTGACACAATCATTTTACTTAATGAGGATTCTTGACTTCATATCAAAATTTAAGTTTCCATTAATATTCCTAACTGTATGTTGGGAGGTTATGAACAGATTTGGAGGTGTACACTGTGATCCAACATACCTTTCTGCTTCTCCCAGGCATCCCACTTAGCTTTTCCAGTAAAATCAAGCATTCCAGGACGAGCTTCAGAAAGATGATAGAGATACAATGATAAAATGATTTGTACTGCTTTTAAAGTTATATTGTTTACAAATTCAACCTGGACTGTCATGCAAGCAGACTATTTTTTAGCTGTTTGATATTGCTCAGTATTGCTGGTTATCATAGGGCAGGGCATAGGAGGTGCAGGGGGGGGGGTGACCAATCTTACCAACCATTCATGTTAGGGCTGTGGGAGGAAGCCAGAGTAACAGTGAACTGAGGCAACACACTTGGAAATGGCCAAGATTTGAACTTAGAACCTTCCTCGTGACAGTGATATCAGCAGCACCACCATGCTACTGAATTCATTTCCTAGTATGTTTGACTCAGTGATGCAGTAATGAAAACAGAAGCTTTAATGTCTGTTTCTAAAATAAGGTGCTCCATTTGAACATAAATTGTTCTACAGCATGAAAGCTAGCAGTAAAATTGACATGCATATTAGTGCACTGAGGACATCAATGCCACGACTGTGTGTAAACTTCTAGGTGAATGACATCAACCTCAGCAGAACAGTGAGATTCTTCTCTAATAACAAACCCTGGGTCACCAGTGAACTAAAGTAAGTGTTAAGCAAGAAAAGAGTCCTTAGGGAATGAGACAGGGAGTTATTGAGGAGTATACAGAAACAGCTAAAAGTCAAGATTAGAAACAACAAGGAAAAGTACAGGAATAAACTGGAGAATAAACTGCAGAGGAACAGAATCAGAGATCTGTGGTCAGGGAAAAAGACAAAAGGAGGAGCATCTATGGGATGCTCAAGGTCAAGATTAGAGTCATGGACTTTTCTGCTTCCAAGTTTGTTAAACTCGGTCTGTTTGTTAAACAAAATGCTGCTTCCCTTTGTCTCCCCCTCCCACTTTTCTGGTCAAGTGAAGAGGCAGCTGGGGAGACTGAACAAGAACAAGGCTGCAGGTCCAGCTCTGTTGGATTCTGCAACATCTCTTCAACCTTACCCTGACCCAAGAGAAGGTTCCACTGATATGGAAGACATCCTGTCTGTACTGAAAACAATTCAGCCATCAGTTATCAATGGCTATAGACCTGTTGCCCTGACAACCCACATCATGGGTCTCCTCAGTCAAAACCCCATGCAGTTTGCTTATTGCCATGGAGTTGGAGTTGATGATGTCATCATACACCTGCTTCATCAAACCTACTGTCATCTGGACACAGAACCAACACTGTGAGGATCTTGTTATTTGATTTCTCCAATGAATTTAATACAATTCAGCCTAATTTGCTCTGTGAGAAGCTCCAGAAGATAAAGATTGAGGTCTCAACAATTGCCTGGATCTATGACTACCTGACAAACAGACCACAGTTTGAGACTGAAGGACTGTGTGTCTAACCAGGTGGTCAGCAACACAAGAGCACCAGAAGGGACTGTACTCTCAACATTCCTTTTCTCTGTCTACACTTCAGACTTCCAGCACGAGTCTGACTTCTTGTCAGGTGAATCAGAGATGGACAAGAGGCCGAGTACAGAGATCTTGTTTACCGATTTGTGGCATGGTGAGGGGAACAATCATCTTATCTTGAATGTAAACAAAACAAAGGAGATGCTTATAGATTTCAGGAGAAACAGGATCAGATCAAACCCTATTTCCATCATGGGAGAAGAAGTGAACGTGGTTAAGGAATATAAATATGTCAGTGTTCATCTGGGCTTGAGATGCAACAGTGAAGGTGTCATAAGAAGGAACAAGGCAGAATGGAGGAAGCTGATCCTTCAGCAAGATGCTGCAAATCTTCTACAAGTCTGTTGTTGAAAGTGTGATCTCTTCTGCTGTTATTTGTTGGGGCAGCAGCATCAGAGGCGGAGACCTAAAAGGCTCAACACCCTGATAAAGAAGGCTGGTTCTGTTCTGGGGACGGCTGTGGAACTTGAACCTGATGAAAAGAAGGAATCTTCATAAAATTAAACAGATTATGAACAACCCTGACCATCCTCTTCATGAGACGGTTTTGGAAAAATAGAGGAAAACTCAGTGATTTGAAGAGACTTCTTCAAATCAGTCTCACCTGTGTTAACATCTCCCACGGTGGCTTGCTTAAACAAGGAATAGAGCAGCAACATCTCATCATCAGATGGTTTCGCCTTCAGCTGCTTTACCTCAGCTGCGGCCGCATCAAAGTTAGCCTACAGAAAAAAAGAGGAAGGCTCTTTTAAACATCAATCTGTTGACCTTCTCTGACCCAAACAACTTTTGGTATTATCAAACTAATTACTTTTAGTTGATTGAACACAATATTTTGAAAAACATTGTAAATTTAAATGGACAGAGACAGATAAGAAAAGTAAAAAGGGAGATCTCTCTAGTTTCCTGTCACTGGCTTTTAAAATCCAGAATAAAATTACAAAGTCCCCTTCTCATACATAAAGCTGTTGATAGTCAGGCTCCATCACACAACAGACATCTGACTGCTCCATATGTTGAGTCATGCCATTAACTTTATACTTTACATTAACATAGAAAGCAATTGTTCATCAGTTCATCTGCTTCTTTTTATGCATTCTGCTCCGTTTTCTCAAAGCCCCAGTCAGGAAGTTTTTCCTCTCCATTGTTGCTACATGCATCGGTCTAGATGTAGCAGACAATGACTCAATGCTCTAATGGGATTCCTTAGAATTTTAAAACATTTTTTACCAATATGAATTAAACTGAAAATGACTGTTTTGTTTGATAATTAGTTTCAATTAAAATTTATATTGACTGGACCAAAATTACTTTTGTAAAGTTCCTTGATATGATGTGTCTTGAATTAGCGCCATACAAACTGAATGTGTAAATTACACTACTGTCACTGCAGAAATAAAAACAGATGTGAGAAAGCAGCACTGGAAACTAAGTCTGCTTTAGGGAATTCTATGTCAGGGGCCACTGGTTTTCTTTAAGTACTTGTAATAAGTTCTCTGGAATAAGTTTATTTAGACATGTCTGTAAAGTGGTGTGTGTATTGACCTGCCCCCTCTGTTTTATACTTAATATCACACCGACATACCAGGGAGCAGTGTACTGGTGCCAAACAATAATCCCCTGTGCATGGCAGATGTACAATAACTCTTTGTCCTTTGATTAGTTGTACTGTTTAAACTTGTCCTGTTCATCCAACCAACTTCCTACATCCAGTGGGCGGTGCAGGTAGCTACAATCGATGGCAGCCACTGTTAAAAGCCTACACTGTTAGCCAGTGTCCATTAGTGTCTCCTTTGTGTGTCAGAAATTTCCCCAGGAAAATCACAGAGACAAATTGCAACACCACCAGTTCTGTTTGTGCCATGACTGAATAAAATCCTGTCACCCCATTGGTTCACCCAAAAAGGTTCATCTGAACTTGAAGAGTGAGTCCCTTGAAATTACAAACAAGTTTGACTTCTGTCCTTTCGGAAAAAAAAAAAAAATGCTTTTCTTTTAACAATGTCTTATAAACCTCTAACAATGAGTGAACTAAATGAAACGTTCTTATTTCACATTATAAACAAGAAAAGGTTCTTGAATAGAAAAGATAAAGAAAATTCAGTTAAACTGAACAAAATGATATTCAGTATGCTAGTTGTAGAAACACTTAAGCTGAAGAGTTGCAGCAGTAAGTCATTTTGTAAAGTCTACATCTCCATCTTATTCAGTATGTGTACCTTCCAGTCCGATTTGGCGTCCATCAATATATTCAATACATATATCCAGAGAAGTAGGCCACCTCTCCTGGCTTGATCAATGTGCGGCCACAAACAATTTATCTCCTGCCAGTCTTCTTTCAACAATTCAGCAAACCAGATGCCCAGTTCTTTGCCATAAGTGGATTTTTTGGGGCTTCTTCCAGATTTCTTTCTTCAACAATCTTTGTGTAAACAGCACGATGATGTTTCTGTGTTTGTTCTCCATCTTTCGTCCCAGTCGGTGAACAACATCCACGTCCTCCCAGCCTTGGAGCAGATTCAGGAACAATGTACTTCAGAGTCTGTATGACTAAAGCCCTGGCGTCTTCATCTTTCTCCTCCTTCAAGCCTTTTATGCGAAGGCTCCATCTCATTCTGTATCTCTAAACCTCTTTTTAAGATCAGCATTTTCATCTTGTAGTTTTTCCATTTTGCTTTTCCAGCTCTTTAACCTTTGCCTTGCATTCTTTAACTTCATCAGCACTTAACCCACTGCCTTGCCTCGGTTAGCAAGCAAAACACTGCTGTGCGTCACCTGTGTTATTGTAATATTGTGTTATTCAATATTGTCTGCTTTTTCTCCTAGCATCATAATACCGTTCATTATATCTCTGAGAGGTATTTCCTCCACTTCTTCCTGTTCAACCAACCTGAGTTGCTTTTCTCCAGGTGTCTTGCTTGGCATTGAGGGTGCAGAGTTGCCTCGTTTTCTTTTATTTTGAGTTCAAGTGTCCATGACGTAGCCGTGGTCTGTCTTAGTAGTCGCTTCTTTCTTTTTTGGGTGAGTTCTAGTCTTGAGTGACTTATTATTAATAAGTCTGGAAAGCAATTTCGGTAATTTTAGTGGAGAGTTAACTTAAGAGAAGAGTAGAATTTAGGACCTGCACTGCGAGTTCTAGAAAACACAGCTGCCAGCTAGAGGGCCATCTTGTCCAGCCCTCTAGCTGGCTGAAGGCTAGACCTGTTCGAATTCACAGCTTTTCTCTTCTGGTCTTCATTTATTCGCAGCTTGCGTAGGACCCATCCTAGGTAGACCGGGTCCTTCGAAGGCTGCAGACCCTTAATTCGGTTATGGCCACGAGCGGAACAAATCAAAATCAGGCCGGTGGGCAGGGCTAATGACCGGGCCCCTTAAGCCCAAATAATAAAGCTCTTTTAACTTTACAACATAGACATGCCTGCAACAGCAGAGCTTACAAGATTCACCACCACAGAGAGCAACTATGTCATTCTGAAATTCATCTGACATGAAGTACAACAAACCAAGAGAACAACAGAAACGTCAGGTTACTAGTCACTAATGATGAAACGACACGAATTCAAATCACTTCAGAACCATGGATAGGATCGGATCGGATCATTTTAACACTTTATCAATTTCAACTCAGAGCCTGAAGCCTGGTTGACTCGGTGAATCGAGCAGTGGATACGCAGAGGCACACGCCGCAGCGTATCACAGCACCTCATGCACCTCTGGATCTTTGTAACTCGGCGAAAATTGCACGTACCGCCGTTCACACAAACTGGACGATCTGGAAGATGCTCTTCCAGGCGTCTCCAATGTAAACCTTAACTATAAACACCATACTGCTGTCTTGGCTCAAAAACGCGCTCAACCAGAACTGTTGAACTCAGCCTTCAGTCTCTGTCATCACCGCTATACCGCAGACAGAGAAAAGGGAATGTAAACTAGGCGGCTGGGCTGATATAATTTACAATCAGTCTACAGTTAACTCAGACTTTGTGAATAATGTCAGAGTTGCTACCTGTAACAAGTCTGGCTCCTTTGCAGCAGGTCTGAATTGCTGCCAGCAAAATGTCTGGTTCATCTCCAAGACGAGGAACAAAATATGTGTCCAGTTTTTTACTTTTCCTTGTTCTCTTTTTCCATTCTTTACACCCACTATGTCACAAAAATTAGTCAATCTTGTAAAGTTTTTAGTAACCATGAGGCAACACTGACTGGGGCAGCCTACTGTATAATCTACTGGGGCACCATGTTATATAATCCTACATACACCATACTCAACCCGCTTTCTGCAGCTCTCATCAGATATGATAAAGGTTTGAATCCCTGAAGTCATATTCTGCCTCCCATCCGAGTCCCCCAGCCCTCTCTGTCCCTGGATATGGCTAATGTTTTGTAAGCCAGCAGAGTTCTGCAAGAGCACGAGGAAAAAGGTTTGAGTAAACATTGCAAGCTTTGAGAAGAAAGACGTACCCTGCTTTCAAAATGAAAATGTGAGCAAAAGTATTACAAGCTTTCAGACTGAAAATGTGTGCGCTTGAATTATAACAGAAAAATCCCCCCATAATTTTGTCACTTGCTCACTCCCAGGTGTGTGGGAGAGAGGCTCTACATCTCTAGTATATCCATCAGTTAGTGTTTCATGCTGTCTCTCCAGGACACCCACCACATATGGAATGTCCTAAATACTTGAACCTGCCAAAATGTTTGATTACATTAATATCTTTTATTGCTACAGTACATGTATTATTAATAATAATTTAGGTAAGCTGTTGAATCTACAGTAATTCCTTGCAGGGTTCCAATGGACTTCGAATATTTTCCCATGCACATTTGGTTTAGTTTTGAAGTATTTTAACATTGTAGCCAGTTTGTATAATATAGTTGTATTACAGTGTTCAAAGACATATTCTTCCAGGTTAGCAGTATGCTTCTTAGCCTACCGATCAACCAGAAATATGAACACGTGTCTGATCAATGTCTGCAGTGTGATCAAAGGTATGTGGTGACGTCATTGAAGGATATTTTTCATAATAGACTTCCGGTCTACTTATTAATAATATTATTATTAAGACTAATAATAATATATATAATATTATTAGTCACAGTAGCAGCAATGTTAATAACACATGCTCTTTGTTACGACCAGCGTAAAACGACCAGTTTTAAACCCGGGCCACCAGAAAACACTCTTCCCGTCAACGTCTCCCTTTTAGTTAATTATTTTTTTCTAAACCACAGCTTCCTGCCTGGAAATGGATGGAATTTGTTTCCGTGTGAAGAAGCTAAAAACCACATCCACCACTGAACTGAACTCCCCACTTGTTTAATGTGTTAGAACACGCTTCACACTTTAGTCAAATGTATTCATACTCACTTGTAAGTCTGTCATGTTCAGTAGTCACGCTGCTCAGCTGCTATATGAGTCTACTGACGACAATGGAGGGTTAGCTCAGCGCTGCTTCCTTCTTTCGTTGAACCGCAGTTCAAAGTTCAGACACGCCTTTCCGAGCACTATTTTTTTATTTAACTTTATTGTTACAACATTCGTTTGCGAAACTTGAGGCAGCTGTTTCACACTGACATCGAAGTATGAAAGATTAAGCATATATGAAACGTGATTAATTAAAAGAAAATCATGACCGACAAAAAGTTTAATGGTTGAAGTTACTATTTTGTGGTTGCAAATATATATGACAAATAAATTGAAAATCTTATTTTTTTCCCTTTCATTTCAGAGAAGGGAATTCATATATTATATAGATTAATTGCACATAAGAAATCAAGCCTTATTTCTTGTAAATTTGGAGGTTATATCTTATAATAAGATGTGACGTCCCCAACTTTCCCCTCGTTGCTCCCCCTCTAGCTCCCCCAGGACTGTTCTGTATTCAAGATGTTCAAGTATTTCTTTAATAACTACTAAATATATTTAGTTTGTAGTAACAGCCTTTACATTCATTACAGTAATCAACTGTTCTACAGACAGATTGCAATTTTAAAAAGAAAGCAGCAAAAACTATCAACCTATTGGAAAGGGACACAAAAGGAAATTACTATGTGCCTGGCCATTACAATCCCCTTAGAGCCATCTTTAATAATACTAGGTGTATTCCAGAATAAAATTCAAGATCACAGTAAGATTTATGTCTTAAAGATTCTATTTGTTCTTGCAAAGAAAATGATCACGGTCTAATGGCTGAAACCTCAGCCTCCAACAGTCTGTCAGTAGAAAAATAGAGTGAGGGAGGTGATGAATATTTAATACACCACATGGAACAAATTACAGCAAAACTACAGATGAAAAGTGACATCCTCTTAGAAAAATTGTCCCCTATCCAAACATTCATTTCAAACCACAGCTAATGCAGATTATGATTGATAAATAAGAAATTCTCACTTGTGTGTGTGTGGGTTTTTTTTTTTAAGACTATGGACAAACAAAGCCTCTTATGGAGCACAATATGTGAGATTGTACATGCAGTTTGTAAAATATTTTGTATGTTTGATGAATGTGATGCGACTCGCAGTGGAAAATCTGAATAAAAAGTAAAAAAAAAAAAAAAGAAAGAAAGCAGCGGTGCACTGATTGCAGTTTTCTGGCTGATCACCGATCTTTAAAAAACCTTGTGATTTTTTGTTTGTATGCAAAAAATAGTGAAAAGGTCACTAAGTTGGCAACCATCTCGCCCGAAACGTTCACTGGAGACAGGCACCAGCACCTCTCCCGACCCCACTAGGGACAGAAATGGAGAATGGAGTTGGCAACCATGAGGTAAAATACAGTGTAAAACTTGTATGGGGAGATGACCCGGTGGGTGGGACCGTCCATCAACCTTCTCTCATGGTGGAGAGTCACAGTGATTTATATATGTGTGCATGTCAATGTATAACCATAATTAAGAAGGGCCTGCACCTTGTTTCAAGCCCAGGGGCCCACATCCTCCTAAATCCGGCCCTGGTGACAGCATTCTCTGATTTTATGGACAATGTAAAGATTTGGTTGCATGAAGCAGGCGATCCATATACTGAATAGACAAATAATGTCGATGATGATCAAATTGTTGTAGATATGGATGAAATAAAATCTGAAATGAGTGTCTTGGACTTCATCCACCTGTTCTGCTCGCATTAAAGCTGCGGCTGAAAAGGCAGCGCTCATGGAGAGATTCATGAGCGCCGCTCATGAATCTCATTGATCAGATGTTGTTTTTTGACCAAAAAAGATCTGATCGACCTTCAAGAGGAAAACCTGAGAAAAGGAAAAATAACCCTTGGAAACAGAATTGGCAGCAACTAATGAAAAGCTTCATGTTTTAAAAATAAATTCAGTTCTTGTTCTAAATCACATATGTCAAAGTCAAGGCCCACAGGCCAGATTATATGTGGCCCCCTGGATGATATTTAATTACTATTAGAACTGGCCCACAGGCCACAGTGGCCCGCTGGCGTTTTGCACACACCAACACTACATTCCCCACAATGCAACGGTAGCCCACGAAGTCACTGCAGCGCACAATCGGCTTCAATCAGCAATCAGAGCAGAAATCAACTTTCATGTTCCCCCCTCCTCAAAAATGGCTAAACGTTTAGTGGACGTTGAGAACAGAGGGTTTCAAGCCAGGTGGGAGGCAGAGTTCATGTCCATGGAGGTAAAAGACAAACCTGTGTGCAGTGATGTTAGTAACACGTTACTGACATCGGACCACTTTTTCCAGTAATGAGTTATCTAACGTTTCTATTTCAAATCAGGTAGTCAGACTACAGTTACTTATCGAAATCACTTTGCGTTATTATTTCCTTTTGTAATTAAATTTTACTTCTTCTCCACGCCTTGGGGAGAGTCTATGTGACAGTATCAGCAGCGACAGAAACATAAACAATGGAGGGAGAAGCACAGTTTGTTGCTGGAAAAACTGGAACTATTTTGATTTTCACTCACCAAGTGCGATTATTATGAGCGGCTTTGGGCTTGTTTTGTTTTTTTAAAGTCGCTTGCAGATTTAATGAGTCACGGGTTGCAGTTTTTGGGCTTAATAAGCAGACACAGTCTGTGAGTCTTTGCTTGTGTGACCAACTTTCAGGTAACCGAAACAAATCTCTTTTTGTTTAATGAAAGTCAACTTATCCTGATGCATTTTAACTTTAAACTGCATACAGTTTTCCAATAGATGATTTCTTTGTAAACAAAACAAGCAGCTGTGAAGAACAGTAGATTTGGTCTTGATGTCAGTTGACTGAATTCTGGCTTCTGGAATTGTGGTGTCATTAGTGGCAAAACTTGAAACTTTAGAGTTGCTCCCTATTGGTGGGTCTTGGATGTTGCCAAACACTGGATCTGATGCTACTTTTTCTTCTTTTATTATAAAAGAAACCAGATCAGTGAACAATGCTTGGTGGCCATTTTGCTCCTGCAGCTCTTATGCAGTAATTCTCCATTTTGCCCTCAGTTTGTATGGAAGTTTCAGAACAATTGTTCTCATGCTTGAGGGTAAATCCAACTCTCTCACGTAAACAATTTGTTGTGTTGTATTTGAACAACCTTGAAGAAACAGAGAGAATGATTGAAGATTTTTGACATCGTCACCTTTAATTGGTGTCCAGCTCATAATCTCCAAATATGTAGAAGCAATTTTGTTTTCATTTCCAAGAAGTTCTTCAACTTGCTCTTGAATAACTTCAAGAGCAAGTTATTCCTTGCTCCATGTTGGAGCAAGGAATAACCTTGCTCAGGAGGTAAGTGCTGATATTTATGCACCAGATCAGGGGTGCTCAAGTCCAGTTCTCGAGATTGGCCATTCTGTAACTCTCAGATGCTTCTCTGCTCCAACACACCTGATTCAAATGAATGACTCGTTAACAGGTCTGTTCAGAGCTGATCCTGGTCCCGGTTTGCTTGGGTTTGGCAACAGGAGAGTCAGATGAAGGATTTGCTCTTTCTTCAGAACAAACTCGCCAGTGCAGGGAGTTAGCAGGGACATGACCTTTACTTGGGCTCTTTCAAAATAAGAGTCATTCCATCAGATCGTTTACAACAGGAATCCATCCATCCATCCATCCATCCATCCATCCATCCATCCATCCATCCATCCATCCAGCCAGCCAGCCAGCCATCCATCCATCCATCCATCCATCCATCCAGCCAGCCAGCCAGCCAGCCATCCATTGTCTTCCGCTTATCCGAGGTCGGGTCGGTAGAACAGGGATGTCAAAGTCAAATACACCGAGGGCCAAAACAAGGTGGAGTTTGGAAGCGTCTGATTCGTTCCATAAGAAGATTTTAAGTCTCACTTCTTAAAGAGCAAGTTTTGGATGATAAAGGACTTCAAACTATCTTTTGTGAAGTTGAAGCCGTATTAAACAACAGACCCATTACCAAAGTTTCAGATGACTCAAATGATCTTGAGGTATTCACATCCAACCATTTGTTGTTGCTGAAAAACAAACCAGTTTTGCCACCAGGACTGTTCAACCAAAAAGATCTTTATCTCAGGAAATAGTGGAAACAACTGCAATACAGTTGCAGTTGTAGAGTAGAGTTATCTGGAAAAGATGGCTTTCTGAGTACTTACCTCTGATGCAAGAAAGACAAAAAGGGGCCTAAAGGACTAACAAACGTTTTATTCCTGGAGATATTGTCTGAATTACAGACTCTACAACTCCAAGAGGATCATAGATGATGGTCAAAGTCTTGAGTGTAAACCAGGCTGCAAAAGGCTTGGTGCGTTCTGTACTATTACAAACAAAGATCAGTGTTTTGGAAAGACCTGTGACCAAACTTCTTTTGCTACTGGAAAAATCACCCTGAAGAATTAAGGACATGTTGGAGGAAATAGTCTCTTTTCCTTGTTAAAGTAATTGTGACAGTATTCACAATTACAATGTTGGAGCTATGTATTAGTTCCTTTATCAATTTGGTTTTTGCTAGTTTGTTCTTGATTTACTTTATATATGTTGTATTATTTGCAGAGTTTATTTGTAGGTTAATAATTGTTGATGTTATCTATTTTTGTTCATTATTTTTGTTATTTGTTTTTCTAAGTAAGACAGGAAGAACTGTGGCTCCATTTTTTTCTTTAAGAATAGGGATTGGTATAGGAACAGCATGCATTGGATTTGGGGCCTATGTTTTTTTTTGTTGTTGTTGTTGTTTTTTACCAGAGCAGGAGAGGCAGCAGGAAAACACTGAAAAGTTTGAACTTTATGATTTGCTTTCTGAACTGGTGAAAATAAACAATATAAAGCAACCTTCATGCTTTGGACATTTGACTTATTTTCCCTGCATACGAAACTTCCCCCCAGTGCAGCAGTAATGGCTCATTGATTGAACATTTATTGGATGTTTGGCACAAGCATTTAATATAACATGGTCAGCAGATGTTAAATAATGATTTTCCCACCACACTCTCATCATCAACAATAAATCCTTTGATTTTGGTAATATTTGCTCATTATTTGCCAGAGTTATGAGGGGGAAATCATATATTTCAGCTGCCTAAAATAATTTGTTCCAACTCTGTTTCATAGTAACAAATTACTTTACCAGCAAGTCTGGAACTGTGTTTATTCCTCTCTTCATCAACAAGAAATCCTGCAAGTTTGAAAAATTTTGCTCAATATTTGCTAAATTTATGATGGGAGAACCAAATATTTTAGCTGGCTGAAATAATCTGTTCCCCTGTTCAAAGCACTTTGGAGGGAGACAGGTTATTTAAGGCAGTTGAAATATTTGGTTCCCCCCCTCAAAACTTTGGCAAATAATGAACAAATGTTACCATATTTACAGGATTTGTTGTTCGTGAAGAGAAGATTGAGCGCAGTTTAAGACTTGCTGGTAAAGCAAATTGTTCATATTTTATTGAGGGGGAACAGATCATTTCAGATGACTAAAATATTTGATTCCCTCATAAATTTGTCAAATAAAGAGCAAATACTACCAAATCCTCAAGATCTCTGGTTGATGTAGAGAGAAATAAGCACAGTTAAAGACACATTTACTTTGGCAAATAATAATGAGCAAATGTTTTCAAAATCTCAATGATCTCAATGATGGTATAGCATGGTATACTATACCATACTATAGTATTGCAAATACTATAGCATGGTATGATTGAACCAGAAAAAAAAATTAACAACCAGAAATTTCTTTTATCCAGCAAATTTTATATTAGAACAGGATTTTCCAGAAAGTCTACACTCTCATCTTTTCAGGAAGTAATCTTTGTGCCCTGCTATCAGTCAGCTTCCCTCTTCTTATATTAGCAATAAAAAATTATAATAAATACATACAAAGTGTTGGAAAACTGTTTGGTTCCTGACCTTTATTCATCAGGCTTAAGTGATAACAGTAGGAAAAAGACTGATTCTCTTTGCGATTTAAGAAAAAAAACACAACACAAAACAGTGTAAGAAGACCTCCACACAAGACCTTGTGTATGTATTCATTTTACAATTTTGTTATTACTTCTTTTTTAAACAGCAGATGCTGATTAAACTGAAAGTTACAACCCTGGCATGAATATATGAGTTGTTTTACCGAGAAATTGATCAGAAGTGCCGAGAAATAAACATATCCTCTTTGGCAGCAGTTTACTTTCCCGACAAGGAGGAACAGATTTTCACACATGACCTCTTTCATGTGTCCCAACTACAATCCAACATGACAAACATAAAATAAAAACCTCAAATCAGGACATAAAAGGGAATTTTATCTTTATACTCCTTAGTGTTTCATTGACACTATTCTTTATTTGTACATTTACCTTTAAGATTAATAAAGTATATCAATTCATGAAACACACCTGAAATGCCTGTCACGTACTGCTGCATATTTTGTGTATAGAAGGAAAAAAGGCTGTTGACTGAGGATGTCCTCCACACCGCCAGGTGGCGACACTTAGAGTATGAATCCACTCGACAAGGTGGAAGGGATCATGGATCGATTCGTCTGGTCTTATAGTTTCTGTTTTCCACATGAGTAGAGGTTTGTTTTTATACTTTTAAACACACTTTTTGTGTGTGCTCTTCTGGACGGATGGCCGGTGAAAGATTGTCTTATCTGGAGGACGTGGACGTTCCAGCTGTGGTCACAGTTCGCCTCATAAGGTCATTTGAACAAAGGAACTTCAAGCCTGTGGTGTTCCAGCAGGTCAGTCTGAACCAGACGGTGCAGGACTTCATGAGCCGTGTGACAGACGGTAAGTCGGGGGAGTTGATAGAGACGCCTTAATTCGGCGGAATGTCCTATTTCTGGCTCAGTCCCAGCTCAAACTTTGAAATCTATTTCAAGTGGAAATGAAACAGATACTTAGCATGTTTTTAGTTGTTTTTAAAATCAGTTTCGAAATATTTTCCCTATTCTCAGAACCAGAAATCATTTGTAGATTAAACTGGCTGTTTTACAAATTTAATGCATCAGTTCAAGGGAGGAAATCCCATCTCATTATTGAGAGTCGGCCAAGTTACAGTGAAGGGTAACATAAAATTTGGTTTAAAACGTTTTGAATGTGTTCAACCAGCCGGTGTTATAGATTAACTTGTGGCTAAATTAACTGGTGGCGGCAGCTGGTAAAGACAGATGTTTGTGTGGGCGTGGCTTTTTAGGTTCCCTTTACCGAACCCGGAAGTAAACAAGGCGATAAGCTTAAAAAACTACACATTTTTGCAAAAATACTTACTGATGCCGTAAGACACCCATTGAGATCTCGGAAATAACTAATTAGATAGACTTTTATTGGTCGAACATGGTATGTTGTTTTTCTTACATTAATCTGCAAAATTACCAAAACATGTAAATTACGCAGAACTTGTCCTGATTTATGTGTTGCTTCAGAGGTTGAAACTCATCAAAGCAAGATCGAAATGCCTCTCAAGATGCCATAAACAGATCTCAAAGCAAAGATTAATCCCTGAAAGCCGACATAAATGTTGAAGAGCCATGAGATTAAAAATAAATGTTTAATAAGATGGACTGACTATGTTGTTTTTCACATCTCCCTCATATTGTATGATTTTTCAATCAGATATCCACAGAAACAATAGTAAAATCTGTTTTTTAAACAGTGTTTTTGTAACATGGTATAGTTTATTTCCTAGTTCATTTACAGAAGACATGCCTGCTTCAGATCTATGTGACAGTATTATTTCTTCTTTATTGGTTGACATTTTTTCTCATGATTTACTAAATGTCTCTATTCTTTTCATCAAATGACCTTAATACTCAACCATAAGAGACAACGCAATTGTCTTACATACTTTTACATCAGAAATGGGTTAAAATCTTCACTCAAACTGAGATTCTGAAAGTGTCACAAGTTAATCCTGGTTTGCCTCTTAAAGCGCGAGGTGTCCATTGTATCAGAATCAAAAACAGGTAGGATTTATGGACTACCGTCAGTCGATATAGTGTAATGGATAAAACGGCGTTCTCAGAACTCAGCGACCTTGGGTACGAGTTCAGCTAGAGATTTCATCTGATTCTAATTATGGACCCATTTATTTTATTGTCTAAAAAAAGAATGTTCACTCATGTCGTATATTTTGGTGATTTCAATGTATTCTTGAATATTCCTTTACATGCAAATAATTATTATTGTTTTGAAGAGATCATAGAGAAAGGGACATTTTCTAATCCGTTTATTTACGCTTGTCACGTTTTGATCAGGAAACGACACAGCCACCTATTTTTTTTTTACAAACATCTGCGTTGAGGACCCTGTTTGACTATCACTAGTTAATTCAGGTCTTAGTGTGGCTCGTTTTGTTTTTATTTCCCCTCGTCACCAGCCTGCAAACTGTTTCCCAGTCGAGAACACACAGACAAATAATGTAGCTATGGCTCATAATCTGTTGGTGGTATCTGACAGTATAATGTAGGAACTTTTATTATTATAATTTTGTCTTGTCCATTTGGATATCAGCACCAACTACAACAATGGCTGTTAACTTTGTATCATTTAGATGAGATTTTATTGCAGTATAACTTATCAACATTACTTGATATTCCTCTCTGTTTGGACACGTAAACACCACAAGCAACACCATCAGCTATGTGATTTAAATGTTATTAAATACGATGACACCAACCTCATTGTTTAGTGACACTTCCTGTGAGTAGTGTCGCTGAAAAAGAAGAAAGTTAAGAAACAGTGCAGTTACATTGCAGGATCATAGCCAAAAACACACACTAGGCTAGACATGTTAAGCAACTCACATGGATCTTACCAAGCTCCGGCCACAACCGGCCTAGAAACTCTCACGTGGCCGCAAGTCTCGCAAAAAAAGTGTCGCTGTGCTTTGTTTCTATGTAAACATGGGGTCTTCCACTTGGACTGAAAGTCAGTTAGTGCGTCATTTCTGCCGGACTTTCACCAAATATCAGCTACAACAATGGACAGAGGAACTAACAAGTTCATGTCATCTTTTTTGGATGACATCAAGGTGTTTGAGCCACGCGATGCCTCCAACATTGTGCACGTCACAGCAAAATGCTTTCGGTCGATGAGGAAAACAGCAGTGATAAACCTCAGCATCAATATACACTGCCTGGCCAAAAAAAAAAATCGCCACCAAAAAATGGTCACACTCTCTAATATTTTGTTGGACCGCCTTTAGCTTTGATTACAGCCCGCATTCGCTGTGGCATTGTTTCAATAAGCTTCTGCAGTGTCACAAGATTTATTTCCATCCAGTTTTGCATTAATTTTTCACCAAGATCTTGTATTGATAATGGGAGAGTCTGACCACTGCGCAAAGCCTTCTCCAGCACATCCCAGAGATTCTCAATGGGGTTAAGGTCTGGACTCTGTGGTGGCCATGTGTGAAAAAGATGTCTGATGCTCCCTGAACCACTCTTTCACAATTTGAGCCCGATGAATCCTGGCATTGTCATCTTGGAATATGCCTGTTCCATTTGGGAAGAAAAAATCCATTGATGGAATAACCTGGTCATTCAGTATATTCAGGTAGTCAGCTGACCTCATTCTTTGGGCACACAATGTTGCCGAACCTAGACCTGACCAACTGCAGCAACCCCAGATCAGAGCACTGCCCCCACAGGCTTGTACAGTAGGCACAGTAGGCATGATGGGTGCATCACTTCACCTGCCTCTCTTCTTACCCTGATGCGCCCATCACTCTGGAACAGGGTAAATCTGGACTCATCAGACCACATGACCCTCTTCCATTCCTCCAGAGTCCAATCTTTATGCTCCCTAGCAAACTGAAGCCTTTTTTTCTGGTTAGCCTTACTGATTAGAGGTTTTCTTACGGCTACACAGCTGTTCACTCCCAACCCCTCAAGTTCCCTTCGCATTGTGCGTGTGGAAATGCTTTTGCGTTCACAATTAAACATACTCCTGAGTTCTGCTGTTGTTTTTCTTTGATTTGATTTGACCAAACGTTTAAGTAATCGCCGATCACGATCATTCAGGATTTTTTTCCGACCACATTTCTTCCTGGAAGACGATGGTTCCCCACCATCCTTCCAGTTTTTTATGATGCGTTGGACAGTTCTTAACCCAATTCTAGTTTCTGCCATCTCCTTAGATGTTTTCTCTGCTTGATGCATGCCAATGATTTGACCCTTCTTAAACAGACTTAACATCTTTTCCACGACCACAGGATGTGTCTTTTGCC
The DNA here is from genome assembly GCA_010277075.1 of Poeciliopsis retropinna. Lineage (NCBI taxonomy): Eukaryota > Metazoa > Chordata > Actinopteri > Cyprinodontiformes > Poeciliidae > Poeciliopsis > Poeciliopsis retropinna. The sequence goes on from VMRM01000051.1 coordinate 57,719, forward strand.
ATGGTTGTTTAAGAAATGAGGAGTTACTCATTGCATCAGCTGGGGTTAAATAAATTGTTGCCAGCTGAAAGATAATCACCTATGCAGTAATTATCCAATAGGAGGCTTGTACCTATTTACTTAGTTAAATCCAATGGCAACTTTTATTTTGGCCAGGCAGTGTAGTTGTGGATAAGATCACTGATGCCTAGTGTTCTTGCAAGGCTGGTTAAGTCGGGCATTCACTGTTTTGTAGGTTACTTTTGAAATCAGTGGGTGATTCCTGTTGGCTAATGTTTGAGTGTGCCTCAGACTGATACACTGTACTTGGTGCTAGCATGGCTAACACGAGTAGCAGTTTAGTCAAAAGCATTTTCTGCTAAAATAAAATCTTTACTGTGTGTCAGACACACATTGCATATTGATGTGTTTAGCTAACGTAAGACTGTGTAGCAGACAGGATTCAGGGTGTAGAAGTTGTATCAGTACTGTCATTTTGCCGTACTTAGCTAAAAGGTGTTCATGATGGATGTGTTTATTATTGATTTTCTTTTTTTCAGACAGAAAGAAAGCAAATCAATAATACTTACACCAGCACACACTCCTTTGCTCTTGTTGATTGTACAAAGCTTTGGCTGCTAATGCGGTCGTGCACAAGCTTTGATCGTAGCAAGGCATTCTGCTTCTGATTTCAGAAATCTGTTAATTTTAGGAATCCTGACATCCTGGTGATGTCAGGATTCCTGACATCACCAGTACAGATACCTCACTGGCAATGGAGAATCATGCTGTTTCGTTTGTTAATGCAAAAAGTTTCTACCAGTCTGCATGTAGCCTGGCGCTACGTTAGCTTGTGTTTACTACTGCATGTACATTAGCTTGTGTTTGCGAGACTGCCCCGCACGTGGTAGCCACGCTACTATGTAGAATGGGCATTCGCCAATGAAATGTGGCCCCTGTGGTAAGGACCATTACAGGTACTTGAGAGTCAATTCCAGTATTTTTCTGATCAGTGCTGGTTACAAAAAGCAGAAACCTTCCACTTAGGTTTACATTGTGGCTGTTCATGAGATGAAATTAATTTATTCTGGTCAACCTGAATGTGAATGGGATTGTTGTGCTACTCATTGATCTGGTTCTGCTCAAATGTAGTATTTTTGAAGCACACTGAACGCTGCTCTTTAGAAACTTGTTTTGAAACATAATTGTCACATGAAACATTAAACATATTTGCTTCAAATGGGATTTATAGTAAAGTTTTGCAAACGGTTTTGTCACACAAGTAGCATTTTTCAACAGGCATCAACACAGCCACCTACAATTTAGAAACATGTGGTGCGCATAGGTTTCAACCAGTTAATTTAGCCACCAGTTAATCTATAACATGGGACCAAAAATGACCAGTAAGAGGTGATGCACATCAAACTTGTTCTTCCCAGTAAACAAATTGTTGAGACCCGTAGAAGTCAAACTAAGGTTTAAATGTTTTTAGATATCAGTTTGGTTCAGTGTCATCTGGTCAGGATGAAATTTAGATTAGGTTTTTTTTTTTTGAATGAATAATTGTGAATCAAATGTAACTGGATATAAATGTGCTTTATACACATATTACCCAGGAAGACTTAAAAAATAAGGAAGAAAAATATATCTTGACTATTTTTTGTGTTTTGTTGTGTCAAATTTCAATATAAAAACTGCTTAATTATTTTAGTCTTTTCAATTTCACTCTACTACTTCCATGGTTTATTTTTATTTAATAGATGGGGGCATCCGGGAATGTTTTTATTACTAACCTTAAATAAGAAGCTTTAAGTTGAGACATACATTTTTTCCAGATATTGCCACAAGGGAAGGACTTCCTCCTCCTTTCAGAAAGTATGGATACGGTATGTTTGTTTTATTATTTTCACAATAAGTTTCTGAAACAAAGTGTAATTGATTGTCAGTAGTGTTCTGTATTTCTTCAGTTCAGCAGAGCTAACATCTCTTAAAGCAACCATAACCTTAAGCAAAGATTATTATTTTTATTTTTTTTTTATCTCCCTGTTGGTGGAACATGGGAACTTTTAAAAAGGAAGTAAGTTGAAAGTTAAGATTAAGCTCATAAATTTTTGTTTTTTGGATCCTAACTCAGATCCGGTTCTACTGTTACTTTAAGGCCGCAGCAGTTCCTTGCATGATTCTAGTACCTCAATTATTAAAATTCCTCAAGATAATTATCTGCCTTCAAGCTTCTTAAATGATGTTTTATTGTTTAGTTCATGGGTTAGGGCTGGGTGATTTTTCTATGTTGCACAACGCTCTCACTTCGACCTATGAGGTGTTGATGAATACTAAATGCAGTATTAATTTAGTATTCATTAATACTAAATGATGAATACTATCATTTAGTATTGATGATAATGTCCAATTTTCAAGTGTGGTCCAGGGGGATTTTATTGATTGATTATAATGTCTGTGTTTTTATAGTTTTTCTGGAGACCAATAAGCGTCCTTAAAATGTCTGCGCGATACACAGAATGCAACAGTCTTTCTCCTCCCAGAGCTGCTGCCTGGTGGCTGGTTCAGAGTGAAGGGCAGGGGAGAGGAGAGGCAGATAAAGTATAGGGGAATTTTTCTGTCATAATGCAAGATTCCACATTTTCAGTTTGAAAACAGGATTATATGTCTTTTGTTCTTAAAACCTGTAACGCTCACACTTGGTCTCTACTCAGACTCTCTGCTCGCTTACAAAACATGGAACCATAATTTGTAGATTTGGAGGATGTGCAAAGAAAGGCTCCAAAAAATAAGTATATTCATTCTGCTTTGAAGAATGCAAAACCAAAATCACTGTCAATGTCTGTGATTATTCCTTATTTTTTATATAATACCGTGAAATTTATCTTTGTGATGAAGATCCTCTATGTTTATTAATGTTATTTATTTAAAATAAAGTAAAAAAAAAAAAAAAAAGTAAAAAACATGTTTGGCGGTTGGACTAGGGGATATGAGAAAAATCTAATATCCTGATATATTTTTGCTGTATCATGATACACGACATAGATCACAATATTCTTAAATGCTCCAATGTTATTTTAAATTATAGAGCTCTTGCAGCAGGATGTCACCCACGCAAGTTCCTGCCCTCATTTCTCTGCTACACATATATAATAAAAAAGGATGCAGTAGTTTGCTATGAATTGTCTACACTATGACTAGATAACAAGGTCAGAAAAAAGACTTAAGAAAAAAAATAGCGAGGGAGAGGAAAATTGGTCAGTTACTTGCTGGCTTTGACAAACTTAACTTAGATGTGCTGTGGAATAAGGTGTGTTTTGGTTCAGCTTAAAAAAAAAAAAAGTGGGGTGTGCTGTGGTGGCACAGGGGGTTAGCATGCCTCACGCCTGGGGCCTCAGTCCTCGACGCAGACGTCGTGGATTCGACTCCCGGGCCCAGCGACCCTTGCCACATGTCCTCCCCTCTCTGCTCACCCTCCTTCCCGTCAGCCTACGGTCAAAAAATGCAAGCCAATGGCGCCACTAAAAACTCTTTCTGAGAAAAAAATGAAAAAAATACACACAAACTGACAGCTCATCAGTAGAGCAGGTGTTTAAATTAGCTAATCAACGAGATCGGCTAATAATAGCAGCAGTGGCTAATCTACCACAGCAATCACTTATTAAGAATCGCAAAATACACATCAAACCTAAAAACCCAAAACTATAACTGAATGTTCTGTTCTATGTGGGGGTAATGTTTGAGTGTTTTTGGTGCTGAATGCAGATACATAAAGTTGCGCTGTTGTCAGTTGCTATGGCAACGTATAGCGCAAAGCCAACACAGAGAACGAGAAAGAAGAATGAGTGGTTTTGAGTTATTTTTCCCATTCCGTAGCACTAAATGAATCCTACCTACATCTCCAGGTTTCACTTTAAAAAACTTAAGAGATCAGCATGATTTTGTTTAGTATGTTGTTAAAACTCTACATATTCTCTAAGTTTGTTACTTTGTATTTTCAGACACTATGAAGATTATTCATCAAGCTCATGGTTCAAAGGTATTTGTCTGTTGGAAAGTCACACAATGCAGCATCAAAATGGTGTGTTTTTAAATAAAAAGACTTCTCAGATTGAGTTTTATAGAGATCGTGTTGAATTATGTCGCTTAACCCCTTAACTCTCAACGCCAGAATCACAAAAAATAGGCTGCCCAATAAAAGAGTCACAATAGATACTGGCAGAGTTTAAATCCGTAAATGTCACCCCTGAAAAATACAATGGAAAAAAATCACGCGGGTGTGTCGGTGCGGGTTAAGGGGTTTTAAATGAAACAAATACAAATAAATGTTATCGGTATACTGCAATGTATTTGAAAAGAGCTTAGTGACATTGGTGTTTTACTTTTCCATGTTCTAATGGTGCCTCCATTCTATCAAAACCTGGGGGACTTTGATTGATTAGGTAGGAAATGGCCACCTAAAAAATTGCTTGCTTTTTATATGGGCAGTTTTTACATCATTTCAAATTCATTATCAAAATCACATCTATCACTTATTTAGTGTCTCAGATTTAGTATACAAAAACTTATTAGTTTCTCTTATTATAATCATAATGTGAATAAAAATAGGTGTTCTTCTAAAAAGAAAACAGGAGTCATCCATGATTCTAATTATTTAACTGAAACCAAAGTTCATTCTTAAGAGAAAATATAAGTATTCTGCATTGGGTCTTATTCGAATACTCAATTTGTTAAGACTTCATTTTTTAAAACTGTCATGCATTGAAATAAGGAATAGTCTAAACTATTTTTATAAATCTGCAAGTTAGAGACTTCATCTTTTTTCAGGAAGGGGTGCTGTTCCTGTTTTATAAAACTCTCTTTGCATGACTATGATTTCTTATGATTAAATACAAAAAGAACTTGAATTAAAGCAAAGTTTGCATCAGACAAAACAACAAAAACAACATGATTTTATTGAAGTCTACTGTTGGGTCTTGGTGTTATTTTGTGTGATTACACTTAAAATTAACTTTAAGCTTCAAGCCATGTCCCTGTCATGTCATTTTACTTCAAGCTAAAATCTCCAGCATGGTGAAATGGGCTGATCTCCGGTTTTCTTGATAAGTACCTAATAGAGTACTCTGTGAAGTACTCTTCAAGTGTGTACTTCAAAGTGTACACACTATGTACTCTATGAAGTACATAGTGTGTGTTCCATAGAGTTCACACTATGAAGTGTGTACTCTATGAACACACTTCATAAGTGCACACAGGATACAAACCTTCAAAAATGTGAGAATTGGGGCAGTACGCCTCTGCGTTGTAATTTTGACACCCAAAATGTCACTAAAAAGTACAGCTATAACAAGGAATTGATTTTGAATGTGCATTATAGGTATTTTTGATCTCCAAAGTCATTGCAAGAGATACTTGGCTGTTCAAATGTTTATAACTTGGTGTATACAGAGTAAAATTTGATAGTATTTCCACATGTATTCCAGAGCTGAGAATGTCACTTGTAATTAGGGAAAGCTGCAACTTTATGGACTCTGAAAAATGGAGTGATCAAATAAATCCAGGACCTGCAGCAAATCAGTTTTCAAAAACCTGTTGAAGGCTGGTAAACTGTGGTTATGTCTATTTTTGCTGATATCGCTTAACTAAGCAGTTTGACAGTAAGGTATGGCTTATATTAAACCTGTGACAGGTTATTCTTTCAGAGTACACTATGTCTGTTTGGTTTCAGCTCGCCAGATGTTCTTTACCACAAACAAATCTGTTTTGCACAAGATAAACTTGTACAAAAATCAAGATGTGCATATTATGAATTTTTACCAAAACTGCTTCTTCAGCTACTGATTTAACAGGAAATACTTATTTTAAAGTAATACTAATAAACTGTACACATTTGGTTCTATTGTTTCAGACAAGTGAGTTGGTAATGAGTTTGGATGATGATGAAAAGTTAATTTTACAAGATGACCAAACCCTCAAAGCTGCTGGAGTTGGTAAGAACTTTTAATTGCTATTCCTTTGAATTCTCATAACACCAAGTGAAATGAAATGTTGTAATTTTGTTAATTAATTTGGTAACACTTTATTTGACAGGGTGTGAATACGACTGACATGACACCGTCATAAACATGACATAACACCTGTTATATCATGTTTATAAAATAACAAGTGTCATAAATACATAAAGAATATTTATGACTTTTGTCATAAAGTATCATTCGGTAAATAATGACACTTTTAATACAAAGTTTACATTATTCAAAATGTCTGTTATGACACTTGAGATTAAGCAAGAATCGTGATCTGTCATAAATTTGTTGCAAAACTATTACCGATTAAACTTTAAAAATTATGTAGGTTTATCTGGTAATATATTGCTCTGCCATTTTATTTAGACTTGAGTTTCTAATTGATCTAATTGATCTGAAGTTTTACGGCAAAATGTGGTAAAGATGTCCGTAAAGATGTCCGACATCTTTACGGATGTCGGACATCTTTATGAACAAATGCAAAGTTCATAAATGCTTCATAAAAAGCATTTATGAACTTTGCATTTGAAACATTATTTAAGGCTGATTTAAGTATTGCAATACACCATCTACACCAGTGAGTGGCAGCAGTGCACGAATAGGCGTGCAGTGTGTTGATGAAGAAGGAATCTTCAGCAAGTGCAGGGCCAATCTAACACAAGTTGTAACCGCCAGACCTCCTGTTTGAAAAGAAACCGAAGTTTGTCACCTAATACATATGAGGTAAGTGTCTTATTAACTTTATATTCGAGAAAATAACATTGACTGTGTTCTCTTTCTTTGTAATGTTAGCTATGAGCAATTCAAACCAATGCTACCTTGCTGTAAGGTAATGTTAGCTAAAGTTATCAAACTCCATTACTGTAACATTAGCCCTTAATATTAAACATATTTTAAAGGCAGGCAAATGGCTTTTTTTCCCTCCAATATTAATGTTAGTCAAAGTAATCCTTTATTTGCATTATTTTGCAACTTTGCTGATGTGTCATGGTGCTTGTGTTCTTTGTTTTGACAACTTTAGACACATGAAGACCCATTTTAGCCTCAGGAAACATGGTGGGGGGTGGGGTGGACAAAGGTGGCTAACGAAGACATGCTACAGGTGTGGAGGATGGTAATGAGGACCAGCCAGCAGAGAAAGAAATCCCTGTTTGACCAAAGAGAAAAAAGCAGATGAAATATTCCCCAAGAAAATTAGGTAAGTCATTTTTGTGTTATTATTTTCTCCAGGTGAAGGGCGGTGGGGGGTAAGTGGGGAAGGCGGAGCAGGAACCAACATCCACCAGCTAAGTTAACAAGTTATGTTTTAGACAACTAAAAACTGGTGTTAAATCTATTTATTTATTAATAAATTTCTTAGGTTTATTCTTAAACAATTTTGAATGCTCATTAAGTGAAAAGATACACTCATGTGTCTAAAACTATACATTAAATTATGCATTCTGAATAATAGGCTGTATGAATTTCTGCCAAATATTTGATCAGAATAATTTTGTTCAGCTCTAGCCATTATGTAACTTGTATTCAGAAATGATTGTATTGCACTTTATAACAACCAGTCATGTTAACAAGACATTTGTCTGCCAGCCTACCATCCTGACAGTTTGCAGCAAGGGACATTTTTGGAATGGTATTTAAATAAACACTGAATTAAGATCGCATTACTTTTTTTATTTGTTTTTGTTCCTTTTTTTTTGAAGTGACCACAGCTGATTGAGTCATCATCCACTATGAGAATGTCCAGAAGAGATTTACCAAGTTTGATTCAGGGAAAGGCTTTCACCATGATTAACATTGACCACAACCATTGCAAGAACAGCTATAATTTCTGAGCATTTTCAGACACCTTTAAAGATCTGCCAGGAAATTAAGATAAGAAGATGATCTCCCTGTTATCAGAGTGTTACAGGAAGAATATAGCAAAGGAGATAGCTGACCTGATCAAAGCAAAAAATGTTAGGACTGTTGAAAGAACCTATTTTCTTAAGTTAAAGAATAAGTAGGCTAATTGTGTTTTAGTTTTTCAATCAATATTTCAGAGTTCCAATATACTGACCAGAAGTAAACCCTCTATTTGAAGAAAAAGTTGTCTTTTGTTTTATTCCAATGTACAAAGGGTTTGTTCTATAGCTATGATGGTAGTTATAAGTAGTCCAGTGTTTTCCACTTCACTTGAGGTAAGACTTAATATCAATGACTATGTTAATATAGCATTTGACACTGTAATGACAATTAGTGATATCTTTATAACTGTTACTACTTCTTTTACTTGCGGTAAGAATAAATATTGACACTGTAATGGGACTTAATGACATATTCATAACTGGTGCTACTTGTTCCACTTTACTTGATGTAAAAGGATTTATTAATGACTGTTAATCATTTGACAGTGTAATAAAGATTAATGAAATCTTTATTGTTGTTTCTACTTGTTCCGCTTTATTTCATTTAGGGGGAAATATTAATTACTATTTTGTTAAAACTTTTGACATTATAATAACACTTAATGACATTATTATGACTAGTGTTATGACATATTGATGACAAATGATGATTCTAGGTTAATGTCAAGTTGTCATAACAAAGGCATTTGAGTAATGTCAACTTTGTATTAAAAGTGTAATGATTTACCGAATGACTCTTTATGACAACAGTCATAAATATTCACGAAGACTTACTCATGTTTATGACAGGTGTCATGTTTATGACGGTGTAATGTCAGTCTTATTCACACCTCGTCAAATAAAGTGTTACCATTAATTTTAATTTTCTTTAAAAATTGTGGAGAACTAATGCACTGTAAAGGTCTTCATAATGTGTAAATGTGAGAAAATCAATCTTAGGTTAGAAGTTTGTCACATTTTTACAGCCAAATTTGAAACTTAACTGTAGCATATATCATTTTAGTCTCCTTTTTTCTTTAGAGATCAATTTAGGCTGTCGGTTATTTATAGCTGCTGGTCACAAAATTAAGATATCATGAAAACATTGATTTAAATCAGTAATTTCATTCAAAATGTGAAGCTTGTATATTGTATTCATTCATTACATGCATACTATTATATTTCAAATGTTAATTTCTTTTAGTGTTGGTGATTTATTATGGACAACTAAAAAAACCTCCAAATTCAGTAACTCGGAAATTATAATGTTGTGAAGGTTCAATATTGAAGACCCCTGGTGTCACAGACTAATCAGCTAATTAACTCAAAACACCTGCAAAAGCCTTTAAATGGTCTCTCAGACAAGTTCTGTAGGCTACATAGTCACGAGGATGACTGCTGACTTGACATTTGTCCAAAAGATGACCTTTGACACCTTGCAGAGGGAGGGTAAGTCCAAGCACAGTGATGCAGAAGTGAAGGGAAGGAAAAGATGTGGTAGAAAAAGTGTACAAGAAATAGGGATAGCCACACCCTGGAGAGGATTGTGAAACAAGGCCCATTTGAAAATGTGAGGGAGATTCACAGAGTGGACTGCAGTTGGAGTCAGTGTTTCAAGAACCACAGTCCCTCTGCAAGGAGTCAGACTGAGTTTTCAGTCCTAACAAGTCAAACTGAAGGTGCTGAACTTTTGAGCTGCTTCGGAGGTATTGCTATTTTTGTCTGCTTTTAATTGGCATGGATGTCTAATGTACACTCACCTTTATTAAGTACATCTTGCAACTACCGGGTTGGACCCCCTTTTGCTTTCACAACTACCTTAATCCTTTGTGGCATAGATTCAACAAGGTACTGGAAACATTCCTCAAAGAGTCTGGTTCATATTGACATGATAGCATCTTGCAGTTGCTACAGATTTGTCGGTTGTGCATCCAGGAGGCAAATCTCCTGTTCCACCACATTCAAATCAAATTCAATTCAAAAATACTCCCAAAGAGAAATTAAATGTTGTAACTCATTAATTTAGATTCTTCAAAGAGTTTTTGAAGATGGTGATAACGGTTGGCAGGAAAGATCTTGCAGTGGACTGTACTGCACTGAATCTGAAGAAGCCTCTAACAGATGATGCTCTTCCTTCCCAAGATAGCATTGTGAAGAGGATGTTCAGGGTTGTCCATAATTGTCTTGATCCTATGAAGAATCCCTCTTTGCATAATAATCTCTATAGTCATCCCCAGAACAGAACCAGCCTTCTTTATCAGACTGTTGAGTCAGATAAAGAGCATGACTGTTGAGTCAGATAAAGCAGCATCAGAGCCAGGTCCTCTGGCTCTGATGCTGTTGCCCCAAGAAATGACAGCAGAAGAGATAACACTATTATAACAGACTTATAGAAGATCTGCAGCATCTTTCTGCAAACCTTGAAGGATCTTCGCTTCCTCAAGAAGTGCTGTTGCTTCACTGTTGTGTCTGCATTCCAATCTGTTGTCCAGATGAACAGAGGTATTTATATTTCTCAACCACCTCCAACTCTTCTCATGATGGGAATATGGTTGGATCTAACCCTGTTTCTCCTGAAATCTACAGTTTCATCTTTGTTTTGCTAATTTTTAAGGTGAGATGATTGTTCCCTCACCATGCCATCAAGTGGTCCACCAGATCTCTGTACTCAACCTCTTGTCCGTCTCTGATAAACACGACATCTGCGGAGTCATCTGAGTATTTGTGTAGATGACAGACGTCAGACTCGTGCTGGAAGTCTGAAGTGTAGAGAGAGAAAAGGAATGTTCAGAGTACAGTCCCTTCTGGTGCTCTTGTGTTGCTGACCACCTGGTTAGACACACAGTCCTTCAGTCTCAAACTGTGGTCTGTTTGTCAGGTAGTCATAGATCCAGGCAATTGTTGAGACCTCAATCTTTGTCTTCTGGAGCTTCTCACAGAGCAAATTAGGCTGAATTGTATTAAATTCATTGGAGAAATCAAATAACAAGATCCTCACAGTGTTGGTTCTGTGTCCAGATGACAGTAGGTTTGATGAAGCAGGTGTATGATGACATCATCAACTCCAACTCCATGGCGATAAGCAAACTGCATGGGGTTTTGATATGTCCTTGTCTGCTTACTCAGGTGGGCCAACAGGAGGGCAACAGGTCTATAGCTGTTGCCTCCTGTTGGGTCTCCTGTATAGACCTGTTGCCCTGCCCTGTTGTCAGGGCAACAGGTCTATAGCCATTGATAACTGATGGCTGAGTTGTTTTCAGTACAGATAGGATGACAGAAAGTCACTTAAATCACCTTTATTCCTCATTCTGATGCTCAGTTTGAACTGCAGCAGATCATCTTGGCCATCTCTACGTGCCTAGATGCATTGAGTCGTTGCCATCTGATTGACTGATTCAACATTTGTGTTAATGTGCAGTTGGACAGGTGTACCTAATAAAGTGAGTGTATATTACACAACTTTTCCATTTTTTTCACCTGAAGATGAGCACAATAAACACCATCTTTAGATGAACTATGGTGGTCATAGTAGAGCCCTGTCACACTGGACATCATCCTCACCAAAACAGTGAGATTCTTCCCTAATAAGAAACCCTGGATCACCAGTGAATTAAAGCAACTGTTAAACAAGAAGAAAAGAGCCTTTAGGGAACGAGACAGGGAGTCATTGAGGAGAATACAGAAACAGCTAAAAGTCAAGATTAGCGACACCAGGGAGAAGTACAAGAATAAACTGCAGAGGAACAGAATCAGAAATCTGTGGTCATGGATGAAGAAGATTATGTGCTTCAAGCAAAAGGAGGATTAGATAGATGGAACTCTAGACAGAGCAAATGAGCTGAACAAAGTTTTCAACAGGTTTAGTTCAGGAACAGGGTCATCATCAGACTCTTCTGTCTCCAGCCATCCGGACGTCCTTTGACCCTCAGCTAAGGGTCCTATATTCCACCTCTGTCATGGATTCTTATGCTTCCACAAGTTTGTCTTCAACCAAATCAGGAGATGCTGCTGCTCTCTTTGCCTACCCCTCCTACTTTTCTGTGTCTAGAAGTCAGGTGAAGAGGCAGCTGGAGAGACTGTCTGGAATAAGGCTGCAGGTTCAGATGTGTCGCCCCTGATTCCTGGGAGACAACTGACTGTGGGTTTGGGAGTTGACCTATTCAAACCAAAAAAGTCTGACTAGCTAATTTGTAATACCAGCATATACCAGTTTCCTACCCCACTATGTCTTTTGATCACTTGATGCCTTATTATTCTGCGCTCTCCAAGTTGATTGAGAAACTTGTTCTGTTCTCTGTGGTGAGAGCAGAGGTGGAGAAAAATCTCAAGAGATGGAGATTTGCCCTGGAAAGGAGAGGAATGAAGGTTAGCTGTAGCAAAACCAAAACCGAATACATATGCTTGAATCAGAGGACCCAAGTGGAGACGTAATATTACAGGGAACAGAAATAAAGAAGGTGAAAGATTATAAGTACATAGCGTCAACGCGATGTACTTATACATAGAAGTGAAGTGAAAACAAGTGAAGAAACGTGTCCAAGCTGGTTGGAACGGTTGGAGAAAAGTGTCAGGTGTGATATGTGTAGGAGATAAAGTCCAGGAAGCCAGATTGAGATGGTCTGGACACAGGAGAGGCAGTGAATACATTGGTAGGAGGAGGATGAAGATGGAACTGCCACGCGAGAGACCTAGAGGAAGACCAAAGAGGAGATTTATGGATGGAGTGAAAGAGGACATGAAGGTACAGACTCTTTCCAAAAAATTAGAATGTCATGTAAAAGTTGATTAATTCCTGTAATTTTGTTCAAAAAGTTAAACTTTCATAAGTTATAGATTCAGGGCCCATAGTTTAAGCAATTTCAATAATTTGTTCATTGTTAGATAATTTGGACTTCCAGCTCATCAAACCCACAAAAACAGGAATTCCAAAAATTAGAACACTGAAGAAATCAGCCTTAGCTACTTCTCAGTTTTTGCAGAAAAAAATTAATTAAAATATTGTTTTTAAACATATTGTTTAAAAACAATATGTCAATCTTCAGTACTTGGTTGGGAATCCCTTTGTCTTAATCACTGCCTCAATGCGATGTGGCAATGCCTGGGAGTTATGGAAGCCTAGATTTCCTTGATGCTTGCTGTCAGCTCTTCTTTGTTGTAAGGTAATTTTATTTATATAGCACATTTTCAGCAACAAGGCAATTCAAAGTGCATTGCATGAATTAAAAAGGAAATATTAACAAAATGACAAACCAAAGGAAAGGCCTAAACAAGGAGAATCTAATAATATTGATAATCCAATCTTGTTGAGTTGCCAGGGTATTATTTCTGGATTCTAAGTTTGTTTCTAATCCCTGTTCTGGGTTGCTAATGTACAAGTGAGTATGTATTCTGTGGACAATCTAAGTATGTTCTAATTTTGTACAGTAACAAGTACTTAACAATTTCTAAGTAGTCATAAAAACTAAGTGTTCCTGTTCTGGAAGTTGTTTTCCTAGATTCTAAACTTGTTCTAATTCTTTTTCTGGGCAGCAAAATAGGAGTCTCTCTGTATAGCAATGTTAAAACGTAATATAACAGTAAAGTAAGTGTTCCATGGGCTTTCTAAGTATGTTCTAAATTTGTAAAAGTAGTGAGTACGCCACAATTTCTAAGTAGAAATAAAAACTAAATGTTCCTGTCCTGGAAGTAGTTTTCTGGATTCTACGTTTGTTCTAATTCCCTTTCTGGGTTGCAAAAATACGAGTCTGGATAATAATCTCAAAAGTAATCTAAAAGGTAATTAAACACAAAAAAATAAGTAGGATGAAAAGACAACATTGGGTAGGATATGGCACATATAACAGACAGAGACATGCTTGGCAAAGACCTTGAGGTCAGGGAGTGTGTGTTTGTCTGTAACTATGACGTGCTTGCAGATTAGCTCATGTCTCTCACAGCCTGTTCTCCCAAATAAAGTCTCTGATAAAGGTGGAATAATCAAGAGTGAGTCCTTGAGAGTTCAGCCATAAGAGTCCAAGGGGGACTTCAGGAGGGATGAGGAGATGGGAAGGAGCAGTTTGTTTACATAAACTCCATGAGATTTGAGATGGCTAGAAGACCACAGGAAGCCAGATTCAGAATAACAAATTCTATTTAAATCGGGTAGACTTAAAATTTCTGTCTGTCATAGAGTCTTTAACTGGTATTTTTCTTATAGTTAATCCCAATCATCCGAATTAATGCGGCCGTTCCACTGAACTTAAACTAGCAACTTCTCCAAGATCGATTCCATTCCGCTCCTGAGTTTTGGAATCCTCAGCTGGGCTGTGTCTGACAGCAAGACTCTCATCATCACTCATTTACTTATTGCCCAGTTCACACTACACGATTTTGCGTCTCTATCCCACAACATACAGTCTGCTTGGCCCTATGCATCACAAGTAAGCCAAGTATCCACAAGCTTCAAACAGCAGAAATCCTGTTATCATGAATCCAAATAAATCAAGGATGAATCCATCCTGTTGAGTGTGTCTTCACAGGACAAGAGGGCTCTCCTGTGCCCAGTCTTCTCATTGAGAAAATTTGATCAATTGCATTGAGAGACCAGTTGACCAGATCTATAATTTGTAGATTTGGAAGATGTGCAAAGAAAGGCTCCAAAAAAAGCAACACAAAGACAGAGCAAGCAGGGTGAGAATGGGTAGGGAGAGGAGCAGAGGAAAAAGCATCTGTCTTCACCGAGAGCTAGAGTGGAAAAAAATGTTCCTCATTTTCTTCTTGAGATTCTCAATGGGGTTTAGGTCCAGTCAGTCAAGCACCATGATGGTATGAGCATCAAACCCGGTTTTGATCCTTCTGGGCAGGGGACAGATTCTGTTGGAAGATGAAATCCATACAGATCCTCAGCAGGAATTATGAAGTCCTCTAAAACATTCTGGTAGACTGTTGCAGTGACCTAGGACTTAAGAAAAGCAGAGTTCACCAACACCTGCAGCAGACAATGCCAAACTGAACCATATTGAACCAAACTGAAGCAATTTACTGACACTTGGTGGTACTTCAAGTTCAGTAGATGACAAGTCACTTCATTTAAAATGTTCATGCCCTGTAAAATTTAGGCTGATTTCTTCTGAATTTTCAAATGTTTTGAATTCCAGTTTTTTTGGGTTTAAAGAGCTGGAAGCCCAAATTATGTAACAATAAACAAACAAATACTTGAAATCATTTGAATTGTGGGCCCTGAGTTCATATCTATGAAAGTTTAACTTTTAGAATGGAATTATGGGAAATAAACAACTTTTCCACGATATTCTATTTTTTTTTAAAAAAGGTCTGTAGTTGGTGTGAGAGAAAAAGATGGGAAAAATAAGGATACATGGAGACAGATGACTCACTGTGGCGGTGACCGTAAGGGGAAAACACCAAAAGGAAAAGAAGAAGACAACTCCCCAGGTTGATTGTCCTTCTGGAATATGACATTGGATCCAATCCTGATGAGCAGAAATGTCATGTTTCATTCTTCTCAAAGGCACAGTCAATTTACATTTTTGGATCACATTGACCAGGACTGGGTCTGTCGAGATAAACAATAAATCAATTAATCGTACGATAAATTAAAGTTTTTGACCTACTTTTAATTTATCGGCTTTATCGTTTCTTCCGACCTTTTTCTCTTTCTATTGATGACACTGGATGAAAAAAGGCTCAACTCCGGTGTTCTCCACTGACCCTTCACTTCCTCATTTACTTATTGCCCAGTTCACACTACACGATTTTGGATTTTGTCAGCCGATCGTCAGGCCATTTTTAAAATCTGAGAGACCACAAACTAGCCGACAAAAAATTGTAGGTACAACGATCGAGCCACTAGGGCAAGAGCAACACACCACACACCAATCGATTTCTCTCACCGACATTCAGATTTCAGACAGATAATCCCGTCAAAGCTATAACACACTTGAATTTAGTGTAAACAAACACGGCTGATGACGTAAAAGCCATAGCGATAGTTTGTGAGCTTATTTTAAGCGATAAAATATGTAACAAAAAGAAAAGGCGTTTGATAAAAGAGTGGAGGATGGGGATTTATTTACTGCACTATGATATGGAGGTGAGTTATTCTTTTTTTCACCATTTATGTGTTTAAGCTTCATTGGTTAATTAGTATTTACCGATTTAATGTTTAAAATTATATTGAGAACAGTGGGCACAAAATAATGGCTACAAGACCAGTTAATTAATTTTAAAACCAGGCATTAATCAATGTTTTACTGGAATCTATGTGCAATGCATGTGGCTAGTGTCAGACTTGACTGAATGAAAATCATTATAATCTATTTATGTCACCTTAACGATGAACAGCTGAAAAGTTATCAGCTATACCAACTGCGGGACCAGTTTCCCTTCAACTCCTCCCCTCATCATTTCTGTATTCTTTGCATTAAGTGTTGAATAAACATGAATGTTTTTTCCACATATCATCTCCGATGTCCACCAGATTTTAGCTTGTACCATGTCAGCTGTTTGGGATTTTCCTTCATGCTTCATGTGCAACAAAATATTTTGTTTTTGTTTCTTTGGCTTTGAAGATATTAATGAAAGGGTAAAGATCAACAAGCCCCCCCACTTTTATGAAATCAGACAAAATTGGTGTCAAACATTTGCACAAACCAGCACAAGCGTAGTCGAGTTAATTGATACCCATTTTGTCTGATTTGAAGAACGTGAGGGGGCTGATTGACCTTTGATGACTTCTAGAAACATTTCTTTATATCTTTAAAATGATAGCGGCACAAAAAAAAAAAAGTGCTTCACAAACCAGCACAATTTTGTCTGATTTCATAAAAATGGGGGGGGCTGGTTGACCTTTTGACTTTTAACTTCACTCAGGTCAATCAGTCATGTTGAATATGCCTGATTTAGATCGGAGTGGCCACGAAGCTCTACCGACTGGACCCGATCAGTCGTAACACACTACTGGATGATCAGTTACGATTATCACATCTTAGAATGCTGGGCGTTCTAAGATTACCGTAAGGGAAAAATCAGGGCAAAAAATGTGTAATGTGAACTGGGCTAACTGGAGGAGTGAACTATTGCATCAGGTAGATGGATATGGCCATCTTCTCTATCTGAATCTAATGATTAATTATTGAAGGGCAATATCGTATACAGACTTTATAATCTGTGCTCTTTTGGTTGAATGTAGTTTTTATTTCCACTTTGGTTTTATGTTGTGTTTAATTTTTATTCAAGTGCATTTTTTGTTAATGGAGACTGAGAGTCCATTTTATTTTTGGTTGTTTTGTTTAGTTAGTTTACCAGTTCTAATGTTAAATGTTAAATGTTCTTTTGAAAATAAAGTGTATCTATTTTTTGCAGGATATCACTTGCATAATTATCTCATTACTATTACATCAGTTTAAAATGGTCTTCAAACAATATTATTGTTTATCGCAATCATTTTTGGGGCAATCGCTCAGCAAAATTTGTTATTGTGACAGATCTAAGTGGGACTTCAGCACGGTCTTGTTGACTACTTTCAACGCATCGATAGCCTGGCATTTTTAAGAGTGCATTTGGTTAAAAACTTTTCTGGAACATATTGCCTAAGTAAGAAAAGCTGCCTGATAAATATGCGTAGCTTGACACAAGGCGTTGATATGCATAGGCCCTCATTACACAAATTAACATAACAGGCAATCCTTAAATCCCCATTAAAGTTTATGCAGCTTGATTCATCATGCAGAGGGAAAAGAAAAGAATTCCTAACAGATGGGTGGTAAGACAATCAATGAGATTGAGCTCTTTAATAATTGTACAGTAGTGTAATTTTATAATAAATGCTACATAAATCACCAGAACAAGCAGATCAGTTTAATCTAAATATTTGACTTTTTTTTCTCTCCAGCTAATGAAACAGAAGTGGGATTCTTCAGAAAAGAAGATTATGTTTTCTATAAAGCAAACCCCAAATCAAAATGGTGAGCAAACAGTGGAAGTTTTCAGCTTGGTTCTTCCTGGAACCCCTCCAGAATAACAACAACCAGGACTTCCATTGTGATGTAAAAATGTGGGTGTTTGTTTAGTTGATTTTAGTTGAAAGAGCAGTATGACACTGACCTATTATGTCCCTTTAATAATATGGTATGTCCCTAATACATGTTACTATTGAAATGTATATGTTTAGTTTTACAAATATGTTAATAAACTTTGAGTAACTGTTCTTCATTACTGTGTAACAGTACTAACGCAATAAACGTAAAGGTAATTTATTTATATAGCACATTTTCAGCATCAAGGCAATACAAAGTGCTTTACATGAATTAAAAGGAAATTCAAACAAAATAACAAACCAAGGGAAAGTGCAAAAGAAGAAAAAAAAATCTAATGTTGATCTAAAGTATGTGAACTAGGTGCTCTTGTTCAGGGTTGCTAAGTATCCTCTGGTCTTATTCCATTTATGGGTTGGAAGAACAGCAGTCTAAAAAGTAGTCTAATAATGTTGATCCAAAGTATATAAACTAGATAAACTACATTCTCCTATTCAGGGTTGGTAGATAAGTATAAGTAAGTATCCTCTGGTCTGATTCCTTTTCTGGGTTGGAAGAATAGGAGTATAAAACATAGATGCTCAGGTAGTTTTTCTGGATTCTAAGTTTGTTCTAATCCCTGTTCTGGGTTGCTAAATAAGTGCAAGTAAGGAAGTATCCTCTGGACGTCTGCGTTGCTAAACGACAATGTTCTACAATGTAGTATGACTGCTAAGTTATTGTATGATGGTGCTGAACATGTGTTTATTGGATTAAAGATCTATTAGTGTCTTCCTTGAGATTCTGCTATCTTGTGGCACCACCCTTTAGTGCTGTTGATAAACATTGTTTTTGGATGGATAGTGAGATTGAACTGCCACTGTTTAATTATTTTACAACTGCAATAATTGTACAAGACTGAATCAAGTCAGTCCATCATACAGAGTCCAAGTCAAGGACATTGCATTCCAAATCAGTCCTAACTAATATACATTGTTGTCAAGTTCAGTTTATTCATCAAATCAAATAACATGATCTCACAGTGTTGCCTGCTTTGTCCAGATGACAGAGAGTTTCTTGAAGCAGGTGTATGATGATGTCATCAACTTCAACTCCATGGCAATAAGCAAACTGCAGGGTTCCTGATATGTGCTTGTCTGCTTATTCAGGTGGGCCAACACTGAATAAGCAGTGTTGGCTTATTCTTTTATCAGGGTTTCCCCAGTGTATTATAAGCCTGTGATCCCCCTGTGCCAGGTGTTGGTTATTTTACATAATAAATAAGTAAATCTCTTAATACATATTTTTTTAAATAAGCCGGATTGCAGCTTTATGTATATATTGCAGATATATAACCTGTCACACTTTCAGAGGTGCAGGTGAAAATAATTTGTCTTTGTGAACAAAGAATTATGTGCGGCGTTTACATCTCAACAAATTGTCAGAACTTGGCTCTGTGTCTGCGCTGATACAATTTATGTATTGATACCAGTTGGTCGGTGAGTTAGTGGTGAAGCGGTCCAGCCTGTGGAGAAGCATTCGTGCTCACCTTGTAGACATGCTGGTTTTATTTTATCATTTTTTATTATTTTTCCATACCAAGTTAGTCAGCCAGAGATAATGGATGTGGCTGTGTGTGCATATCAGAAATACTCGTCCTATAAAACTCGGGCAGCCAAAATATTTTTTGTGGCTATTAAACATTCAACAGACACAAAATGGAAGAGCTACTAAATTCACATACATGTAGTCTCTGTTTGTCCCTCTGTATACAGCAAAGATGATTCAACTTACCATGCAGTTCTCGTCTAAGGGTGCAATCAGACCAACCCAGGTTTAGAGCCCTGAATCAGAAAGTCTGATTTTTTGGGGAGGTCAGAATGCAAATTTGAATTCCAAAACGGACATAAAAAGCGAACTCTGATCCACTTAAAATCCTAGGTCTCGGTCCGGTTGAAGTGAACTCTAAAACAGTAGAAAACCTGTCTGAATGCAACCTGAAAAGCAGTTCCATTCCAAAAACCAGTACTTACACTAATTTTAATATAATTATGAAATGTTCAGACAACTATTCAATATAGTTGAAATAGTTTCTATTTGAGGAAACAAATAGAAACTATTTTCTATAGTTGCCTCCAATAGGAGGCAACATTTGATCTTTCTGTTCAGTGATATTTGTATTGTCGGATGTTGGATAGTTGATTTATTTAGTTTTGATTATATGTGTAATGCCATGTTCTTGAGCAACAATAGTAATGACATTATTTATATCTTGTACCTTGTCTGTACACGTTGGATGCACTGCTGCGTAGGGCACGCCGCCTCATATGGAACCGTCTCTGCCGCCAGGTGTGAAAAGTAATATTCTTCGTGGTCTTCTGACTGTTCTTCTGCTCTTCCTGAGTCCATTGTTGAGAGTTGTTTGTTTGATACATGCACCACAGACAAAATAGAAATTCTAAAACTACTAAAACTCCACGCAGCTCCATTTTTGTTTACAGAAAAGTACTTGTGCTCTGTGACTTCTTCAGAGGTTTTGTCAATTTTTTCAGTATTTCTTGGTTCAGCGCCACCACAGGCGCTGGGTGGACAGGTTTTCAGTTAGTTTGGGTCATTTGACACAGTGCAGTGTGAATGCGAACTATCGACTTGAAAATGTAACAAATGTTGCAATTTTGGTTCCCAATTGAACTGAGTCTACTGGGCTATCCAGTGTGAATACACCTCAGGCTGGATGAGGCCTTGAGCAGAATTTGACTTAAGGGCCCTCTTCCTGATAAGAGCATCAGTGCTGTGTTTCAAAATGGATTCAGTAAACTTTGGTAGATCTATAGTAAATCCAACCACAAAGCTTGACACTGACGAGAATTGCTATCAGCACTCTCACCCACTGTCGTAGAAAAAAAGTATTTACAAGCACTGTTCAGGTGAAATCAGTCAATCAAGTTTATTCATGAATTGTGCACAACTCAGAGAGCTCAAAAGACAATCAATAATCAAGCCAGTCTGGATGCAAAGCTCTGCCAGTCAGAGACAACATGTCAGTCATTATACAATGATAAGGAATAAAAACAAGGAGCAAGACGGTTTGGTCCTGACGCAGCTGTGGAAAACAACCTTCCAACCTCGTACATGTAACCCAAATGGTTCTTTTGGTGAGAGTTCACAAACATTTCATATGACATGACTAGCAGATGTGACCTTATTGTAGTTTTTACCAAGACACCCACTAACTGTGCTCTCACCTGAGCACAGATTGAAGACCTGCTAACCGCTTTGGTGCCTGCCCTGCATCTCCTAGCAGACCACTACCTGTTGAAGTATGTGTTCAGCTCATTTCCTCTGTCCAGAATTTCATCTTCTTGATCCTAATTTTGCTTGAAGCCTCCAATCTTCTTCATCCCTGACCACACATCTCTGACATTGTTGCTCTGCAGTTTATTGTCCAGCTTCTTCCTCTGTCAGTTACTGATGTCATAAACAACATTAAATAAGTCCACATTAGCCAAAAAGATGGAGCAGCAAAAGCAAATTATAAAACATAAAGGTGGCACTGAAAAGTTGACAGATAAAAAATACTCAAAGAAAGTGCAGTAAAGTAAAAACTGATCTGTTTGGTCAGTTTGGAACATAAATGAGACATTTTTGTTTGAGCTATGTCTTTAAAATGATGTTCAAAGTAGCAGGTATACAAAATAAAATTCACATTTAAAAAAATTCAAAAATAATTTATGTGTTTAAAAGAAATTATGTGAAATAATAATAAAATTTAAATAAATAAATAAATAAAACACCAAACTGACCTGTTTGGTGGTCCAATCACCAAACTGACCTGTACTGGGCCTGGTCTCTCCACCAGTCAGATGACACTGCTTAGAGCAGCTTTAAGTGCTGGTTGGACAACAACTTTAAATCATGAGATGTGCTCCATCATTAGCATTCATGTTTTATTGCACATGTGGGACACTTTCAGTTCCCACATGTGCAATAAACACAAACCTGGGTATATTCTTTGCAGTTGAAAATTTCAAGGCAAATGGAATCAACATTACATTTAATCAGGAAGGATGAACACCACAATTTTTTTAGTTTACGCATTTATTGTTAAGCAGATTTCATGAGATAAAGCATTGGTTAAGCAGAACTGACAGGACTGTCAGGATTCCAAAGGGACCACGCAATGACTGTGAAAGCTTGCCTGTCCAGGACAGTGAAAAGCTCATTTAACTCAAATGGATTAATCATTTGTCCAACGACAAAAATGTCCATAATACAGAGTAAAGATTAACAATTGCATATGGGTTACTGTGACCTGATGTAAGAAATATTTTTTTCTTTAAACACCATGTGGACACAAGGTTTCATCAATGACTATAGTTATCAGAGAACTTGGTGGGAAAAGGAAAGTTAGACATAGAAGAAGCTTTGACTAAAGGGTTGCTGGAAAACCTTGCATTTTGCTGACTCACTTCCTTAATAACAAGGGTCTCTTTCAATAGACCATTAATATTCCAATGAACAAGGCAATATGTTTCTTGACTAGGCCTCCACATTCTCAGTTTTGTTTTGGCTTGGACCTCCATGGGGCCCTAAGCAAAATTTGGTTTGGGGGCCTTCAGGTTCTAATAATGTGGACTGGCTGCAATCCTCAGTCAGATTATTAGATCATTCACACACCTGCTATAAACTTATTGCATCTCTGATAGTGATGTTTACATTATATTCTATATGCATGTGTGTACATTTATAGGCACCAATTTCCTTAACTTTGTGGGATTGGTGATCAGTCGATACTTACATGAAGCTCATCTTATCCACTGATCTTATTCTTGTCAACAAAGGTTTCAAAATCAGCCTCTTTCCTCTTCTGCTCTACAGTTAAAAGTTTGACTGACAGACTGGCCCACCAGGTCAAGTCTGAATGTTTGCAGTTAAAAATATTCACTGTACTGCTGCCAACTCACTGACTTTCTTGCTACATTTAGCAACATTTCAGACAAAAAAAAAAGAGGTATCGGCCAAAAACAAAATCGGCAGGTCAGGCTTTTTAAAGATTGGTAACCGGGGATCGGCCGAAAACTGCAGTTGATGCTGTCATGATCCGTGTTTTTCTGTTGTGTTTATTTTGAGTTTTCTGTGTCCTGAGTCTCCTCGTTGTCCTGTTTTCCCCTTGATTACTCCCAGTGTCTTGTTCCCCTGATTACCCTCTGTGTATTTAATCCCTCCTGTGTCCTTTGTTCCTCGTCGGGTCCTCGTTGTTTGTCGTCGTCACTTGTTGTTGTTGTCCTGCTGTCCACCTGTTTGACCTGTTGCTACCGGTGTGAGCCCTGGCTTCGCTCAGCCATGCTGCTGACTTGTGTTTGTCGACTGTGTTTTCTGGACATTATTGTATTTAAACTCACCATTCACCTTACCTGGGCCTCCAAGCGTCTGCCTCACCACCTCCACAACACCATCATATGATAGAAGGACCCGACCAGCTACAAGGTGAGGTCGCTACCATCCTGGCCCAGATGGATCAAGAGGACTGGATCCAGCAGCAGTTGGAGTTGGCACAGAGGGACCTCTATCGGGATGTGGAGATCCTGCCTTCTCCAATGCTGCTGGAGGAGATGGGAATGGAGTCGGATTACGACCTAGCGAAGAGGCAGTCTCACACTCCGACATCCGCCAATGTTTCCCCACCGTGTCTATCCAACGGTTTTCAAATCAACTCTGAAGAAGACTTCACTTACCTGTTCAAACTGTTTAAGAGAGACTCTTTTATGCTGGAGATGGTTTTTGAACTTTACAACAAGGTCGTCCAGAGGAAAGCTCCTCGTGCTGCTGTAGATCCAGCTCCTTGTGCCGCTCCAGCTCCGGCTCCTCGTTCCGCTGCTCCCGCAGCCCCAGCAGCTCCGGCTCCTCGTTCCACTGCCGGACAAGCTCCTCTCGCCGCTGCCGCCACAGCTCAAGCTCTGCTCGCCGCGGCAGGACCGGCGCCACTCACTGGTCCAGCCGGCGCGCCCGAACCTTCGGCCCCAGTTAGTGGGTTCCTTCCTCGTGATTCCTCGTTGCTTCCTAGTGATTCCTTGTTGCTTCCTAGTGCCTTCCCCTTGTTGCCTCCTAGTGCTCTTCCAGAGACTCCTCACCGTCGCCTCCTGGTGGCCCCTAAAGCTTATCGTCACCACAGACGGCCACCGGACATTCCCCGCAGGCTCAGCCATCAGCGTCGCGGTCGACTGCCGGACCTTCCCCGTAGGGTCCGCTTCTGGCGCCATGGACACCCTCCTGACCTTCTGGACCTCCCTTGATGCCTCTGCCCACTCTGTGGGTTGTTTTCTGTTTAGCTTTTGGACTTTTAGCCCTTTTTGTGTTTCCGCCCACCTTTTGTGGGTAGTTTTCTGTTTTCTGGACTCTTGCCCTCCTTCCGTTGCCCCTCTGCCCACACTTGTTTGGTTTTTGTGTTTTGGACTTTGTTTATGGGCGTCTTGTAGCCGCCTTTAAAGGGAGGGGGTACTGTCATGATCCGTGTTTTTCTGTTGTGTTTGAGTTTTCTGTGTCCTGAGTCTTCTCGTTGTCTTGTCTTCCCCTTGATTACTCAAAGGTGTGTCTTGTTCCCCTGATTACCCTCTGTGTATTTAATCCCTCCTGTGTCCTTTGTTCCTCGTGGGGTCCTCGTCGTTGTCGTCGTCACTTGTCGTTGTTGTCCTGCTGTCCGCCTGTTTGACCTGTTGCTACCGGTGTGAGCCCTGGCTTCCGCTCAGCCATGCTGCCTGGCCGCAGACTTGTGTTTGTCGACTGTGGTTTCTGGACATTATTGTAATTAAACTCCCACCATTCAACTTACCTGGACCTCCAAGCGTCTGCCTCACCACCTCCACAACACCATCATATGATAGATGCAGCCCAACTTAAGATGGAATACATACCCAGACATTCATGACATTCTTTGATTAAATTAAATTATCTTAGGTGTAATTACAATAGATAAAAATTAAATTTATACCAGCTGAGTCATTGTCCCTTGAGAGTGTTGATCGGTACTGGATTGATTCTGTTTTCAAACTATTTTAATTGGAGAAGTTTTACATAACTGATAAGTTGATGTAAAAAATACAGTTTCTTATAGATGGATAAATTATCAGCAGCAAACAACCTTTCACCAACCACAGCTTCGAGTAACTCATCGATTTATTAATGCAGGAGCCATGTAGCCTGATGGGAAAACATTTTGCTAGACAATATCAAACATTGAGAAGTTTTAATTATTGTTGTCAAACGTTATCAAACATGTTTTGCAAAAAAAAGAAAAAAGTTAGAAACATCCAGGGTCAACCAGGAGAATAAACTCATTTACACAAATACAAACATTTGTGCTATCAAGCTAATTTTCAATTAGCAGTTCCACAAATCTTTCTGATAAACATTACATTACCAAGACACATTAAACAAACCTTTATCTTGACTTTTTCTCTATTCTTCTTGTTTCTTTTCTCTCTCCCTGTAGGATAAATCATTTTTTGTGATATTGTTTTTATAACTTATCTTCTGCCGATGCTTTGCAGGTTTGGATGCACTCTGCACAGCAGCTCATATTACCGTTCAGTGTGGTATCTACCTCGGCCTCCAGGGGTCCCCAAGAGCAATTTTTTTTTTTTTTTTTTTGCTCATATAAGAAAGATTTATACATACATTATCAAATATATAATATATTGTAACTTTATAATGAATTATGTGTTTTTAATATAATCATGTAGAAATTATTACAAAAAAAAAATGTTCCACTTAGGGGGTTCCCTAGCGACCCGGGGTCCCTAAGAGTCCGCTTTGTTTTCTTATGCTTTGGGCTGGCGCTGGGGTAATATATAATTTGATGAATGATCAATGCCAAATACACCCAAGAAGGTCAGATGTTAAGTTTAGCCAATTGCAGGGCAGATTTTTCATGCATAATATGGGACCTATTCCAAGAAGATAGTGTCTCTAAAGGTATGGTCCAATAGTGTATAACTCAAGCGATATGACTGGAAAGAAAAACATGAAATAATGTGATAAATTTCAGTCTAACATAAGGACTACAAAGTTAACTTTTGCACAGTTTAATCTCTCTTCTGCCTTTATGTACATTGTACTCCCACGTCCTCATCATGATTACAGTTGTGAACACCAACTTCACTGTGTGGACAGTCAAAGATGTCAGACTCTGCTCCGGTGCATTGGAGCTCATCCAACCAGATCTTACCGGCACCTGAAAACAGACATGCATTAGTGAGACACTTCTTTAAAGAAATCTTTAAGTACCTTACTAGTCATAGGATGGTATTTTGTTCGTTCTCTTATATTTATTTTCTACTTATTTATTTTGATTTGAACTGTGTTATCTCAGAAAATATCAGGAGAAAGGTGATTCCCAAAAAGGGTTAAGAAAAGATTTGGGAATCTCTCTATGTACTGAAGAGTGCTGCATCTCTCAGAACAGCCAATTGGCTTTTTGATCATTTGCTACTTCTCTACTAGGGTACTACTGTATTTCTGAAATGAAAATCAGACAAAGGTTGTTCTGCTTCTTGTATTTGTATTTCCATTTTACAGTTGTTTTTTTTCACATCTGAGTGAAAAAGCATCCAAAGAATACACACATTTACACAATAATGGTGACAAGCTACCATGTAGCTACAGCTGTCCTATACTGAGTGATAGTGAGTCTGCCATTCAATCTCAGCCATCTGCCTTTCCACCAGCAGGAAAGGCAGATGAAGTGTCTTGCACAAGGACACAATGACTGAGACGGACGAACCAGCAAGCCACCGGTTACAGGATAAAGCCCTTCCTCGTCAACTACTGCTGCCCATATGGCCCCAAAAAATGGAGAATTAAGATCCTCTACTGAAAAAAAAGGCCGAGCATGCTTGCTTACCTGGGGCAGCAGTGAAGGTGGAAACGGCAGACTGGAACCCTAGCATCTTACAGATCACTCTCCCATCTAAAGTTTCAAAGCTGTCGTCACAAATGGTGCCCCAGACGTCATTGTGCATGACTTCCACTCGTCCTCTGTTTTTTCCAGGCACTAAACGCACTTTGACTGGGGAGGCACAAAGTTTAAGATTTAAAATCATTTGGATGTCAATTAACACTAATAGAAATGACTAACACTAAAAAACACACATACTTGCCAGTATCAGATAAAGAAGCATTGTAATGTCTGAATTCTGGTTGGTCATATTTAACGTATGTTGGAGGAATGGAAAGATGTATAAAACGATAAACTAGAAGCAACTGACAGAGTGCAGGGTAATTGCAAGACAACTATTTAACATGTTCACCAGTATCAATTGTATGTAGAAAAAAACCTGTGTCAAGCAATGATTTATTAATGGCTAATCACTTAATAATTCTATCCATTTTAAGTGTAATAAAGGGAGTAACATACATCGTAAGTTAATAATGATTACAGTTTTGTCAGTGATGTAACAAGTTATTATAGTTAAGTAATACAAATCAATTTGTTGGATATAGTTTGTTCATAGTACATATGAGCTCTACTATACAGCTCATATGTCTCTAACTATAGTTTCAAATGCTAAATGCTGAGAATGTACATGCCACTTTTCCATCTATGCCAACAAATGAAAGCAGCTGTTGCTTTTTCGTAGCTGCTGTGTTTAAACTGCTCTCTGCTATAAGTACTTACTCTGTTTTCCTGACTCGCCCTTTTCTCCTTGCAGTCCAGGTGGACCTGTGAGTTTGAGGGAATGGAGGAAAAAATATTACATGTAATTCAGCTGATTAAATAGTTGGTAAAAGTTCACAACAAAAATTAATCTTAGGGCACTTGACTAAGTATGCACATACCCCGAGTCCCATTAAATCCAACAGGTCCTCTTGCACCTGGTAAAACACAAAGCACAAACAATATATTGAAACAAAAGCTGTTGGGATTTCTTTAACACATCTTTTCAAGCATTGTAAAAAAAAAAAAAAAGGCATAACCATTTTTGTCTGTTGGTCACTCAGTCAGGCTAAACCTTTCCTGTTTTAGGTCAGTTAAAATTTTCAAAATTATTTCTATTTGCTAAAAGCCAGGCAGTTGAGAGAAAGATTAAATTTTTTTTATAATTTTCTTCCAAGTCAGAAGGTTACATACATCAAGATTATTATGCCCTTAAACAACATGGGAAAGTCCTTGTGATAATGACATGGCTCTGTGATCCTCTGTCACTTCACAACATTTACTTCATTAGTGAATTATTTGTAGATGTCTTTTATAGAAACACTTGTTCTGTTCCATCAGGGCATACAAAACAGCTTTGTGAGGAACTAAGTGTGTCCCTCCACTAAGTTTGACTATGTTGGTTTTGCTTTCAGGATAACAACTGATGCCTCCAGCTCCATCGCTTGAAACAGATGACACTAACTGGTTTTTGCTACCCAATTTGTGGTCGATGAATGGAAGACGAAGAAAAGACGTGCAGAGATGATACAGTTTTTAACTAATTTGTTTGCTATTCTGCAGAAATTAACTGAAAGAACAACATACATCTATTCAGTTCACATGAATTTAAAAAAAAAAGGCAGTGTGTTTTAACAGAATTTGTGCTTTATTAAGTAGGAGCATCATTGTGGGCTAACTCCCTTATAACCAAAAAGCTCAGCTTTGATTTAATGTCTGTAAAATGCTAAGCATTGTCTGACAATGGCAGAATCCATCTGTATACTTGTCATTTACCTATATTTTTTTAAACTTTATTTAAGACAACATAAAAATGAGAGTAGTTCAAATTGGAGCTATAAGTATGGCTTATAAAATGTATTTAGTCAGCTATGAGCATGAATATTGAAGTACATTTAGAACTAATTCTTGTTCAGGCTGACATGACAATAGTGGAGATGATAAAAATAACAGGATCTCATAAGATCTGGTTTATATTGGAGACAATTTCTGGATGCTTAACAGCACCATGCTCAATGTTTATCTGTTCAAAGGATATGCAAAGAAACAGCCTGGTAAGGATCAGGAAGAAGAATGCTGCAGTGTCCTAGCTCGTACATGCTTTGTGAAGATTTGGTCTTACATGGGTCAGTCAAAGATGACTGATTCCAAAAGCAAGATTATAGTTTTCAAATGTAATCATGGATTAACAGTTTATATGCTGATAAATGCCCTTTGGTCTGGTGAAATTAAAATAGACAGTGGCTACTATTGTATTCAGAGAAAAAAGGGGGAAGCTTGAAAGTGTTAAAGCATCATCCCAAAGGAGTGGCAGCATCATGTGTTGGTGTTTTGCTGCAGGGACAGGAACTGTTGCAGTTTGCAAAATACAGTAGATTGTATTATGAGGAAATGGTTTAAGGAGAGACAGCGGTCTCTCTTCCCTCTATGGGTCAGACGCTGGCATCAGGCTCACTATCTCAACTCTGTCAAGACTGGGAATTATTGGCACAAAGTTCTTTGAGTTTGAGTGGACCAACCACAGTTAATCTCTTTCAGATCCACTGTTTGTGGCTGCAGGCCCCACATAGTCTGTGGTGAAAGGGAATGTTCTTCCTTTTGTCTTGGAATGCAAAGGATTCTGTTTCCACCCGCCATCTGATGGGTCTGCTGAGGAACCTACCAACTGTGAACAAGTACAGCACACTCCAGGAGAATCTGCTTCGGCTCTACCAACTGTCAGACGCGGAGCGGGCTGATAGCTTGCTCTCTCTGAATGGCTTGGGGATCGCAAGCCCTCCGAGCTGATGGAGAAGATGCTGGCATTACTTGGCTCGGGAGATGTTTCCTTTTTACACATCTGTTTCTGTGCCAGCTTCCTCCACTTGTTCGCACCGCACTGGCCAGCTCTCTACTGATCCAGACAAAAAATTATTGCTCCCTGGCTGAAGAAGCGGATCAGATTTTGTTGGCTTTCAGTATGAATGCATACTGACTCTACCAGGTGTGACTCACCAGGTGTGACTCAAGGAGAGTCAGAGCCTGTTGATGCCTTGGCTGCAGTGAGTGCAAGAGAAGGACGACGTTCTCTGCTTCTACCATCCCTAGTTCGGAGTGAAGGCGAAGTGCTGCATTCCTCCATGTTCGTTCGTGCTTCAGCGAAACGACAGAGCCGGTGCTCGCTAGCAGCTTTGTGTGCCGGCAGCTCGGACAAGATGCTTTTCATCATGGATGAGGTCTGTGGACGGCATTTCCTGGTGTACTCAGGTGCACAGGGAAGTGTCCTGCCAGTTTCTGGCAGGACACACTGCACACACACACTGCAGGACTCGGGCATTTGGTGTCCCAGTTTGGTGTGCTATTGGACTTGACCTCAGACAGAGGTCCCCGTTTCACTTCAGAGTTGTGGACTGCAGAGAGCCTTGGGGTTAAACTCCACCGTACTGCTGCCTACCATTCGCAGGCTAATGGTCTTTGTGAGAGGTTCCACCGCACAATGAAGGCTGCATTGCAGGCCTTGTTGGTGGATAATAGCTGGATCGATCGCCTGCCTTGGGTTTTGTTGAGCCTGCATTCGGCTCCAAAAGAGGACCTGCAGTTTTCTTCAGCTGAGTTGGTCCTGCACCAGCCTTTGAGGGTACCAGGGGAATTTCTTCAGGATCCAGGGGGTTTGGTTGATTCCCAGGGGAGTAGAACAGTTCTAAATGGGAAATCTAGATCTTTTGCCCCGTTGTCAGCACATAACTGCCTTACGTTCAGGGAGGGTGATTCAGATTCTCTGTTTTTGCTGAACATCACATACTGACATGTGGAGGCCACGCCGGGATGCCTTATTGTCAAAAATGAAGTGAGGTCTAAACATTTCTAGAAATTGGAGGATTCCAATTTCGTCTGTGCCAAAGGACGAAATGTCTGCCAAGTATGTATTTATCCGCCATGACTCACACTGCTCACCACTTCAGCCTCCTTAGAATGGTCCATTCCATGTTTTGGCGAGGGGACCTAAGGATTTTCTGGTGGATTTGGGGGGTACTCAGGAGAGTATTTTGGTGGACCATTTGAAGCCAGCTCGTATTACCAGGGGACCCAGTTGAGTGTTCTCAGCCACCTCGCCATGGTCATCTCCCAGTTTCTTTACCCACTCTTCCGGGTCCTCCCCTTCCAGCTGGTTTATCCCCCGCAGTTGGACAGTTTGGTAGCAGTTGATCTGGAGACTCTTTCAATTTTCAACCAGTGTTCCTGTGAAAAGAAGCCATGGTCGCCGACTTAATAAACTCCCTAGTCGTTCATGTTAGATATTTCTCAATTGTTTTGTTTGCCACTCCTATTTAGTTTTTTCTTTGTGTGTTTTCTTTTATGTACTTGTGATGTTGTTTCACATGTTACATGTTTTTGTGTTTGTGACATTTTGTGTGTTTGGGGGTGCCTGTGTGGCGGATACAATGTATAAATTCCACACCCGAAGGTATACTTTTATTGTGAAGGTGAGAGGAGAAGACACCAACTGTTGTACTTCATTCTATTTTTTTGGTTTTGGTTGGAAGACATTGAGAATAAATCAAGACCCAAATTATAATTACGTCTTTTTCTGCTGACTTCTACAACATATTTTCTCTCTCTCCCAATTATTGTCGCAGTTAGAAAATATATATTTATATAATTTCGGTTAGTACAAACTGACCGAAAATATGGTAAGGAATAAAGTGGTTGAGTCATTTCATACATGATTGTATAGTCTGTATATCTGTAAACAAACTGCATATATGCACTTGTTTTCTGCCACTTCTAAATTTTGTCATATAAACACTATGACTTAAATGCTCTGCAACTATCTATTGTGAAATGTAAGCAAGCAGATGACCTGGGGGTCCCTGAGGACCAACACTTCCAGGGTCTCCTTTTTGTCCTTTTAATCCAGGTGAACCAGGCGATCCAGACTCCCCTGCAGAAATTAAGAACAAAATGTATTGTGTAAATACTGTACATACACCTTTACAAACATTCTGTTGTTGCTAGGATACAGACACAACACCCCAATGCATTTGTTTCAATATCTGGTGATTTTTATCATACCTCACTCTCTTCAACACTGCCAACATTTCACTAGTTTGTCAGTTGCTCCACTCATGAAGCAAGATTTTGGATTTGCTTTATGCTAATGTCAAGGAGGCAAATGTCTCCAAACTAAGACCTCCTCTGGCGAAATCAGATCATAATATTGTTTTTCTCTGCTCTGAATACAAACGTCTGGTGAAGAGGCTACCTTTTAGAAAGATGGCTGTGAGGAAATGGCCGCAGGAAGACATTAAAACAGTGGTGCTCAAAGTGGGTCTTCAAGGGCTGGCATCATGCATGTTTTAGTTTTCTCCCTGGTTTAACGCACCCGGATACAATGATGGCTCATTAGAGGTGTAAGAAGAACACCAGCATGCTGAAAAGGTTGTTACTACCACCAGGAAGAGAACTAAAATGTGCATGATTCCAGCCCTCCAGGACCCTCTTAAGGGATCAATGCATTAACACAATTTTGGATACCTTTCTGTCCAGACATTCCAGAGTCACCTTTTTCTCCACTAGGGCCTGTAGTCATAAAAATAAATGACACAAGACAAAAACTTTAAGGAAATTATCTACTGCTAAACCAATAGTGACAATAATTTATGAAAGAAACAATAAAAGTGTTACATGCTGACAGGCAGGGTCAGTATGTATTCATTCTTATGAACTACCATTTAACCTACAACCTTACCTCGGGCTCCTGAGTCGCCTGGCTCCCCCTTATTGCCTGGTGCTCCTGGATTCCCTGCTGAACCTGTGGGACCTACAGTTGCACACACACACATACAGAAACACACACAGCAAGACTAGCTGTTTGATATTTTTCAAGATTTTTTGTTTGACCAATATGCAATTTGTGAAAATATGTTCTGTCTTTCCTTTAAATAGCAGCATGTCAGCAATATTTCTGATGAGCATCAGAAATATGCTCATGCTTCCCCCTTTATACAGATTAAAGGGGGAAGAGACACTTCAATATTTCATAACAATCTGCTGACACATTTTCTGTTCAGGAGTTAAAGGAGTTCATATTGTTCATATTCTATCCCTATTAAGCATGCACTTTACATTTTTGTTCACTGAACTTCACTTTTAGTTCCGTTTTCCCTTATGACAGTAACGGTAAACGGGACAGTCTAATTTGCCCTTAGTTGTGAGCATTTTAAGTAGCTAATAAACCATCCACTGTCTCCCCACATTGCCCTGTGATGGGATGTGGATCCTGCTTTTTACCCACTGACCTCTAGCTCTCAGCTGACTGGGACTCTGATTATTACGCAGATATAAAAAGTACCAATAGGGAAGATGGTTCTATATTTCAGCCATAACATAGATTATGCACATTTCAATTTCAATTTGCAAATTTCTTTGATCACTTTTCATACATACATCATTAGTGTAACTGAAAACTAAAACTCACCAACTTCACCAGCAGCCCCCTGTTCTCCTTTTCCCCCTTTGAGTCCTGTTTCACCCTTTTGGCCTGAGAGGCCAGGAACCCCACTGTCACCTGTCAAAAAGAAGCACTGCATGCAACCCTTTTCTGTTGTGTACAACGCATCACACCAAATGAAAAGAAAGAAAAAAAGAAAATTAACAGTAAAATAAGTGCTTAACTCACAATGGATGAAATAATGAATAAGTAGAACAAACACCAGATTTGTCAAATTTAACCAATAACCAACAAATAACTAACTGAGACTTGGAAACAACTGGATCTCACAACGGGACAATGATCATAAACACAAATCCATCATAATTCCTGGGTATGTAATAGATACAGTGTGCTAACTTTAATCTCCCACAGTATCCATAATATGAACTCTGTTAAGGATTTATGAAAAGGGGACTCTGTAGTTTTGATACATGCACAAATAAATTAATTAATTCAATTTAATTTCAACTCAATCAGTGATCAATAGTGATAATTCACAACGACTCTCAAGGCACTTTACAAAAAAATGTTTTCAATTCAATCACACATACATTCCAAATGATCCAAGTTATCAAACAGAACAATATGCTAAATTAATTATTCAAAGAAGTTTAAAAAATTTCTGAGGAAACCTGGCAGGTCGCTGCCGCTGGATAAAAGTGTAGCCTTTGCGTTGTCATTGACTTTACAGATATCCCTCATATTGAGCATGTATGTAGCAACAGTGGAGAGGAAAATCCCCCTTTAACAGGAAGAAACTTCCAGCAGAACCTGGCTCAGTACAAGAGGCCATCTACCCCAACTGACTAGAACAAAGTTTATAGTATTTAATAATTAAATAAATAAACAATATTTTCTTATGGATCTGTCAGTAATTTCAAGTGAAACCATTTTTCAACGGGGAAACAGACAAAAACCAACTTCTAGCATGTTCTGTACATTAAAAGAATAAATGTCTCTGTCGCTGCTGATACTGTCACATAGACTCTCCCCAAGGCGCGGCGAGGAAGTAAAATTTAATTACAAAAGGAAATAATAACGCAAAGTGATTTCGATAAGTAACTGTAGTCTGACTACCTGATTTGAAATAGAAACGTTAGATAACTCATTACTGGAAAAAGTGGTCCGACGTCAGTGACGTGTTACTAACATCACTGCTTGTCTTTTACCTCCGTGGACATGAACTGCCTCCCACCAGAGGGTACCTGAAAGTTGATCTCTGCTCTGATTGCTGATGAAGCCCCTTGTGCGGCAGTGACTTCGCGGGCTACTGTTGCATTGTGGGGAATGTAGTGTTGGTGTGTGCAAAACGCCAGCGGGCCACTGTGGCCTGCGGGCCGGTTCTAATAGTAATTAAATATCATCCAGGGGGCCACAGATAGTTAATTTCTTGACTTTGACATATGTGTCTTCCGGCTGCGCTTGGTCTGGTTCCTCAACTAGGACCTGTCTGCCTTGGGTGACCCTGCCAGGGGCAGAAAGGCCCAGACACCATAGCTCCAAGGATCACTGGGACACTCAAACCCTTCCACCATGTTATGGTGGCAACCCAAGAAGAGGCCAAGGAGAAGCGGCCAAAATGGCTACTGTGATACGGGAAATTTATGGAAAAACACTAATATGGGAGCAAGAAGGGAGCAAGTTTCCCAGCCAAAGCAGGAGACTTGACAGACATGACTTGAAGACAGCCATAAGCTGTATGAACTTCCATCCCATCTGTCCAGTGCAACAGACAGGTTGCCTCCATGCCACGACACATTGATGTAGTATTTCATGCAAGAGGAGGCATCAAAGTGTTACAACGTCTTTCTTTGATAGGGGATATTATAATTTTCTGAGACAT
Organism: Poeciliopsis retropinna; assembly: GCA_010277075.1. NCBI lineage: Eukaryota > Metazoa > Chordata > Actinopteri > Cyprinodontiformes > Poeciliidae > Poeciliopsis > Poeciliopsis retropinna. The sequence goes on from VMRM01000051.1 coordinate 92,864, forward strand.
TGACTTTTGGTTTTCTTTACTTGTAAGCTATATTCATAAACAATGCAAAACACAAAATATTTTACTCCATAACTAATGAATTTCAGTAAAATATCCATTTCACTTTCTGAGGTGAATGGCAAGCAATATTGCAGTTTTACACAATATTGTACATTTTTGAGTTCCAGTCCATATCCAAAACTAAAGGAGCCTTTTAGATAAAACATCATCAAGAAACAAGTCCACTTGTGGCCATTTTTAGCAACTAGGATGAAAACATGGATTCATTTTTTAATAAATGAAAAAAATAGATAAATAAATAGCACAAGGCAACCTGTGAAACATACTGAGCTGGTGTCTGTCCAAGATAGTAAATCTCCATGTCCATATTTTTTGTGAAATCAAATCAAGGGCGAAGCAACTATAACAAACGCCTATAAACTTTTAAAATCAGTTCTTATCAGTCATGTAACAAGACAAACTCTCTCCTCAGTTGTTGCATTCTTGGCATACCAGCAGCAAAAGCAGGGCTCTAAGGTTTGGACAAGGCTGGAGTGATCACATATTTTAACTAATCATAATTCTCACATCAGCTGTAGAAGGTTATGTTATGCAAGACTAACTGTAATTACTGTATTCAAAGGATACCTCTAATTGTCCAAATAAATAATAAAACAATAATAAAAGCACATATCAACCTCTGATGCAGTGTAAAACCTCTTTAAATATGTTTGTTTTAAAACATGCCAAAAACCAAATGTGAGCAGTAAGAGTGTGGTCAAACAGGATACTTGTTTTGAGAGATGCGCTCAAAAAATCTGAATGTGACACTTCACATTCATGTTCGTTATGTCCACTTAAGATGGACTCACCTTTTGGGCCTCTCTCTCCTTTCGGACCTTGTAGCCCAGGTAGTCCATTTGTACCTGGTGGGCCTAAAAGCACAAAATAAATTTGTTCAAAAGATATATTTGACCTCAGATTGGTTTCTCAACACAAATGTTACAAAATTTTAAATTCAACCATGCGTGTATATGTACCTGTTTTGATTTTAATGTTTGTTAGTTTGTTTTCCAGGTTTTGGTTGCTGGTATTGAGCAAGTTCAGGTCAGCCCTTAATCTTTGTAGCTGACCTTCCTCACCACACAGACTCTTGACCTGTTACCATGGTAACCAAAAGATATACAAATGATTTACATATAAATAATAAATAACATGTTACATATAGCCTAATTAAAATACTTACATTGGTCATTATAAGTTCTGACTTATTGGAAGACACATTTATATTCTGAGTTTTTGAAATTATTGGGTTTTTTTAACTCAAGTCTGCACCTCTGAAAACCAAACTCAGAACCAGCTGCGTAAATGTTCTGTCAAATATACAAATGTATGTGAACCTGATTTTGCAAAAGCCATAAGTGGCTCCTCAGGCTCTTGGCTTCTTGGCTGTTGTTCTGGATAAGAAGTCTGAGGTCAAGGTCGTTGTTGCTGAGGGTGCTGTGATGAGACGTTGCACTTGGTGACGCAGGGCTCGCTTCCAACACAACTACAGCCAGAAATAAAAAATAAATAAAATAGCAGTTCTTTCATTCAAACATTTAGGACTTTTAGGACTAACATAAGTTAAATCATATTTACAATTTTCTTTAATTGTTGCATCTGAATTAAAACTATCTTAAAACCGAACTGTGATTTTAGTCCAGAATTTTTGTCTATATGTTTGTACCTTTATAAATGAGAAAGGCATCAAGTGCTGTCTGTAAGATGACACAGATAATTATCACAGTAAAACTCCAATGCCTTCTGGAGGGGGCTGGTTTCAGATCTGAAACACAAAGAAAAATTGCACATTGACAGATGTTGACCTCTGTGAAGCAGGAGAGAGTTACTGCTTTGTGCGCTTACAGTGCAGATCATCAAATAGGAAGAACTTCTCCTAGTTTTAAAGTAAGACATATTTGGGCGTGCCACTTAATTATCAGACAAGTTTATGTAACTGAAATGTTGAGCGACATTAATTATTATAGTCTTACACATTTACAAATGCAGAGGAACCGTTTCAGCCTCTAGCAATATAAAGAAACTGAACATATTAACTGGTAGAAGATGCCTTGAGCCAAAGCTGTAACCAAGCAGGTATTAACTGAAGAAGGACTCAGTCAAGCAGCAAAATTCTTATCCTTTTTTGCTCAATTAAACCATAGACCAGTTTATGTGTTCACTGCTCTTTTTACACTGTTCCTTTTTAAAGATTTGAATATTTTTTATTAAACTATGTGATTTAGGTAAGTAATTCTTTTTGTGCATTCAGAATGACAAATTTCTCCACATAGAGAGCAATTAAGAAACATTTTTACTGAAATTTAAAATTAGTGTAGTGTTATGTATGCTATTTTTATTGTACTTTTTTGAAAGTGTAACCCCACAAAATCAATTAATTGAAAATAGTAAAAAAAAAGAAAGAAAAAAAAGCTTTCTTTTCTGTTCTCATGTTGGCATTTGTTTTCTATTGGATTTCAGGTGAAAATGTTAACAATCAATCAATCAATCAATCAATCAATCAATCAATCAATCAATCAATCAAATTTTATTTGTATAGCACATTTCAGCAGCAAGGCATTTCAAAGTGCTTTACATCATAACAAACATAAAAACACAAAGTCATGTAACAGAATAAACAATCAAAACATTAATTTAGACGGCCGTCAAATTTATAACTTGTTATCTAAATGTTTTACTTTGTGCAGATCCTGATCTTTGACTTCCAGTTGTTTGATTATAGACTGTCTATTGGCTCATTTTTACTGATCTCTTTCCCGTCACGTCACAGACTTTAAGCGCCAGTTTTCGCCGGACTCCGCCGTCCGTTTCACCCGGGTATTAGCCGGGCCCCGCTGCCCACAACAGGACAAGGTCTCAAACCTTGCAGCACCAGGCTCCGTACACCTTTACACAAAATGTTGTGCTAGGACTTCGCCGTCCTTCCTGTGATAACTACAATCAAAGCAAACATTTTTGCGAAGTAAAACTCTGGTAAAATGTAAAATGACAACATTTAGTTGTATCACTGTAGGTAAATATCCAAGATTAGCTAACATAAGTATTTTTTGTGTGTTATTTCCCAATATCTATCACTTCTCCATTAATCTGTTGTGAGAGGCTCTCAGTGCTGCTCACCATCTTGCTGGAAGCTGTAGCGCTCGCTCCTGCTCAGCGACATGTCGAACAGTGGATTATAATGTGTGACCTGGTCCATTGTCTCGTCCACTGCTGTCTCCATTCTCACTACAGTTTGATGTCTGCCTACTTCTTGCTTAAATAGTTCTTGATGTTGAGAAAATAACTCCTCTCAGGATTGCAACATAACACTCATGAAACTGCATAGATGTGCACAAAGACAGGAAGCAGAAAAACTTTGATTTTGACTCTGTGTGTGTTGAAGGGCTGGGGTGTTGTGGGGCAGCATTGGGTATTATAGGTACAGGATGTTATAACAAACATAATAACACCCTGTGCCAGACAGAAATGAGCCCAACTCTTGTTTTCTGAGAATGTTGTATTTAATTTGTATTTGTATTTAATTCTATTTAAAATGTGTTTTTTCCCCATCATCTCATTGGTATCTGCCTTGATTTTCTTTTTCTAATGAAGCAGGGAAGAAAATGCTGATGTGCCAATTTGATTTGACAAAATGTCCAAGCATGACTTGTTTTCTTTGAAATCAAAATGCAGAAGTTGCACAGTGTGACACAATGCCATACAACATCTTCCAAAATCTTTGTGCTTTAGAAGTATTTTGAAGGTGAAATCTCAGAAAGATTTCAGAACATCCACTAATCAGCAAATGGAAAAAATGATCTGCAACATTTATAGCATGGAATAAATTATATTTCCTCTGTCATACTTCAAGAAAGGGGAAGAATATCAGTAAATTAGATGTCCTGTAATAACCTCTGGTCTTGCTTTCCTGACCAAAAAGGAACTTGAAAGATAGAATCTGATGCACTCATGATTCTTGATCTGATGTTTTCCATTTACATTTGTTCACACATTTGCAGCCTTGTAGGTTCAACTGTACACACCTGTCTATTATGATGAACCCTTCTATCTGTTGTTATGTTTATTCCTTTTGTTTTACTGTTGTTTCTAAAACAAAAATAGAAATGAAGCCTGTTAGAAAAATTATCTAAGTTCATTTACTTTTAAGTTTATTTGAAGTTCATGTTTTCATATTATTATTCTGTGTTGTTTTATTGACTCCTTTCTTTTGTTTTATACTCTTAACTGTTTTTCCAGATGTTTTCTTGGGGGTTAGAAATGTTTACACATGGTTACCAGCTGCTTTTGTCATTAGCTGCTTTGATCATTGGTTGCTTTGATCGTTAGCTGTCTGCATTATCAGCTTCCTGTGGAATGGATTTATAACGGTCATCCTTGTGTCCTGGTAAGAGCATGTCCACAGAAGATTCCAGAACATCTTGTGGGAAATGTTATTGATCAGTTGTTTGTGTGACTGTGTGAAAAAGCCCAACCTCTTTATTTGTAAACATAATAAAAGGCAGTTGGGGACTGAGAGGCGGCGGAGTAGACCCCAGACAGTGTTTGACGGCGGTCTCCGCGTCGGGTTCTGCTCCCCTCTTCTGCAGAAAAATAATTTGTGTCTCTGATTGATTTTTACAGGTTGGGAACCAAAATAGACCCATCAAAGCCCATTCGCTATTTCAATCAGAAGAGTTTAAAATGTAAAAAAAAAACACACACACCTTTTGATCAACATCCACTTTTACTTTTGGGGCGATTGAGAGAAGATATTTATTATTGTGGAGGTTTTGGTTTTTCCATCTAGTAAAAATAAAATTGAGTTTTTCAGCATATCTGAAAATAGAATGATCCTAAAATGGTAATAATCTTTAAGGTACATAGAACTTTTTACAGTATGTCACACAGCGGTGACTCTCAAGCTTTGCTCCAGGAGGGTGCTCCAGGATCACACTCTTTCTAGGTAATATTTGTCGACATAATATGATCCAGTTTATTGACTTCAATAATAAAGTGATCTGTAATAGCTTTTTCTCTCTTTTTTTTACTTTGATAATTTATAGTGGAAGTTTAAATACTTAAAAAAATGCAAAAAGGGTCATTTGACATTTTGTCACTAAGCACCTTGTGATAAAACATTAGCAGGGTTCACTTTCGTTTCCTGTGCTGACTGTTTTTTTTCCCCTTTAGTTCACGACACATAAAATCTAGTTATGGAAAAAATAGAGAAGCTAAAGGGATTTTCTTACTGACCTTTCAACCATCAGTCAGTGACCACAATAGTAACTATAGTTCATGTTCCAGAAAAAAGTAGCGATGTGTTGCAATGACTTAGCAATATGAATACATTTCGTGTTAATAACAAATTCATACTTTGAATATAAAATCCTTATTTTCTTCAGTGTTTCTCCTGGGCTCAGAATAGATGTAATTTAGAGCTAAATGTGACCAAAACTAGATTTTGTGTTTCGGTGATTAAAGACAAAAATCTCCTCAAAGTTCAAGATGACATGGCAAGTATGACTCATTACCGTTTAAGTTTACTTTACTCCTGTGTGCACCCCAATAACTTCTGCACACGCGCTTGGTCTGGTGCAGAGTAGAGGGACTTTCACCTCTTTTCAGAAGAGCCAGCTCATTCGGCTCCAAAACGGCTCTTCGTTTATTATCATCTGCTGTTTCATATTTTACCATAACTTGGCAAATATGGATGTTTTGCATGATAAATCATTTTGCATTTAATGTTCTCTATACAAGAAGCTTAGGCTTATACTTTCTTAATTGTTCTGTTATGAAATCACACATTCATACCTTATATATTTTAATCAACATTTTAATTAATAATAACAAATGCACAAAGTACAGTAGCCAATTCTGCAGAACAGACCCATAATAATAATTTATTATTATATATCTTTAATCTTCAGCCAGATACTGCATCACTAACATGTGTCAGTTAAAACAAAGCTGAAGTTGGCTTTCAATTCCAGCTTCTGATTCAGGAAATGGCAAAAGAATGATTCCACCTAATTTTTCACTACCTTCCGCATCTTTAATCGACTCTAGTTTTCAAACCTGGATTGGATTATTTTAAAGTAATAGCAGAATATTTAGACCCAGGCTTGTGATTTGTGAAACCTTTTTCTGATTTGTGAAACTGCAATGAGGGGCAATTTTCAAAGTTTTTCTGTCACTGTCACACAAGATCTGCTGCAATTCCCAAACTACCACAGCTAGGCTATTCAAACCTAGACTAGATTATTTTCAACTAAAAGCAGAATATTTAAAACCATGTTTGGTATTTGTGAAACTGCAATAAAGTGCAGTTTTTACCCTTTTTTTCATCTAGCTTATATTAGAACTGCTCAAATTCCAAAACTACAACACCTAGACTCTTCAAACCTGAACTATATTATTCTGCTATATTTTAATCCATGTTAGGGATTTATGAAACCTTTACATGATTTGTGAAACTTCACTAAAGTTTAGATTATTATTCACACTTGTTCCATGCAGTTTTTTCAACTTCCATTCTAATTCACAACCACTTTACTAATCCCAATGGAAAATTAAATGTTGCTGTAACTCATTAATTCTTCAAAGACTTACTGTAGATGATGATGGATGTTGGAAGGAAAGATCTTCTGCAGTGGTCTGTTAAGTGAAGTTTCACAAATCAGAAAAAAGTTCCATGGATCCCAAACATGGTTTTAAATATTCTGCCTTTAGTTGAAAATAATCTGGTCTAAATTTGAGGTGTCTAGGTGTTTTAGAATTGGAGACGTTCTCATGTGATCCATATGCAAAAAGGATCTGAAATCTCCCTTTATTTAAGTTTTACAAATTAGAAAAAAGTTTAACAAATCACAAACATGGTTCTAAATATTATGCTACTAGTTCAGAATAATTCAGTCTAGGTTTGAAGAGTCTAGGTGTTGTAGATTTGAAATTAGAGCAGTTCTTGTGTGACCAAGATAAAAAAAAAGTGATGAAATCAACCTTTTTTGAATTTCCACAAATCAGAAAAAGGTTGTAGAAAAAGAGTGGTAAATTCAACCTTTATTGAAGTTTCACAAATCAGAAAAAGGTTTCACAAATCCCAAACATGGTTCTAGATATTCTGCTATTAGAGCAGAATGATCCAGTCCAGGTTTGAAGAGTCTGGGTGTTGTAGTTTGTAAACTTAAGTCGATTAAAGATGCAGAAGGCATTGAAAAATTAGGTGGAATCGCCCTTTAGCCATTTCCCGAATAGGAAGCTGGATTCGGAACCAACTTCAGCTTCGTTCAATTAAATTTGCGGCGCTCTGTCCTCCTCACCACTACTGAGGGAATGGACTAACATGATTGTTGTCTTTCCCTCTCTGTTTTCATATAATGATATGATCCCATACATATCCGCACCAGGCTGACATGCTAATCAAAACAAAGTTCTGCAGTGAGCAGAGGAGAAGAGCGTTTGCGCAGAGAATGTACGGAGCCCCCTGGGGGACATGGGGAAACAATTTCCTTTCCGTTACGTCACAAATGTATTGCATTCCCTCGCAATAAATTACATCCTAGTCTCTAATGTCAATTTAAAATTGCAAATATATACACATTTAACTTTTTAAATGTGTATCTCTTTAACGTCTGTTAAACCTCGGTTTAAACGAAAACGTGTTGTTAACCCTTATGCAAAAGAATTGACTGAAAATCGAGTTCTTCACTACATGTTTATGTCTGTTTGTGTAAGGTTGAGAAGGAACTGCACATAAAAACGACCCTTCAAACTACCAACACAAAACTATGAGACACAATCAACATTAACTTTATAATAACTGATTATAACTCACGGGGCAAAAAAAACAAACTTTCTTACGGAAGGTTTAATATCTGTTTAATATCTTAGAAGAGACGAAAGAAATGGAAAGTCCATGTTTGGCTTGCTTTGCTTTCGCATTTTGCACATATGATTTGTGGTACATTTCTATCCGAAAGAAGAAGATAAACGACTTCAGATATCTGTCAAACGACAAATAAACATACATGGAAAAGCTTTACGAAAACCTTATAGCAGAAAGTTCGATGACCACCGCAAGACTTACAGCACGAACTGATTAGTACATTATTGCAAGGGAACGCAAAAGTTTTGCGAGGTTTTTGCGTTTCTGCCTCCTCCTCTCTCGCTCTCTCTCGAGTGCGCATGCTTGAGCGTCTGCTGCATGTGTGGAGGGGAAGGACTGTGAGGTTTTCTAAAGGTTTAAACTTCACTTTTTACAGTGGTGTTTCACTTGTTTCGCACTTTAACACATTCTGTTTTCACTGATGTTTTAATAGTATCTTTTTCGGCTGCACCAAGCTAAAAGCTTGGAGTGATGGCCGGAAAAAGTTATGGTGCTGCGGGCTTTAGGAGCCTTTCACATCGACATGGTATTGAGATACCAGTTGGTGTGGATTTTTCAGTTAAGGAGTGCAGTTTGGCTGTTGGGGAAACTGTCGGGTGTGAAAGTGTGAAGGCAGCGTCCAGAATGAACAATGCAGTGGTTCTGTGTTTGGACTCGATTCAGAAGGTGAACAGAGGAGTCGCAAACTACTGTTTTTCCTTTAATAAATCATGCTAAAAAGATCATCCTGTCTAATTTGCCACCTTTCATCAGTGATGATGTGTTGCTGAGGGAATCGTCACGTCACGCTCAGATCGTGTCGATAATGAAATGCTCCCGTTGCAAATCAGCAAAGTTGAAACACGTTGTGTCTTTTAGAAGACAAGTGTTTATGATTCTTAAAAATTATGTTGAGGAATTGAACATAGTGATGAAATTTAAGGTTGACGGCTTTGATTCCACTATTATTGCAACAACGGAAACTATGAGACGTTTTGGATGTAACCAGGAGGGACATTCAGTTCATGATTGCCCTGAAAAGGTTCAGAAAGAGACTGTTCAGGTTAACGAAAATCCAGAGCCAGAGACATCAGCAGATACTATGAATGGAGCTACAGAGGGCGTAGCTGGGGAGGGAGCTCAAGAAATTAATGATGGGGAAGGAGTTTCAACTGGAGAGCAAAAACAGTCAAATGTTTGAGGATGTTGTTACTTCTGTTGAAGGGAGTAAAGAGAGTCAAACGACAACACAAGAAGAAATGGATGTTGATGACTTAGTTCACAGTGAAGGAAATCTGATCAGGGATGATGAAAGTGTTTTCAAAGTACCAAACACTAAAAGAAAATATAAAGGACATAAAGGGGTGAAACCTAAAAAGAATCAGTTAAAAGAAAAGAATGGGACGGAAAGTGATTCAGAGGCTTTATCTGATTCTGATAGTGATAGAGAATCTTCTGATTCCTCTATTCCTGATGGCCAGAGCACTAATGGTTACAGTCTAGAACAGATTAGAAGGTTTTTGGAAGTGACAAAAGGAAAACGGGATGTGGTCATAGATGATTTTTTTCCCAAATAGGAAATTGTTTGTTGACTCAGTTAAATGGTTAATGAGAGAGAGGACTTCTGATGGGTTAAGGGACACTGAAGTTTATAAAAACTGGTGCAAAAAATCAGAGCTTGAATTAAGTGATATGAAAGTTATAAAGCAGCTGGTAGATGCTGTATTTCTTTTTTCTTTGGACCTTTTTCTGTGTGACTGAGTAGATTTAAAATATCATCTTTGAACCTTAATGGTGCAAGGGATGTGAAAAAAAGGGCTGTGTATTTTGAACTTTTAAAGTCTAAAGGTATTGATACAACTTTTGCTCAAGAGACTCATAGCAATGTTGAAAATGAGATTGATTGGAAGAAAGAATGGGATGGAAATCTTGTTCTGAGTCATAAAACTACACTAAGTGCAGGAGTAGCTATTCTTTTCTCAAGGAATTTTCTTCCAGTTTCTATTGAAATTGAAAATGTTGTATCTGGAAGATTGTTAAAGGTTATTGTTAAATATGAAAATATAAAGTTGATTTTATTAAATGTATATGCTCCTGTGAATCCAAGTGAACGCTGTGTTTTCTATTGCAACACACTATTAAATTGTGTGTCAACAGATTACTTAATTTTAGGAGGTGATTTTAATTGTACAATAGATGATTTAGATAGGAATCATTTGGAGCCAGAATATTGAAACACATTATTGAAACTTATGATTTAGCTGATGTATGGCGTTTTAAAAATGGAAAGATAAGGCAATATTCCTGGGCTCATTGTAAAGAGAATTATATTACTTTGGTAAGGTTAGATAGATCTTATTGTTTTGGGCATCATTTACAAATATTTAGATCATGTACTATGTGTCCAGTGGGTTTTTCTGGTCATTGTATGATCATAGGGAATGTGTTTATAAATAATTTAAGACTTAAAAGTGCATACTGGCATTTTAATACTGTTTTGTTAAATGATTGTTGTTTTAAGAAAGGATTTTTGTTTTTTTGGAAACAGTGGAGACTCATAAAATGTCAGTTTACATTTGTACAGCAGTGGTGGGATATTGGCTAAATTAAAATTCAGCAGTTCTGTAATCAATACACTTACAATGTTACAAGAGAAATTGTGAAATTTATTGAAGAATTAGAGACTGAAATTGTGGAACTTCAGGTTTTTTGAGAGTCCACAGGAAATTGAGGCCATATTCAGGTGCTCAAACGAAAAAAAGCTGCTTTAGCCGATCTGCTTGGGGTCAGAGCACAAGGAGCTCTGTACGTTCACGTTTTCAAAATATCTCTGAAATGGATTGTGACGGGTTCTCTTATGACTTGGTTCTCTTTCCTCCTCTTATGACCACACACAAAATAAATGACTGGCCAAGGCTGAAGAATACTTTAGTGAAATGTATTATCTATCAGTGCAGTGAATCAAAGATGGCAGGTGCAGAATATTTACAAAAAGATGTCCAAGGCAGGTTAAAATCAAAACAGCACAGTAGTACCTACAAAGTCAAAGGGTGCAGACTGCCTCCCTGTGGAACAGAGCCCTGCTTTTAAAGCCACAGGTTCTGCCCAAAGAAAGCCCAATCAAGCAAAAAAAAAAAAAAAACAACTGGGCAATTACTTCTAACTCAAATAAACTCTTAAAATATACAAAATAATAATAAGAAAAAAATAAATACATTTGTAATCAAAATACACTCAAATAGAAAACAGCCAGCACATTGTGATGACGGCACCACAATCACGTAATTACAAGCCGGAAACAGCTCCACTCAAAAAGAAAGCCGGGAAAATGTTTGACTGAAAATAACAGATTAGAATGAATGCCAACTGAAACGAGAACACCGCGTGTGCACCCACGACGAACCGCATCAGCTTAAGCTGCAAAAATGTAAGTAGTGATTGTGCATGTTTGTGTATGTGTGCAGGCTTGCGAGCACGGAGTCTTTAATTAGATCTCAGCTCGTGACGGCTCTTCCATCACATGGATGCTCCTTCAAAATTATTTTTCAGTTTGGAGAAGAAAAATGGACAAAATCGTCTCATCATTGCTTTCGTTCTGAAGACGGAAAAGAATTGACAGATCCCACTGAACTGCAGAAAAGAGCTGTGGACTTTTTCTCAACGTTATATGCCAGTGATTATAGAGAAGACTCTGTGATAACAGAAGAGTTCCTTAATGACTTGCCAAAGGTGTCAGACCAAGACAATGTTGTTTTGGAGCATGCTCTAGCACTGAACTGCAGGAGGCGCTGCTGAGCATGGAAAATGGCAAAGCTCCAGGAATAGATGGCTTGCCTGTGTAGTTTTACAAGTCGTTTTGACCCGTGTTGGTTGAAGATCTGTTGGAAGTCCTCAATAACAGTGTGGTAAGGGGAATGTTACCCCTTAGCTGTCGAAGAGCTGTGCTCACTCTTCTTCTGAAGAAGGGTGATCTTTATGAAATGAGGAACTGGAGACCGGTCAGTCTATTGTGTACTGACTATAAGATCTTCTCAAAGGTTCTGGCGTGAAGATTGAGAAAAGTGATTGATCAATTATATGTGTTGATCAGTCTTATTGCATCCCTGACATAACTTTAATTCGAGATTATTTGGATGTTCTATTTTATTGGATTTAAACTTTGGTCTGCTTTCTATAGACCAAGAAAAGGCATTTGATGGAGTGGAGCACCAGTATTTATGGAATAGTTTGAAGGCTTTTGGTTTCTCCTCTGGGTTCATTGCCATGATTAAAACTCTATTGTGACATTGAAAGTGTATTGAAAGTCAATGGTGGTTTAAGTGCACCTTTTAATGTAAAGAGAGGTATTCACCAAGGTTGTGCAATGTCAGGAATGTTGTATTCATTGAGCATTGAACCCTTGTTATGTCACATCAGGAAAAAGCTGCAGGGGGTGAAATTAAATGAAGTTTCTTTACCTTTTCAACTTTCTGCCTATGCAGATGATATTGTGGCAATCACAAGAGTCAGATGGTTTACTTTAATTAAAATTATTGAGTGTTTTGGTAAAAATTTCTTTTTCCAAAGTTAATTGGAACAAGAGTAAAGCTTTGTTAGTGGTAAGTGGACAAAACAAGAACCTAAATTACCTGATGAATTAAAGTGGTCGAAAAATGGCTTTAAATATTTGGGTGTTTATCTGGGGGTCAAACAGAAGTAATGAAAAATTAGGAAGGTTTTATTGAACTGATGGAGGGTAAATTAAAGAAATGGCACTGGCTTTTGCCACCAGTTTCTTACAGAGGCCGAACACTATTAATAATCTGGTTGCTTCAACTTTGTGGCATCGCTTATCTGTTCTAGAACCCCCACCAGGTCTTTTGGTAAAATTACAGACAATTATTTTAAGTTTCTTCTGGGACAGATTACATTGGGTCCTCAGAGTGTTTTGTTTCTCCCAAAGGAAGAAGGAGGGTTAGGTTTGATTCATTTAGAAAGTAGGAAAGCAGCCTTCAGGTTACAGTTTTTAAAGAGTTTTTTGTATGGTGATCAAAATGTTTTGTGGAGACGAGTTACAGAATTTTTTTTTTTCAAACGTTGGTAATTTAGGTTTTGGTAAAACTTTGTTTACTGTTGACCTTTCAAAATATAGTGTAAAGCATTTGCCATCATTTTATGCGAGTGTGTTAAAAACTTGGAACCTGATGGAAACGAAGAGAGATGGAACATCCACATCTTTAAATTGGTTAGAACTTGAACCCGTCCTCTAGGGATCTGGTTTGGGTTCAGCATAGGACAATATGGCTATGATTCCTGAACTGTTGATGAAAAGGGGGGTTGATTACGTTGAAACATCTGCTTGAACCTGTTAGAACTGAAATGGACGATGCTGTTTCTCTGGTTCGAAGATTGGAGATTCACTCTTTAAGAACTACAGGCTTTAGGTTGGCAACATTTAAGCGGATGTTATCAGAAGATGACAAAAAACTCATGAAAAGATGGTTTGATGGAAGTCAAATTAGCCTGATAAAGCAGATCCCTTCTTTAAGTTGTGTTTTAAGCCACAATTGAAATATCTTGAATGTTCTGGACTTTTTTTAGAGAAAGAAAAAAATGAATGGACATTTTTGGACTCTGTGAATGGAAAGATAATATATGAAATGTGTAAAGGCTTTGAACAAAGTAAAATTAAAAGATAAAAAAGATACTCCTTGGAAAAAAACTTTTTAAAGTCGGTTTTGAGGTCAAACCTGTATGGGGATTACTTTATAAGCCACCATTGACTTAGGATTTTGGTGATTTACAGTGGAGAATTTTGCATGATATTATTGCAGTTAATGCCTTTGTTTCTATTGTGTCAGATAAATGTCCCTTTTGTTCATTAAGAGAAACTATCTTTCATTGTTTTGTACAATGTTTTAGGATAATGGATTTATTTACATTAATAAGAAATATTTGGAAATTATTTGGAGAAAGTTTTACAGGACAGTCTTTTATTTTTGGTTTCTTATATGGCAAAAGAAAGAAGAAAATTGGACGGCTGTTAAATTTTTTTCTCGGTCAAGCAAAGCCTGCAATATATTTGAGTAGAAAATTTAAAATTAATAATGAACAAAATACTGATTGTGTAAAACTCTTTAAGAGTATGGTTAGAGCAAGAGTGATTTTAGAATATAAATATTATTTAAAAGTGAATGAACTAAATATTTTTCAGAATATTTGGGATTATGAAGGTGTTTTATTTACTTTAAATAATTCTGAACTTTCATTTATTAATGTGTTAATTTGAAGTTGTGTTGAATGTTCCTATGTAGTGAATAAATGTAGAGATTTTAAAATCAAATCTCTCCCCCTCTTGCTCTCTCTCTTCTTCCCTCTCTCTCTCCCTCTTTCTGTCTCTCTCTCCATCCCTCCCTCTCTCTCCTCCTCTGCTGCTCATTGCTCTGCTGTGTTTGTAGCTCCGCCCCTTATACTGACAAACGCCCTAGTGAAAAAATTTACATTTAAGTGTAGTGACTATTTTTCCAAACACTCAAAACCCCAAAATCAAAAAACTTAAGATTTCAAGGTTTTTAAAGCAAAAAGTGAATTCAACTCAAATAGCCACTCAAATAGTGACTCCACAACGTCTTAAAATTGTAAGTCTTATTTTTTCTGTACTCTTTAACATATAAGAGCCTTCTCTGTTTAACTGCTCTATTGTTCTTGTTTGTAGGTTTCTGTAAAGTGCAGTGAATGGGAATGTTCTGTCATTGATCCTCACTGTTCTTAGGAAGGAGAAATGTCAGTTTGTCTGGAGTAATACTGGAATACAATGACATTGTATTAAAATAATACTCTGTTCTTGGTGAAATATTTTTCACATTTCCTCTAAACTGTACCTATTGTTTTTATTGTGCTAATTTTAATAAGCATGTTGTTTGTATACTTTGAATATATTGACAATTTGTACAATTCTGCGGAAATGTACTCTTGAAAAATGTGGGTAAGACTTTATTTGATGGGGTGGAAAAAAGTGGTGAATAAGACTGACATGATACTGTCATAAACATGACACCTGTTAGGAACATACTAACGGGTGTCATGAAGTGTCATTCAGTAAATAATAACACTTTTAATGAGAAGTTGGATGACATGCTTATTGTCAAAGTTAATTAACTTTAACTTAATTAAAGTTAATTAAGTTAACTTTTTAACTTAATTAAAAAGTTAATTACTTAACTTTTTCAGTAAGTAATTAAAAAGTTACTTCATTAGCAATTATAATAAGCCAAATAAACCAAAAGTGTAATTGTAGCATACTGTAATCACACTACTAATATATAAAATAATGCCAATATTCTTAAAATACATTCTAAGTATATTTTAAATGTAATTCAATCACAAAAATAGTACACTCAGAATATACTAATCATGCATGTTTATATTACATAAAAAGTAATACACTTAAAGTATACTAGGTTTAACTTAAGTTGTCCAAAAAAAATTGTTAAAGTACACTTTAAATTGTTCTTTAGTTCAATACTATGAAAATACACTAAGCCCAAAATTAGTTGTTCCAAAATGTTAGACTTTAAGTTAACTAATCCTAAGTGAACTTGAAGTATACTCATGATTAGTCTGACTTAAAGTATGCTGAAGTATATTAAAATTTAACATACTTAGTATATTTATTTCTCACCAGGGCGAAGAACTTTAAGTCATTTATGTCAATGAAACTTTCTAATCACCGTTTTTCTCCAAGTGTCTCCAGATTGAATTGCTCATATGCCCTCATGAAGCTTTTTGAAGCACTGAAGGTTTCTCGCCAATTTGTGTTAAAAATGTTTGAATGCACAATAGATCCCTGACTGCACAGAACTTTTAAGTCAAAAAGTAAATGTCATTTACAGGAATATTCTAAAACAGTTAAATTCTGTAACATTTCTGCATTTATGGAATCCAAATGATATGTAGTATTTTCCAAAACATTTACAAGCATTAATGAAATTCATTAATAGAGAAAAATAGACCTGAATTGATTCCATCAATGATTTTCATTGGGAAACAACAGCTGATGCAGAATATAATAAGAAGTATTTGTAAATAACATTCATTTCTGTAACAATTAATTTTACTTTGCTATCAAAGTTAGCGCAGCCTTGACCCAGCAGTAAAACACATTTAATTTTATTGGTGGATTCTTAAACCTCCCATTTGTTTCAAAAAGCTATACTAGGGAAATAAATGTTTTCTATTTATTGACGGAAAATAAACATTGGAAATTTAACTCATTAGAAATGATCAGTAGAAATAAAATCTTGTCCAGTCATGTCTGTCTTAAACTAAATAAAGCAAGCCTAATTTGCTAAGTAAATCCATTAAATTATGCCACATTTGCAGATCTAAAGGTCTATTTAATTCTCAACAGCCTTTTTGATTGTTTACTAAAAACCTAATCCATAATTTTGACCTTTGTCTTAAGTTAGAGGAAGAGGAATTCAATAAAGGAGAACATAGTCAACAGTCTCATTCTTTGCGAGGTTTTGCTCTATCTTGGCCCAGTTTTCTTCAGTACTATGAGAAACCGAAGTTCATTTGTGAAGTGTGAATGCCTCTAAGTTTAGGTAAGTATTGTTCATATTAAAAAAATTATAAATCAAACCAGTACTGATCTGCAGCAGAAGTTCATTCTTCTCAGGAAAAGACACAATGGGGTTTTTTCAGTCAACTGCATTTGAGCTTACTATCCTTCTTGCTCTGTGCATGATTTATGAATCCCATCTGTGTGGTAATTATGCTTTCATGATTGCTGATTTTATTTCCTCTGATTTTTCCTGGAATCAGAAGAAAAGCAATAAACATTTTTTTACCCTAACCCATAAAAAATGAAAGTATATTATATAAAAAAAACATTGTCTAAAAATTATTTCAACCCTTTTTTTTTAAGAAATTACATGATTTGAGAAGTTCTTTCAGACCAGTGAAAAATAATATAGAAATTAATAACAATGAACTTTTCTCATTGCTGTTTGGACTAATTAGAAAAAACTGACAGCCTTTAAAAATGCACTCCTCTCGTTTAGCCAGCAGGTGTCTCTCTTTCACAGCTTTATTCCACATGGTTACTGTAGTACTGTAGTTTGAAGTTGCCACGGATCATTGTGAATCTGCTACAAAGGTGGGTTTAGCTTCTCAAACTTTCTGATACTGATGAATAAAATGTTATGTATTTAAATATTTTACTTGTTTTTTAAGCTTTCTTTTAATTTCACTTTTGATAGAAAATAAATTATGAAATTGGACTAAATGTATTATTTTGCCAAGTGGCAATGGAAAAGTTCAGAAACACACCTACAGGGTCTACCTAGCTCTTATTACATGTTTCTTCTTTTGCATTGCAAGCAAGAGGTGCATCCTAAATCCCAGCACGGTGTTGGACATAATGGAGAAAATTTTCCGCCGATAGCTACTTCTGGTAAGACGATAGATTCACGGCTCTGTTCATTCGGAGAACAAAGCCTATTGACAACCAATTATTTCTTGTGTTGCCTCAGTTGTGCCCTAAAAATGTTGGGAGAACAAGTTGCCCATCCATGGCAACTTGGATGGGCACATGAAACATCGGTGTCCTGATTGTAGCAATCAGGACACCGATGTTCCATGTGCCCATCCTTGAAACAGGAAACACGATGGTAGAGTGAGAGCTGCTACAACTTCTGGGCCCAGAGATCCTCCTTCTCTGGAATGACTGGCTGTGGCCTCGGAAAGCAGCAAACCTTGAAGACGTAATCAGACTATTCAATACATCGCCAAGCCTCTCAGCCATCTTCTCCATGTCAGTTCCTTTCTTTCTTTGTTGGGGCTGACTCATGTTCTGCTTGTGGGAATGCATCATAACTCCCTGCTTCCTGCATTGCTCATTACTGAAACAGCTTGTCTGAAAGAGCACTCTGCTGCAGATTTACTTTGTTTGTATTTAATTTTTTGCTGATATTCATCAATCCTCTCTTGAACCTCTTTAGCTGTCCAACTGTCTGTCAATTTGCTTTTGAACACAAGAGATAGTGAAGTTTTGTTGCAGTGTCTCATAAACATCTTTACTGATGTCACCTATACTTTTTTTTTGTGACACTCCTGAGCTATGTCAGCTGCTTTATTCAAGCGGGCCCAGTGATCACTGGGACTCTCATTACTCTGGGAAGTGTGCAGTAGAAGTCAGTGAGAGGCATGAGTATGTGATGTCACTGAAGTGTTGTTTGAGAATAGCAAAAATTGCTTCAGGCTGCTGAGTGAAGGGTCACTGCATGTGTCTATTCTCACTACATCTCTGGCTCTTCCCATTGACTTGTCTATAATCTCACCAGGCTGATCTCTAATGTTAACATGCTAACATTCTTCTTTTTCAAATACAACGACATCAGCTTGACACAATCAAGAACAGAGCATTTGCCAGTTACTTCCCCACAAAAATAGCTTTGTTTTTTTTTTTTGTTTTGTTTTGTGTTTTTTGGCATCACCATGTTGTGTGAGGTCTGTTGTAGTGCCACAAATTTTGTGCACGTTGCATCCTCTGCACTGGTTAGTTTATCTGACTGGAACCTTTCTGTGACTGAATTTTCTATCTTTCTATAGGGAAAGAGATATGAGGAGTTTGAATGTTGTGATCAACAAATAAATCAGCCTCCCCCTCATAAGTCTTACTGGGAATGTCCCTGCTGTAACCTGGATAAACCAAATAAGTTAGGTGAGGTGGTGATGTTGTAGATAACTTTGTTCCTCTACTAAAACTTACTCGAGAATGTGTTGTGCCTACTTAAATGTGTCACAAATCAATTTAGTGAAAAAAAAGAACAAATATATTCACAAAATGCAAAAAATTGCTACCAAGAAAAAAACTGTTAAGACTTTTAAACATCACCTCCAAAAATATGTATGCATGCATACATACATGCATGTTTGGGTGTGTAAGCAGCTGATTGTGGGGCATATTCTAGACCTGGTGGCTGCAGACAGCAGAGCTGTTGCTCTGCTTGTTTCCCTCTTGAAGCTTGATGCTATTCTGTTCTACTTTTGGATCAGAGACGCTTGGCCTAATTGGACGTCATCATTCTGTGTTGAGAGTGTCACGAGCAGTGATTGGCCGTTCTGGATGTTGGCGATGCCCTGGCGGATGGTGAGTGTGGAGATTTTGCCTTGCAGACATAAGAAAAGAGAGGTGGAAATCCGACAGTGTACCAGAGCTGTGCGTAATAGCAAACCAGCCAATCTTCTAATACGTCACTGACGCGCTGGATGTCTGTTAGGCAGGTTTTCACCATGTCTTTAAGCAAAAATATAAATATGTTGTAATTCTCTCTGTTGACATATGTGGACACAGATGTATTTTTATAAGAACACACTTTTTTTCAGAGGCATTGATGGAAGAACAGCGGGACCTAAACAGCAGCGATGGAGAACGCGTTTCCCCGTCGCTGGCCGTCCTGCCTCTGCAGGCCGGTCCACTGACCAACACAACAACAAACTTCTTCATTGACAACATTTTACGGCCGGATTTCGGATGCAAGAAGGAATTCGGTCTGAGTCCGAGAGAGAAAGCTCAAAGTTCAGGTCGGGAGCGGGTCCAACCGGTTCTTGATAGACCGTTTTCCAGGACACCGTGCCTGGACTCCAGCTGCAGCAGCGACAGCACTTCATCCTCCACCGTGTCTGCGGCCAGCAGCGACAGAGGGACCGGCACCGCGGGCTCTGACGAGAACAGCGGAGGGTTAAAATACGAGGAGAAGGACGAGGAACATTCTGCCTCCTCACTGCTGGTGATGGACGGGACCGGGACCGGGACCGGGACCCGGACCCGGACCCCCACACCGGAGGGCCAGGCCCTGCTCTGGCCCGCTTGGGTCTACTGTACCCGGTACTCTGACAGGCCTTCTTCTGGTAAGACGATAGATTCACAAACAGATTCAAGTCGAACGGGAAATATGTTACAACAGTTTATCGATTTGACATGTTTAATTTGGATAAAACAAACCATATGCATTCACACAGACTTTCCAAAAAATGCATCAGATTTTTTAAATACATTTTCCATGAAAGATAGAACGTTACAATAAACCTGCTTCACACACTTACACTGTTTTACCTTTTTGTGCATAAAACAAAAATATATTTTGCATTATATTCTAGAATAAACTATTTTTGCTTACTCTAAAATTAATCCTCAATTAGAATTTGGAAGAGATTTAAATAAAATAAAATTAATTAAGAAGGAAAACAAGCTACAAGGGAACACTATAATTACATTAAATTGTTATTTAAAAGACATTTCATTTGATTCATCAAACCTGAATCCTCTGTTTGTTTTTGTCCCAGTCTAATATGCCTATAAAATGTTTTAAAAGATCCGTTTGTCAGCTGAATGCGTGTAATGTAATGTAATCTTATTTTCATTTGATTTTATGAAGTTTATTCGATAGGAACAGACAAAGCTTAACATGCACGAACTGAATAAAACAACATTCAACAACTTATAAAACATGTCAAGTATTTGTGATTGTTTTCGTGTCCAATTTATTTACTGAACTTCACCTAATTTAACCTTTAAATCGTATAGTAATAATTAATAATAATAATTAATAATAACGTCCTATACACTAAACACTGTATAGGTGCAGAGCGGCTGTCCTCAGGGTGTGTGCGCTGTTTCTGGCTCACTGCCTGCTTTTCTTCATATTTCCCACAGTGATGCTAATCTTGGAACAGAATGTTGTCAAAACGAGAAGCAACCAAAATACAGCTAAAAAGAAAAAAAGCCTCGTCCTACTGACAATTTAAAGCAGGAAAGATAAAACGGGGAGGAAGGAATTATTCACTAAACATAGTTTTTTACTCAGTTTTGCAACCATAAAAATCTAAATGAATTTCCTTTTTATGCCGCTGGACACATTGAATCACTAGATCCAATAATAATAATAATAATAATAATAATAATAATAATAATAATAATAATAATAATAATAATAATAATGCTATGATTATTTCATCTAGTAAGATGAAATAGATTCATTATAGAATGAGCGGCGTCTATTTAAATCTGTTTTATAACATTTAAAGAGACGAATGAGTTTGTTTTGTTTCAACATCATAGGTTTGAACTCGAGACGTCTGGGGACAGAACCATGTTGTGGCTCCATGTTTAGTGGAAGTCTCTATAGTTTTAGGTCAGATCCGCTTCGGGTTTCTAATGCGGTTCAGTTCAGTTCAGTTCTGAAGCGGTGTGTCCGATGCTAAAATTGAAAAACCTATTGAAGGTGCAAAACGGTATTTTCTTAGACTCTTATGTGATTGTATATTCATATTTTCTCTTTGCCGTCTCTCGCTCTTACTGCAGGCCCAAGGACGCGGAAATTGAAAAAATGTAAAAGCTGCAAAGAAGACAAGCGGCCGCGCACGGCCTTCACTGCAGAGCAGCTCCAGAGGCTGAAGACCGAGTTCCAGCTGAACCGCTACATCACGGAGCAGCGGCGGCAGACTTTGGCCCGGGAGCTGGACCTCAACGAGTCTCAGATCAAAATCTGGTTCCAGAACAAAAGGGCCAAGATAAAGAAGGCCAGCGGCTTTAAGAACGGCTTGGCGCTGCAGCTAATGGCGCAGGGACTCTACAACCATTCAACCACAACCATCCAGCAGGACAAAGAGGACAGCGACTGAGAGCTGAGCTGGACCGGAACACCGCAGCCCGGCTCGGTGGGAGGAGTCAGGGGTTTCAGAACTGTCACAGATAAAGAGGAAACTAAAGACTACCAAAGATTTTCAACAGAAAGCTGAACGATCGTTTTAATCAAAATTGCGTGTTGAACTTCAGGTTCTGCCGAAACCAGGACAAAAAGGTTCGGCTGCAATAATACTACTGTAGTAGTACTACTGCTTCTCATATTGTCCACCACGGAGCAACAACTGATAATGTTTGTCAAATGCAGACTGATTCCTTCATGAAGAGCCGCGGATCTCCAGATGACTTCAGTCATCAGTTCAGTTCGTCTGCTGCTCTTTGCCAAACACTTCAAAGAAAAAAACCCTAAAGTTCTGATTAGCCCAACTAATTTCTTCCGAGTCTAAATGCAACGATGGATAAATAACTTAAAAGAACGTAATTCATCCTGAGATGTGTTGGCCTAGTCAAAGCTACGAGACATTTCATTTTTTGTATGGCAGCAAGAGTCTCGATAAATTCGGTAAAATGTTCCGTAAATGTTCTTCTTAAGGATAAAATATTACGAATTAAATTTTAAAAATGTAGAAAATGTCATGTTTATACGGCTTGTAATTAAATATTGTAATATTTTGTTTATAAACGTTATGTTACAAGATAAGCGACGGTTGTTTATATAAACTATTTTGTGTTTTCATTTCAAGTGTAAGATAGAGAAGAGCAGGAGACACAGGGAACACGGAGAGATGGATTACAATCTCAGTTTATTTCAAAATAAACTCCTTTATACCCCATCAAATATTCACAAATTTACCCCAGTGGATGAAACTGAATAGTCGATCAAATTGCTGCTGTCCCTTTAAGTGCAGCTCGTGGGTCTCAGATCATCGATCCTGTTGAGTGGACCTGCGGGATTCTTGGTAAAGAGATGAACTCACACCGTGGAACTCGCCGCTGTCAGAGATGTTGAAGCTTTGCAGAGCATGAAATTGTCTCGTGTTTCTACATTCAGCCATTTCATCAACGGTCATCCAAATTCAAGCCTGGAACACAAAGACGCTGCAAGTGCAGCTCGATCTCTGGCTCTTCTGCCCGGAAAAGAAAAGAAAGAAAAGAAAAGCCTCGTCCGTTCATTTCTCACCTAACTGAATGTCATCAAATCGATTGTTCTCGTACTTATCTCTCTCCGTAATTCTTGTTACGTCATTTTTGTTGGCTACAAGCAGCTGTAAAAGACCATTTGTAATTATTTAATTAATAATAATAGTAATTCATTCATTCATTCATTCATTCATACGGAGATTAATGCTTGAAAAGCTTTCATTTAAAATTGAAAACATTTCATTTTGAACATCTAAACAAAATACTTGTTTTATTGCAATCAAGTGTTGATTTGAACGTACAGCAACTTTTCCAAAGTAGACCTCGTGACAAAAAAAATAACTTTTTTATTATTATTCAGTTAAACCAAAGAAAAAGGTGCAACTGATGTGATGGACTGAGGGAAAACGAGATCTGGGTTTTCTTTTTACGTTCCAGAAACTATATATATATATATATATATATATATATATATATATATATATATATATATATATATATATATATATATATATATATATATATATATATATATATATATATATATATATATATATATATATATATATATATATATAACAAGAAGTGAAATGTCAGCGCATGTGACAGTTTTAGAATAAATAAAAATGGTTGAGCTGTAGAAGCGGCGGGTCTAGTTAAAGTCTGTTTACTTATTATTCGCACTTTGAAGTATAAATTCCGACGACTTTTTACTGACATCCAGATTTTACATTTCCACCAATTTTCTAGATCCAGGATGAATCTCTGGTGTGCGGAGCAGGACGGCTGTTGGCATCCGTCACGGCCTGTCTTGGAATTGTGACCGCAGTGCGTCCCAGCAAATGTTACTGTGACTGACAGGTTTCATGGAAAGATAAAAGATGTCTAATTGAAAAAGGTTAATAGTGTCTCCATAACCAGAGCAGCTCAGGACCAAATTCAAGCCAACATTAGGATGATAGGCAGGTCATTAGTGCTTAGATTGCAAGAATAAAATAAAGTGAATATTTTAAATTGTCGTTTGGCTGCAATATTCTATGTAACCCTCCTCCAGGCCCATTCAGTGACGGACCATTTCCTTGTAACTGTGTGATTTTTTGTGTTGTATGTGTTGCTGCCTCTTGGCCATGAGTAACTTGAAGAAGAGGTTTTAAATCTCAATGGGCTTTTTATACTGATAAAATAAAGGCTAAAAAATAATAATAAAAGCAGGGATGTCTAAAGTGCGACCTGTGGGCCATTTGTGGTCCCTGTCTTCAGAACAAGAATGATAAATGTCTCAACAGCACAGATTTGTGATGCAGATGGAGACATTTTATTTACATTCTTGTTTTATTTTTTAAACTTTTTTCAAAATTTCTATCATTTACAATTCAAAATCATACCGCAAGATTAAATTAAGTCCTCCAATTTCAAACACCAAATTGGGTATTTATAATAAAATTGTAGGGATAAGAGCGTAAGATAATGGGCGGATGGGATATTAAAAAACCTGAATAATTTATATAAAGTTCAGTTTTCCTTAATCTGCTTGACAAATTTAAATTCACTTTGACTTTCTTTTTCATGAAATGAAATAAAAAAGTATTTTAAACAAAGAACAGTCTTGCTTGATTAACCTAAATAAATTATTTAAATTGTTGCATTAACTTGTTTAGATGGGGCAGAATATTCTTATCAGTGTGCTCTGTAAATAAGCTGAAATCTAACACAAAAATGACTGAAATCCTCAAACACCTATGAAGCATGCAGTGTTTTCCTCATGACATTAGTATATTTTGCAAAAAAACTGAAAATCACTATTTTCTCAGAAATTGAAGTACAAAAACCATTAAAACTACTTTCATGTCATAAGCATGGCAGAGAGAGAGATTAGGATCATCCAAAAATAAAAATTGTATTAAACAGAAATAGCCACACTATAATGCAAAATATAAAGTAAAAAGACTCCGAGGCTCCGTCCATGCAGCCATTTGATCAAGAATGAGGCTACAGCCAGAGCACCGCAGCTCTTATTGGCTATAGTTGGCGTTTACATTTGCATATATGAAACTGCACCGAGTGAATCCTGAAAAATATCACTGCTTTCCATGTTTCTGTCAAGTTTGGGCAGAGAAACAAACAAACAACAAAAAAAATAAAAAGAAGTCGGGTTAGGAATTACCCTAAGTAATTTCAAGTTTTAAAACATGCTTAAGTGCTACAGTGATTATACTCAGATTTACTAAATTACACTCACTAAAATCGAACAAGTTAATAAAAACTAAAAATACTACTTGAATTTGCATATAATTATAATGTAAGGAGAACTTACTTTATATTAAAGTTATATTAGCATGTCAATATATTATTCAAAATGATAAAGTTAGTCAAGCTGTGGAAACTTAAGATGTATATTTTACCTATACTAAAATTTTTGAGTTGTGTAAACTTGATTTTCACGAGGCAACAAGTTTGCGAACATTTTTAAAGTAAAGTCCACTTATTGGTTTTACAGTGTAGTTATTTATTCAATTAAGGCAACTGGTTTCCAAGATTTTCCTAAGTATACTGTAATGTGTTCATGTAAAATGGACTAACTTGATGAGCCTAAGTTAGTACAAGGTAGTATAAATGAGATTATGAATTATGGGATTCATAATCTCGTTTATGGAATATCACTGTAGTTTCATTCCACAGATGTGTACATTAAGACTATGTTGACATTTTCCAATAACAGTTTAATTTTACTCAACCGCAGGATTTTAGTAGCAGTCTATTTCACTCTTTGGGTCAGATTATATTATTTGACAAAATTAATGAGCAACGTTAAGTTTAACGTTGCTCATTACCGTTAATCTTAACGGTGCTATGAAAAAATGGATAAATTAGACTTTGATGACATTTGGTAATAAAAAAAACTAGAGCTTAAAGCTATTTCAGTGTAGAATAACTTGACATCAACGCTTCAGGACATAAAAACCAGTAAAACTTTGTGTAGACACTTGTGAAGAAGTGGGTCTTGATGGAAACCCCGACTCAAGTGTAATATTTGAATTAGCATCCCAATCATTTTAAGTATATTTTGTGACACTTGGGACCACTATCAGAAGATACTTTCAGTTTAGGCTTCAGATATGGCAGACATAATCAGTCAGAAGCAAACTGATATAATTACCTTTGACTTCAACAGAATTATATTGTTAGAGTGACATTGAACTGTGCACTGCTAGAACTGAGGTGAAGAAAGTTGTATTTACATAAAGCAGAGATCTACACCAAGTGTGCTCTTAACACTGAGCACCCAGTGGCCTCTGTTAAAGTGTACCAAAATCTGAAATATAATTTTAGTAATTAATTGCAGTGTAATTTATATTTTACAAAAAAAATCTACCAAAATACATTTTTGTACATATTTTCAGAAAAGTATGTATTTTTAATTTTGAATATATTCTTAAAAAGTACATCCAATTGACAGCATATTTGAAATGTATTTAAGAAAAATGCAGCCTATTTAAATATATAAATAAATTCCCTTCTCCCCCACCACGGTGGTTCCTATCCTCTGAGCTCGGGTCCTCTACCAGAGGCCTGGGAGCTTGAGGGTTCTGCAGTATCTTTGCTGTGCCTAGAACTGCACATTTCTGGACACCGAAACATATCGAAGCTGTTTGACATGGGAGGAGTTCACTATTCAGACTGTATGGTGTTCATTGTACTTACAGGAGAGACAGCCTCTGGGAAGAAACTGTCTCTGTGGCAGCTGGGTTTTTTTTACAAAATGTGCTCTGTAGTGCCAATTTGAAGGTAAAAATCTACACAGTTCATGTCCAGGAGGTTGTAAAGATGCTCGCTGCCCTGCGAGGGAAGCTTCGCCTCAATCTACTCTCTCTTTTGAGTTCTGACTCCTGACATGTCTCTTGCCTGTCAGATACAAAAAGATGTCTTTCCCTTGGAGGTTCATATCATCTTACCAACCAGAAGCCACCACATTTTAGATACTTGTCATAGGTTGAAGAGACCGGAGAGGTCTCTTGCCAACTTGGGGATCCTTTGTGAATATTTCATTTTGTATATCTGTAGTCTTCCCAGTGACCCTTTAAGTAGTGCTTTCCAGGTTAAATAATGGATAGTGTTGCAGCACTGTTAATCATTTTATAGTTCACATTTACTTAACTGATTTAATAAAAATAATTGCATGGTAGCACAAATGCTATCATTTTTCAGTCCTGCTTGCTTCCAGCCATGATTGACACCTGCATCTGCCTGGCCTTGCAGGGCAGCCAGACGTTCTCTTGTGTAGTTGCTCTGCATGGCCGACCACGAAGGTCCGCCTTCCACTGGGGCCCAACAGGGAATCAGTCTGTGACTGTAGAAATATTTAGGAAGTAGAGTCTGGTATTTGTCTTGTGCCAGCAGGGAAGGTGGAAAGACCTTCCCTGCTGGGGAGGAAGAGTATGAAGAGTATGAAGAGTATGCAAACCACAGTTCTCTGAGCTTTTCAATGGGAATGCTCTGTCTAGACAATGTTACACAACAGAGACTCAGCTTATTTTATATGTCTTAGAAAAAGTGTTGCCACCTGTCCCCATTCTTTGAAGGGTGGGAAAGAAAGTTCTTTGAGAAGTTTGGGAGGAGTTTGTGTTGTCATATTCAGAGATCCAAATAAAAACAAGAGCTTGAGTTTGGTGATGCTTCATGGCAGAGGTTCAATGACAATATCATGATATGCACCACATTAAAGGCATTTCACTGATGCAGTGTAACTTATGAGCATTTTATTTTATAGAGTCAAATATTAAGCAGACATAATAGGTTTACTTTAAAAAAGGATTTAAGAAAACAATAACTCCTGGCCAACTCAAAAGTTTGTTCAGAGGACAACTGACGGATAAGATGTGGTATGTATCCCAAAAAGAAGGTGATGGCTTTACTGATGAACAGTGAGGTTTAATAGCAATGCATTCCTAGTTTTACCATAAGAGCTGGGAAAGTTTATACAGAAAAAAAACTATGCAAACTAAAAGACAGTACTCTTACAACCATTATTTTTGCAACTTAAAATATCAGCTATAATTTAAAAATAACTCCCAGTTTTAGTATACAATAAAACAAATGCACAATTTTAGCTGCTTAATATTGAAAACACTCATATTTACAAAATAAACATGACAATTATTACACAAGTTGTAGTTTGAGGATTCTGTTTATTGTTGATCAACTACAGCACTCTCAGTCAATTCAAACTGTTAATAACCTCTCAAATCTGAATATTTAAGACAGAATTATTGAGCAACTATTAATGTGCAAGATTATTATGCAACTGAAATAAAACTGAAAATTTTCCCATCTCACTTAACTGTTAACGTAAGAATAATAAACCTTTAAAAAATAAATCAGTGACCAATATAGCCACCCTTCTTTTTTCTTTTCCAAGGGAGATCCAGATTTAAAGAGTATTTACAATTTGATCTGTTGAAATAACAAAAGCGTATGTGAAATTAAAAAATGTCATTGTGACTGGCCTAAAAGGACTGTGAAGGAACATTATTTATTAATAATTGTGTCAATAATCAAAGTTATGGAGGATGTATCTATAATTAGTAATAATCATGTTTCATGTGTTTGCGAATTAGAAATGACCTATAACCTCAGTTAAAGTTGATTAGAGTTTCAAAATGATTGCTGACTTATAGTGTCTGAGAATTTAGAGGAAAGGTTAGTGAAAAAAGCAACCAATAGGAGAGGATGCTGAACAGGAAACAGATGAACAAACCAAAGAAGAACTCAGACTGCTGAGAGAAGAGTGTGCTGGCTAGAAGATGGAGGGTGACCTTTGAGCAAGAGCACAAACATCATGACACAATGTCTCAGAGGCAGAGGTGGTTCTGAGATCATTTACTCAAGCAGACATCCAGTGAAACATGGCATGGCAATAGGGTGGAAACCTTTACAAAAGCTTCAATCTTTGGTTGGTTCCACCAGGCAAATTCGAGTCAAGATCGAGATGGACAAAGACCTCTGCAGCTGAAGAAGAGCTGGGACCACAGATAGCCGAAGACTGTCCTGCAAATGGGAATTAACGCCTGCAACCTGTGGTACCAAATTGGACTTCTCTCATCATCTGGGTTCAGCCCCAAAGACAAAGGCAAGCAAGAGGAACTTGAGCATTTCTCAATCTTGGTCTTGACAGACCAAAAAGGTCTTGAAACAAGGTGAAGGGATCTCAAGAGCAGCATGACAAAAGCTGAGGATGGCGACGCACATGAGAAAATCACCTCCAGACCCAAAACCTGCAGGTTCTAAATCGGGACTCTTCCATCCAGCAGATGCTGTGTAACCTCAGCATCTGTGTGGAGGTGAGAACTCATCAGACCTGGAGAAACACCTCCTCTGCAGCTGAAGAAGAGCTGGGACCACAGATCTTCTTATATATATATATATTATATATATATATATATATATATATATATATATATATATATAGATCTGTGGGGGGAAAACAATATATACTGTTTTCATATATATATATATATATATATATATATATATATATATATATATATATATATATATATATATATAATTCCCTTCTCACCCACCGCGGGTGGTTCTTATCCTCTGAGCTCAGGTCCTCTACCAGAGGCCTGGGAGCTTGAGGGTTCTGCAGTATCTTGGCTGTGCCTAGAACTGCACATTTCTGGACTGAGATGTCTGATGTTGTTCCTGGGATCTGTTGTAGCCACTGCTCCAGTTTGGGGGTGACTGCCCCGAGGGCCCCGATGACCACAGGCACCACTGTGGTCTTCACCTTCCAGGCCCTCTCCAGTTCCTCCCTGAGGCCCTGGTATTTCTCCAGTTTCTCCTGCTCCTTTTTTCTGATGTTGCAGTCACTTGGTATTGCTACATCCACCACAACAAAAAAAATTCTTTTTTTTTTTTTGGGACATTGGGATGTCATTCGGACTAGAGAAGTGTGGTCGGATGGTCACAAAGAGAGGGAAGGTCATTCGCACGGAAGGGGTCTCACTCCCAGAAGGAACAATAGCAGACATAGAGGACAGTTACAAGTACCTGGGAATACCACAAGCAAATGGCAACCTTGATGAGGTCACAAGGAAAACAGTCACAGCCAAATACCTCCAACGAATAAGACAAGACCTGAGAAGCCAGCTCAATGGCAAGAACAAGATCCAGGCAATAAACAGCTATGCCTTGCCAGCAATCAGATACCCTGCAGGAATAATTAGCTGGCCAAAGGAGGAGATACAGGCCACAGATGTTAAGACACAAAAATTACTAACAATGCATGGAGGGTTCCACCCCAAATCCAGCACCCTGAGACTGTACACGAGCCGCAAGGAAGGAGGCAGAGGACTAGTGAGTGTGAGAACCACTGTCCAGGATGAAACATCCAAGATCCATAGATACATCAGGGACAAAGCCTCATCAGACAATGTGCTCAGTGAATGTCTCAGACAATGGGGAACAGAAGTTGAGGTGCTGGAGGTACCATCATGGGAGGACAAACCCCTACATGGGATGTACCACCGGCAAATAACTGAAGTGGCTGATATCAGAAAGTCCTATCAATGGCTGGAAAAAGCTGGACTCAAGGACAGCACAGAGGCCCTCATCCTGGCCGCCCAGGAACAGGCCATAAACACCAGAGCAATAGAGGCCCAGATCTACCACACCAGACAAGACCCAAGGTGTAGGTTGTGCAAGGAGGCCCCTGAGACAGTCCAGCACATAACAACAGGGTGCAAGATACTGGCAGGGAAAGAGTACATGGAATGACATAACCAAGTGGCAGGCATAGTGTACAGAAACATCTGTGCAGAATATGGACTGGAAGCCCCGAGATCAAAGTGGGGAACACCCCCAAAGGTGGTGGAGAATGGCCGACCTAAGATCCTGTGGGACTTCCAAATCCAGACAGACAAAATGGTAAGGTCAAACCAACCGGACATTGTAGTGGATAAACAACAGAGGAAAGCCGTTGTGGTGGATGTAGCAATGCCGAGTGACTGCAACATCAGGAAAAAGGAGAAACTGGAGAAATACCAGGGCCTCAGGGAGGAACTGGAGAGGGCCTGGAAGGTGAAGACCACAGTGGTGCCTGTGGTCATCGGGGCCCTCGGGGCCCCAAACTGGAGCAGTGGCTACAACAGATCCCAGGAACAACATCAGACATCTCAGTCCAGAAATGTGCAGTTCTAGGCACAGCCAAGATACTGCAGAACCCTCAAGCTCCCAGGCCTCTGGTAGAGGACCCGAGCTCAGAGGATAAGAACCACCCGCGGTGGGTGAGAAGGGAATTTATTTTTTTTATATATATATATTTATATATTTTCAGCAGCCATTGCAGCTGTAACTGGTAATGAAGAAAGTGGAGCTGCACATGGGTTGTCATGTGAGGGGCTGGGGTTGGAATTGCAAGGTAAAAAATGGTGATGCAACAATTTACAGGTTTTTGAAAAAGATTGTTTTGCAGAAATCAGTAGAACTTCTTTATTTCCCAAAAATGGCTGGGTGTTTATTTATTTTTTTTTTATTTTGCTCTTGGACTGTTTCTGTTTCTAGACTGTTTTTAGAAGCACATCCAAAAAGTGAATTTTGCATAATGTGGACCTTTAAACTATCAATCCATCCATCTTCATCCACTCATCCCGAGTCATGTCATCAGGGTAGCAACCCAGACTTCCCTCTACCCAGCTCCTTGTTCCAGCTACTCCAGGGAATCCCAAGGCGTTCCTTGTATGCAGAGATACATAGTCCCTCCGGCATGTCCTGGGTCTCCTCCAGGACCTTTAAAATGATCTTTTTCAAGAATATCATGTGGTCTTGCTCGCTTTTCAAATATTTGTTGCAGTTGCCACCTCTAAAGGTGGCACAGAAAAAATAAAAAGAACCAGAGTATGAAAATGAATCTTATTGCTGACTGTTTTCATTTTGAATGTTGAGAACTAAATTGATCAAGTAATGACAGTAATCTCCTCTCCATATCACTCTTACAGACATAATAAACATGTCTATGTAAAGCACATCTTTATTTATAAAAATGTAGTTTGTCTCATTTACTGCAGCTGACCTGTCGTTCTCCAACTCCACAGTCCCCAATAACATCACCATAAAAAGCCCATTACATCCAAGCTAACAGGCCTCATTAATATCTAATTAGATTATTGTTATGAACGCTGGTGCCCTTGTAAATGGGACTAGAAGGGAAATGGGACTAGCTCTGACTGACAACAGAAATGGCAAAGGGTATTGTGCTGAGTTGAACCACTGACCCTAGTCTGCCTCAGAGAGGTCACAGCACCAAATGGGACAGATTGAAGATACACTCACTAAAGAATCCTTTCACATTCAAATGAGTGGGAGTGCTCCATCTGCTTCTGTTTCTGGTACAACAGAAGCATCACTGCAAACCCCACTCACATTTTTAATATGATTAAAAAAAAAAAAAAATTAAACCCAGTAAAAATATTAAATGGACATGAAAGGCATGCTCATGAAAAAATAAAATAAAAATAAATCTCAAACGCACTATTACATATGTGTTAAAACTGTGACAATTTTAACAAATATGTAAGAAACATAATCTTCATAGAAGTTACATACTGCAGCTTTAAAAGTCTGTTTTTCTACACCATAAACCTTCCACCTATTTCAGTTTCTTTTTGAGTTCAGGGCGTTTTTCTTTAGTGGTTTCAAATTGCCCTTCTTGTTCTCAACTGCAGTCATCATCTCCATCAGCATTTATTCTTTTACCCAGTTTTAATTTCAGGTGCTCAACTTTGATTTGAGCCGTTTTCCCTTCTTTTACTATATCCTATCAGTGCAAAGTGCTTACAATATGATGACAAATAACATTAGAATTCTATCTACACAGGAAAAATAGGAGAGTAATTTTTTCGGAGTTAACATTATTTTCATCTAAAAGAGTAATGTTTATACATTAGAGAGTGAAATCATTTCAATTGGTCAATAGAATCGGAGTAAAAAAATAGAGGAAATCTTAACGGAGTAAAAGAAGAACACGCCCACTGAAGTTCCTTAAGTTTCGTTTCTTCCACCATCTTGTCATCCCGCAGTGGAAAAGGAGGCGACGGTTAGCTGTGTGCCAGGTAAGTCCCTAAGTCGGTTGTAGATATATTTTACGTGGGTTTTGCATGATTTATTATTATTATTATTATTAAGACTAATTATGATGACGTGTTGCTGTATGGTCGTGGGGGGATGAGGGGTGCAGGGAGGAATTAATATGGTTGGCTAACTAGTTAGCATGTGTGCTTCAGCTAACTTAATTTAGTCGTTTACAACAATATAAGCAGAAAAAAAAACATCAGTGTTGTACAATGCTACGTCTATTATTTTATTTTCACAAGTCAAGGCTGTCGCTATTTTTAAGCTGAGAGACGGAGTTGAAAAGAGGAGCGAGCTGTACTATCGGAGCTGGCTCTGCTAGCATGTGGAGTCAGTATTCCGCCCAGAAAATGGCGCGGGAGGACTATGCTAGTAACTTTACTTGAACTTAGAGCAACGGTAAAAAAGCTGAATTAAAGTTGTGCTTTGTATGCAAACTGTGTAAGTTGTCAGTAGAACATTTTTGATTTACTATTTTGTCCATAAACCCCGTTTACATTGAGTTGTATGGAGCTGATATGTTTGTTGTTGTTTTTTTTCGTTTAGTTGTGGTAATTGGCTAAATTCAAGTAGAGTCTCTAGCCCATTATGGATAGTTGTTAGCCACCCAGTGCTTCTTCCTCATGATGGTTTCAGCCTCTTATCTTAATTTTTTATTCCCTTTGATAATTATGTTTATATGATTATATAAAAATATATATTATTTTCATATCATGAAGGATGCAAGCTGTGCGTGTCAAGTACAGAGATCGACAGAAATACATCTGTTTTGAAGGCCAACTGACTTACAATTCGTTTTTGGAATGTGGTGAGTGCTAACAAAACAAGTTTCCAGCATTTTCATATATTGTGTTCCTCAAAAACGTTTTGGGAATGGTGCCATAATGGGTGCTTTATACCAACTTTTCAGATTTATTATTTTGTTTTACTTAATTTTACTTTTTATGTCTTATTTTAATTGTTATTTACATATGTTCAAATATATTATAGATAATTTGCTATGTTCGCAGCTGCAAAAAAGTTCAGCATCCCAACCTTGGACTTAAAAGTCTTTGATGACTCAAAGACTGAAGTGGATGAGGATGTTTTTGAGCTCCTTTTGAAAGGTGACTGGATAGTAGGGATAGAAATTGCTTTCCAGAGCATGTTGATGTCCATTTGATATCACCAATTTAGGATGAGATCATAAAAGCGTTCACCTTTGTACCATTTCACACAAGTGGAAACAGCCTAACATCAACAATTTCACCTATTTCTAGTGTTTCAGTGGTTATTTACAATGAACAAAGAAAAATGTGCATGAGTTAGCTTTGTTTGTATCATACTATTTAGTGTGAAGAGCTCATCAGGTGACTTGATAAGTGTAATTATGTTGTTAGAGAAACAATTTTCTCAATTTTAGTGTGTTGACTACTGTTAACTCTACCAACAAAATGTTTAGATAATCCTCTGGATCAGCTAAGTTGTGCTGCAAGCAGCTCCTTTACCAGTTCCAGTGGAGAAACTGAAGTGGACTCCGATGACACCATTATATTGCAACACAGTCCTGCAACAAGACAGAGAGCTGAAGACACCTCTCTTGCCCAAGTAAGCTATGCAGATTACTGTGCAGACTTCCATAGAGTTTTTACAAATTTGAATATATTATATAAATTACTCTCTTAAAAACACTTTCTGGGTTTTTTCCTTCAGCATACCTTTACACATTTTAGTCCAGATCCTTACCAAAGATGGCTCTGGACTTCACAATAAATTTAAATTCTTGAAGTTTGTATTTGTGCTTTTTAAACATAACTTACTATTCTACTAATAACTATTATAGCTCTTCTTATACTATCTCTTTTTTTGTGAAATAAAATGAGATTTGTAATTGTCTTGTGTATGGCGTTTTTGTGATGTATTGATTTATATTTTGTTACATTTTTACCATCACTTAGATGATTGAAAATGTTCTAAATGACAAACCAGGAGGAGACAGAATCATCAATGAATATGCGCGGACAAAAAGCCTATCAGACAGCAGACGGCGTGACATGGTCAAGATATTGGTTGCGCATATGACAAGTGAACGTGGGTATGCTGAAATTATTTATTTTTTCTGTGCACCTCTCACAATTAACTTTATTGAAGGTGTTCTTTGCACCTTAAGCAATGCTCATAGTTTTTGCTGTGTCTCTATAGGACAAGTCCTTCCAGACGTGTAAAAGAAGACTATGCAAAGGGTATTATTACCTTGTTCCCTTACCTGGCTGATCCTAAGAGCAGATTTGGCTATGTAAGTTCAAAACAGAAGTTCAACCTCTTGGCTATGGTTTGAGTAGAACTGAAAATGTTTCTCTTTTGCATGCCCTGCATCTGTGCCACTTGTTTTTAGCTTTCCAATTTTTAAACCTTTGTAGAGTTCATTTTTCCAGTGTTGGGCTATTGCAGCTTGAAGAATAAACATTGTGAAGAGATTTTATCTATGTCATTCAAACAATGTGAAATAAAATCTGTAAATCACAGCTATTAGCATTCACAGCTTTAAAAACATTTATCTTTCACCTACTTTTAGGAGCATTATTACAATGCAGAAGATGGAAGTGGGTATCTGGCTTGGAGACTGAAGTTTGTCCAGAGGGAAGCTTCTAATGGACAAAAGAAGGTCCCCAGACTGTCACAAACCCAAACAGGTATATGTATTAATACTTGTATACGTTTTATCCTTCAACCAAACAGCACAATAAGTTCTCAAGCCTTATTTATTAAATCCTAAGATGGAGTCTCACATTCATATCATTTTTTTAGGGGAACCAGCAACTGATAGAGACTGTTTGAGAGAACAAGACTGCCTTATGACAGATAGCTTGTGTTCTGAGGCCATTGCGCTGATGAAGCACACAACTGATGAAGCAACTGTTATGAGGAAGATGAAACAGACTTTCAACTATCGCCAGAAGATGATTCATGACCCAGTGAAGTCATCAAGTATCTTTTTGGACTTCCCAAGATTCCTGGACATGGGAGGATTGGTATGTTTATCTTCACTTCAGTTTAACCAACAAAGTTTAAGTTAAGGTGGATGTGAGAAAGTTTAACAAAATTATTTTTTTAAAACCTTCACTTCATCTTTTCTCCAGGTTGAGCAAGATTTTACACTGATGTTTGGGGAAGCCATCTCTGCAAAGTTCCTGGAGAAGTGGCCCACTGTCTACAAGCAGAAAGTCCTCAAACAAAGCCGTGGTCTCACACAGTCTGATGACCTTGAGAACCTTCTTCACAATGCTGAAGGCACAACAGAAGTGGAAAATGGTAAGTTGCAATGACTTATGAAGAAAGTGTTTAATGTAACAGAATTTTATATGAATTGGTTCAATATAAGTGCACCCCCTCCTGTCGTCAGTGTTTGGTAAGCTTACTCTGGAAGTACTAACACGGTTGCAATAAGAAGGTTTGGTAGCTTATGTTTATTTTACTTTTTCTTCTAGGATGGGACAGTGACATGTCATCCATTTTGATCCTAGTGCACCTCCTGCCACCGTCACCTCATGGGCGCAAGAGACCAGGAAAACTCTCAGCCAGACAAGCCAGTGAACATCTTGTGAAGTTTGTCAAGGTAAGGTTAAAGTAAAGGGAACATTTATGTTGAGCAAAATTCTCTATTCTTATATATAAATATATATATATATATATATATATATATATTTATTTTTATTTCTTGTGAAGTTGGTCTTAAATTTCATTTCAAATGACATTTAAGAGGTCCTGAAAAGTAATTTGCCTTATCTATTAGAACCCTGTCTTCTTTGAAACCCAAGACTAATTATGTTTTATTATGTTTTTGCCACAGACAGGAACCAGCATCCAGGAGCACCTTGATGGCATCGCAGAAAGCCGTCAACCATACCTGCTTGCAGTAGGGACTCAGAGGAGCGTGATTCACAAGTACTTCATTGTGATTGACAAACATGCCATACCTTGTAAATCACAAGGTTCTCTTGCCTGTTTTGATGAGCTTTTTAAAGCTCACTTTGTGTTCGGCACTTCATATGATCATGATCTGGTCAATGTGTACAACTTTCTGCAGACTGCCATTTATGAGATAGATGTTGAGACAACCAAAGTGAATCCTAGGGTTGCAGAGTTGAGGGCTCGGATGCTGCGTTAAATAGCTGTTTTGCCATGATTGTTTCAGTATTGAGATGAAATGTTCTGTTTCATTTGTAAGAAGTACCAGACAAATGCTAATTCTCTGACCAAGCACTTAAAAGTTATTCACGGACTTTGCTCTGGTAAGACACTTCGTCTTAAATGTGGTCAGGGAGGTTGTACTCAAGTTTATGGCACATTTTCTGGGTTCAGAAAGCATCTCAATAAAGCACATGATAAACACACTTCTAATCCTGGTGAAGGCCCATCTACAACTGAAGAGACATTTGAAAGTCAAGATTTGCCCTCTATGAGTGTTACTTCTGATACAGTCC
Source organism: Poeciliopsis retropinna (assembly GCA_010277075.1). Lineage (NCBI taxonomy): Eukaryota > Metazoa > Chordata > Actinopteri > Cyprinodontiformes > Poeciliidae > Poeciliopsis > Poeciliopsis retropinna. The sequence goes on from VMRM01000051.1 coordinate 130,113, forward strand.
TGCTTCAGAAATCGCTTGTGCATAGTTGCGCAACAACAGTTGCTGAACTTAAAGTAGCAGGTGTAAGTGAAAGAGCAATTAACTCTTTGGTTATTTCCCTGGAAGAAATAGTTAATGATATTCAAAATCAAGCAAAAGAATCTGTGAAAAACAGTCTTTCATTACAAGAACCTATCAAAAGTGACATTGAGTGCGAAATTGATGAATGTTTTGAGAAAATGGAAAATCCTTTCATGGCATTAAATTCTGAAAGTAAAAGAACTCGTTTTTTGGCAGAGAATTGGGGACGTGTAGACCCAGTAGAGTATGTCCTTGGTTCCAGATTTGATACACTGCGCAGTCGAACCACAGGTGGCTATGATCAGGTTGTTGTTACAGATAAATTTGTTTACATTCCAATTTTGGAAACATTAAAGTTTATTTTCAGGCACCCTAACATAGAGGAGATGATGGCCAAGTCAAATTCAAGTGAAACTCTTAAAGACTTGTCTGATGGAGAACTTTTTAAGAGCCATGCTCTGTTTTCAAAACAAAATCATGCCCTTCAAATTCAACTTTTCTATGATGATTTCGAAACAGCTAATCCTTTAGGATCAAAAAGGGGAATACATAAATTGGGAGTCATATATTTCACATTGCGAAATTTCTCTCCTAGGTACAATTCTGCTCTACACAATATTCACTTAGTCTCTCTGTTTCATGCGCAGGATATTAAAACTTATGGCTTCTCTAAAATGCTTGATCCAATTGTGGAGGATGTTAAAATCCTGGAGAAGGATGGAATTACTGTTCCCCTGTATGATGAGCCAGTACGTGGAACTATTGTCCAAGTTACTGGTGACAACCTTGGTCTTCACTGCCTATTTGGTTTTGTAGAGTCATTTAGTGCCAGATACTGTTGCCGCTTTTGTCTCGTTGAGAAAGAGGACTTTCAGACAGAGTTTACAGAGGACTCACCCAAGATTGTTATGCGAACTCAGGCACTTCATGCTGAACATTGTCAGAAAATGGAGGCAAATCCCAGACTTCCATATGTTATGGGTGTTAAAAAGTCATGCATTCTAAATTCATTGCAGTACTTCAGTACATGTGAAAACTTCTCAGTTGATATTATGCATGATATCTTGGAAGGAGTGGCACAATATGAAATGAAGTTGATTTTATTGCATGTAATTGACCAGTACACAACATTAAAGGATGTAGACAGGAGAATAAGGAGCTTTAACTATGGGTACATGGAACAAACCAACAAACCACCTGCAGTGAAGTTGTTAGAGGACTCAAATGACTTGGGGTTAAATGCCATCCAGTCCTGGTGTCTACTACGCAACCTACCACTCATCTTTGGAGACTTAGTTTGTCCACATGATCAGCACTGGTATTTGCTGCAGCTGTTGCTTCAAATAGTAAATATTGTTTTTTCACCAGTGCTATCAAAAGGTATTACTATTTTCTTGAAACACCTGATTGCCGAACATCACAGGTTATTCAAACATTTGTTTCCACAAAAGAAGCTGCTACCGAAGCATCATTTCATGGTGCATTACCCTACTTGTATTCTCAAAACAGGCCCAATTCTACATAGCTGGTGCATGCGATACGAAGCTAAACACAATTTCTTTAAAAAACAGTTGAAAAGTTTCAAAAATGTTACAAAAACCCTGGCATTAAAGCATCAAAATCATATTGCTTTCAGTTGGCATACATTTGACCCCAAGAGACTGACCATTGGACCAGGTAAAATGGTGCCTTTAAATGCACTGGACTGGGGCTGTGAGATAGCAGAAACTCTTCAGTTACCAATCAACACCAAGGTATTAAATGTTAAATGGGCCAAACATCATGGAAATATGTATCGTGCAGATTTAGTTGTTTGTAAAGAAGTTTTTTGTGAAATGCCAGTTTTCCATAAGATCTACAATGTTGTTGTGAAAGATGAGAGGTTGCTGTTTGTTACATTTGCTCTGCAAACAGTGTGTCTGAATGAGCATTTCAGTGCTTTTCAAGTTATGTGTACAAGAGACGGACCTCATGTTATTTATGTAGAAGAACTTCACTGTTCCAGAGCTTTTGATTTACAGGTGTCATACAGTCATGAAGATGCAAATGTTTATATTGTTCCATGCTGTTTCCTGTGAACAATAAAAATGGCTTTTCAAATACTGATTTCTGGTCTGTACATTGTACTCTTACAAACTCAACTGTGTATTATAGCTGTAAAACAATTGCTTAGTGAGTGAAATAAAGTTAAATTTGGTACCATTTTAGAATTTAATGTTTAACTGCACAATATGGAATAAAATTAAATTAAATTGGGAGTAAAATTTTATACTATTAAGAGCACAATTTGACACTATATTGAATAAAATGTTATTCTATTTTGTGTAAAATTCCTTTTTAGTTAGACTAAAATTTATCTCTACTTAGAATAGAACGCAATTCTCTTTAGAGTAAATTATATTCCACTTGGAGTTAAAGTACTTTAGAGTAATTTTTCTTTTTAACAGCTTGGAGTAAATTCTGTTGGTATTGATTAAAATTTTTGCACTAAATGGAGTTGATTTTAATCTGTAATTTCAACTCTTCGATGAGAGTAAATTTTACTCTATTTAGACTGGGACCAAATGTTGTCTTTTTTAGAGTAAAATTTTTTTCAAATTGAGTAAATTTTACTCTGGAAATTTTACTGTGTATCATCAGCAGGATAACACTGGTCAGCCAGTGTCATGCAGGACAGTGAAATGTTTGTTTAAAACAACAAAGATATTAGCAGAAATGTATTATAAGTCATTTGAAATTAATTAGATACTATTGTGAGACACAGCTTCTTATGGAGTAGTAAAACTAATTAGCTTCATGCCTCTTTTGTTGTTAATACATCCATCCATCCATCTTCTTACACCAATGTCCCACCTGGTGGGGTGCTGGTGCCTATCTTCAACCATTTTGAGCCAGAGGCGGGCTTCACCCTGGACAGTCTGTTGAAGAGCAACACAGAGACAGACAGGACAAACAACCATACAGGGAGAATTTAGAGAGACCAATTAACCAGACAGTCATGTTTTTGGACTGTGGGACGAAGCCGGAGAACCTGGAGAGATCCCATCATGCACAGGGAGAACATGCAAACTCTGTGCAGAAAGACCCTGGAATCGAACCCAGGACCTTATCTTGCTGCAAGGCAACAGTGCTACCAACTGTGCCACTGTGCAGCGCTTAGTACAACCAAGGAGATGAAACAACTCTACAATGGTTGGTTGGTTGATACCAAAATAGAAGCGATTTGACGTCAAGAATGGATTACACAGAATTAGAGGAAGTGGAAGAGTGTAATGTGTCCAGTACATGGACAGTGGCTGAAAAACTCTGTGCAATACAAATATATACAGTATTTAGTCTTCTAGATATGAAATTAAAATAGATAAACAAAATCTGAACATTATTTCTAACTTTGAGTACGAAGTTTTTTAGCTACAATAGGCAACTAAGGAATGAAAATGAGTAATACTAATAGTAGAAATATATAAAATTTTGATATAATTTTAGAAAAAATACAATTATACCTAACTATTCTTAGATACATTTGATGGATAATCAAACATATTTTGATTATGCATCCCTGCCTGAATCAACAATTTGCTTTATATTACAAAAATAACATATAAATATGGATGAATAAATAATTATTTTTAGAAGTATAAATACTAATACAATATTTTTATTTCCTATCAAAAAAACTAACATACTAAAATTGAACTGTTTGCTATGTTCAATATGTTGGAGCACAGGCAGAACTTTACCCGTTTATTAGAAAAAACCTGTATTATTTGAATAAAATCAGAACTAGAGATAAATAATTATATTATACATAAATCTGTTTATCATCATTCAGTAATTTGGAGGGGACAGAGATCTAGATCTTCATGGTCAGATCCTTTCTCCCCAGAAACACTGCAGTCATCGTCGCTTCCTGACAATGACTGCAGCCCTATTTTTATGTCCCAAAAAATAGGGTTGCAGTCCTTCATTAGAACCCACTCCCTCTTCTTTATCACTCCATTAAGCTCAGTGTTTCTCAATAGTTTTCAGGCTGAGGATCACTTAACCCATTTCATAAGTACTTGTGGACCATCTAACTCCAAATGTTGTTTTCCTGACTCATTTCTTGTTGTCTTCCTTATTCATCCTAGTGAGAAAGCTGGTGCTGTTTGGTAAACAGCTCAGGCTGTTTTGAGTTATTTACAGATTCTGAAAATGTGAATCTAAGCTTTCAAATCTTAAGAATCTGCAATAATATTTAGATCGGACCTAAAAAAATCCAACCCAACCATAATGACCATGGACTCATTACATAGACATTATGTCTGAGCCCGATCCAACCAGACTAATTGACTTTAATTAGAGATTGGAGGCTGGAACAAACCCAACATCTTATTTTAATTTTACTGCTTCTGTGTTTAGAGCTCCATCTGAATAAACAACAGAACTTCTCCCACGTTTCATTTAACAACTTTCAGCTCCATTTTGTTTTTCGTTTAATGCAGGATAAGTCAAGTGCAAATCTGATTGACTGAAAGGATTTTATCTCCGTAGCTCGAGCAGAGCATGGCGGAGCCATGTGCGCATTCGCTTGTGCAGCTCACTGCGCTTATTACAGTCTAATTAACTCATTACTTTCGTTTTTAACAAGGTAAACACTTTACTCCTTCATTTAAACAATAGATTAAAACGATGTATGGTTCTCTTTAGTTTTCGCTGTTCTTGATGTACTGTAAGATTGTTAAACGCGCCACTACAGCTAAAGTTTGAAATGCACTTTTTAATCAGGCACACAAAGTGTCCTGCCCATAAATTTTCCACATGCTTTCAGTTCCCAGTCATTTAGTTTAGTGTCCATGTCGCTGATGATATTCAGAAGGAATGCATTTTTTGTATTGATTGATTTAGTTACCTCTGCGTGATGTACTATACTTGAAGTTGAAAGTGTGCCACGTGTCTGCACCTTGTATATCCAGGGGAGTGAATTGTAATCTGTCTAAATGACAGACGAGCTTCAGATTTTTCTATCAATAAAAAAAATAACCGTCAAATAGGGAAAATATTCTGTTAACAACAGCTTTCTGTCCACTACTCATAAGATATTTGCTGTATAAAATTAAAAATGTTGACATGCTTTATTGGGTGATTTTGTGTGCGTGCACATATGTGTGTGTGGGGGGCTGTTTTTACATGTATGTCTCTGTTTGATTGTTCTTGACAACAATTGGCCCTCAGAGCCAAGATAATGAGCTGTTGCCTGACAGGTGTGTGAAGATTGGGAATAGGTTGTTCCTTGTCACACATAAACACATATTTTCACTATTACCCACCATCACCAGGTTCTCTGCTAACATGCAGTAAATATTCCCACAAGCTTGCTTATCTATTCTGGGGAGCAGGAATAAACATGTTTGACATAATTAAATCTGTCTTTCTACAAACAGATTTCAGGTTTCATAATTAGTGTGGAATTTTGCGTTGTTTCAACAATTCACGTTTTATCTATAAATGCTTCTTGAGTGGACTGGTTGGAAATTTGTCTTTTAAAACGAATTTAGCAAAAAAATAAAGTGAAACAGAGTCTTCTCTTACACATTTTTCATTATTGCCATTCCCGTCTTACAGTGGTGGAGGAATTTGAGGGTCCCAATGATGGTAGGCCCTTAGGGTCACCTGACACAGGTAAATCCCAGGTGAGGGATCAGACAAAGTGCAGTCCAAAGACCCCTTATGATGAGTGCAATCAATAGCTGCTTTCCCACTGGCAAGTGGCTCCCTAACTGGTTACTGTGCGGTTCAGTTCTACCCCATGTAGTTCAATCTGCAGGTCATGAGCAGCTGAGATCAAACTCTCTGCTGACGTTTGTAGCAACACTCAGCAATGGAGAACCTCCAGGTTCTGATTCTGATGGGTTCAAATAAACCCAGATATTTCATTTTGTCTTATAGAAATTCATTGCTGGTCGAAACATAATGATAAAGACTCAGATCAGCTGATTATTTTGCTAATCAGCTGATCTGAATCAGCTAATTAGCCATATAAAAATAATCATATAAAATAATTACATTCTGGCGCTTAATTTTTAAAAAAATGTGCAACCCTTTAGATTTAGGTAATCAAAATATGTAAACCAATATCCATGCCTGAACTTTGTTACTGTTATTATTTTTAAATCCATAGGAAAAATAAAATTCACTTTTTCAAATCTTAAGAATCTGCAGTAATATTTAGATTGGACCTAAAAATATCACAAGCAGATATTTCTTAGTTCAAGTGTTTCACACTAAACTGCAGCTCTGACAGAAAGCTGACAACAGTTGAGCCGTTTCTCTCTTCTCCATTGCTGTCCAGTTCTTCAGAGAGACGAGCTGCTAGCAGCTTTGCTAAATCAAGGTCATTCTGCGCCATCACTTAACAGGTGTTCCTGCGGGCCTCCTGGTTACTCCTCTATACTGAGCAGCTCTCTGAAACCAGACAGCATGTTCACAGTCGAGAGCTGAGGACTGCGCTGCGACTAATTTCACATTTCTCAAAAGTGAAGATTTCAAAAGAAAAAAATTAAATGGTAGATAATATAGGAAATAGCACCCCCTTCAGTTCCAGAGTGGTGCTTCTCCTCCCTGCATCAAGCAGTAAGGGGCAGAGACAGACCACTGCCTACTTTCAGACCATATTTGGAAATGGCATCCAGAACTGAGGGGGAAACTGTTTCTTATATTTTCTGTGGTGCCATGTTGTTGTTGTTTTTCTTGTTATGTTTTTTGTTGAAAACTTTTTTGATAACCATCACGATTAACACAAAATTCTGACAAACTTTGTATTTTTAAATATAGTAGTTTGTTAGTTTTATTTTTGTATTCTTTTCTTATTTTATAAGTATATTTTAAGTGAACAAAATATGTATTTGCTCAAGTGTACCAATGGAGCAATATGCTTTTAAAAGTATTTGTGTATATTTTAAAAAATATGCTCAAAATAGAATTTCTTAAAATTTACTTAAAGCTCACTTTAAATGTAAACTACTAAATATACTGAAATTTCAGTTTTAAATTACATCTTACTATATGCTTTAGGCTAATAAACTATGCCGTCTTAGGTGCCTTAACAGAGGTGCTACAACAAAACAATACTTGTCCTTAACACTAAATGTAAGGAGGTATCTTCAGTTTCCTAATATAATCTGTTGTTTTCAGTTTTTTAACTAAAACACAGAAACTGTCTTTACTCAATCTATTTTCAGATGTGTGATATAAGATCTGTTATTGAACGGCATTAGCTCCTGCTCACACTCCAGACCAGATGGTGGCAGTATTACCCACTTCCAGTCTTTTTGAAAAGCGCCATTAAAAAGAAGAACAGCAACATGATGAAGCCGGGGAAGATAAGAGAGACTGCTCAAATTCAAAATTTTTACTTTTATAATACTGCCTTAAAAGTAGAGAGAGCCTTGATAATACTTAGTAGTTTTGGTAAATTCAAGCTGGTGACTCCGAGTTAGATGACAACACAACTGGACAGGAACCGGATGGAAATGAAATGTGGGTCACAAAAGGAGACTAAAGGGACGAAGGCTGCTAATTATCTTCGATTAATTATAAACACTATATAAACAAACTTACGTTGGTTTCAGAAATAGTTGTTTTATCAATTTTATTCTGATTTTGTTTTATTATTATTATTATAATAGCAGTCATTCCACTTCATGTGGAATTTGTTTGTTGTGACTTGATATTGTAACGACGCCAACACCGCAGATGTAGTTCTGCGTTGAAAATGGTTAATTCAAATTAGTACGAGCTGCTATTCCTGAGGCTGCTCCTCACGCCTCTAACAAACACTCAACTTCACTGCTAACACAACGGACCTTACCACAGGGGCCGTATTTCATTGGCTGATGCCCATTGTATGTAATAGCGTGGCGATCATGTTTGTGGCCGTCTCACAAACACAAGCTAATGTACATGCATTAGTAAACACAAGCTAATGTAGCGCCAGGCTACATTGAAGACAAATGAAAGGCCAGCAGAAAGTTTTCGCATCAACAATCGAAACAGAATGGTTCCCCATTGTCAGTGGGGTGTCTGTAATGGTAATGTCAGGAATCCTGATCGTATCTGTGGTCGTAAAATTCACAGATTTCCAAAATCAGTAAATTTCGGAATTTGGATCCTTGCTTGCATTGGATCCAAGCAAGGATCCAATGCTTGCTTGGATTACAGTTTTTCACGACCGCATTAGCAGCTCAACCTTCTTAGGATCAACAAGAACAAAGGAGTGTGTGCTGGTGTAAATATTATTGATTTGCTTTCTTTCTATCTGAAAAAAAGAAAATCAATAATAAACACATCCATCATGAACACCTTTTAGCTAAGTACGGCAAAATGACAGTACTGATACAACTTCTACACCCTGAATCCTGTCTGCTACACAGTCTTACGTTAGCTAAACACATCAATATGCAATGTGTGTCTGACACACAGTAAAGATTTTATTTTAGCAGAAAATGCTTTTGACTAAACTGCTACTCGTGTTAGCCATGCTAGCACCAAGTACAGTGTATCAGTCTGAGGCACACTCAAACATTAGCCAACAGGAATCACCCACTGATTTCAAAAGTAACCTACAAAACAGTGAATGCCCGACTTAACCAGCCTTGCAAGAACACTAGGCATCAGTGATCTTATCCACAACTATATTGATGCTGAGGTTTATCACTGCTGTTTTCCTCATCGACCGAAAGCATTTTGCTGTGACGTGCACAATGTTGGAGGCATCGCGTGGCTCAAACACCTTGATGTCATCCAAAAAAGATGACATGAACTTGTTAGTTCCTCTGTCCATTGTTGTAGCTGATATTTGGTGAAAATCCAGCAGAAATGATGCACTCTTCCGGTCCTGGTCCTGCTGCTCCACTGATCCCTACGCTCACATGACAAGCATATCACATGTGAGTGGGAGTCAGCAGAGTCAGACAGGGGAACCCCATAACACTCTACACATAATAGGGATCACAATGCAATTTATAAGAAATACATGTTTTGTTATAACTATATGGACCCCAGCAGAACTAAAACACAGAATCGCTACAATATAGTTTTCTTCATAAACTTTCTCATCTTCAGAGCAGTATGCCAAAGAAACGTTGACATTGTGAGGCTGTTATAACTCGTTCATCATTGTTGTTATCTTCAACATACTTTTGCAGTCTAAACAAATAAAGACGAAAGATGAACCCAGGGATCAGGAATTAGAAAACCTAAAAACTTTCCTGTCTCAGAAGAGGCTCTGGCTCCGCCAGATCACCAATCAGCTCTGAGGATTTCATACATTTTATTCATTGTTGGCTTTCAGGGCCCTGTGATGGACTGGTGACCTGTCCAGGGTGAACTTCGCCTCTCATCTTCAGCTTGCCCATCTGGTGGTGCCCATCTTGAGCAGCCGCTGGAGATGGGCACCACCAGCCCCTCTCACCACCTTGCAAGGACCAGTGTGTTCAGATCATCTAACCCTAGCTAGTTTAGAAATTTTTAGCTTTTCTTTGGGTTCTAGGGGATTTTAAGACAGTCATGGTCACACATCCACATCGACAGCTTTCTCATCTCTTTGGGTACGACCAGTGGATGAGGGAGCTGCAGACAGCGTGTGGCGGCCAGTGCATTACCTTCAACTCCCCAGTTTCAACTGCCCAGTTGACGGACGAGGTGGGGGGAGTTGTCGAGAAAACATTTTACCCACCTAACCCTACCCTAAAGCTTTTAAGGTAGTTTGTCTCCCTTAACTCCACATTTAAAACAGCTCCATAGTTAATACCAACATCAACTGATTCTATGACATTGCTGACAATGTTTCTACTTCTAACATAAACAGGCAATGAAGAACACCCAGAAATGTTTTTTCACTTCAGGCATCCAGTCCCAATCATCATCGGTTCTCACATAGCAACTCCACAACGTCTTAAAATTGTAAGTCTTATTTTTTCTGTACTCTTTAAAATATAAGAGCCTTCTCTGTTTAACTGCTCTATTGTTCTTGTTTGTAGGTTTCTGTAAAGTGCAGTGAATGGGAATGTTCTGTCATTGATCCTCACTGTTCTTAGGAAGGAGAAATGTCAGTTTGTCTGGAGTAATACTGAAATACAATGACATTGTATTAAAACAATGTCATCTTGTTGAAAGTTCTTGGTGAAATATCTTGATATTTAAATACCTATAGGTACACCAATAGGTATTTGGTGTACCTATTGTTTTATTGTGCCAATTTTAATAAGCATGTTATGTTGCCTGTAAACTTTTAATGTATTGATAATTTGTACAATTTTGTGATAGTATATCACCGTACACAACGTACGGTTTTTCACCTGTAAAGTATGTTGCAGTTGATCATTCTGTGTTCTGGTAGCCTGATGTTTTCAGTGCTGCAGCATTAATGCGCAAAGTGGCAAATCAGAATAATAAAAGACATTAAGTAATTTAAAGTGTATTTCATCAGCAATTATAGTAAACCGAAAGAGTAGCTTTTGGTTTACTATAACCAAAAGTTATAGTAATCTTCTTCTTATATATTAGTAGTCACCACACTACTAATATTTAAAATATGTAATGCTCATATGTACTCTGCTCAAAAAATTAAAGGGAACACTCAAATAACATCCTAGATGGGCAGTGTTATTTGAGTGTTCCCTTTATTTTTTTGAGCACTATATTTTAAGTAAATACATTCTAAATGTAATTTAAATGTGATTCAGTCACAAAAAGAGTACACTTAAGATACACTAATCAAACACGTCTATATTACATAAAAAGCAATATCCTTAAAGTATACTTGTGCTGATTTGGTGGTTGTAATGGTGAGGATGAAAGCAGAGGACCCAGGTTGTTGGAAAATGATGATTGTTTTAATGAGAGAAAACAGTCCAGGCAGCACAGGTGAGCAGAAAGGCTTGGAGCTCAGAATTGGTCACAACTGGATCCAGAGAAAAAGCACAAAGAAAACAAAACAAAAATAAACTCACTCCCAAATAAGGGTTCAGGGCAGGGCCTGCCGCAAGAAGTCTGGTGGGCAGTGAAGCAGGAGGCGGGCCCTCTTTTGAATTGATCCAAAGCTGACCAAAATCCTCCTGAGAATCTATTTCAAAAATGTTGTTTGATGTAATGAGAAACCTTGGAGCGTTGGTGGCAGCCGTCAGAGTGGTTATTGAAGGGATGTGAAAACTGGTTCTTCATTTGATCGTAGTCTAACTCCAGTCTCATTTCCTCCAGCAGCAGTGGAGAAGGCAGGATCTTTACATCCTTGTATAGATCCCTTTGTGCCAACTCCAACTGCTGCTGGATCCATGTCTCTCTATCTATCTGGTCCATTGGAAGCTCAAAACCTCTTCTTCTTCTTCTTCTTCTTTTTGTTTTATGGCTGTTGGCAAACAACTTATAGGTGCATTACCGCCACCTTCCAGACTGGAGTATGGACCAGATGTAGAACCACTATAATCTTCCCATAAGACCTGACCTCCTAAGAAAACTAAAAATGCTGTTAAACACTACATCCTCAAATGATTTTTGCAGCAGATTTCTAATATCTAATTTATTTTTGTTTCTATTTAACTCTCTGATTAACACCTCTCTTTCCTGAATATATTTATTACATTCTAGAAAAATATGCTGTATTGTTTCTGACTCTTCACAATAACTACACATACCTGTACTATGTTTGTTAATTATTTTCAGAGTACTATTTAACCCTGTATGCCCAAACTTAATCTGGATATAACATCCTCTTATTTTTTTATTCATATTACCTTTCCTTCATTCCCCAACTTTTTTTTGAATGCTATAATAAAATCTTGCATTTTCTTCTCTAGCCCATTGTTCCTGCCATTTCTTTTTAATATATGTTTTACTTATACTTTTGACCTCATTTCTTCTAATTGTGATATTAAGCTCAACATTATCCCTTTTTGCTGCATTTTTAGCAAATTTATCCACCAACTCATTTCCTATTATTCCAACATGGGCAGGAACCCAAACTAATTTAACCCGCTATCCATAACTTTTTAATTTTAAAAGATTAATGTCCAATATGATATCTTGTCTTGTTTCTGAATTTTGTTCTAAAAATACTTATTAATGCACTACTCGAATCTGAACAAATTAATATTTCCTTCTTTCTCGTTTCCTCACTCCATTCTAGAGCCATTAATGTAGCCATTAATTCACCTGTATATTCTGTCAATCTATTAGTTATTCTTTTATTTTACATAATATTTAAGTCGGGAATTATAAATGCCATTTCAATTTTATCATTTAACATTTTAGAATCATCAGGATATATTTGTATGTAATCTGCATATTATTTCCTTATATATCTCTCCACCTCTTTCTTTTCTATTTGTCGGCCTCTTCCCAATAAACTTAAATCAACTTCAGCTTTTCCATTTAACCAAGGTGGAGTATCAGGAATACTCACCACAGGACTAATTAAATAATGATTTATTCCTACCTGATTTACTTCATTATTAATAATCCATCCAAAACTATTAATTTTCTTATTTTTTACTTTTTCTTGACAAGGTTATAACATAGCATTTGGGGGATAACTTTCCTTATGTCCTTTAATATTTGCCCAATAAATTATGGCTAATTGTTTTCTTCTGAGCTCCAGTGGCATCTCAGCCATTTCAACTTGTAAAGCTGATACTGGGGTTGTTTTCATTGCTCCCCAACAAATTCTTAATGCCTGATATTGAATTCTATCTATTCCTTTTAGTAAACTATTAGAAGCTGAATTATATACAGTACATCCATAATCAATTACTGATCTAATTAGTCCAATGTATATTATTTTTAATGCTTCCCTATCAGCTCCCCAATCTTTACCTCAAACGTCTCATTATATTTAGGATTTTCTTACTTTTCTCAATTTTTTTATATGTATTTTCCATGTAAGTTTATCAAACCAAATTCCTAAATATTTAATCTGATCTATCCTTTCTGTAACATTCTCATACAATTTAAGATTTACATTAATATTTGTTTTCCTATTAGTAAATGTAATGAACTTAGATTTAGATATCAAAATTCTAAATCCCCATCCTAAAACCTAAGCTTCTACACTATGTATTGCGTCTTGTATTTTCTTATTTATAAATTTTACATTTTTTCCCCCTTTTTCCAAATAAGGCCATCATCTGCAAATAATGTCACTCCAAAATCTTTCTCTATTTTACTAAAAATATCATTAATCATTATAACAAATAACATAGAACTTATTATACTTCCTTGAGGAGTACCGTTTTCGATTTGATGTTTTGAACTTACTTCACTACCTATCTTTACTTTTAGATTCCTTCCAGTTAAAATTTTTTTAATCCATCTATATATTTTACCCCTTAAACCTATTTGTTTTATTTTAATCAATAATCCGTCTTTCCATAACATATCATATGCTTTTTCGATATCCAAGAAAATTGCTATTACGATCTCTTTATTCACCTGTGCCCTCCTAATTTCATGTTCCAAATATAGCATAGGATCTATTGTACTTCTCCCTTTTCTAAACCCAAATTGATATGATTTAATCTTCTCCTTAGATTCCAAAAAATATATTAATTGTTATTCACCATTTTTTGCATTATTTGACCAAAACAAGACGTTAACAAAATGTGGATCTTTACCAGGTTTACAAATAGGAATAATGATAGCTTCTTTCCATTTATCCAGCAGAATTCCTTCCTCCCATATCTTATTATGCAATTCTAATAATATCTTCTTACTTACTTCACTAAGATTCATCCATCCATCCATCTTCTTCCACTCATCCGGGGTCGGGTTGCGGGGGTAGCAGCCTAAGAAGGGAGGCCCAGACTTCCCTCTCCCCAGCTACTTCTTCCAGCTCCTCCGGGGGAATCCCAAGGCGTTCCCAGGCCAGCCTGGAGACAAAGTCCCTCCAGCGTGTCCTGGGTCTTCCCCGGGGCCTCCTCCCGGTGTGATGTGCCCAAAACACCTCACCAGGGAGGCGTCCAGGAGGCATCCTGACCAGATGCCCGAGCCTCCTCAACTGGCTCCTCTCGACATGAAGGAGCAGCGGCTCTACTCTGAGTCCCTCCCGAATGACTGAGCTTCTCACCCTATCTCTAAGGGAGAGCCCAGCCACCCTACGGAGGAAACCCATTTTGGTTGCAACACGTTTGGGCCTGCCAGGTCCGACCAGCATTGTCCCCCACCACCGGAGCAAACTCACCACCAGGTAGTGATCAGTGGACAACTCCGCACCTCTCTTCACCCGAGTGTCCAAGACATACGGCCGCAGATCCGATGATCGATTATGTCATCGATCATCGTTCGATGATCGATGACATAATCGATCATCGAACTGCGGCCTAGGGTGTCCTGGTGCCAAGTGCACATATGGACACCCTTATGCCTGAACATGGTGTTCGGTATGGACAATCCGTGACGAGCACAGAAGTCCAACAACAGAACACCACTCGAGTTCAGATCGGGAGGAGCGTTCCTCCCAACCACGTCCCTCCAGGTCTCACTGTCATTGCCCACGTGAGCGTTGAAGTCCCCCAGCAGAACGAGGGAGTCCCCAGGTGGGGCACTCTCCAGTACCCCTTCTAAGGACTCCAAGAAGGGTGGGTAATCTGAACTGTTGTTCGGCCCATAAGCACAAACCACAGTCAGAACCCGTCCCCCCACCCGTAGGCGGAGGGAGGCTACCCTCTCGTCCACCGGGGTAAACCCCAACGTACAGGCGCCGAGATGGGGAGCAACAAGTATGCCCACTCCTACCCGACGCCTCTCACCACGGGCAACTCGAGTGGAAGTATGTCCAGCCCCTCTCAAGGAGACTGGTTCCAGAACCAGAGCTGTGCGTCGAGGTGAGACCGACTATTTCTAGCCGGAACCTCTCAACCTCACGCACTAACTCCGGCTCTTTCCCCACTAGAGAGGTGACACTCCACGTCCCAAGAGCCAGCTTCTGCGACTGAGGATCAGACTGCCAGGACCCCCTCCCTCGGCTGCCACCCATCTCACATCACACCCGACCCATTTGGCCCCTCTCACGGGTGGTGGACTCATGGGAGTGGGGACCCATGTTTCCTTTTCAGGCTAATCACTAAGATTATTTAACATAATATAATTGACCTGATCATCCCCAGGTATTGATTTACTAGAATTTTTTAATGCTCTATTTAGTTCTATTGAAGAAAATTTAATATTTATAATATTCTCATCATCGTCATCATTCCATAACAGTTCATTGTGATTTTTTAATGTCATTTCCCGTCCTTTTTTTTCTTTAGTACTAAGATTCTCCATATTATGTATTTTAGTAAATACTCTTGCTAATAATTCTGCTTCATTTTTATTATCTATTATAATGTTACCATTATCTTTTATTATTGGGAAAAAGTATTCTTTTGATTTACCTGACATTTTCTTCATGGTATTCCAAACCCTGTTTAATGCAGTATTTTTCCCTTAGTGACTCACAGTATTTTCTCCAATAATCCCTTTTAGCATTTCTTATATTCTTCCTGACCTCTGCTTGTTTTCTCTTATAATTTATTAGATTTTGGAAGCAAATAACTTTTTAAAGGGTTTTAAAAGCCTTATTCCTTAGTTTAATTGCTACTGAACACTCTGGAGTCCACCAAGGAACTATCTTCTCTTTTTTAACACCTTTACTTCTAGGTATGACTGTTTTTGCTGCATTAGCAATACTATTACTGATTTCTAAATTTAATTCATTTACTGGTTTATTTATATCTATATTTACCATATTAACTTCACTTATTAATTTATATTTTTCCCCAATTTGTATCCCCAAATCTCCATTTCCCTTGACTTTCTACTTGTTCTTCTATATCTACTTCTACTTTAACAAAAATTGGGTAATAATCACTTCCTTTTGTACTATTTTTGCATACTCTCCAGCTGGACCTATCCCTCAAAGATTGCGATACCAGAGTCAAATCAATAGCTGATTCGCTACCTCTTATTAAATCCACCCGAGTGTCTACGCCATTAATACCACCATTTCTATTTCTTTAATCACTTCTTCTAAGACCCCACCATTATAATCATCTTGTTCTCCCCACAAAGTACAATGTGCATTAAAATCCCCACATTAAATTATTTTCCCTCCCCAGTGTTTAAGGATTTTTTTCAAGTTTTGATTTATCAATTTTTTTTTACAAGGATTATAATAATTTATTATTTTAATATTTCCATTATTTGTCCAAATTTTAACCGTATTAAGTTCTAGATCCGTATTTATTTGCAATTGAATAAATTTTGTTTTCTTTTATAAATATGGCACATACATCCTCCTCCATTTCCATTTATTCTATCTTTGCGTAAAACTGAATAACCATGACTACTAAATTGCAATGATGACTTAAGCCATGTTTCTTGAATACATATTATGTCTGGTTTTGTATTTAATTTGTTAAGAAGCCTTTACATTCCTGACCATTAGCTATTAGACTTTGAGTGTTCCATTGTATTAGAATTATGTAACAATTTGAGAAGCCTCATTTTCAGATGATCCTTCTCCATGTCTAAGTTCATCATGAATTTTTTTCCCATGACAGATCTTTGACACTAAAATATTTTGTTGCTGCCTTTACTATAATTTTTATTTTTTTCAGTTTTAGTTCTTGCTTGCGCTGAACAGTTAATGACATAAGCCAGAAATGGAATCAGTTTTTCTAACGTGACATTATTTTGAGCATTATCTGTCTCATTTTTTTCTTTCTAACTTTATTTTTAGATTATTTATTGTACTTTTCACCTCTTTCACTGCTTCAGCATAAGTAATTCTCTTATCAGTTTTAATTTTTTGAATTTCAGCTGCTTCTTTTCTTACCATGCATCCTGCATAAGCTGCAGTATGATTTCCTCCACAATTACATTTAACTGGATTCTCTCCACATTCCCCATAAGGGTTTTCACCTCCACATCTTTGTTTTCCTTTGCACACATTTGCTGTATGACCATATCTTTGGCACTTATAGCATCTGAGAGGTGGTGGAATATAAGTTCTTACATTAAAACTCATGTATCCAATCATTACTTTACTTTATCTTTGAATTCCAGTAGTACAGATGTGCTGTCCATTCTCTCCCCATTTCTAAAAGCCTGCAATCGTTTAATGCCTGTAATCTCTCCTCCTTTTATTACTTTCTTTAGCTCTTCCAAGTTTTCTCCAACAGGAATCCCTGATATTACCCCTTTTACTCCTCTGTCTTCCCCCACTACCTTTCTTTCCAACACTTCTCTTTTATATACCATTTGTATTTTTAATGCCTTATTCTTTTGCTCAGCATTCTTACAAATAATAAGAAGGCTCCCATCCCTTAAAACCTTAGCTAGTTCTACATCTCCAACAACTTTCTTTAATCCATTTGACAAACTGATAGGGCTCACCCCAATCATATCCTGTCCAGCCTTAAATTTCAAAATAACTTTAGTCTTTCATCATTATTTTCTTTCTTATTTCAGCACTTTCTTCCTCATCCTCAAAATATCTTTTACCTACACTTAAGTCCTTTTTTAACCTTACCCTTCCCTCCTCCCCCTCTTCTATTTTCTACCACAGACCATTCTATGTCCATATTTTCATCTTCTGAACACCCCCCATTACAACTAGCCATCTTGATCCACTCACAGTCCAGATTATGCCAAAACCGCCAATTCAATTTATTACTTGCCAGAATAACGCTTAAACTCTCCTACTCTCAAAAATCCGTGCTCTCCAATCCCGCACACCTGCATCCAATGAGCAACAGCTCAAAACCTCACCTTCTTATTGGTTGGGTCTTTCTGCCATGATTTAACGGTTGTAATGGTGAGGATGAAAATGGAGGATCCAGCTTCAAAAATGATGATGGATGATGGTAGTGATGTTACGTGATGTGCCGAGGCTTCGAGGCGTGTGACGAGTAATGGAGGGGCGTTTCCGTAAAGCGCGTATCGAGGCTTGCTTCATTTAGGGGAGGAGCCAAAAACGATGACGTCCGAAGCCTCGCTGCCGGGCTGTACCACGTGACTGCTTCGGGAAGTGGCTCAGATTTTGGCGCGGGGTTTGACAGCTTTATAAACCCCACAGGCTCCATTCAAAATGTGGGTTGTTGTAGGCGAGTTGTGGTCAGTTGAGAGAGTGGATAGAGTTTTGATAGTTTGGATAGTGGTTATTTAGTTTGAGACAGTTAGTTTGGTGTTTGGAGAGTTTAGGAGAGAGATAGATAGATAGGAGATTTAGGAGCGTGAGGACAAACTTGCACTTATTTATTTATGCACCCCGGCATCATCTGTGCCATGTGAGCGTGTCTTTTCAAAGGCTGGAGAAGTAGTGTCAAAAAAGAGAAATCGTTTGAAACCAAAAACTGTGGAGAAATTGTTGTTTCTTAATAAAAATGCATAAAATCATCCAAGTTACACAAGCATTAGCCTGTTCACTACACCCTCCCTAGTTCCACAGGCACTTTCACTGTCTGCCTGATTAAGCCCATGCCATTTTTCTAGAGTCACAGAAAAACATTACACAACATGCCATATCACATGACACTACTATTTTGGGAAAAATTACACACAGAGAATACATTCAAACAATATTTTATTATACACATATGTGTATACATAATTTATGTAGACAAATGATTTCGTCCTCCACCTTTTGTGAAGTCATTCCCAAGAGCCAAAATAGACAAAAAATCAATGCATCACACGTGTTAAGATACAGCTGGCTGTGATTATACACCTGGCCAGTAGGTGGTTTCGTGTGCACATGAAGCTTCAAGAAATGAACCCTTTCTCGAACCAGTTGGTTCAAGTGGTTCAATGCCTCATGAGGCTTCATCTCACCATCACTAGATGATGGATAATGAGGGAAAAAAAACATAATCCAGGCAGCACAGGTGAGCAGAAAGGCTTGGAGCTCAGAACTGGTAGCAACTGGAGTAACTGAAAACACAGACACTGGGGAGACAAAGGCTGACACGGCAGAACAGACAACAGTTAAGACAAGAGACACAGGTGGGATTAAATACACAGTGGAGTAATCAGGGAAACAAGACACAGCTGGGATCAACACAGAGACTCAACTGAACACAGAAAAAACAAATCCTTACAATAAAGTGTAACTTTAGTTGTTCCAAAAAAGCATGTTATACACTTTAAATTGTGATTTTCTACAATTTAATTCGTCTTAAAATACTCTAAGTACAAAATTGGTTGTTCCAAAATAACACACTTCAGGTATACTGATGATTAGTCCAGCTTCCAGTATGCTCAAGTATGATCAAATTTAACATGCTTAGTATATTTATTATTCACCTGGGGAGAGACAGGAAAAATCCACAGATTCCATGGAATGACTTTAACTAGCTTGTCATTGAACACAGTATTGTTCACCTTTTTCACTGGGACAGAGGGGAGAGCTGCTGCTGACTGACTCATCTGTTGTTAAGTGTGGTAAAAGGTACAGGGACAAGTTAAATATATGAATATGTTGGTACATTTTTCCCTTCATTCATTAAACACTAGTGAAATGGAGGCTCACAGTAGTAAGCTTATACTAAACTAAGTACTAAGCTAATTATGCTAAATGGTTGATAATCTTACATAGTCCATCTGCCTCTGTTGGAGAAAAACTGGATTACAAATTGACACTTTTGATTTCCTCTCTCTCTTTTCGAAAATCTAACTTATCTAAGCCCCTGAAGACCCAAGGGTCTTCAGAGGCCCTTGGAATTAGACCATTAGCCAGACAATTTTTTTTGTCCATTTCAGGGAGGCAAAGTCTATCCAATTCTTTTAAAATAAGCTCAGAGCGACGCTGTCATTTAGAGCAGAATTTGAGTCTTTCTGACAGAAGTCATTGGAGCTTGTTAAACCAAAAATAATATAAATTTTTCCACACCTTTTGACCAAACTAGATACATTTCTTTTATCCCAGTGGTATCCAGAAACATCAGGGACACAGGAATTAACAAGTAAAAACTCAACAGGCTCTAAGGAGTCAGAAAATGTATGATATGCTTATCTGTCGATGGGAGGCGATTATGAGCTGTAATTTAAATTACAGACTTAGGCTACAGTTTGATCTGGTTCTTTGGTTGTGTGGGGGGTTTAGTGGGGAAGTGTTTAGAGTGTCACTCAGATCTAGTTTGCTAGTTATGAAAACGCTAACCAGTAATAAAAAGTACAAATTTACTGTCATGTTCAAAGAACCTGAGCACCCACAGAAAAGAAGAGAGAGACAAGTATTTTAGATTTTTCATTGAGAAAAATCTAAAATAGCAGAGCAGAGAGCAGGAAAAAAAAGACATCTCTATCTCAGTCTCCTAAACCCGCTCTTAAGCACATTTCTCCGCATCTTTTCTTTATTTTCCTTAGGGCAGTCCCTTGGTTACATAGATGTTAACAACTGCTTGTGGGGTAGGGGCAAAACCAGTCGTCAACACACAATCATAAATCTTTTCTAATACAATGAAGTTTCCTGTCTTTGTGCATCTGAGGTCTCCAGCGCAGTTCCCGTCTCTTTGAGTCATAAACTTTGACCCTGGCCATGCTGTGGTGCCATACGGGATAGTGCGTAGGGCAGGGATGCCCAAAGTTGGTCCTTGAGGGCTGGCATCCTGCACGTTCTAGTTCTTTCCCTGGTGGTACCAACAACCTTTTCAGCATGTCAGTGTTCTTAGGGCTTCTGACAAGCCATCATTGGATCCAGGAGCGTTAAACCAGAGATAACTAAAACATGCAGGATGCCGGCCTTCAAGGCCCGACTTTGGGCACCCCTGGCATAGGGGATAGACCAGGGATGTCAAAGTCAAATACACGGAGGGCCAAAACACCAAATTTGCTACAAGCCGAGGGCCGGATTGGTTCACAGTTTATTAAAACATATTGAAATGATTGCACATAGCCTATTGAACCGAGACCTAACACGGTGTATATTATTTAATAATTAAATGAATAAAGCAAATTTTGTTATGACTCTGTCAGTAACCTCAAGGGAAAACACTTTCAACAGGCAAACAGCAAAAAATTTAATTGTTTTGAAAAACTAAATATGTTTCTTAATATCAAGATAAATACATAAATTGCATTATAAACTGAAAATGCATTATTGTGCTGCTCTATGATGTCCATATGTCTTCGTGTTTCTGAGAAGCTTGATAGTGCCTTCTTAGATTATATTCTTTCATTACAGCCAAACTCTCTCCACACAGAAGACACACAGGCAGTGATGGCATAGTTACTTTGAAAAAGTAACTTTAATCAGATTACTGATTACTCCTTGAAAAAGTAACAGCTAGATTACTGATTAATTGATTTGGAAAGTAACTAATTTATATTAAAATT
The DNA here is from genome assembly GCA_010277075.1 of Poeciliopsis retropinna. NCBI lineage: Eukaryota > Metazoa > Chordata > Actinopteri > Cyprinodontiformes > Poeciliidae > Poeciliopsis > Poeciliopsis retropinna. The sequence continues at coordinate 151,521 of VMRM01000051.1, forward strand.
AACTTTTTAGTTACTGTGAAGTGCACAATTCAGAGACTGAGATCCAGACAAAAGTCATGGAGCAAAATCAATCTTTAATATGCATACAGCCGGAGAACAGTAAATACATGTACTGAGAAAAAATCTGTTCTAATGAACTCCGAGTTACATAGTTACTTTATTCACCTCTCTCTCAGCTAACAGAGGCAGAGACTTAATCTTCTAGGACTAAACAAAGGAGAGAACAAAAACAGACAGAACAGTTCAACTTTGTAAGCTCATTCACTGTCATGTCTATGGGGTGCGAAAACTAAACACTCCATCTCCGTGCAGGGAAGGTCACAGGAAAAACAACAAGTTCCCAGAACTTGTTTTTCTGTCCTGGGAAACTTCAGCAGACACATCTTGTTCCATTAGTTTGTACATTCTTTGCAGCTGCACAGAAAAACATCTTGATTGTGAGACAATAACATTACATTTATGTGATACATAAAGGAACACTGTTTAATGCAAATAAAACATCAAGAAAAACTCCTTCACATTACTTTCAGCAGCTGCTAAACAACAACGCTCCGCCACCTGTGAAAATCACATTGATCTTTGCCAATACTTAATAGCAAGTTATTTTATAATGATGACATCAACAATGTGTCTCCACTTATATGGTTGAACTGAAGGGGAGATTGTTTAATACTTACAGCAGTACAAAAAAAAACGTTAGTAATTTGTGCGTGTTTTTGTGTGTTTCTATTGTCTAGAAAACTAGGATTTTAGACCCCCTCCCCTCACCCAGCCTCCAGGTTGTGCGTTACAGCCCTGGTTTGGTGTCACATGGCAGCACACAGCGCTCCTCCTGCCGCTCTACAATTCAGATGTCCCGCTGCACAGATTTGTGACACTTATCTTAACATTAATAATTATAATGGCGTACAGTTACATAACTTTACGGACACATTCATTCGTGGCTGTTTTCACGTTTATTGCGCTGTTCCTATTGGTTTCGATGTTTGCTATTTTCTAGAATGCAACGCAAAGCTTGACGTCATTCAGAGATTAAATATTAACTTGACATTAACAAAGACACAGTGGGACGGATTATGAGTCTGACTAAAACTAACTTAATGTGAGACAAATTATGGGTTTATGTCTGTTGATTAAGCCCAAACACCGCAACCCACGAGTCATTAAATCTGAAAGCGACTTCAAAAAACAAAACAAGCCCAAAGCCACTTATAATAATTGCATTTGGTGAGCGAAACTCAAAATAGCTCCTGTTTTTCTAGCAACAAAATGCGCTTCTCCCTCCATTGTTTATGTTTCTGTTGCTGCTGATACTGTCACATAGACTCTCCCCAAGCCACGGAGAGGAAGTAAAATGTAATTACAAAAAAATAATAACGCAAAGTGATTTCGATAAGTAACTGTAGTCTGATATTCCCCCACTTCTTCTTCCCCCCTTTCCTGTCTGCCTACTTTCATATAAGGGACACGAGAGCCCACAAAAAAGAGCCTGGAGGGGGAAAAATTTTTTCCATTGGAATAAAAATAATTAAAGTTCATGCATGGCCATTGGTTAACATCGTTGGACTGCATTACCTAAGTCCAAAAGGTTGGTCATTTAAAAAAAAAAAGCCAGAATGTAATTATATTTATATGTACAGTGAAATAATCAGCTGATCAGCACCTTTATCATGATGTTTGGGTCAGCAATTAATTTCTGTAATACAAAATGAAATATCTTTGTTTGAGTCCATCTGAACTATGACCTTGAAGTTCTCCATGGCTAAGTGTCATTTCAAACATCAGTGGAGAATTGACCACAGTTGCTGTGGTAACAGCCCACTGACAATAGTGAGGAACAGAGCGGGTAATGGAAAAACTCACTAGCACCGAACTGCACACTAATCAGTTAGTAGAAAAGCACCTTGAGTTACCTTAGATCCTGAAGTCTGTTTTCTGAAATGAGACAGCATCTGGTAACTGATCTGTTTTTCAAAATTAAACTGTAATGGAGGTTTTTGTTACTTGGATGAAAACACTTAAAGGGTGTGGTGAATGATAAAAGAGACAGATACAGATTGAAGTATTTTATTGTTTGTGGTTTTGTGCAGTGGCATCTCAACTGGAACTGTTGGTGTCCTGTTAAAATAAAACAAACAAATGGAAGTATTGTAACTGTTGAAATGCATTAAAATGTTTGAGTAGGTGTGGCTTACCTCTGTCTCGTCCTCTGCAGGGTGTTCAGGCTAAAAGATTCCCTGGGCGACTGAGCACCTTATAAAGAAACCAAATGCAGATGGAAGAGGGGGAGCGATAGAATGAGGCATTTTAGAAGTCTAATGATTGGATTTATGTTTATAGAAAGGTGTTTTTAGAAATTAAATGACTGTTTAAAATGAAGCTTGTTTAATATTATACTGAAGATTTGGTTGTTTTGTCATTTGTTTGTGTGTATGTATTTTTGTCCTACCATGTTTCTTGGTGGGTTTGTTAATTGGAGCAGCCAGGGACTATAAAAGCCTGCATGTTGGCCACATTGCAGGTTGATAGGTGTGGTTGCTGCTAAGACCCATGGCCATTGTAAGCAGGATTGTCTATCTGTTAAATGTTGGAGATTAAACACCTGGTTGGTCTGCACTTTTCCTCTGCCTCAAGATTCCTCTTTTAACCTGCCGCTAAGGGCCATTCTAACAGAAACCTTTGGTTCCCCCAGGTGTCTTAGCATCCTTATCCACAGACATACTTGTCCATACAGGAATATTTCCAAATGGATTGATGATACTCAGATGGTGAAAAACCTAATTTACTGCTAATAGCTATGCATCAACTGAAAAAAAAAAGTCAACAATATTTCAAGGTCTGCAACCCTAAACCAGCACTGAATTTTGCCCCAAATAAGAAAAGAAATTGAAAGTTTAAGGTAAGGATATTCAGCTAATTTGTGTAGACACCACACGGTATGAATCATACAAACAAAGGCAGTTCGATGCTGCAGTATGTAAAGTTTAGAAAAATAAATTCTGTCATCTATATTTGAAACTGTTTTCAACATGTTCAGTATGGTAAATTCTCTAATAAAGAGAATTTTGTCTGGGGGTTGTCAACATGAATGTTTAAATCACCAACAATTATTTGGTCATCATAATCAATGCATATGAGAGATAGAACCTCATTAAAGTCAGTAAAGAAATTTTCCACATATGTTGGAGTTTTGTATAAAGTTAGTGTCAAAGTTCATTTGTGGCCTTTAACCTCAATTCCAAGATACTCAAAAGAGGTGAAATGACCCAAAGAGATTTTCCTACAATTTATCCATCCATCCATCCATTATCTGTTCACCCCTAGTGGGGTCGGGAGTTGCTGGTGCCTATCTCCAGCTGCGTTCAGGGCGAGAGGCGGGGTCACTTGGACAGGTCACCAGTCTGTCGCAGGGCTACTACAATTTATGATATTCTTAAATATTGAAGCCACGCCTACCCCTTTTTTATGTTTTCTATTCTCACTTAAAAAAATGTAGTTAGGAGAGGCTGATTCAATTAGTACGATTGGTTCATTATTGTCAGTCAACCATGTTTCTGTCAGAAACATAACATCAATATTATACTCAGTGATGAAATCATTAATTAATAGAGCTTTAGCACAGAGAGATATGGTATTTAAAAGAGCCAGTTTACATGACTTGGAGGCCAAAAGTTCTTTAGTCTGAGGTTTGAATTAGGACTGCTGTATTTTGTATTTCTGTTTTTTGTAAATTTTCTTGTAGTGATCCAGACAGGTAATGTCATGTTCTGCAGTTCCAGGAGGCCAGACTCATTCTGTAGTAAGACGGGTGTAAAGATAATATCTGGACCCCGGCCTCAGACCTCAGAAATGCAGTGATGGATGCTCTGGGGAATCAGAGGCAGGTGGCTTAAATGAAGAGAGGTCTGTTACGTGAGCGCGAAGGAGAGATGTGCCTCGGAGAACCTGTTGATTTATTCCATCTGTAAATTTAAGAAACTCTGGTCTGGAAGACATTTCTTCATAGGTGTCTTGTGAATGCAGTGAATTGTCCGTGTTGATAAAATGAAAAAGGTTTGCAGTGAGTAGCTTTATCCCATGTTTATTAAGATCGCGTCTGCCAAAAGGGTGGAAAGGTGGAAATAGATCCAGAGGTTATTGATGAAGGTCACTGAGCTGGCAGAGCAGGTTTTAATCAGCCATTTGTTTATCATGAGCAGCATGATTAACAAATCACTCTCGTTTTCTTGGCATTGCAAATGTAACCCACAAGGAAAGTTACTTTAAATTCAGCTGATAATAGATAATGGCAGGTGAATCAATTCTCTGACTAATACTAATACTATGAAAGTATATAAAAAAAAGTTGGACCTGATCAAAAGATTCTAAATTCTCGGGAGCCTAGGTGTGAATAACAACAAGGGAGTGTACAAAGTGTTAATAAGAAAGAGTAAAATTTAATAATATAAACAATTGTGGATCCACATGTACAATTGAACCAAAATTGCGCATTTTTGTTTTAAAACATAAAACAAAATAAAATAAATAACAGTCTTTTCAATGTGTCAGTCAATTCTCTTCAGTATTTCAAGGATAGTGACCAGTCGGGTCACTATCTACCATATCGCTGGGTTCTCTGGGCTGGGGCTCGCCATCCAAATTCATAAGAAGCGGGTCTTGGGGTCTCTGGGCACTCCAGGCCAAAAGTGCACCATAACATGGGGAGAGAAAAAAAAAAACCTGACCTGGAACAAGGCCAAAGTAAAACATCTTAGCATATAAGATGCCAATACCAATGAATTCTATGTATCAATAAATTATGTTATAATTCAGAGATCTTACATCATTGCTCAAGTCTTTCTTTTCAAGTTTTTACAACAATCGTCATTTTATCAGAATACAATGCTACCTACACATCAATAAAACTAAAGAAATTAGCTTAATATGTGGTAAAGGAAAATAATATAATAATAACAACAATAACAATAACAATAATAATAATAATAATAATATATTTCAATCTAAAAGTGCCAGTACATCTACAACACTATAAGTTTCTTGTAAAACCAACGGAAAAAGCACTTAACTGAAATAGAACCGTTGAATTATTAGGACATGTACTAAAAGAAAAATAAGTACAACTACACAGAAAAATATAATATACACAACAATAATAATACAAAATCTTATTATACAATTTTATTTTTATTAAATTTGATCAAATATTACGTATTTTTGCCAATTTTCAACCAATTTACTGAGCCAACTGCCGAGCGCGTGCGGTCACTCACCGATGCTCTGTGGTGTATGACGCTGACTGGGATTTTTTTTTTCCGGTCTCAGCTGCTCTCAAAGGAAACTTTCAGAGATAAAAAAAAAAAACGAATTTACTATTTTCAGTTATATATTTTGCGAATTTATACTAATATTGTTTTTCTTACCAATTGTCCAGATTTTACAAGCTCTTTCAGGCTTTAACGGAAACGACGGTCAGCTGTGAGTTCTCAACTGTGTCTGACGCGTTCTGAGCAGAATCTCAGCGCAGTATTAAAGGGGCGGAACAATCAACCCCCATTGGCTGATGTAATAACAGACCACGCCAGCCATTGGTTGCCCAATCCATCAGTAAAAACAATCACTAAAGGTCTATTTCACAGTTTTTAAAGATTTTTAGAACTTTTTGACATATATGTATGAGTAAAATAAAAGATAAAATCTATTTATATTTAAAAAAGACATTAAATTAACATCATTAAATTTTTACTTGCATTTATTTTTTTTTTAACCTGGGTTACACAAACGTGGCTGATTCCATTTACTGCCTCATTTCCAACAATAAGCACTTTTGGGATACCTTTCGTTTTCCTGGTGGTCACTTTGTCCTTTGGAGTTCTGGGGGGTGGATGTGTTGGTCTTGCCTCATTGTGAATGTTTGAAGGTGAGGTTTCACTCAGAGGCTCAGGCTGAAGTGCAGAAAATCTGTTTTTCAGTGGGATTCCCACAGAGTCAGAATGTTTCGAGGCTCGAGCTGTCACTTTGTCCTTGGGAGTGGGGTTGGTGGAGCTGATTTGGTTGTTGAAGTTGAAGGTGGGTTTCGGCTCAGAGCCGGCCACGCTGATTCATCTAGGTGAGGAGTTCTCCCTGTTAGTCGTCTCATGGGATCTGCAGTGTGAGACTTTTGTTTTGGCTGAGCATTCCAGGGTGAGCTGCTTGTTGCGGGGCATACGACCTCTCCATTTATTTGAGGAAGAGTTGTTTCATTTTCACAGGCAGCTTTCCAAGATTCAACCTCCAGCCGTTGAATCTTAATTTCTATAAACTGAAGTTGTTGTATAATACTGTTAATGTCCCTGGGGTCAGCCAGAAGCATTTTACCCTGGTTCAACTTGGAGGTGAAAAAAAGTAAGGTAAAAGTTAAAGTTGCAGCAGCCTTGAACAGCTCTCGCAGCTCAACGTCACTCCAGCCTCATAGTGGCTCAGAGGCTCAGGCTGAAGTGCAGTTCCATCACCCGTCCGCCAGGCAATACACATCGATGCGTTCGGCAGTGCTTCCCAATGACGCACCAAAACCTGGTGCAGCTCGGCCGATATAGTGAGGAGATGAAGCTGATAGATTAACCAAGGGGGCACAGTGGAGTGAAATCACAATGTAATTCTATTGGACTCTGTAGAGATTCACAAGAGTTAATCATAACAAGTTTGGTGCAAATCAGATGATGCATGTGTGATTTAGAGACGATTGTTTGCAAACGATCGTCTGCATACGACGACGATTGCCCACACCCACAGGGTTAGGGTGTGGGCATTCGGCCACGCCCACATGGTTTAGCCATTGACAGAGTTCATCGTCATGTCATTTTATGTCAGTTGGTACAGGATTAAACCCATATGAATCATAGAGTAAAAGTAAAACATGCAAAAGAAAAAACAGGTGAGTTCCTGTTGGAAGGGGGAGGGGCTTAGGTGATGTCACCAATTGACCATGTGAATGTGATCAGGCCTGGTCTTATAATGAGACATAGAAAGTCTGATGTAGCTCTGACCTACATCTGCCACATGGAAGTTATTGCACCTTGATGTTTCATGGTGAATATTCAAAGTTTGACACTTAGCCACGCCCACATGCTTTGAAGTATAAAAACCTGTACGATAACTTCTGCCTCAAGAGTGTGCTGTGTGATTTTGAAGTCTATACGCCAAAAGCTGTAGGACAAGTTTGATCAGATATGACGTCAGTTGAAAGTTGCCAGGTGGTGCTGTTGAGCCGTTTCTTTTGCGATTTTTGTGACGTCCTTAAAATATATAATTTTCACGCAGACTTGATCCAACCACCAAGTTTGGTGAGGTTTTTAATATGATAAAGCCCCCAAAATGCTAATTCATTTGACGAGAGCATAAGAATAAGAAACACTACAATTACAATAGGCCTTCACAGTGCTTCGCTGCTCGGGCCTTATAAAAGTAAGAAAATTCCACAGTCCTTAGGTTTGAAGTAATCCAGTTATGATGTCGATAATGTGAATATAACAATAGAAATTGTGACTTTAAAAATAACTCAAAGGCAAAGTTATCAGTAAGAGTGAGAGCGAGAGCAGGATAAGCTGTTCCTCCTTCCGCTGTCAGAGTGCAGTCATGTATGCCATTCATGACATTGTTTTAGACCTGAAGAGGTCTACTGTATTCTAGTTGCACGGAGTGTTGTCACAGGTCCTTCATCCCAACAGTTGTAGGATTTTTTAATCATCACTGGTCCCATTGAACTCAAACACATCCCTGTTGACATTTGCAGTTTTTCAATTTCTTGTAGACTGTAATTTTTGTAAAACATATATGGAAATTTTGGAGATTCTTAAACCATTTTTAATAACTATAGTGTCTTACCTTAAGTTGTACTTATTGCCTTGTACAATCTTTATGTATTTGTATTTTTCCATTTTCTTGTCATTTTACTGGTAAACTTGAATTAACTCCATTGAGGGATATGCAGCTTAGTGACAATTCTAGGTGATTCTCTTACAGTAGGTATTAGCAGCTTAGCAAGTGGCTCTGATGCTGCACTACCTGGTGATGACAGTGGTGTCGCAGCAAGAAATAAAAAAAAAAAACCCAAGAAGCTCTCTACAGTCTTTATGCATTATTAAATATTTGCAATAAAAGCTGCTCAAGTATTGGCGCAATAGTAACATTTGCATACATCAAGTGGTTGAGTATTTACTGCTAATGTTGATTAATGTGCCTTGTCTTGTTCTACCTCAAACAGCCACAATATCTCACAAAAGTAATTATGATGAAGGAGCTGGACTTAAAAAGCTTTTGTCTGGATTAGTGCTAAATTCAAAGATAAGGACAGCTTTTGTGTGCTTTACATGAGTGCAGGAGGCAATTTGTTATGTGAATATTATTGTTCAAGGCTAAATAGCTGGTAAAACAATAGGCGTGATGTGTCACAGCTGTAAGTGCTGTTCTAAAAAGGTAAACTTCCCAGCACTAATGAATTCATTAATCTCTCCATTTATTCCTGACAAGCAATTACCTTGTCTCACATAATGAGAGTTAGGAGGGAAGGTTAAGAGGCTTTCACACACTGCAGAAAAAATCATATTGGAGTCATTCACTACCATACAGGTCCTAGGTTAGTGGAAGGTGGGATAGAGCTCGGTCATCCTCTGGGCGGTTGCCCAGATGTGCCACCCTGGGTGGTTGCCTTTGTTGCTCATATCAGAAGCCACAACTACCACCATCCACATACTTACGGTTAAGCTCAAAACTTTTCACATTCCTGGCAGATTTGAATTTAAAAATAATTTTCACTCAATCAAGAAGTTTGATTTTGAGTCAGGATAAACTTTTCAAAAAGAAAAAAAAAATTATGACAAGATGCTATGTCAAACATGATTTATATCCCGATCAATAACAAGATGAGAAATGTTTATTGACATTACTGTGTCCCTGAGTCTCCCAGCAGGGTCAATCATTTTGGACTTCGCTCTGCACCATTCCTAAGTAGCCTTGAGTTTCCCAGCATCTGAAAAGGGGTGTCATATAAACAATATACTATGTCAAATGACAATATTGTGCATAATGGAGTATAAATCATAAAACTAGTCCCCACTTGCATCTTATTTGCTGGAAGCTGTGATTCTGATATAGTGTCACTATATTCAAAAACACTTAAATCCAATATCACAGACTTGAATTAAAAATTTATGAGTTGTGAAAAAATTAAGTCCAACCAATTCAATAGCTTGTAAAACTTCTTCAAGCAACAATTATTTATTATATGGTGTCCAAGAAGCATGCTAGCCACCTCAACTGGCTCTTCTCGACGTGAAGGAGCAGAAGCTCTACTCTGAGTCCCTCCTGGATGACCGAGCTTCTTAACCTTTCTCTAAGGGATAGGACAGACACCAGTGATGGCATAGTTACTTTGAAAAAGTTACTTTAATCGGATTACTGATTAAACCTTGAAAATGTAACTTAGTTAGATTACTGACTACTTGATTTAGAAAGCAAATAAGTTACATTAAAAGTAACTTTTTCAGTTACTGATGCTGACAACAACCTTCTGCCATCTTACATTGAGCTTTGCCAAAACCTACTTAATTGCAAGTTATTTCTTAATGGTAACATCAACAATGTGTCTCTATTTATAGGGTTGAGCTGTGTAGGAGACTGTTAAATGGTTATAATAGTAAAAAAAAAAAAGCTATAGTTTTCCAGACATTAGTGTCTGGAAAACACTAATGTAGAAAAGATAATTGGTTTCTCTCCACAATATTTATTTATACCAATAATCTATTAGTATGATTTGTTCTTAAAATTGCCATTTATATTATATTTCGATCTCAGAAGATGATTGAAGGATGAAGAGACTCTGATGTCTGGTTCTTTAGGTTCTGACGGGTCTGCAGTTCATCAAAACACTAATGTTTTCCAGACATTAGTGTCTGGAAAACTATAAATAGGATTGTAGAACATGCTCCCTGAGGCTCCAGGTTCTGCATTATGGCCCTGCGACTCCACAACAGAGGCCTCGATGTTTGCCGTTTTCAGGAGCGCAACGCAAAGCTTGACGTCATTTACAGTAACCCAGCAGGACAGATCATCCGGGAAATGATGGACAACACAAGTCTGACTAAAACTAACTTGATGTTATGTAATTCTGGGGCTGATCATGAGTCTCTGCTTATTTCTAAGCCCAAATAAGCAACTTCACGTTCAAAAACAAGCCCAAAAAACCGCAGCCCATGACTGCAGATTATGAAATTTGCTAGCGACTGTAGAAAATGCAAGCCCAAAGTCGTTTATAATAATTGGACTTGGCGACAGAAACTCAAAATAGCTGTTTTTCCAGTAACAAAACAGGAATCTCTGTCCTTCCTTCATTGTTTACATTTCTGTTGTTGCAATCAGCTCTTGCTGTCGCATAGAAACGGAGTTCACTCGACACATGGAGGAAATAAAATTATATTACAAAAGATAGTAGTAACACATAATGGTTTGGATAAGTAACTTTAATCTGATTAATCTGATGACGTCAGTAACATGTTACTGACATCACTGCCAGACACCCTGCGGAGAAAACCTATTTCGGCCTCCTTCTTTCGGTCATCACCCAAAGTTCATGACCATAGACGAGGGTGGGAATGTATATCGACCGGTAAATCGAGAGCTGTGCTTTTTGACTCAACTCTCTCTTCATCACGACGGACCGGAACAGCACCGCTGCAATGCAGATGCTGCGCCAATCCGTCTGTCGATCCCCCAATCCCTTTTTACCTCATTCATGAACAAGATCCTGAGATAGGCTACTTGAACTCTCCCTCTAGGGGCAGGACACCCCCAGACCCGGAGAAGGCACTCTACCTTTTTCCGGGCAAGACCATGGCCTCGGATTTGTAAAACATCCCGGCCACTTCACATTTGGCTGCGAATCGCTCAGCGAGAGCTATAGATAAAAACATTAGACTCAGAACAAAACTCAGATGACCCAGCTTTCTACTAGCATGTAAACGCACAATCTACACACAAGTCGAAGTACACCTCTCTTCAGCAAACAGAAAAGGGCGGGACAGACCGCTGTCAGCCTCATACCTTATTTGGAAATGGGACCATTGCATTCCGGAAGTGAAGGGGGCGCTATTTCCTATATTATCCGCGGTCTCCCGTTTTAATTTTTTAAAAAAAATCTGTGATATATCTTCACGTTTAGGAAGGATTTTCACTCTCAGCATGCATTTGAACTTCTCTCTCTTATTTACTTCAGCGCAGCTCACGGTTTTTAACAAATTCTGTAGCTTTTGGTGAGCTTCTAAATCTGCTCATTAGTCGCATCTTTTCATCCCTGCTACTGCCTCTAGTGGTGTGGGGGTGGTAACACAACTAATCTAATTACATTACTAAACGAGAATACCACAAAGTCTTTATTATTTTACTATTAATTTTGCTCTTACTGGCAACGTAAAAGATAAATTAACTTCTAAAACACCATATTTTTAATTTTTTTTCAAGATGCATATATATATATATATATATATATATATATATATATATATATATATATATATATATATATATTCATAAAATATAGGAGGAACAAAGGAAATGACATGGAAAACAACATGATCAACTATCATAAGAAATTTAATTGAGCAAAAGTCAATAATGAAGAAATTAATTAGGTTCACAGACGAATAACCAGGGTTGTTAAACAGATACAAGCAATAATTAAAGCTGCAAGCAGCCTCGAGTGACCCTCGCAGCCAAGCGCCGCTCCGGCCTATTGGCCTCCGCGGGAGATCGGGCCACCGCCGCCCGCCAGCCACCGCGGAATCTCTCCCGCAGTTTCCAGCACCGCCGCCTGCAAGCCACCGCAGAAGCTGTTGCGCAGTTTCCGTACGCATCGATGCGTTCGGTGGCGCACCCTGACGATGCGCAAAAAATCTGGTGCAGATCGGTGGATGTAGCGAGGAGATATAGCTGATGGATTAATCTAGGGGGCGCAGTGGAGTCAAATTACATTTCAATGCTGTTGGGCTCTTTAGAGGTCAACAAAGGCCTTACATATCTAGTTTGGCGCCAGTCGGATGATCCATGTGATTTAAAGACAATCATATGAATATGGCGAGAGACTGATTTTCGCCATTTGGCCACGCCCACACGGTTCAGCCAGCAACCAACATTTACAGAGTTCATCATCATGTCATAACATGTCTAAACAGGTGATTTTCTGTTGGAAGTGGGCGGGGCTAAGGTGATGTCACCAAGCGACCATGTGAATGTTATGAGCACTGGTCTGTAAAGAGACATAGGAAGTCTGATGCAGCTGCGATGTTGCATTTTGAAGTTATGCTACCTTGATATTTTATGGCGAATAGTCAGTTTCACACTTAGCCACGCCCACAAGGCTGAATGTATAAAACTGATGTATCAAGCACACTATTCAGTTTCTTAAATTAATAAAGCTGTCCGTTAACTTGATAAACGTTGCAGGCCTGAGGGGACTCGGTTAGTATTCGTCCTCGGAATAGCAGTTCCAATGATGGCGGCTCAGAATCAGCACGAAGAATGGGTTACTCACCCCACCGTGGTTTAACAGCTTTAAACGAGCGGTTATAGAACTGCTCCAACAGTCCGTTACGAATCCACCCGTTGTTCGGGTCTGCAGCTAGAAAATCCACGGTCAGGAAAAGTTAGCAGCTCCAACTGGTTAGCAAAACAAATTAACAGTCCGCAGCGGTACAGGTCCAACCTCGTTCATTCACTGCCACCGGCCGACTGCTAGTATGTAGCAGCTTACACGCACAACTCCGGTACAGTTCAGTTCATCGCAACCAATCAAATTGCTTTAACTTGATTTTGCCCTTGACTGACCAGTATGGTAGCGACAAGTAAAATTGATGCATTTACTTGCGGTAGTAAATAACAGTTATTAAGAAAACACTACATTTACTGCGTGTTTTAAGCCAACAGAAATTACCTGTGTATGATCTACTGTTATGGACTTTTACAGTGGGTAAAGTTCATCATCTTAATTCAGTTTGCACAGGATGAAACGCATATGAATACATAATAGTAAAAGTAATTTTCTCCGTCGATCTGTTTGTCATTCGTGGAGTAACACTGACCCCTACTGGCGAAATACTGGTATAGTTATTCATAATTTTTAGCCGTCTTTCTAAAGCAAGTTGTTTCATTGGTGGAGTAATACTGACACCTACTGGCGAAATACTACTATAGTTATTCATCATCTTTAGCTGTCTTTTTAAACCAAGTTGTTTCATTGGTGGAGTAAGTCTGTATCTGAAAAACTGTGGGATGAGTTCGATCAGATACGACCTCTATAAAAAAGAGAAAATCACCTCCTTTTGGAAATGTCACGGCAGACACTCTCGCAAAGTTTTCACGCCCATCCGCCCGTTGATCTGTTTGTCATTGGTGGAGTAACACTGAGCCCTACTGGCGAATTACTGAAATGGTTTATAAACAGTGACTGCTGATGAATGACATCTTTTCTATTATTTCTAACCAAAATGAATGAATGTTTGTACTCTAACCCACAAAACAAAATTATTTAAAAAAAACAACAAAAAAACGAAAACTTATAATAATGTATATTTAAATGATTAATATGTTAACCTGCATAACATAACCTATATTTCAAGAGCTGCTGTGGTGTTAGCTGGGCTAAGGTGATGTCATCAAGTGACCATGTAAATGTGTTCAGTACTGTTCTGCAGAGAGACATAGGAAGTCTTATGTAGCTGTGATCTTGCATTTGCAAGTTATTGAATCTTGATGTTTCACGGTGAATAGTCAAAGTTCGCCACGCAGCCACGCCCACCTGCTCCATTGAAGCTGGTCGGGGTTGGAATCCTCAACACACCAACATGTCTTCTGTCTCTGGGCACAGTTTCATGTTGATGAGGTCAAAGGGGTCAGGTAGCAACCATTCACAGTAAAACATGACACTTCCTGTTCTCAGGGGGCGTGGCCTAAGTGATGTCATCATTCGACCATTGGGTATTGTAGGACACCCGATGATGATCAATCACAGTAACTTTGGTGCCTCTGTGAGTTTCTGTGTAGGAGATATAACAGTTTCTTTTTTCATGGCGAGTAGGTGAACTTTGACCCCTGGTGACTCCCCTTCAGGATGCTCAAAACCTCACCGTTTTGATAACTTTAGATGAGACATGCTTTATGAACAGACTGACCGAGTTTGAAGTCGATCAATCGAAATCCCTAGGAGGAGTTCGATCAAATACGAAGGCTGTAAACGGCAAAAATGGAGTCTAAATCGGAACTTCAATCCAAAATGGCCGACTTCCTGTAGGGTTTAGACCATGGCTCCTGGAGGCTTTTTTGTATGTCCTGACATGATACACATGTGTACCAAGTTTCGTAATTCTCTTAAACCATGGCTTGGGGCTGATGATTTAAAATCTTCTAGGGGGCACTATAGAGAAATTAGGCCACGCCCACCAAATTTGGTGATGGGTTCCTTTTGGGTAGTGGATAAAGATCCATCCTAGTGCGTTTGGAGCAGCTCGGGCCAGAACTGCGGAATTCAGAGCCAATGGTGTTACAGGTCACTTCGCTACGCCGCCACGCCCACCTGCTCCATCGAAGCTGGTCGGTGTTGGAATCCTCAACACTCCAACATGTCTTCTGTCTCTAGGCACAGTTTTATGTTGATGAGGTCAAAGGGGTCAGATAGCGACCGTTCACAGTAAAATATGACACTTCCTGTTCTCAGGGGGCGTGGCCTAAGTGATATCATCATTCGACCATTGGGTATTGTAGGATACCCGATGATGATCAATCACAGTAACTTTGGTGCCTCTGTGAGTTTTGGTGTAGGAGATATAACAGTTTCTTTTTTTATGGCGAGTAGGTGAACTTTGACCCCTGGTGACTCCCCTTCAGCATACTCAAAAACTCACCGTTTTGATAACTTTAGATGGGACATGCTTTATGAACAGACTGACCGAGTTTGAAGTCGATGAATCGAAATCCCTAGGAGGAGTTCGATCAAATACGAAGGCTGTAAACAGCAAAAACGGGGTCAAAATCGACACTTCAATCCAAAATGGCCGACTTCCTGTGGGAATGACATTAATTGTAAATTTTGAGCGTCTTGGGGAGCTCTACAAGGGTACCAAATTTCATGTCTCTAGGATGAAGTAAGGGAATAGCAGAGGGTCTTTTGAAAATTGCTAGGTGGCGCCGTTGAGCCGTTTCTTTTGCGATTTTTGCAACGACCTTAAAATACAAAATTTTGAAACTCCCTTGATGCATCCGCCAAGTTTGGTGAGTTTTTGAATATGATAAAGCCCCTAAAAAGCCCCCTCTTTAGGGGGGCAGAATAATAATAACAGTACAAAAACAATAGGCCTTCGCAGCGCTTAGCTGCTCGGGCCTAATAATAATAATAATAATAAGAAGAAGAAACAGTACAAAAACAATAGGCCTTCGCAGCGCTTAGCTGCTTGGGCCTAATAATAATAATAATAATAATAATAAGAAACAGTACAAAAACAATAGGCCTTCGCAGCGCTTAGCTGCTTGGGCCTAATAATAAGAAACAGTACAAAAACAATAGGCCTTCGCAGCGCTTAGCTGCTCGGGCCTAATAATAGTAATAAGAAACAGTACAAAAACAGTAGGCCTTCGCAGCACTTAGCTGCTCGGGCCTAATAATAATAATAATAAGAAGAAACAGTACAAAAACAATAGGCCTTCGCAGCGCTTAGCTGCTCGGGCCTAATAATAATAATAATAATAATAATAAGAAGAAGAAGAAGAAGAAGAAGAAACAGTACAAAAACAATAGGCCTTCGCAGCGCTTAGCTGCTCGGGCCTAATAATAATAATAATAAAAAGAGAAGAAAGAAAAAGAAGAAAACAGTACAAAAACAATAGGCCTTCGCAGCGCTTAGCTGCTCGGGCCTAATAATAATAATAAGAAACAGTACAAAAACAATAGGCCTTCGCAGCGCTTAGCTGCTCAGGCCTAATAATAAGAAACAGTACAAAAACAGTAGGCCTTCGCAGCGCTTAGCTGCTTGGGCCTAATAATAATAAGAAACAGTACAAAAACTCTGCTCGGGCCTAATAACAATAAGAAACAGTACAAAAACAATAGGCCTTCGCAGCGCTTTGCTGCTCGGGCCTAATTAACTTTTTTTTTACTGTGCCATGTATATTATTCTGAGACTTTTTGTTGGTAGAGTCATATACATAGGAAAAAATAGGGTTAAACGTTTTAGTCTTCCAAGGTGGAAATTTTTCTTCTACTCTAAAACAATAAAATAAAACTCATTCATAGAAACACATCAACAACTTGTGAATAGAGCAAAGCACTTAGCATGCTATAGGTAAATGTTATCATTTAGTTAGGCTAAGAATAAGTATTGGACTGTCAATAAATGACTTCCAATAGATGTTCTGCAGGTACCAGAGGAACACAATACCGCCTACATGAGCTCTATTACCTACAATTTTACCTGCCTTTGAAAGTTTTCTTAAAAGTTTCTGTTAGTCTGAAGCTCATGTGACCAAACCAGCTGAAAAGATAAAAATTTAAAACACTCAACAGTTAAAACTTGAGATGAGTTAAAACTCAAGTTAAAATTTTAAGTTTTAACATTTTAACTCAACGACTAGAGATTGTACACAACCTCTAGTTAGGTAACCCCAAGATCACTGGGTCTTCTTAAAAGATGGAGTCTCTAAAAACATTTCTTAAAAATATGGCAAGTGTTTTCAGCAAAATTAAGCTGACTGTCCAGGAATGACCCAACTGTAATTTAAAATTTACCACAGTTTCAACAGGTTGGCCATCGAGTTAAACTGGAATCACTTTCACATTTTCTTTATGTCAGTTAATTAGGTCTACTTCCTAAAGGACATGAAAAGATATGGTATTTTGTGAACGACTTTATTTTTTACGGTTCCAGTAATGCCAGAATTAATAATAAATAATAAAGACTTTGTGGTATTCTGATTTAGTAATGTAATTAGATAAGTTGTGTTACCACCCCCACGCCACTAGAAGCAGTAGCAGGCCCGAAAAGATGCAACAAAGGCTCATATTTAGAAGTACACCAAAAGCTACCCTAAAAATGAACATATATAAAAGATTCTAAAGAAAATAAAAACGGGAGACTGCAGATAATATAGGAAATAGCGCCCCCTTCACTTCCAGAGTGTAATGGTCCATTTCGAAATAAGGTATGAAACTGACAGTGGTCCGTCCTGCCCCTTTCTGTTTTCTGAAGAGAAGTCCATCTCCACAAATCTGGGAGCTCTGGAAGTGTGAAATGAGTCTCAAAAATACTTGTGCACTCATAATTGAATTTGTGCGTAAATGCAGTTTTGTGTGGGTGTACCACTTGACTTGTGCGTACTTTTTCAACATTTGTAGGGGTAGGAGGTTTATTTTATTTTTAAGGTTTACAAATCATGTTTCACAGACACAACTATCCAAAGTTACACACAAAGATGCTTACATGAGTTACAAATCCAGTATTACACGCGCACAAATATGTTCACACCTGCACAGATATTTTGAGACTATTTTCACTCCATAGAATTTGTCCTCTGTTTCTCCTCTGAAGTATGGCGTTCCCTAGGGGTCGATCTTAGCGCCTGATACAAAGCAAAAAGAATTTGCTTTGTATCTGCTGCATCTGGGTTGTATTTTTAAAAAGCACAAAGTCTCTTTTTATTGTTTTGCAGACGACATTCAAAGTTATCGACCTGTAACTACAAATGGCAGCCAGTCTGCTGTACATATGTTAAAGTATTGTCTTCAGGATGTACAGGCATGGTTAAGAGCAAATTTCTGAACCTAAATAAGGGGGAAAAAATGAGATTTTGGTGTTTGGTCAAAGCAGATCAACAGTGTTGTTGGTTCCCTGCCTTCATTTTGTCATCCATTCATGAAAAATCTGGTTGTGATTGTTGATCCTATGTTTAAATTTGATAAGTGTATTAGCACTATTATCAAAGTCAGTTTCTTTCAACTGAGGACCCTTGGTAAGATAAAATCTTCCTCTGCCTGATTTTGAGAGGGCTTCATTACATCACGTTTAGATTATTGTAATTCTTTGTGCTCAGGGTTGGACCAGAGCTCACAGCAGAGTGTACAAAATGCTGCCCACTAAAACAAAAGTAGGTGTGAATCTATTACTCCGGTTTTGCGCACCCTTCAATGGCTCCCTGTTACTTTTAGGATAAAATTAAGGTTTTATTGATTATTTTTAAGTATTTAAACTCCACGGGTCCTTCTTACTTCAGTGAGCTCTTGCAGCCCTACACTCCACCCAGAGCCCTAAAGTCAACTGATCAACTTTTATTCTCTGTCCCTAAAGCTAGCCTAAAAAGTAGAGGGGACAGAGCCTTCTCTGTGGCGGCACCCAGACTGGGGAACAGTCTTCCTCTGTTTCTTAAGCTTTCTCAGTCAGCAGGTCAGTTTTAGTCCAGCCTGAAAACTCATCTATTCTCCCTGGCCATCAAGACCAGTTAAAGAGAAAAGGCAAAGGATGGAAGATAATCGTTGCAGCTAAATTTTAAAATTGTTTGGTTTTTATTGATGTTATTAGCTTTTGGTATCTCTGCCAATTTCTATATCTCTCTTATTAGTTTTACTAAACTTAATTTTATTTCCACTTTTTCAATTATGTGATGTTTGTTGTGAAGCACTTTGGTCAGCTGAGGATGTTGTAAATGTGCTATATAAATAAACTTTGACTTGACTTCACTCGACAATATTTTATTAAAATTTATAAGAACAAAACAATCTATTGTTTTATATATAAAATAAACATTTCTCTAATAAAGACTATTATTACAATTAATCATGGATCTCTTTGAGATTTTGCTGACTCAATGGTGACATCAGTCAGCTTCTATACTGTCTTCTGGAGACGCAGATTAAAATACTGAGAGGAGCCGACTAGACAAGGTTCTCAAGGAAAGACTAGAAGTCCCTTAGACCTAGAGCAGGTGTAGGAAGATGGAGGATCTCTTATGAAAATAATACTTTGGGGGAAAGACTACTACTAAATGGATAACAATGTTACAGCAGTGGGGTGTTCCTATAGTGATA
This sequence comes from Poeciliopsis retropinna, assembly GCA_010277075.1. NCBI lineage: Eukaryota > Metazoa > Chordata > Actinopteri > Cyprinodontiformes > Poeciliidae > Poeciliopsis > Poeciliopsis retropinna. The sequence continues at coordinate 170,614 of VMRM01000051.1, forward strand.
GTCTGCTGCATCCTAAGTACTTAAATTGTAGGTTGTTCCTTACTTAGCTGTTTGACCCAATAACCCTAACAAATCCAAACAAACCTAAAATGATGTAAGAATGATTTTGTGAAAAAAGTTTTATGAGCATTGTTTGTATACCCATGTAGCCTCATGTAAAAACATTTTGCTAGATAATGTCAAACATGGAGATGTTTTAATTATTGTTATCAATAGCAATAATTAAAAATTATCTAACACACGGTTTTGAAGCCAAAAATACTTCAGAATAATATGGAACCAGCCAGGAGAATCAACTCATTTGAAGTTAAAAATTAGTCTCACAAAAATACAAAGACTCTAGCATAAATGTTTGACTGTTGAACTGAATCATTCAAGGTCGCTATCAAGCAAATTTTCTATTAGCAGCTCCACAAATCTTTCTGATCAATATTACACTTCCAAGACACATGTAAACATAACTTTATCTTGGCTTTATTACATTTTTACTCTTTCTTTTCTCTGTCTCTAAAGGATAAGTCCTTTTTTATATTTTGTTTTGCTAATGTGTCTTCAACAGGTCGGCGCTTTGGAGGTTGGATGTGCACTGCACTTTCCATAGCACCTCATATTACCGGTGAAGCGTGACCTACAGCGGCCACCATTGGGACCCCAAGAGCAACTTATCTTTTTATTTTTGCCTATAAAAACAATGATTTCTACAAGATGAAATACATATTATTGTCCAAAAAGTTACAACTTTTTAATGAAGTTCCATCCATCCATCCATTTACTGTCACCCTTGTCCCTATTGGGGTCGGGAGTTGCTGGTGCTGATCTCCAGCTGCGTTCCGGGTGAGAGGCGGGGTCACCCTGGACAGGTCGCCAGTCTGTTGCAGGGCAACACAGAAACAAACAGGACAAACAACCATGCCCACACACACTCACACCTAGGGAGAATTTGGGAAGACCAATTAACCAATTAACCCGACAGTCATGTTTTTGGACTGTGGGGGGAAGCCGGAGAACCTGGAGAGAACCCATGCATGCACAGGGAGAACATGCAAACTCTGTGCAGAAAGACCCCAGGCTGGGAATTGAACCCAGGACCTTCTTGCTGCAAGGCAACAGTGCTACCAACTGCGCCACTGTGCAGCCCCTTTTAATGAAGTTGTGTGTTTTTATTAATATATTCACATAGAAATCTTAAAAAGAAAAAAAAAAAAATCAGCTCCACATATTGGGCCCCTAGTGGCTCTGGGGCTTTAAGCAGCCGCTATGTTTGCCTTTGCCTTGGGCCGGTCCTGCTCAGAGAAAAAAGAATTATATTGTGCTGTGTTTATTTTGGACATTCCACCAATTTTTTATCTAAAGTAAAAATAAGTTTGTCAAAGAATTCTGCCTAGATCCCTCTGGAAAATGAGATCCAGATCTCAATGGGGTTTACCTGGTTAAATAAAGGAAATTAAAAAAAAGATATGTCAGATCTGCTACTGGTAAATCATATACTACTGTCACGGTCAAAGCAATGATGCAGTTGGTAGCACTTTTGCCTATCAACAAGAAGGCCCTGCGTTGATATCTTGGCATGCAATCTTTTTGCATTGGTCTCTCTAAATTCTTTTTAGGTGTGAGTGTGTGTGCATGACTGTTTGTCCTATCTGTCTCTGTCTTGCCCTGTGACAGAGACCCCTAGTGACATGTCCAGGGTGCCCCCGCCTCTCGCTCATTGACTGCTGGAGAAAGGCACCACCAACCCTCGTAATCCCACTAAGGATAAGCATGTTGGATTGACTAAATGGATGGAGACTGCCTTCACATAGTTTTCACACAGCTTTTCAAAGGCACAGAAACGTCTCAGGGCAAGTTACATAGAATGAGCCTGATCTTAGCTAGAAACTATAAAGGTTCAACTTAATTTATCTCTTAAGATGACTGTCTATGCTGAAATAAAACCTTGTTAAATTGTGTCACAACATAAAACGCAACGCCAGAAGTTTTTTGTCACTGCTTAACAGATTACCACAAATGATCTGTATACCACCAGATATTGATGACTCTTGAACTGCAATTGTCAGGTTTAATGTCCAAGTGGCTTGAGGGTCTCACCTCTGACAGCCTATGTCCAACCTTTCTTTTGATTGATTTTAATGGCGAAGTATTGATCTTTTTACTGGCCAAGGTCTCCTAGCAAGGGTCAGATCATTTGTTGTGCTAATGCAGGACAGTTTCTCCTGGATCCAATCAATCATCAGCATGGAAAAACTCAAAAGGTGAGGAGGGGAAAATTTGATCGAAGCTACAATCAGAGCAAGACAAACTTATCTTTTGCACATTATGTTTAATATGACTCGTGTGACTATTTAATTGGAATGCACAATTCAATGCATTGGAATGCATTCCAATTCAAGATAAAAGCTGAGCTTAAAATGAGGATCTATATTTTATTTCAGTAGCTCTCTGCTGAGGCTTTCGAGAGGCACTCAGGTAATATGTTGTGTTACAACTCAGTAGTCGTTCCCCCCAGCTGGAGCGATAACAGATTTCCTAATGGGAAACCATCAATCACAATCAGCCCGCTTTCCCCCATGTCTCCCTACTTCTAGCTTTGTGTGAGAGAGAAGTAATAGAGGTAATAATGGAGTTTGCCTCTTTAGCAACATCACCAGCAGAAGTATCACATTCTAGAATCACTCTTTCAATCAAAATATAGATACTTAGCCTTCCCAGTTTGTCTTTTGATCAGAACCATTGCGTTGCCTTAAGAAGCTGTTAAAAAGTCTGAAGAAAATCTTATATTTAATGGGAATTAGAATTCATGGAAAGCTACTCTTAAATGGGATAGATGTGTTCAAAGTTTGGTGCCTAAAGTAGCAAAAAATATATATTTTTTGTATTTCATTTCACTTCACAATGGCCTGTCAAATTTTCAGTTCTATTAACTGCAGTCTAAAAAAAATTCTATATCGACATCCCTGGTTCAAGTAATCATGAATAGAAAACTCAATGAAGACTACACAATGTTTGTGGAATTTTTAAATCACTTTTATTCAGTGATTAAAAGTTTCATAGTTGCAGTATGTAACTTTTTTATGTTCATATTTGTTAAAAATTTAAAAATTTCACTATATGCTGAAAGTAGAAGATGAGGACGGAGCCGTCTAGGGAATATAGGGAAAAATGTTTCTTTTGCGTTCAAAAGAAACAATAATACTGATCAGTTCATGCGGCATCATTGAATACAGTGAACCCTCCCTATAACCCGGTTCACCTTTCACAGTCTCGCTGTTTCGCAGATTTTTTGTGCAGTTTTTTTTCCCACAGTGCATTGTATTCTGCGTCCTGATTGGCTAAACAGTCTCTCCGCTTCTTCTCTACCTGTGTGTCAATAATGTTGTGGTTTAATATGTACACGTACGTAAAACAGCTTGCCAAATTTAAGTTTGCAAATTCTCTTGCAATTTCAAGTTTCTTTAAAACCCATAATGTCGACAAAACATTCTGCACCGACAAAAGACACTTCCTGTTGGACCCAAAAGGCAGAGGAAGACGCTAACTATGACAGAGAAAGTTAAACAAAGAGACAACAACTACCTATAACTATGTTCTTCTGTTGAAAAGAAAAAACGCTACAGAGCGGAATCAGGATGCAGCGGCTCAGTCAGAAATACACGTGAGTCACTATTTGTCCTGCTGTACTTTGTATTTTTTTGTCATAATCATTTTTCATTTTCTCCCGTTCTAATCCAATGACTTGGGTCTCGGTGGGGTGGTGCTGATCTCCACAATTTGAAGCCTTCAGTTCGTATTGATGATTAAAATTATGATTTTACAGTACAGCAGTTATTTGTAAATAAAAAAAACCTTTATACAGTGCTTGTATTTGTTAAACAAATGCTTAGGTGTAACAGATAGCAAAGTGTATATATATATATATATATATATATATATATATATATATATATATATATATATATATATATATATATATATATGAATTTTACCCAAAATATTAAAAATTGTATATGTTTCAAATGGGACTTTTTAAATGATGTCAAGGTTTAGAGCCACCTAGTGGTGTGATAACGGGCTGCACGTGACGGGTCCTTCAGGCGCTCTCGCGGCTTCCCCCACCTGAATTCTGCGGAGGTAGGTGCGAGAGAGGCAGCTCTTCATTACTTTTTTTTTTACTTTGTGGTCATATTTTTCTAGTTCAATAATTAACAAAATACTATAATAACATTTAACATCTACAAATATAATTTTTAAAGTTTTATCGTGGTTGGGCTGGAAAAATATGACCCTATGAGTGGGAGCTGCGCCAGTTGGTGTTCCTGGCTGACCACTCAGTCATGACGCTAACTGTGTCTTGTTTTTCAGCTGAGGGGCCACTCGCAGGCAGTCACACACACACACACACACACACACACACCATACACACACACACATACATACACACACATATATATATATATATATATATATATATATATATATATATATATAGCCTTTGATGGCTTTTAGTTATACTAGTTGATGTATTTCTATTTTTAATGTACAATAAACTCCTATGCAGATTTTAGGCAGTCATGTAATTAGCAAATAGAATTATATTAATGTAGACAAGATATGTATCCAATGATGATGGTTGGAAATAATAAATATATAACTTGTGATGTCAACAAGTCCCTGGGTCTCAGGAACTATATGTTGTTGTTTAGTTTCATAAGTGCTGTAGTTTGTTGGATCCATTAAGTTTGTTGCTACAAGACTTGCAACAATAGCAGCCACTAAAGACAAGCCTCATTTTAGAGATATTTGATTTCTGCCTTTTTCCTAAGCTCAAACTACACATATTTATATGCATATAAATAATATTTATATAGGTTTTATTCATGTTTTCCTGCTGAGGAGTTGTAACTTAGATTCAGCAGCTGAGATTCATCCGTGCAGTGAATCCTTCTCTCCTTAAAAACATTTCCCCCTTCTTCCTCACAACGTGTCTTTATGAAACGTTCAAAACAAAAGCAAGAGTTATCTTACTTTGACAGAGTGAATAAATAACAGTCTTTGCCACCTTGTGTCACATACTCTAAATCAATGTTAGGGAATAATTAAAATGTTTAAAATTTTAACTAAAAAACTTTTAATTAAGTTTTACAAAATCTCAGTTAGCCTTCATAGCGGGGTCTGAACCCCGGTATCACACCCACCACTAATATTGGCTGGTATTTTGCCGGTGGACATAATTACAGTATAATAATATTCTTTTCACAAAATATAAACAGAAATGTATCCATCATACTTGTGAAACATTATCCCCCGGGATCTCACATCAAGTCAGTTGATATGAACAAAAATATCCAGCAGTGCTTCTGCTACAATCGTATTGATTGTAGCACTACAATCTGTAGTAACCACACAGGCACACCAGCTAGAATGAAACAAACGCACCCAGCACAACACTTTCATTCTATTGGCTGAGAGGTTGCTAGGTGACTGTGCCATAAAGGCAGTTCCATGTTTGTAAGCGAGCAGAATAAGTGTGAGCATTAGAAGTTTGAATACAAGCGTTACAAGTTTTGAGAAGAAAGACATAAAGTCTTGCTTTAAAAATGAAACTGTGTGCTCTTGCATTACAGCAGACAAATTCCCCCATAACACTCTGTGTATGTTTTTGATGAGAGAATAACATTTTAACATGATGTGAAGTTCAAAAAAGTGTATTTTACATAATACTGTCTTTAATTTTCACTCTATCCAGCAAAATGCAGAAACTTTAGCATGTTTCATTCTATACTATAGGCCGTATGGGCCTGTAGTGACTGGCACTAACCCCATACAAAAATTAATAAGACATATGTCCAGGTGTTTGAGGATTTATTTTAAACAGACTGCAAATATTGTTACTGACACATAAAGGATAAAGAAAAAGGGACCAATTTTGTTTTGGCACAATGCAGCCTAAGTTTGTGATGTGAAAAAGGAATTGTTCTGTAGATAATCCCCTTCCAGTTAGATGCACAGTCTGCACCACAGAAGGAAAAATAAACTCTTGTCATGATCCACTTCATCCCAAGGAAGCAGAAATGTTTTAAAAAGACCTGGAGAGAGCAAATCAAAAATACTGTCTTCATCTGCAGAACACAGCCAGTCAAGAGTTCATGGGTTGTTTAATATTAACTAACTGGTATATGCTGAATACATGTCGTATCAGATTTTTGATGAGACATAAATCTCAGTCCAGATGGGTCTTCTCTTGCAGGAACTTGTATTCATACTGGAAAAAACAGAGGAGTAGGGTTATTGCAGGTTCAAACTGCTTTTGGCTTTTCCAAATGTGAAAAGAATCAAATTTGCTTTTTCAGTCAAACCAAAAATAATCCTCCTATAAAAGGAAGAATCGCTCAGAAGTGCCTGAGAGTAAGACAACAATATTTATCATTCAAGCAAGACTGCACTGTAATGTTTACTTTCTATAACTCTTCATGTTGTGCCAATCTCCAGATGAAAATAGAAAATAGAGCAAAGTTGAGTCAAACAACTGCAGTTATGCTTTTTCTATGTGATGAATCTTAATGAGCAGCCAATGTGGCAGTCATTACGCCATAAAACTGCACTGGATTTGTAATACACAACAAAAACCATCAGCTGAACAAAGATGTGGTATATTTAGTTCAATAAAAAAGCGATGATTAAAAGCCCAGGCCTTGATGGCTGTTTTTCCGTGTAAACCTCTTGAGTTGAGTTCACACAAATCTAATGTATAACTATGGACACTGGTTGGTCAGTTCCAAAGGAGCTGAAGCAAAGCTGGCAGAGAAACCACCTAAAAGTCCAGCTGATGCAACTGCAGCCAAGTATTGACTTACAAGGACAAATATATACAACACTATTCAGATTTTTATTTGGATAAACTTTTTGAAAACAAGAATTTTCTTTCAATGTTGCAATTATGCATCAAACAAAAATACTTTTGCCATTTCTTACCAAAGCAAGCTGTCGACCAATGTTTCCCATTGTAATAACTCCAGCAAAATAGATGCAGGGAAGCCAAGAGCGAATGTAGAGGAAATCTGGATTAGTATACCTAGGCAGAGAATAGGCATATAGCAGTCAGCTTTAAACTGTATTTATTTACCATGGAATAACTAAATGGGAAAATATGAAAAATAGTGATTTTCAGCTAAAGAGCAAAAATAAATAAAAATCTATAGTGAAGCAGCTTACTGAAACACTCCATTGTAAACCAGGATCTGAGTGGTAAGTGTGGCCAGTAAGGCAATGCTGATTCCCAAACCAAAGCCACTGCGGGAGCGGTCAAACGTCCACCACAAACCAATGGAGAGTGCTGCTAGGGTCAGAGACAACTGGACATTGTTTGCGAAGTCTACTTTCTGACCAAAGGGGTAAAAGAAATAAGCAGACCTTAAGATAAATTCACACATTGGTGTTGTATGGTTCCTGGAAGGATACAGGTTTTTGCCTGCCATGGTTAGGATGAAAACCCCCTAACTTTGTTCCTTTGATGAAAATAGGACCACAGGATGCATTTACTGTAGAGAAGTGGTGGCTTCTATTTAAATGTCTGAACTGTAAACTGGTTTATTGAATTATGATGAGAAAAATAAATTTTAAGCAACTTGCACAACTGATGCAATACAGTGAATCTTTGGATGAGGAAGATTTTGAAGAACTTAAATGAAAACAAACAGGTACTAGAGGTGGTGAGGCATGAAAATAAACGGTTATTTATCTGGTAATCCCAGATTCTATGAGTATAGGTTTCGCCCTTTAAGGCCATCGCTAGTGGTTTATTCCTCATGCGCAACACAGCACTGAAGAAAGCTTAGTCCACACCCACCTACTGGGTGGTGGCCCCTCCCCAGTCTGTATAAATAATAGTCAGACCGGACAAAAGGCTCCCTGTTTTTCTTCAGCTATTCAGGAACCAGTGAGGCCTACAGCTTAAAGGGCTGCGCCTACACTCACAGAGTCTGGGGTTACAGTACATAACCAACGTCCTATTTCGTATAGGCTTCGCCCTTTAAGGCTATCGCTAGTGGGTTAACAGCGAAGCAGGATGCAGTCTATGCCTCATTGGGTCCATCCAGACCACCACCATCAAGCATCTGCTCGCATATAACAAAAAACAGTCTCAGCCTAGAGTGCATAATTATGCACTCCTGGCCTCCCACACAGCATAAGGTTACAGAGGAGAAAAGCCTCTGGTTAGAAAGGTTGAGATAAACAGACCTGCTGCTGTAAACAGGAACAACGAAGGTTACAAACTGTAACAGTGTAATGAAGAACAGGTAACAGGTATTATACAGCACTTTGGACAACCATGTTGTTCTCAAATGCTTAGTAAATAAACGTAGAACTCTCCAGGTAAAAAATAACAGGCAACAAAAATAATTATTCTGTCAAAACTCTGAGAACAGAATGGCTCACAGAAAACGTGGAAACGTCACACAGGTAAAACCGAATAAATGACCACGAAGATGACCAGGAAGCTGCTGTGCAAATGTCCTAGACAGACAATCCCTCTGGTAGAGTGAGCTCTCAAATTCTCTGGAGGATCCAGTTCAGAAGAAGTGTAAGCCTGTGAGATAGCCTCACACAACCAGAGAGAAACACACTGAGTTATCTCTGTAATGCAAACAGGCGCTGAGAACGACAGTGCAGACGTGCGCAACATGTAACAATAGAGCGCATGCACGGGGCAGAGAAGATGAGAAGCAGCTTTTTTCTCAGAGTTATGAGGAAAAACTCCTCATAACTCCTCCCCAAGTGGAGGAGTTCAAGTATCTCAGGATCTTGTTCACGAATGAGGGAAGAAGGGAGCGGCAGATCAACAGGCAGATTGGCGCAGCGTCTGCCGTGAAGCGGACGTTGTACCAGTCCGAGAGCTGAATCAAAAAGCGAAGCTCTCGATTTACCGGCCGATCTACATTCCCACCCTCATCTATGCTCATGAGCTTTGGGTCATGACTGAAAGAACGAGATCGCGATACAAGCGGCCGAAATGGGTTTCCTCCGTAGGGTGGCTGGGCTCTCCCTTAGAGAGAGAAGCTCAGTCATCCAGGAGGGACTCAGAGTAGAGCCGCTGCTCCTTCATGTCGGGAGGAGGCCCCGGGGAAGACCCAGGACATGCTGGATGGACTATGTCTCTCAGCTGGCCCGGGAACGCCTTGGGATTCCCCCGGAGGAGCTGGAAGAAGTGGCTGTGGAGAGGGAAGTCTGGGCCTCCCTTCTGAAGCTGCTACCCCCGCAACCCGACCCTAGATAAGTGGCCGAAAATAAATAAATGGATGGATGTGGGTAGAAACTCTCCAAAGACATCTCTCATTATCTGAATGAGCTTGTGATGCAAAAGCAGGATTGGGACGCAGCATCGCTGAGCTGCCATCGGCTCATATTGGGGGGAACAACAGAGAGAGAGGATAAATCACTCACTCTCTTTGCAGACGTAAGGGCCAACAGCAGAGCAGTTTTAAAAGACAGGAACACAAGACGAGCCTGAGCTAAAAGCTCGAATGGGGCTTCAACCAGAGCACAGTGGGTGGGACACAGGTCTGCTTCTGCGCACACCTCTCAGAAACCGCTTCATCAGCGGGTGGTTGAAGACCGTTCTGTCACCAAAATCCTCGTGGCAGGAGGAAATACCTGCAGCATAAGTTTTAATGGTGCTGTCCATCAGCTGCTAGAGAAATGACAGCACACAGCCTGAAAGACATAAAATGGGCTCCAAGTCCTCTCCTGCGCACCAGCATTGAAAGGCTGACCATTTCGATGCATATAACACTGTGGTAGAAGCGGCTCGTGCAGCCTGAATGGTGAACACCATACCCTGAGGGAGACCGAGCCTTTCTCGGCACTCCCGTTCAGCCGACAGACCCAGAGACGCTGGCCCATCTCTGGGTAATCAGGTGATCGTGCTTAGAAGAGGGCACAGGTTGCTGGACTAATCTTGACATCCTGGCCCCAAACAAGTCAGCGAGGCCCGGATAGAGAGGGGGAACAGAGGGAAAACTTCATGAACCCCTCCACCCTAGTTATAGGTGCATCAGTGGAGACCCTCAATTGGACCCTCAGCTTTGCGGGCTCAGCCGCTGCCTCAGTTATGTAAGCCATTACAGCGGGAAACTGAGGCCAGATGGGGTTCCGACGGCAACTTGGGGCAGAGCTCAACTGTCCTGCCAGTTCATTTGAATGTGGTTGAGGAGGTTGGGAGACGGGAAGCCCCTTGGCACTAGCCACCTCCTCAATCAAGCTAGATAGCTTGAGGAGGAGCGAGCCCACAGCTGGGAGCATGCGGAGACATATGGGACGTATGGGACATACCTCCTGGGTCAACCTGGGGTTGACTGAGCATCCACTCAGTCGCCTCTCTTCCAGCTGGAAAGCAACATCTAAACCGCTGCTGCTCTTGCTGTCGGAATCTCTGCCGGCGGAATCATCCGATTCTAGCTCAGCATAGCTAGCATCCCATTCAGCGTGGCTAGCATCTTCCCACGAGCAGCCACCGGACTTGGTGGGCCCGTCACCATGCCTAGCGCCAGCCTTGAAAAAGGCTAGCCTCCGCCACCTCTCCTCCAGGGAGAGGAGAGCACAGGAGCGGCAGGAGGGCTGAGGCGTCAGGGCGAGGTCGGCGGCTGGGGGCCCAGACATCCCTCACACATCCGGTGCCCATCAAAGGACATAATGTATCCCGTCTGACAAGACAGGCACAAACGGACGGTACTGCTAGAAAACATCTTTGCTCTTAAGACAGTGTTATGTTACGCTGAAGAAAAAGAGGGAGCCGTTTGTCCGGTCTGACTGTTATTTATATAGACCGGGGAAGGTCTTAGTCCAAGTCCACCTACTAGGTGGGCGTGGAGAAAGGAGTACAGAAGTTCCATCAGCAACTAGGATAACCGCTGCCTTGAGAGGATGGCTGGGGCTGAAGGGAGAGCAGGAGGTACAGAATCCATGATGCTTCAAGTTGAGTGTGAAGTTTTCATACATTTTGTTTTGTCTGTGAATTTATTCCCATATCTCCTACTACTGCTAAGCTTTGCACACTGATGCTAACATTTTGTGTATTTTAATCACTTTAGTAGCCACAATAAACATCAAATAAAAGGATACAGCACTGGCATGGTTGATACCAACAAATACAGCCACACATCGCATCACACTAGACCACTCCCGCTTGAAATTGTGAGGTTTACCAAGTCTTCTGTCGATGCAGGGATACAGCATTCCAATCATAGCTGTGGAGGACAAAACAACACAGAATGCTGGAAACAAAGCAGAAATGAAGTAACAGTGATGATGAAGTTCTGCTTCAGTTCACACAGGATTTATGGAAGTCAGGCATTTTTGTGCACAAGCTTCTCAGAAGTCAGTCACTGTTCCTTCAGTTATGAGCAAATACAGAGAAATAAACACACTCATTTGGAGTTACTTCCTGTTCCTTAATCCTGAAGGCATGACAAAATTATTAGGGAGTTTGGATGACGCACACTTGAAGAGGCAGTTACAATCTAATACTGTTGTGGTTTTTCGTGATTTTAACATATTTAACCACTTTTACACACCTGAGGCAATGCCACAGCTGGGTGGCACCCACCAGACTGATGAGAAGATACTACTGATGACATCTGGAGGGAAAAGTGTCACATTTCTCTGCACCTGAAGAAGGTTTAGCACAAGAGCCAGGAAGACTCCCACAAAGAACAGCATTCCCCCTCGGATTAAAAGGTTGGTGGTTCTGAAAGGCAAAAATACAAAAAGAAATAGGTAAGAAGACTTGGGAGACATTTCCTCTGAGAACTGCCAAAGTCTGTAACAGTAGTATTAGGACAGGACACAATGCACTGCAGCAGTACCAGTCAATTCAATTCAGTTGATTTATAAGCGCCAATCCACAACAAATGTCACAAAAAATCTTTTCAATTCAGTCACATACATTCCAACTGATCCTAATTTGAGTATGCTAAGTTAATTATTCAAAGTAGATTATATTGTAGCATATTGTAAAAAATGCAATGAAGTATATTTTATTCTATTGCTTCAAGTCATTCACTCCACTTGGACGAGTTTGTAAGCTTGTGTTGTGTCGTTAACTTTACAGCAATCCCTCATACCTAGCAGTGACAGTAGAGAGAAAAAACTCCTTTAACAGAAAAAAACCTCCAGCAAAACCAGAATCTGGCTTAGTACACATGGCCATCTGCCTCAACTGACTGGAGGTTTGAGAAGACAGAGCAGAATGCACAAGAAGAAACAGATGAACTGATGTTGGGTTATTTTTGATGTTGATAAATGTAAACAGGTAATAACAGGACAACCAGCTTGTCAAGACAAACCCCTTTCCTGTAAATATGACATGAAAAGCCAAGTAAGCCTGTGTTATTGCTAAAAAAAAAACCCAACATCTTGATAAACAAGAAAACTGAAGATACCATAAAACCAGAAACTTGAAGTTCAATTAAAAAAATAAAATAAAATACTTGTCGCACTATGCAAGTGAGAGAAAAATCTGTCTCCTCAGACTGAAAGAGTGAGCCACTCTCTCTGTAAATTTCCAATGCAAATACAGCCTCAAAATGGAAGCATGGTCATTGTTACCATCAAATTAAGAATTTAAATTTTGTTTTATTTTACTAGTGGTAAAACACATTTACAAAGGTATGACTGATCTGTAAGTCACTGCAGACCAAATTCAACATATATCCACCTTGCCTAAACTTTACTACTAATCTCTACATTTTGCAAATGTATTTATATGGACTGATAATATTTTCTAGCAAGATTTGAGAACTCAAATCACATCTGTAAAAATATTGACTGTTAATAGGACGGAGACCGCATCAAGAATGTTAGGGGTTGTAGAAAGGAGAAAAGTAATAAATCACCCTTCTCTTTCGGAAATATGACTCACGTGATACAAACTGTGAGATACAAACTGATTTGAACATTTGAGACAAAATGCTGGTTTTAATCATAAAAATTTTTACACGTTTATGACAACCAGACCACCTTGATTTGGATAATTCTAGTTTACGCTCCCTACTTCATTATTTTTACTAAGATATTTTAAATTATCCCATTTAATTTCTTTGACTCCATTTGCATAAAAACCCCTTGCTGACATTCCCTTTGTTACTGCTTGATCTGGAGGGAGGGAGAAGATAAGCAGCAAAGTAGAAAGAAGGGGAAACACCAATCACACTGCACGCTTTTCTCAGAAAATATAACACAACTAGATGTTTGCGTTTGGTATGCGAGTGCTAAACATGTATTTATATGACAGGAACTGACATGTCATTACACAAATGACAAACATCATTTATGGGGGAACTTTTTTACTGCCATAATTCGAGAGCACACATGGTCTGTTTGAAAGCATTTCTTCATGTCTTTCTTCTCAAAACTTGTAATGCTTGTACTCCAAACTTATGCTCTCTTTCAAATATTTACTATGCTTTCTCAAACTTTTCTCCTTGCTCTCAAAACTTGTCTCTGCTCAGATCAAATCTCCGCTTGCCAAACATTTTCTACTCGTGCTTAGAACAGAAAAGTACCATCGCCTGGCAACCTCTCAGCCAATAGAATGCAAGTTTTTTACAGGGTGTGTTTGTTTTCTTCTTGCGGGTGTGCCTGTGTGGCTATGTATCTGTCAAGATAGAGATATCCGTCTATCCTATATCAATATAGGAACAATCTTGGTCGATAGATATTAACAGAAAACCCATAAAACTGATAAAAATGAACAACCATTCTTTGTTCTGACTCTTTAAATTGTAACTTATTTCTGAAAGTTAAACCCCGCCCATGGCAAATTTGAAAACTTCCAGCAAATGTGGAGGAGCCAAGAGACACGGCTGAGTGGGGATGAGCAGTGGGTTGGGCGGGGGTGTGATCAGGACGAAAGAAGCACTGTTGTCAACTAATCCACTTTGTCACTATGTTTAGCAATTTTTCAGACTTGTCTAGTGACTTCTTTACTTATTTATTTTTTAAACATAACTAATAAATTGTTATTAGTTATTGAATTTAGAAACTCTTATTCTGTGTTTATATCTGTAAAAGATGGATAGAGCAAGGAAAGAGTTGGCTCTAAGCTTCAGGCTTGTTCATGTCATCATAGCAACGACTAACAACTAACATAGTAACTGTCATGGCAGCTGCTGGGTACAAACACCAACCTTGGACATAAAGAGCATTTTCAGCAATATAACATGTTGTTGGAGACTTTTATGGCAACAGAACTCTGCAGCTGAACCTGTCTGCACTGAACGAGCAGTGAAAGCGGCTATTAACTTCTCCTGCTTCCTCAGCACTGCAGCCTGTCTGACAGTCATCCACTCAACACCAAACCTTCCCCAAATAGTCAGAGCAGACCTATTTCACTCTGTGTCCACATTGCAAATAAATCACATATTTAAAGCTGAGTAACTCAATGCTCGCCAGTAGCCATTGCAATTCTTGCAAAATCAAATTTTGATTCACCTCAGGTGGGTGTACGGAGCAATGGGGGGGTGACGGGGGGGAGCCCTGGCACATCCACTAGTAGGAAACAAACGCACCTGGTATAACACATTCTATTGGCTGAGAGGTTGCTAGGCAATGGTACTTTTCTGTTCCAAGCGCGAGTAGAAAATGTTTGGCGATGAGCAGAGAGGTTTGCAAGTGGAGATTTGATCCGAGCATAGCCAAGTTTTGAGAGCAAGGAGAAATGTTTGAGAAAGCACAGTGAATATTTGAAAGAGAGAGTAAGTTTGGAGTACAAGCATTTCAAGTTTTGAGAAGAAAGACATGAAGTCCTGCTTCCAGACAGAAAAGGTGTGCTCTCAAATTATGGCAGAAAATTCCCCCCATAATCAAGGTAATGTGAGACAGTCAAAAGCAAACCTGTTGGTGATAAATGACACATAGGGTCCCCGGCTATTGTGCTGTCTCTCTGACCGCTGGTCACTGGTCAATGCACTGTTGCTCATCGTAGTCAGTGTTGCACACATTCAGAACAGGAAGTATCTTTCTCCACCATGACTGAGTCCAGAAGCCTCATCTATTTGCACAGAAAAAGAGTCCGACCCATTGTCACAAAACATTTTTGACAATTGTTTGACATAAAACAATCGACAACTTTATTTTCTGTCTTAGCGTTATTAGCTGCAAGTTATTTGAATGGCCATGCATTAACTTCACTTCCTTATACCACATTTTGAGTTTTGCAATCATCAATTTACCAGTTTGGCAACAAGGATTTCCTGAACTTCACAGTTGTGTCTCTCTCGGGACACAACTGTTGTGTTGACAGCAGGATATCAACAAGTCATTTGTTAAGATATGTGCAAATGAAAGCACTAGATTTATCAGAGAACATGTTAGTTTTTTCCCCCAAAACAGTTGACATTTTCTTGAGAAAAATCAGGGCTACTTTAGATTTCTTCAAATATAAACTAAAAATATTATACATTTTATTCATTGCTAATTATTTTGTCAATTTTTATGAACCAACTTAGGTAGAAGGCCGTACTCTGAACCTGTAGTTCACTTTGGATCAGAGCATTTCTTAATGGTGAAACCTTCAAACTGTATTTCAGCCATCAGACCAAGCCAATATCTTTAAATTTTAAAAAAATCATGCTTGTTTTTTATATGATAAACATGATATAAACACTTATGTGCTTTAACATTCAGATGGCTTCATCAGGCATGTGTGTGAAGCCCACCAACAGAAGACAGATTTGTGTGTGTTGCATGTTCTATTTAGTTTTGTGGGTTTGCTTGTTTGTTTAGTTCCTCTAAATGTTAATGAATATGCTTGATATATTTTTTAAAGCTTTTATATAAGGAAAATGACAAAGAAAGAGCCAAAGTCTCAAATTTCACTAGATGTAACATCCGCGGTTCTGGTATTTTAATTAGCTCCCATGGGGAACAGATTATTTCAGACAGCTAAAATAAAGAGCTCTTTATTTTGGCACATAAAGAGCAAACGTTTCCAAATGATCAAGTTGTGTGTGATGATATGATTGAGTAAACTACATCTCACCATATGGTGTGATGTAGTTTGTGATGTGTGTGATCCAAAGTGCTCCTCTGTAATGTTTCTAAAAGTATTTTCTCCTTTGAAAATAGAGGAACTGTTCATCTCAGAATCACAGATAAATATTTTAAGCCATTTTAACAAATGCTAGAACTTATTATTTTAGACCAATAAACGACGGTAACTATCAAAAATTAGCCACTGGAAATACTTTTCATCCAGTAATATGAAAGCAGAATACTTTCAAAAATGCATTTAAATATAAGCTTCTGGATGGCAAAATCACATCTACCACAAAGAGGCCGGTCACAAAAATTAACTTTGCTGGATTTGCCAACAATAAGGACATTATTGTTGTTTCAAGCAATTTAATGATAATGCCAAGATAATACAAGTACACATTCCCAAATATTGATAAACTTTAAATTCTTAACATTTAAATGGCTATTTTTTTTACTTGTATAGTGCTCTGTCAAGACCAGAGCACATAGCACTGCAATTATTCACACACACACCCACACACAGGAACAGAAACACAATTTAAATACCCTTTAAAAAAAGAAACATATCAGAAACAACAAGAGAAATAAATTACAAAGTCTCTGTAAAAGAAAAAAAATTATAAAATAAATTGTCGTTCCAAAGAAAAAACAAAAAAAAACCCACAAAGCTGGTTGAGACCACCAAAGCACCAGATTGACAACTTCAGTCATCCAGTTTTTGGTAGAAAGACAGCAAAACAAGAAATTATGGAATTGGAAATTGTTGAGCTTGTTTTAGTTGATTGTGCAATTAATTGTTTTAGTGCTTATTCTGACAGACCTAATCATAACTTCTCTCTATATTCACATAGAATATGGCTTTACCATATAATAAACTTAGAAAAGTTTGCTTTATGTTTCTCATTGAAGTGACTATATACATTATGGCCAAAAATGCTTCTGCACATGATTTACAGTAAGCGGGAGGTCTACCTGTGACGCAGGAGTTTTATAATCTCAGTTTTCTGAGGTCACATTTCAACCTTTCTTCCTTTACCAATTCATTTCAGACTAAGAAATAATTATATTAAGAAGATGACTCACCATTTCCCAGCTACTTAGGGAACTTTTCCACTAGAGGGCCTCCAACTGGTTTGGTCCTGGTTCGCCAGGCCAGATTCATTTTCCATTAGTGGATCTGGCGTGGCTCTGCCTGGCTGTTCTCAGACTCTCATACCTACTAATTCAGAGGTAAAACTAGCCACACCATGCAGGGTAAGGCACTTGATTGACAGCTGACTGCATTCACTGATTGGCTCATGATTTACCTCACTGAAAACTCCAAACATTATAGTTTAGCTGTGGACTGTGGACATGCTGTCTGCTATAAGAGAGCTGCTCAGTATAGAGGAGTGTAATGTATGTAATTTGATATAAGAGATATATATATATATCTCTTTTATATATATACACACACCACGTACTGACAGAGAGGGTTTTTTTTTTTTTGGATTACGAACTCTTGAATTTTATAAACGAATGAACAAATGAATAAAGTGGGTAGTTATGTTAGCTTTAGCTTAACTTTGATAACTTTTTTTTTTTTTTTCTCCGAAGAGTTTTTGCAGCGCTAGCGGCTCGTATTTTTGACAGTATGCAGACAGGAAGGAGGGCGAAGAGAGGGGGAGGACATGCAGCAAAGGTCGCCAGGACTGGGAGTCGAACCCACGACGTCCGCATCGAGGACTGAGGTCTCCAAATGTGGCGTGTGCTAACGCTGCGCCACCATAGCACGCCCCTAACTTTGATAACCTTAACATGTTCTTGTGCTACGCAGTTCAGTGTGTTTCGGTTCAGTGGAAAAGCCACTTTGTTTCCAGCAAATCATCCCAAACAACAAACAGTTCTAACTCTCCACAGCTTCTTTAAACCGCCTCAGATGTTTTGCCATCAAGCTGTGAAACATCGACTTCTTAAAGTTAAGTCAGGTTTATTAGTACAGCACATTTCAGCAACAAGGCAGATCTGAACTTTTGATGCCATTGATTCTTAAGCTTTACATCTTTTCATTACTTCCCAGTTGGGCTGCTCCCCAACTTTTTAAGCATAACTTTGTGGAGCCAAAGATGTACAAAAAGCAACTCATATTCACAAACAGAGAATGACTGGCATTTCAAAACTTTGAAAAAGGGACTGCTGCCCAACTGATGAAAATCAATGATTGATGAAACTTTTTAACTGGACTGTGTTTGAAACAGTACACACTAGTTTTCATTTGAGATGTATCTCAAACCTCTTATCAGTGGCATCGATAACTAAACTTGAAACTGATTATACACATGTCCTTGCAGCTGGACTACTTTAATGGTCTATTTGTTTCAATACGTTTCAGGAAGACCACAACCCTGCTGTGGTCTTTCTGTTTGAGCTTTTGAGAAGCTCAAACAGAAAAACTCATAACTCCTATTTTGAAGTTGCTTCATTGGCTACCAGTCAGATTTAAATGTAATTTTAAAGTTTTACCCTTAGCCTTCAGAGCAAAGGTGAAACTTCCTGAAGGTCTGGTGTGGACAGTCCCCACCAATATTTCCCTAAGCTTTTTTTCTTTATGTGCCTTCATCTATTTGCGTACAGTAACTCAGCAGCAGCTGCACGTTTTTTTAAAAATTATTTTGTAAAATTATTTTGTAAAATGTAAATGTCAAGTCCACTCAGTGATCTAGAGGATTGGACATCGCGTGGCTTACCGAGTGTGGCAATGCACTACATGTGCTATTGCTTTGCATTGAGTCAGGGATATTGGTGGTAGGGGAAATTACGCAATCAAGCAAAGAATCTGAAAAAGGGACGCAATGTTTGGCTATTAATTGAAATTGCTACTACAGCAAGATAACAAGGTCCAAGGGAATTACATTTCACACGTCAATAAAATGTTATATGGCCACGTTCTTCGAACAAATGAATAAAGAGGGGAGTAGGTTAGCTGTAGCTTCACTTTGACAATCTTCACATGTTCTTGTGCTGCGCAGTTCAGTGTTTCGGTTCAGTTAGTACAAAAATAAGGTGAACCAAATATCTACTTTGTGACATCAGTGGAGCAGGTGTTTAAATTAGCTAATCAACCACTGCAAGTGTTCATGCGATTACTTCTTAATGATTGCAAAATAAATATCAAGCCTGAAAATTCAAAAAACAAAACTGTAAATGGACTGAATCTTCTGCTTTTATGTACTTTTTTTGTGTAGGACTTGTTTTTTATGTTAATTGCTAATACACTTGAACATTATCTTTGCTCTGTCAACTCCTTGTGTTGTTATCAGTTGTGATGGCCAAATCCAGGGCCACACCCTGATAACAAAAGATGGGGGGCCAGGGCTCAGCAAGCTTAAGTGCTGATTGGGTTACACCACTAGTTCCTGCTGGCAGGGGGATATGGTAGTTTTTTTTGTTTAGATAAGTTTTGTATTTGAGTAAACATTAGTATTTAAAGTTTAATATTTTTTTATTTTCATTTTTGGGTCTTTAGTTTAGCCAAACTTAGCTGCACTGTTATTTGTTTTTGTGTTATTTGTAATTCTATTCTTTTAGTTACCCCTATTGTGTCTTGGTCTGATCAGCCAGTATATAGACCCCTATGTGTCATTTCTTTGTTAGGTCAGTTATGTTTGTTTGCAGCTAGTTTGTTTACACTTTTGCCTGAGTTCAGTTTTGTTTCTTTGACCTTTTTTTATGAGCTCAGTTTATCTTTTGTCATTTATGATTGTTGGGTTAAAATAAAAAAACCCTATTTTTCTAAATATATCTTGCGACTCCTCCTGTTTTAACTCGGTCCATCACATCCGTGTTGTCCTGGGAATAGACAGCACAGATATTCCCAGGACATATATATATATTATATATATATATATATATATATATATATATATATATATATCCATGTGTCTGCTTATCTTAGCCGCTATGATGCCTGATACTTGATACCTCCAGTATCAATGCCGCATACTTGGATCATTGAATGCTTAGAAATGTACAACATCAACAGGACCCTGAGAGCCTTCATTGCAAACTCGATGGGGCTGTGGAAAACCACCCTTGAAGCCAACTGCAAACCACTTGCACAAGTGTCCATCAAATGTGGCATATACCAAGGAGATGCTCTGTCCCCGCTGCATAGGCCTGAACCCCCTCAGCCAAATCATCAACAAGACTGGCTACGGATACCGACTAAAGAATGGAGCCAACATCAGTCACCTCCTCTACATGAATGACATCAAGCTGTACGCCAAGAGTGAGCGAGACATCGACTCACTGATCCACACCATCAGGATCTACAGCACAGACATTGGGATGTCATTCGGACTAGAGAAGTGTGGTCGGATGGTCACAAAGAGAGGGAAGGTCATTCGCACGGAAGGGGTCTCACTCCCAGAAGGAACAATAGCAGACATAGAGGACAGTTACAAGTACCTGGGAATACCACAAGCAAATGGCAACCTCGATGAGGTCACAAGGAAAACAGCCACAGCCAAATACCTCCAACGAATAAGACAAGACCTGAGAAGCCAGCTCAATGGCAAGAACAAGATCCAGGCAATAAACAGCTATGCCTTGCCAGCAATCAGATACCCTGCAGGAATAATTAGCTGGCCAAAGGAGGAGATACAGGCCACAGATGTTAAGACACGAAAATTACTAACAATGCATGGAGGGTTCCACCCCAAATCCAGCACCCTGAGACTGTACACGAGCCGCAAGGAAGGAGGCAGAGGACTAGTGAGTGTGAGAACCACTGTCCAGGACGAAACATCCAAGATCCATAGATACATCAGGGACAAAGCCTCATCAGACAATGTGCTCAGTGAATGTCTCAGACAATGGGGAACAGAAGTTGAGGTGCTGGAGGTACCATCATGGGAGGACAAACCCCTACATGGGATGTACCACCGGCAAATAACTGAAGTGGCTGATATCAGAAAGTCCTATCAATGGCTGGAAAAAGCTGGACTCCAGGACAGCACAGAGGCCCTCATCCTGGCCGCCCAGGAACAGGCCATAAACACCAGAGCAATAGAGGCCCAGATCTACCAAACCAGACAAGACCCAAGGTGTAGGTTGTGCAAGGAGGCCCCTGAGACAGTCCAGCACATAACAACAGGGTGCAAGATACTGGCAGGGAAAGAGTACATGGAATGACATAACCAAGTGGCAGGCATAGTGTACAGAAACATCTGTGCAGAATATGGACTGGAAGCCCCGAGATCAAAGTGGGGAACACCCCCAAAGGTGGTGGAGAATGGCCGAGCTAAGATCCTGTGGGACTTCCAGATCCAGACAGACAAAATGGTAAGGTCGAACCAACCGGACATTGTCGTAGTGGATAAACAACAGAGGAAAGCCGTTGTGGTGGATGTAGCAATGCCGAGTGACTGCAACATCAGGAAAAAGGAGAAACTGGAGAAATACCAGGGCCTCAGGGAGGAACTGGAGAGGGCCTGGAAGGTGAAGACCACAGTGGTGCCTGTGGTCATTGGGGCCCTCGGGGCAGTCACCTCCAAACTGGAGCAGTGGCTACAACAGATCCCAGGAACAACATCAGACATCTCAGTCCAGAAATGTGCAGTTCTAGGCACAGCCAAGATACTGCAGAACCCTCAAGCTCCCAGGCCTCTGGTAGAGGACCCGAGCTCAGAGGATAAGAACCACCCGCGGTGGGTGAGAAGGGAATTTATTTTTTTTATATATATAGCAACATATATACATTATATAACAGTATAATATATATGTCATACTGTTATAACATATACATATGTTATACTGTTATATAACAGTGTAATATTTATATTATATGTTATACTGTGACACATCCTAACATCATATTTTAGGATGTGTGTCATCCTAACATGTGAGGTTCATTTTTTAGCAATTCCATCACCATGTGAAATACATTATAGACCAGTGGTCCCCAACCCCCGGGCCGCGGCCTGGTAGCAGTCCGTGGACCAATTGGTACCGGCCGCGCAAGAAATAATTAAATATTTCCGTTTTATGTATTATTTGAGTCTGGAAGATCTTTTATTTTGAAAACCCTTTAACCAGATTCTCTCAGTTGTGTCTTGCACGCCAACATTCCAGAGAAGAGACAGGAGAATGGATTTATCCCTGTAGATGATTACCAACATTCCAAGCTGCTCTGCATGATATGATGACCGGATGTTAATGAGGCAATGAAGCTTCAAATTGCTTCACCATGTAGATGCACACCTGTGCATAAGCTACATTTCAGGTGTCATTGTGTCTCATCACTCCCAGATCGGAGAAACAAGCTCAGAGCTCCCTTTTAAAATGTTTTGTATCTGACATCAAATCAGTTCAGCCGACAGAAAAGAAAAAAAACCCTCCTTTTTCTGCACCGGTAGATCATTTGTCTGAGGCACAAATCCATGTTTTGCACCCTGAAGTCACGGACATTAGTCGTTATCGTGAGTTAAAATTTTCACAAAAGTAAAATGTTCGTTTTTGTGGCGCATCTGTATTTAATTTGAAGGGATATATAAACGTTGCCATACCGATCAGAGTCAGAGAGCGTTAGAGCAGCGGTGGAGTCGAGATGAGAGGAGAAGAGCTTGTGAGTTTTAGATCTGGTTCACACGGCACAATTTAAGAATTATTGGCCGATTTTCCAAACCTCTGTGACCACAGAGCCGATAAAAGTCCAACAGGTTCGATCGGTTTGTGTGTCCAGCCTCATGGCAGGAGCAACACACCACAAGAACCGATTCCACTCACGAACATCCCGATTCCAGAAGAAAATCCAGTAAAACCTCCAACATACCAAACGTGAATTTAGAATAATCAAACACTTATAACGATGTAGAAGCAGTAGTGATAGTTTGTGGACTCATTTTAAGCGATAAAAGACATAACAAAAAGAAAACGCGTTTTATAAAAGATGGCGAGAGCAGCCTCTCTATTAAATATTGTTGTATTTTTTCGTAGTTAACATTTTTAACTGAATAAACATAACCACATATAATAAACGTATATGAAAATGACCTTAACATATAATATTAAACATTTCCACATATCACCTCCGATGTCCACTGGACTCTCAGTTGCGCCATGCCAACTGTTTGGGATTCCCCTCGGTTCTTACATCACTGCGCTTTCTGATTGGCTACTTGTCACATTCAACAAGCTGCGTTTTGCTCCCAGTCAGGGAAACCCCCACGGACTGCGATAATCGGGACAAGACAATGTTGAATATGCCCGATTTTATATCGGCCATATTTAACGGGCACACACCACCACCACACACTGCAGGACGTTGTAAAATTGTCGTAAAGGGAAAATCGCAGCAAAATTGCCAAGTCTCGACTGGTTCGTGGTAATAAAAAGGTTGGGGACCACAGTTATAGACAACTGATAGTTCAACATCCTTTCATCTCTTAGCATGTTTAATACCTTCAAAAAGGTTTTTATTTAAATAAGTACTATTCATCTGACAAGCCTATGTTATTGATTAGGAATGCATGGCATTCACATTTAAGTTTTGGCCTTGTTCCTAACACAGAAAAGGCCTTCCAGGGTGCATCAGCATTACCTCCCCTCCCCAGATGTTCCTCACAATGCGTCCCCACCAATTTACAACACAAAGTTACACTCCTGCATTTTTAGATTAATTAGATTACTTGCGTTTTTCCCACATTTATATTCCGTAGTATGTGTAATACCTGCTAAAAGGTTATTTTCAAAAGGTAATATTAATCTGACAAGTTTGATCAAGACGTAAATCCTAATTTATTAATTAAGACTACATTGCATTCACATTTAATTTTTGCCTTATTCTTAGCACTAAAAAACAAAAAAAAGGCTTTCCAGTAATTGTGGGTGCATCAGCGCCTCCTCTCTCCGTCCCTCCCTGCCCTCCGGCTCCTCCTCGCCTCCACCAACTTGCAACACAAATAGTTACAGCCTTGGTTAGAAAAGTGTGACGCTGCCGGTTGAGATGGGTTGCCTGTGAGCCAAAAAAAAGCTAAGAGGCGGAGAGGTTTTGACACGACCATGTCCTTTCTTGCTAAAAAAACAAACAAACAAAAAAACCACTAAGAACACAATGTCACGTGTGTTGTGATAATAAGCCAGTTAATGGTGAACGAAATGGACTAAAAACAGTTCACCTAGCTACTGGAGGAAATTTAACATCACCAGTCATAGCAAACTGGATGAAATCAAACTTAATTCTTACCTTATCCTGCACCGGAAGATCTCCCACCGCCGCAGAGCATTGTTAGGGATTTTATAAAGACTCGCGTTCTTTCAAAAACAAACAAGGACCACCAATTTTTAAGATTTCTCCTTCGCTCTTCACTCCGACTACTTCCGGCTGGTCAGCCTCGACATCCATGACGCAACTCGTTATACAGCGAGAAGGAGCTCGCTGTATGGCAGGCCGTTTTATCATAAATTCGGTTTTACTGCCCTTACATTGCATTGTGTAATTTAACATATTTGTAATTATATTTTGACTATACAAAATATCTACTTGACATACCTCTAATTATTTTCTGACTAGTCGAAATGACGTCAGATTTACCATCGAGTTGTATGGAGATTTCAATTCAATATATCTACCATGAAATACACATTTCACATATCTTCAATTAAATTATGACCAGTCATAAAGTAAATTCAAGATATCTTGATTGTAGCTTTGACTAGTCATAATTCTAATTAAAGATATCTCGAATGACTCCATAATTCAAGATATCTTAAAAGTATTTTTGGATATGAGATATGTAGTGAAAATTAAATTATAGATATCTTAAAAGCAACAAAATTATTTAGACAAAACTAAATTAGAGATGTCTTGAATTGTAATTTTAGTCAAGATTCCTTTTCATATATCTCCAAAAGAATATTGGAGATATATGAATATATCTAAAAGCTTGAATTACACAGCTTTTCTATTGAAGATATCTTAAATTAACATTCTGACTAGTCAGAATGACATTACTGATATCTTGAATATGTATTTTGCACATGTAACAGGGTCTATGTTAATAGTTGTATATTTACACACAGGGCCCCTGGCCAACAGGGGGCTCTCCACAATATATGTATTTATATATTTTTTTTCATACAATTTTTAAAAAAAAAATGGGACCCTGTCAATAAAAAAAAATATGCTGTGTTTTCTAAAATTGTTTTTAGAAGTAAAAAATAAATGTTACCCCTCCCAGACAGTCTGCCCAGCAGTCAGTAGAAGACAAGAAGAATTGTGAGTTACTATCCTGCTAAGAAAAATAATAAAGTTAGGTTTTCAAAAAATAGAGAGACAGAGAGAAAAAAGGGTAAATGTGTCAATCTATAACCCAGTTTTTCTCCGAGAGGTGGGTAGACTGTGTGAGATTATCAACCATTCAGCATAGTTAGCTTAGCTACAGACTACTGTTTGCCTCCATTTCACTAGCATTTAATGGATTAAGGAAAGAAATTACCAGCATATTCATATATTGAACTTGTCTCTGTACCTTTTACTATACTTAACAACAGATGAGTCAGTCAGCAGCAGCTCTAACTCACGTCCCTCCTGACCTGCCATCTCTAAAGTGAAATTAAACCTGCAATATGTAACTTTTATTTTTTTTTTAAAATAATTTTTCCATATTTGTTAAAACTGTCATTATGTTGTGACAGTATGGCATGAGAGACAATCTGTGAAAAATCTATTTTCTCTGCCTTCTCCCAGTGCTAGAAACAACCAATCAGTTTCAGGAAAGTTTTATTGCTGTTAATCACAATCTCATGTGGCTGCTCATCCCAATGCTGCAGCTAACACATAACAGTCTGTTATGAATGCTCAGTCTAGTTAGCATAGCTACCAATGACAGCAGATTTCCTGTAATGATAAGTTGTTTTTCCACCATTAGGCACATTTAGCAGTGAGTGAATGAGTTGATTGACAACGCTAAGACCATCCTCCTGTTTCTGATTAGTTGTTTTGACCAGAATGTTGCATTACTTTATCCAGTAATAGCAGCTCAGGGAACAGGTGGAGGGGATTGATTGTCTTCACAGATTATCTGTCTCATAACAAACTGGCACGACATGGTGACAGCTTTAATAAATATGGAGAAAACATTTTTTATTAAAGTTATGTACTGCCGCTTAAATAAAATGCAACTACATAGCATTTTTTGAGAAGTCTGGATTCCTTCATGTATATTTTGCACGTTGCCTATGACTGAAGCTTGTGGGAAGAGACATTTTAATAAGCTAAAACTAATAGAAAAAAATTAAGCAACCTACATGCATACTGTATGTGGACTGTTGGATGTAAAATTAATGAGCAGTAAATATTGTGCTAGTTATCAGTATTTGTAACTGATAACTAGCACCTTGCAAAGCAAGGCAGTTGCAAGTCTTTAAAATTGTGATGCTTTTGATGGGTCAGATAGACTCAAGAAATTATAACAGCAGCTGCGTGGGGAGGCCCAATTTAATTTTTTGTCATAAGGCCCAAGATTCCTGGCAGCGCTCCTGGATGCCGTTATCAACTGTCAACTGTTGCCGTTTTCTGGTCAATAAAAACTGAACAGAAATGTTCACCAAAGACACCTGAGCTTCTGTCGGGAGTGAAGAATCTTTCACCCTGTAACAGCTTATTTTGGGGCCAGTCCTGATGTTAGGGAATATTGTATTGAGGAAAACATTGGATATATGGATATTTGACTAGATTTATTGCTCAGCCTGATTCATCATGTACATTCAAATATTAAAAGTGTGTGTCCATCTGCCCTTGGCAGCACAGAAAGAATATTATGCTTATTCAAACCTAATTCTTTGTTTTCTTGCCTGTCTAAAACCTGTTTTGGTTACCCTTCCATCAACAGTCTCATGGGACAATCACTTAACCCCAGTAATTAGGAGGATCATGGAAGCCTTGTAGGAGGATGGGGCTGAGGATCATGCAGGTTTTTCAATTAGTAGTCAATAGCATCTTAGGGGGCTCTGAGATAGGCAGGAATACAATATATCACCACTTCCCTCGCTGATCTCTGGGGGTCTCTTCATTATCAGGCCATTGTCACCTCTGTCAGTGTAAATGTGAAAGATGGGGTGTGGATTGGATGTGGATGATGATAGAGGGGTGGAGTCAGGTCTTGGCTGAAAATGTAATCTTCAGTGGACCACTCTAAAATAATAGGCCTCATGACCTCTGAGGTCTATAATAATGCGAGACCCCTCCCTGTATCCTCCGTCTGCTAATCCCCAGACAGTTCTGATGGTGAAGAGATCCTTCAGTAAGAGTACTGAAGGCAGAAACATGAAATGGGAGCAATAGAAGAAAATGGCTGCAGCTCATTTGTTCCACTACATTTCTCAAACTGTTCAGAATTTTGGAGCCTTCAAAGTGACATTTTTTAAGCTTTAGAAGAGATTACATTAAGGACTAGAGTAAAAAACTTTTTTTTGTTGAGGAGCTCAACAATAAAATACAGATTGTTTTCAACATAGTTCTATTTTGCATAATACAAACTGCTGTACAAATGTTGCACTCAATTGTGTGACATTCTCTCCGTTATGCGCCTGTGCATAACATGCATCCTCTTCACTGCTGTCTTGTTTCTTCAGCAGCTTGGGGAATAGTCAAGTTTGTGCCAACAAGCTGACTGAAGGCAGAACAGAGATATAAGATGTAGAGCGCAGGTTGCTCCCCTGTGCCAGCATACTGATTCATCACAACAATGGACATACAGGAAGCACACTATGGCATCACAGGTGTCTGATTAATGGACCCAAGTTACAACGGAAAGTCAAATGATTACTGATGAGTTCGCATGGCGTAATGACATTTTGAAACCAAAAAAATAAACTACCATTCTAGTTCAAAAGAGGAATCATACAAAAAAATAAAGAATGCAAAACCTCTGTTCCTTTTCATGTAGAGGGAAGTGCTAGGGGTCTAAAACAAAATCAATATCACTGCACAACTGTTTGGGACTAGGACAGGAAAATGCAAATGAACCATTGCTGCCAGGAGGAAACCTATAACAGCATGTGTGTAGCATACATAATGATCATGAAAACAGAGGGTATATCCCTTGTGAGTAAGTCTGTACAACAATGATTACAGACTGGTGAATGTGTCTACCACTACACAAGAGGCTGCGATTCTGATGCAAATCAAAGCTGCTGCATCCTCAAATAAATCCATTCTTCCCAGACATAAAATGAATAAGTGTGCCAGCAGCTAATTAATAATTAACCACAGCAATTTGTAGAGCATGTAGAGCCTAGCCCTAGAGCACCATCTGCTGGGCTCATGCTGATACAATGGAACCATCCCTTTTAAAGAAATTAGCCATCAAACAACGATGTTTATATTAACAGATGAACTCTTGTAAATTTAATTTATACAGAAAAATTAAATGCCCTGAATTTTGTCCAGTTAATTATATGGACACAAACTGAACCAGGGCTCTGTGATGGATTGGTGACCTTTTCCAGGATGGAGATAGACACCGACACCCCTTGAAACTGTACTAGGAATAAGCATGTTAGAAAATGGATGGTTGAACGGATGGAAGGAAATTGTACCAGGTCCAGCTGGAAGTTGTCTGCCCTATTTAATAAACCTGAATACCAAACAGCTGAGACCGACATGTTGGCTCAATCGGCAGCACTGCTCCCTTGCAAGCAGATCCTGGTCTGGCGTTATCTGCATAGGGTTTGCATTTTCTCCCTGAACATGGCTTTCTCTGGATCCCACAGTTCTGTTAGGTTGATTATTCTCTAAATTACCTTTTGGTGTGAGTGTTTAAATGCATGAGGCAGCCCCTAAGCCCTCCCACCTTGGCGACCTTCCAATGACAAGCAATGGATGAAAGATACAGAAGATGGGAGGATAGGTGAAATCCCCTTTTTACCATCCCCACCCCAAATTCAATCCCTTCTTATCCCTCGCTTTTATTTTCATTCCAAAGAAAGATTCAAGATGGAGAGCTCAGGCCCAGATCTGCTCATCTGCACACACAGTACAGGTTAATGGGAGGGATGCGAGAGGGAGCTCAGGCTGCTGCTGATTCGTCCACCAGTGACATGCAGCTTCTCCGCAGTCGAATCTGTCACTGTTAATCAGGAGCAATCTCTGAACAGCCAGCAAGGACTATCAGAGAGGTGAGCCCATTGCTTTTGAGAATGAAACAGATGATAAATCATTTGTACATAATTAGTGTTCGGCAAGGTTACAACTGACACGTATTTTCATCTTAATTATGGGGGAAATTTGTTCCATTAATTTAATTTGGTGTGCTTGAGTAGCTCTGCGCCTAACCAAGTTAATCTTCCTCCTGTCAGGGTGGAAATGGACTCGGGCCTGGGATTACACAAGAAAATGGGCTCTTTCATTCTTCTCACATACTAACACATACACACATGCACACACATCCAAGACAGCTAAAAGATCAATCTGTGTCCTTGAATCTTATCTGGAGTGTGCAGAAAAGAAGGCAGAGGTAATGTGGGCATTACCACCATCTCTGGGTATAACACAGCATAGAGTGGCTACAAGAAAGACAGGGAGCCAGTGCTAGCTGTTGAATTCTACTTTGCACAACATTAGACTTTATTAGGTTGAGTAACAGAAAAAATATCTATTTTGTCATGACACCTACTGTTGGAGCTTACAAATTTTACATGGGAGAGGAGTAGCAAGAGGCATGGTGGATATACTTGGCCTCCTTTGTGATGTGAAAAAAACCCTCTATGTACGTAGGGCCAACAAAATCAAAATACAAAAACTTAAAAAAGGTAGGGTGCTCTTCTTCCTATTGATTTTGTATTGGTGGTCGCCAAAAGAGGTAGTATCATTATCTATTGTTGTATAGGGTATTGTGACTTCTTTACATTTATTTGTTAAGTATAATTTGCATGATAAGTGGCTGATTTACAATTATATGTTGAGCATAATTTACATCATAATTATTGTTTGGAGAGAGGAAATCTTTTGTTTTGAAGAATGCTTGACAGGATCTGGTTCTGTCTTTTGTCACTTTTTTGCTTCTGTTGATTTTGGTTGCTAGCTGTTGCCGATATCAGCGTTCGCCATTTTCAATAAAAATTTTACAGAAATGTTTAGTAAAAGACATCCGAGCCTCAGTCTTAAGTGAAGAAGCTTTCACGCCGTAACATAGCAATTTAATTTATATATACCCCAGCCCCAGTTCCAGACGAGTTTAATAGGGGTGGCATGAGTTTTTTTGGGGGGAAGAGGAGGGAGTCAGAGCCCACTAGGACAGGTGTCATTGTGTCTCATCACTCCCAGATCGGAGAAACAAGCTCAGAGCTCCCTTTTAAATGTTTTGTATCTGACATCAAATCAGTTCAGCCGACAGAAAAGAAAAAAAACCCTCCTTTTTCTGCACCGGTAGATCATTTGTCTGAGGCACAAATCCATGTTTTGCACCCTGAAGTCACGGACATTAGTCGTTATCGTGAGTTAAAATTTTCACAAAAGTAAAATGTTCGTTTTTGTGGCGCATCTGTATTTAATTTGAAGGGATATATAAACGTTGCCATACCGATCAGAGTCAGAGAGCGTTAGAGCAGCGGTGGAGTCGAGATGAGAGGAGAAGAGCTTGTGAGTTTTAGATCTGGTTCACACGGCACAATTTAAGAATTATTGGCCGATTTTCCAAACCTCTGTGACCACAGAGCCGATAAAAGTCCAACAGGTTCGATCGGCTTGTGTGTCCAGCCTCATGGCAGGAGCAACACACCACAAGAACCGATTCCACTCACGAACATCCCGATTCCAGAAGAAAATCCAGTAAAACCTCCAACATACCAAACGTGAATTTAGAATAATCAAACACTTATAACGATGTAGAAGCAGTAGTGATAGTTTGTGGACTCATTTTAAGCGATAAAAGACATAACAAAAAGAAAACGCGTTTTATAAAAGATGGCGAGAGCAGCCTCTCTATTAAATATTGTTGTATTTTTTCGTAGTTAACATTTTTAACTGAATAAACATAACCACATATAATAAACGTATATAAAAATGACCTTAACATATAATATTAAACATTTCCACATATCACCTCCGATGTCCACTGGACTCTCAGTTGCGCCATGCCAACTGTTTGGGATTCCCCTCGGTTCTTACATCACTGCGCTTTCTGATTGGCTACTTGTCACATTCAACAAGCTGCGTTTTGCTCCCAGTCAGGGAAACCCCCACGGACTGCGATAATCGGGACAAGACAATGTTGAATATGCCCGATCTTTTATCGGGCATATTCTGCTTTAACATAAGGTTTTTTCCATGATTGTTAATACCTCTTTTGTTACGATTTGTGTAGGTGTGGAGGTGAGGCAGGCGCTTGGAGACCCAGGTATAGTGAGAAGATGTTTTAATGGTACAAATGAGTCCAAATACAATCCACAGTTCAAGCAGCACTGCTGAGCGGAAGCCAGGGCTCAACACTGGTAGCAACTGAAATACGAAGGACTGCACACAACAACATAAGACTGAGTAAGACGAAGACCTAATGAGGAACAAAGGACACAGGTGGGGTTAAATACACAGAGGGTGATAAAGGCACACCTGGGAAACAATCAAGGGGAAGACAGGACAACGAGGAGACTCAGGGACACTCAAATAAACACACAGAAAAACACGGAACATGACATCTTTGTGAAATATCTGAAGTTTTATATCATTTTTGTTAAGATAGAAAGGCATCACAAACCAATGACGTAAACAGAAACATTCCATAAGTAGGAATTAAATAAAAACACATCCTAATTTGAACTGTTTCTGAGTTATTATCGCGGGGTAATCAGCCATCTAACAGTTTTGATTGTGTCTCTGTTGTGTTCCTAGTCTGAATAGTTTAAAGGGCCGCTTTCATGCTCAGTTCCATCTCAACCTTAACAGACATAAACATGCAGTGAATAAATCGATTTTCAATCAGTTTTTTGCACCAAAGACTTAATAATAATAAACACGTTTTATTATTATAAAACACGGCAAAGTAATGGTGGTCGAGGGCCACACTGCGTTAGCTCTGGGAATCTCATCTGTCTGTGTATCAATCAGCTCCAAACCATTTCTTTGTTCTGTCACAATTATCGATTTATTCCATTTTGATTATCAGGCTCCAAACTTTGCAAGGACTGACCAGCCTGCTCACTTGATTCCTCACACACACAAAGCCAGTAACCTTCCCATTCATACTTGATGACGTCACGCCCACATCGACACACCCACCACCAGTCAAAGCCTCTCTGCTCCTGTCATATTAATAATCACTTATTTCATTCATATGGCTCTTTCGGAGCCTCGGTGAAAACGTGTTTATTATTATTAACTGTTTGGTGCAAAATACTGATTGAAAATCGATTTATTTACTGCATGTTTAAGATGGAACGGCACTAAAAGCAACTCTTTAAACCGTTCAAACTACAAACACAACAGAGACACAATCAAAACTGTCAAATGACTTATTACCCGGGATAACAACTCAGAAATAATCCAAATTAGGAAGTACTTTTATTTCTTTCATAATTGGGACAGAACAAAGAAATGGTTTGTTGTTGTTGTTGTTGGGTTATGTTGTTTTGACCCCTTTTTAAAATTTAATTTTATATTTAAAAAATATATTTTTTAAATGTATTATTTCAGATGATCATCACATTTGTTACCTGTAATGTTCAATAACATAACATTCTAGGACAGGAGCTATTTCATTAAATGTTCACTTCTTACCTGAAATATGTTAAATACAACAAATATTTACTTGAAGTGTTATCTATTTCATAACATTTACCTTTATTGTTTACTCTGAGCTGTTTAATTACACATTAAATATTTAAAGGTGGGCTCTTTCATCTGGTTTGCTTGTTACATAAAATGTTTACTGCAAAATGTCTGATTATATAATTGTTTACTTTAATCACATAAAATGTTTATGTGTGTGTGTGTGGGGGGGTGGGGGTGTGTGTGTGTTTTACATTAAACCAAATCTCATTATTTCTTAAAGTAAAGACTGAGGGCTTTTGGTCACATCCTGAAACTGGTAAACAGACCTGGGTGGTACACAAAGGGGAAAATGGGTGAACTCCAACGTGCTGTTACCCACAAACCCATAGCTTGTGTTGAAATAATATATGAAATATTTCCAGTAAAATGTCTATCCTACTATCTGAATGATTATGTTTTAAACTTAATAATGCAGAACCTGAATCTGAGCAAATTATTGTTTTAATAATTTTATATCTAACCTTAACCCAAATCCTGCTAACAATTCTGTATATACTGATAATCCTTCTGATTTGTTTTCCTATTTTTAAGTTAAATTCTGGTATTACAAATGCTATTCCTATTCTTTCAGTTGTTTTTGATGCATCTGTACTCACAGTCAGTTACACTCAGCCATTTTCTTATCTGCCAGTGAATGAGTTGAAGTTCCGGTGTGCAGCAGCACAACTAGAGTTCTGCTCAACTACTATGCGTCCTCTGGTGGCAGCCTGAAACCTAGGCCAGGATGAAGGAAGAAAACCACACAAGCAGGCACAACAAAAAATAAACATAATTTTAGGAGTTGCTATCACAAAATTAAAAATAGTGAAGAAGCTGGTCCTCAACCAGATTGCTTCGTCCCCAAGCCGAAGCCTTTTTATTACCTCTGAATCCGTTCTAATCCCAAATTTGTTAGAATCCAAGACTGTGCCAGTTTTGGCCCCAAGCTGAATGCCTCTCTACTGGATCCAAATACCAGAGCGTTTATCCCAAATTGCCTCCTACAGTCCCTGTCTGTTCAAAGTATCTCTGCAGAGGGAGAAAAACACACACGTGTCTGGAAGATACAATATTTCTCATTTATTTACAGGCATTACAGTGTACACACTGGCACGAAGTCCATCTCTTCTGCGAGTGGGGGATCGGTTTAGAATCTATTGGCAAATCACAAACAGTTGTGTCTCAGAAGACTCAGACATATGATACTATGTTGACATCTCCATAAAGATGTCAAATTACACATCAAAGATGTTAGCTGACATTCTAACATCAAAGAAATTGAGCTGACCACCTGTGGACTGGAAGGCGATAGATGTCATTGCCATTTGGTTGTGGGTGAGAAAGCAGGAAAACCTGTGTGAAACAACATTGTGTAATACACAGTACTTTTACTTGAATAATATTATCATGAAGTATAGAAGTATTGCAACTTTTACTTGAGTATAATTTCTGGTTACTGTGTCACTTTAGTGAGTGAAGAATAACATGTTTTAAGCAAAAATGCGCCAGACACAAGGCCTATTTTTAAGTGAGACTTTTCTTTTATACACAAGCTTTGTTGTTTTAATGTTATTTTCTGTCTATTGAGCCTGATGTGCTGACATTGAAAGACATAGTGACGCAGGGCCATCACTACATCTTTCAGGAACCTACATTTTTATTTAGATTAAAATATTTCTATTTTCAATGCTAAAAGAGGCTTTTGGACAAACAAGAGATTTTTAGAAGTCTGATTTTAAGGACATACAATCTGCAGGGAAAAGCTGGGGACAGATGTGCCAGCCACCCTGTTGTCACCTGCATAAAGCAATGAAAACCCAGCTTGATCGCAGCTTTTATCTACTCAAATGTATCTAATGTTGTTGGAGTCAATGAAGCTCTGTAGGCTAGTTCTCATTTTATTCCACAAAGCTTGACAAAGGTTTAGTAATTGGTCTGAAGAAGTGGTTCAGCAGAGAGTAATGTGGAGAATGACATGATTTTCAATGGAATTCTCTCTTGTCTCTTGAGCATTCAGGTTGACAATCAGTACCTGAACAGATGAATGGTGTATTATTGCATCCTGTCCACCTTAATAGAGTGTCTATCAAGTGTAATGGCTTTTCTTTTCAACACTCCTGTGTATTATGAAAAATAGCTGTGAGCAGGAGAAAAGAAGAAAGTTTGACACCAAATCACAAAATGCTGCTTTCAGACACTTCAACAGCAACCCTCCTTCCTTTCATAGGAACTTTTAGTTAAGCCCAAAATTATTCTTAATTAGATTATGATGATGGCAGGGAACCATTCTAACCTCAAAGACTTGGAGCTAACCACTCAAAATAATACAATTTCCCATGGAAAATTCTTTAGAAGGTGGTCAGCAACTATAAGAAGGGTTTAGATGTCATTGTTAATATAAGTTCAAACAGAAAAGACCAGTTAAATATTTTTAATCATGCAACATCTTTTTATTATCAGAAACTAACTTCTTGATTAAATTAAAATGTCAAATTTAAATTTGCAATGAGCCTAAAGATAGCTCAGAGTTGATATTTGAATGCAACAATGTTTCTCACCCAATGCACAGAACTGTGCTGGAAAACTCCTTCAGCATTAAGTTGCTGCAGAGCCGTTTCAAAGGTCTTTCTTCCCAACAACTACCAGACTACATAATCACCACTGAAATATTTATAAGACACATTTATTCACAAATACAAATATATTACTCTTTATTGTCACTGGCTTTGTTTACTCACAGCAATGCAGCACCAGTGTAGTTAAATCCAATGGCCAATATTTCACTTTCTGCAGTATCTACACTCATTCAGTGAACTAGAATACTATGAGAAATGTCATTTCTTTCAGTCAGTCCATCGCTAAGTGAAAAAGATTATACAAAGACTGATGTTAAATATACTTCTCTGAAAACATATTTAGCATTATAATATTACATCAAACCAAAAAGTACTATTTTGAAAAAGAGAAACATGCGTTTGAAAAGTTTGTTAAATATCTGGTTAACTTTTATTTTTCTCCAAGTACTTTAAACATGAGAAATGAGACTCATCAGGATGTGTGTTGTAACAACTGTATACGAGCTGTATAACACACTGCACTTGTAAAATTTGGATTCTAATTAGCCCCAATAAAATTTTATAATTGCACTGTGGTATTTTCTGGCTGTTCCAAGTAAAGCCCAGACTGGTAATTCAAATTAAATATTATGAAATCAGTGTATATTGAAGGATTACTGACATTTTTTTGCATTGAAATTAAAGGTTTGATAAAGCCCTCATGAATGAGGTTTACAGACAGAACTCAGCTTTAACAGATTACCATACACAATCCAGCAGATACAAATTTCTGGTCCCTAATACAGATTTATTTCATTAACCTTCTTGGCCTTTTTGCTATTTTATTAACATATATTTTTCTGCCATGCAAATTACATTAAATGTTTAGCTAATATAATCGCTGGTTTTACCTGTCTAAAATCTTAGATTACAGGAAACACACCAAGGAATTGATCATATTATAGATTTTATTAATACAGTTTCACCAATGTCTCAATGCCTCATTAGATCCTCCCATCTCTTACACTAAGCACACACTTTCCCACAATTTATCCAACAATAAGATAATTACGGAAAAGGAGCAGCACACATCAACATAATAATCTGTAAAAAGCAAACCAATTCTCACAAAACTGTATTCCACTGTCTGTTCACAGACACACAAGGCATTGAAATTACACATTTATTTAATCTGTTTCATTACTCAGTTGATATAAATGTGACTGAACAAAAAATGGAAAGCATTTCAGTTAAACTCATTTTCAAATCAGTCCCATTCTCTGCTTTTTAAGGAATATTTAATTTTTTCTCATATATGATCAAATGAACTGGTCCAAAATTATTCTAGTGAAACTTGCTGCCACTTTCTGCTATGCATGGACTTCACCTAGCTACTTTCTTTAGCAACCACCTTCTTGTTGTTCTTTAGCAGATCTTCCTCAGCCATGGGATCAATGATGGCCCCCAGCTGGGTGACCACTCTGGGTTTGGTGACCTTTTTCACAGTTCGCTCTGTGTTCCAGGTGCGGCCAAGTGGTGAGCGGATACAGTTCTCAAACTGTGCCTGGTTCTCAAAGGGGAATGGCAGGGAATGAACCTGGTGGAGGCTGACAGAGGTGTTCCTCTTCTCAGAGATGATGACACAGGGAAGATGCTGGTCTTTCCTTGATGGAGGAGGGGCACTCTTAACCTTAAACCTTCTGCGCTTTCTTTTTGGTGGCTTTAGACCCACACCCCCCCAGTCTCCCCAGCCAGGCAGAGTGAGGTCTATCACCTTTGACTTCCCTTCATCCTCCTTCCTCCTTTTATCTTTAAGAAAGTCTGAAATTACATCATCTCCAGCAAAAGCTTCCTTAATAAGTCCTCTTTGGTCCATCTTAGCTTCTGGATCCTCAGAGTCTGTGACAGTAGGAGTAAATGGAACTTTGATAAGCTTTGTCTCTTTAGTGAGAACTTCGTTCAACTCTATGCCTTTCTTTCCCCTTTTGCCTATGTGCTTCTCTTCAGAGGGAGGGGCTTTTATAGTGACAGGCTGACTTGGTTCATCTGATGGCTCATGAGGGAGAAGCTCCAAGTCCTCCACAGTCTCGATCCTCATCAGCCTCTCCTCCAGCGGAGCTGAGAGCTCAGCGCAGTCAGTTGCTTTTGTCTCTTTCAGGACATTTTCTCTTCCTCTGGAAATGCTTGGGGTCGCCAACAGACAGCTGTCATCACTGTCAGACACCTCCGACTCGACCGCTGCAGCTCTGTCCTCTGGTAAAACACCTCCTGCTGCGTCAGACTCCTGTGCTTGATGCAGTTTCCTCCTACTGTTAAACTCTCCGAGGAGGGCTTCGTCTTCTGTTTCCCCAGCCTCACACACTGCCTGAGTTCCCTCAGTCAGCGAGTCACTCAGCTGCTGCTGTACTGGTTCTGCAGATAGCTTGCCTTTCATCCACGGATTTGATGCATCTCGACCATCCACTGCATCGTTCACAAAGTCAGGAAGCATATCAACTTCATCTGCTGCCCCCCCCTCCTCCTCCTCCTCGTCATCATTGTCCTTGAGTGGAGTAATCAGCCTTTGAGTGAGCTCTTTGTTCATCTCCAGCTGCTGCTGCATAGCTTTGCGAGCCTCTTGGTCATATTTGGCCATGATGGCCTTTGACTTGGCCCACTTGCTGCTGTTCTGGTGTTTTAATGACATCCTCTCCTGCATCCTGGCCAGCTCCATCTTATTCAGCTCCTGCAGGACAACTGCTGGATCCGTCTTAACCATCTCTTCAAAGTGTTTCTGGAACTCCTTCCGCTTGGCCTTGTTCTGCACTTTGTGATATTTCTTGCTTTTGATTTTTCTCTCTCTCCGTGCCTTGGCCTCATAATAGGACTGCAGGGCCCGGGCTTTTTGCAGCTCAGCACGGCGGATCTTTGCCTCCTCCAGGCTCATGGCCTTTACTGACTCCTCCTCAGCAGGGGTCAGAATGGGGTCAGTAAGGGGCTGCTTGTTGGCAGACAACAGAGTGAAGATCTCCTGCTCCAGTGGGGTCCGAGCCTTCCAGCCCACCACCAATCTCTCCACAGGTTTGGGGCCGACGGGGTCCCGGTTCAGAGGGAACAGCAGCTGTTCGGCTCTCTGGTTCTGGGTGATAACTCCGTCCCAGCGGCTCACCTCTGAGGCTGCCTTCTGGAAAGCCATGTCCCTCTGGATCCTCTCAGTCTCCTGTTTGCTCAGAGGAGATTCAATGGTTTTCTTAGAGCCTTGCAGATTCTTCAACTGCTTCCTACTTTTAGCTGGGACAGCGGGGATCTTTTCTAAGCTTCCTATCAGATCCGACAGCTGGACCTTACCGGGACCACCGTCAGGGTTCACAGAGAACTCGGACATTTGTCCGGCCGCCTCAGACCTCTCCCCCAGCGCCTTCTTCCTCTTCCCACCCAGAGACCTGATCGCCTCCAGCAATTTTTGCCGTTTTCGTTCATCCACTCCCTCGTCCTCCTCGCTGCTCATGGTTTCTTCTTCTGCTCTATCCATACCGCCTTGTTCTTCTTCTTCGTCTTCATACAGCAGCTGTTGATCCCCCTCACTGATGACAGGAACACCGCAGCTCACCATTAACTTCTTTTTATTACTTTTTTTCTTGGAGACTTTCGCCATGCCAAAGACCACACTCGGCTCCATCTCACATGTGCCCCAAACACAAACGCTGTCGCAACGCCTGACGTAACAAGAGCAAGAGTGTCGTAAAATGTTTCCGTCTATTTATAAACTTTCCTTCCTTGGGTTTTCTAAAGTCTCTTTCCACGAAGGAACTTCTTGAGCCCACAGGCTACGTCATCAGATGTGTGATGTAGAAATCATTTTTTTGACTCATATGAAATTATGTCGCAATCATTCAACTGTTTGTAGAAAGCTTCCTCATGTGATCAGATTTACAGGGCGCACTTTGTCAGTGCTACTGCAGAAAACGAAATGGGCTACGGGAACAGCAAAGTATTTAATAAATACTTGGCATACATGTTAAGATATACTGACTAACTTAGAAATGACAGTGCAAGTCACATTTCCTTCTCTGTTAAAATACGCGATGCAGCCTTTCCCTCTTGTGTGAGCTGCTGCCCTCTGGGGGGCGCCATATGGCAAGTTATCTTCCGATAGATGGATCGATTGATTGATTTTAAACAGTAGAACTGTGATCACAGTATGCTCCAATTAAACATTTGGTTTATCATAATTGTTAATGAAGTACAGTTTTTAACTACTTGTCAATGTCCCTTATTTCTCTGCTCTGCACTTTGTGTCAGAGTGGAATGAGCAGGTGAAGGAGCTTCAGGCTGATTCCAGTGGGCCCTTAAGGCTGGAGTCAGGCTGCGGTCAAGGCAGGCAGAAAGAAGCATAGTCTTCTTTTTGAGTAAAAAAAAAAAGAACAAATGCAAATTTTAAATATGCCCTATGTTTTATTAAAAGAAATGAGGATACAATAAAATCTAATTTGCTTGCAAGAAAAATGCAAAACAACTGCACAGATAATTTCTGGAAGGAAATAAAGAATACAAATAATTATAAAACTGGTCTGCCAATAAATATTCCTCTGGTCAGTGAATGGACCAGAGGAAATGATTCAAATGTGGCAGAAGCATTATTATGAACTATTTAACTGTGTTAAGAGCTCCCCGTTTATGATGGACCATATTATTCATGATGAAGACATGAAAGTTTCGATTCAAGAAACTTATAATACAGTCATGATTCTAGAGAACAATAAGGCTGTGGTATGGACGAGGTGTCTGCAGAGCACTTCAAACATTCAAACAGAAAACTCTTTCCTCTGTGTTTCACTGGGTTTTTAGTCCATGGCATTTTACCTGATTCACTTTGAGCTGTTGTATTAGTGCCTATTATAAGGGGTAACGTTGGCAAAATAAATAACAGGGATAATTATCGGCCCATAGCTTTAGCCAGTGTACTATCCAAGGATCTGGAGAGGATTATATTGAGTAAGATTGAACGTTTTCTCCTGACTTCAAATAATCAGTTTGGTTTTAAATCACACCATGGCACAAATATGTGTGTATTTGCTTTGAAAGAGATTTTAGAATTGCATATTAGCCACAACTCTACAATTTTTATGTTTTATTGATGCCTCCAAGGTTTTTGTTTGGGTCAATTATGAAAAGTTATTTTATAAGCTACACAACAGAGGGGTCCCTGATCTATTGTTAGAATCTTGTCCTTTTGGTACACATATCAGTTAATGTACATAAATTGGTGTAACTGTTTCTCAGTTCCTTTTAAAATAAGGAATGGTATTAGACAGGAAAGTATTTTGTCTTTGTTTTTAGTGTATATATGGATGATTTATCAAAGTGGCTGCAGCACTGTGGGACAGGGTGTGTTGTTAGTGGGACTATAATTAACCATCTCATGTATGCTGATGAATTAGTAATTTTTAGTCCTTGTAGTTAACTGGAGGACCTGCTCACAATAAGGTCAGCAGTATGACATTATGTACAATGCATTGAAAAGTAACATGATTATAAAAACCAAGGAGGTTCAGAAGTTGGTACTTCCTGACTTCTCCTTATCTGGTGTTGTTCTTAAAGTGTGTGCTGCT
Source organism: Poeciliopsis retropinna (assembly GCA_010277075.1). Lineage (NCBI taxonomy): Eukaryota > Metazoa > Chordata > Actinopteri > Cyprinodontiformes > Poeciliidae > Poeciliopsis > Poeciliopsis retropinna. The sequence goes on from VMRM01000051.1 coordinate 211,575, forward strand.
GTCAAATACCTGGGGTATTATATAACTGATTTTCTGACTGATGATATGGACATTTACAGACAACGTTGTTTAATGTATGCACAAGCCAACAAGCTGGTATGCAAGTTCGGGTTGTGTTCTGTCTCAGTGAAAGTGTCTCTCTTTAAAACATTCTGCACTCCCCTGTATACTGCTCTCGTATGGAGACAGTATAAATAAAGCAGTTTACAGAAACTCCAAGTGGCATATAATGACGGAATGAGGATGCTGCTCAGGATGCCGAGATGGACTAGTGCTAGTCAGGTATTTGTTGGTGTCTCCACTTTTCATGCTGTCTTATAAAACCTTCTGTACAGGTTTATGTGGAAGTTACGTGTTTCTACAAACAACATCATCCAGATACTAACAGATATTTCACAAAGCTCAGACAGGTTTAAGTCCAGAATGTGGAACCACTGACAGTTTAGCCTTTCTGTAAATCAGTGACTTGTATTTGCGATTATTATCTTTTTATGTTATTGTTTTTTAAATAATTAGTATTATTTTTATATGGACCTATTTGTGTCTTTAATAAAGCAGCTGCTGCTGCTGATGATGTACATTACAACGTGCTTCACTACCCATTATGTCATGTTCTGTGTTCTCTGTGTATTTATTTCGAGTTTTTTTTTTAGTGTCTCTGAGTCTCCGTGGTGTCCGCTCTTCCCGTGATTACTCCCAGGTGTCTCGTCTCCTTGATTACCCTGTGTGTATTTAATCCCATCTCTATCTTTTGTTCCTTGTTGGTTCCTCGTTTACTTCATTCCAGTTGGTGGCGGTAGTACACCAAAATGCTGTATGTCAACCGGACAAGAAGAAGATAATCGAATATTGCGATCATGTGACGTAGTCATGTGACTCAGCATCGCATTTCATTCATCATGGCGGCGACTGCGTCTGTCTTCCTCAGAGTAAGAACAGGATCGAAGGTTGGAGCAGAGTACGACCAGGAAGGCCAGCTGATCCAGGTAGAGTTAAGAACCCGTCCGAGCAGACGAACCCCATCGAGTTCAGCTTAAACTATAGAAAAGGCCGACTGAAAACTGGATGAGGATAAAACTGGGGCTAATCTCCATTAATACACAGCTGTCTGATTGTAGCTACTTGTGTTATTCAGGTGGAGAGCAGAGAGGATGAGGAACAAACCGTGAAGCTGGCAGAAATCCTGGAGCTGCTGCTGGCTGCGGGTTACTTCCGGGCCCGCATCAAAGGCCTGTCCCCATTTGATAAGGTGCTTCACGTAATCACCCCCAAGCAAGGGTGGATCTAGAAAAATATCAAAGGGATGACGAGACGAGACATTTTTCAGGGGTGGAAGCATATATATATATCATTCTCTCATTTAGCTTACATAGACCTAACATTGGATTTAATTTACTTGTTGCAAAATATTGTTTTTAACTTTCATTGTTTCAAAATGAGCTTCATGTAGCACTGACCACCAATAATGGTTCAAGTGTTCTAGTTTTGGAGCTAAAAGAATTTGATTTTAGATATTATTGAATCATTGCAAAATAATCCAGACCAGGGGTTCCCAAATCTTTTCATGGTATGTCCTCCACAAACAGAATTAGCTTCTGGTGGGGGACTGCTTTGGGAACCCACAGTAGTATGTATTTCTTTAATGATGGAGGGGGAGGCCTGTGGAGATCAACACCCTATATCAAGTTTGTGCGTAATTATTAGGCAGCTTTTTTTCCTCATTCAAAATGTTTCAAAAAGGAGATTTAAGAGACTCTGAAAAGTCCAAAATTGTAAAAAGTCTTTCAGAGGGATGCAGCATTCTTGAAATTGCTAAGATATTGGGGTGTGATCACACAACTGTCAAACGTTTTGCTGCAAGTACTAGTCAACAGGGTCACAAGAAATGTGTTGATAAAAAAAGTATGTAAATTAATTACCAAAGATTTGAGAAGAATCAAATGTGAAGCTACCAGGAACCCGTTATCTTCCAGTGCTGTCGTATTCCAGAACTGCAGCCTACCTGGAGTTCCCAGAAGTACAAGATGTTCCTAGCTCAGAGACATGGCCAAGATAAGGAAGACTGAAACCCAAGCACTGCTGAACAATACATACAAGTTGAAACATCCAGACTGGGCCAAGACATATCTGAAGATGTTTTTTTTCAAAGACTATATGGACTGACAAGAGTGACTCTAGACGTACCAGATAGATGGGCCCGTGGCTGGATCAGTAATAGGCACAGGGCTCCACTTTTCAGAGGCACAGGGCTCTGAAATCATCAGACGCCAGCAGGGTGGAGGTGAACAAGTTGGACCTTAATCTACTGCAAGGTTTTAGAAGACACTTTCTTCAAGCTGTGGTACAGGAAAAAAGTCTCTGTGAGAAAACCATGATTTTTATGCAGGACAATGTTCTCTGGCATGCATCAAAGTACTCCACTATGTGCCTAACCAGTAAAGAAGGCTTTAAAGATGAAATAATAAAGTGTCCCCCTTCCTCACAAGACCTAAACCTCATTGAGAACTTGTGAGGCCTTCTTAAACAGGAGATTTAGGTGAAGAAAAACAGTACACATTTCTGGACAGTGTCTGAGAGGCTGTGGTTGCTGCTACACAAAAGTGTTTGGCCTCAATTGTAACGCAGAGTGTTAAGGACTGCAGACCTTTGTGAGGCGGTAACCTTTGTTTACTCCAGAAGATAATTTCAGGACATCTGCTCCAATTCTATAGTAATCAGTCTGCTTCTTGGATTGAAAAAAAAATTTCAACTAGACTTTCACTACTTTACTTGGTCTAACCATACGGTTGGTGATTGTATTGTGGCTGCATAATTGTCCACTAAGAGAAGAAGCTGTTTTAGTTATGAAATAAAATCTAATTGTAATGAAACCCTCCCATCTCTCTGTGTCTTGCAGAAGTCTTTATTATTCTATCTCTTTGAGCTTGTTCTTCCTTTGCTTTTCCACAGGTTGTTGGTGGAATGACCTGGTGCATAACCACATGTAACTTTGACATAGATGTCGATCTACTCTTCCAAGAAAATTCCACTATTGGACAGAAAATGTAAGTGATGATGGTCGTGTTTATAAAATCTTCTGAGCCATTTCTGCTAAACTTGCAAATATGAGTGTCTCAGGCAGGACCTTTTTGAAACATGTAGGACACCGTACTTGCATGCTGCTGAATTGCACTTGTTGAAGGGACATTGTAGCGACCTCTGTCAGAACAGAGGTCGTTCAATAAATGCAATATATATTGACATATTTTTGTTCAGTATACAAGTGCACTTGTATACTGAACAAAAATATAAATGCCCCATATCAGATATTGTTGCCATGTGGAGTTAACAGCTTTAAATGACCATTTTCTGAAATTTTATTATAAAAAAGTAATATTTCTCTTGATTTGTGTATAATTTTTGATCCAACTTGCTGTCTGTAACCGCCAAGGAGAACCCAACTTGGTGAAAATCAAACTCCTCAACCTGACCTCTATTATGTTCATAGGACTTTCAATCTGCCTCAAATGGCTATACTACGATGTTATCAATGGCAATATGAAGCTCAGTAATTACTGAAAATATAGTTTGAGTTTCTCCATCTATTGCGTAACCCTAATGTTCATGAAATCCTTATTTGATATGGAGCGTTTATATTTTTGTTTGGTATACATTTGACACTGTCTTTAAATATCATGGATCAGAATGCTATTCATACAACAAATTACTGCTGCTGCTTTTGATGAGGACAGTTATATGCCTAGCAGTAATGTTTGTGATCATTGTGAGATTTGATGAACAACACTTTGACACCAGCTGTAGGACATTGAAGGGCTACTGTACTTCTGATTTCAGTGTGTTAAGAAAGAAGATAAAGAGCTTCAATTAGTTAGAATTATTTATTTGTTTTATACATTTATGTTCATTGTCAATCTTTGACCTTCATGTTGTAAGCCATACTTATAGTGTTTACTATAGCCTGTTTCCTGTCTGGGTTTTTGTTTTGGTGACACACCAAGATCATAACTGGCTTCTAGCCTTTCCTGGAAACATGCCAGACTTAGGAAGGCATGTAACCCTTGTGCATGCACAGGAGCATGCACAGAAAAACACTGCGTGGTTGCACCTGTCCAAAAATGACATTTTTGTAATTTTGTAATTTTGCCTGATGACACTGCTTTTAACTGATATCCATATTTTCAGATTTATGTTCTTTCTGGATAATTGCAATCTTTTAAATTATGCAGTGACAGATATTTGTTTTGGTTGTTTATTTAATAGCTTTTATTTTGTGTCAGATTCTCTTTGATATTTAAAACTGTTGGCAGTTTTAAATCTCAAGTACCTTCTTTTCATTTTTGTGTAACTAAAATATCAAAAGACCTACAAAATAAGTATTTCTTTGTTTATAATTTCAGAAGCTATAATTGTGTAACAAAATGCTAACAGGAGAAATGTATGGTTATTGTTGATGAATGTTCTGGTTTTTTTTTGTCTGTTTCTTTAGAGCCCTGACAGAGAAAATTGTTTCTGTTTTACCAAAGATGAAGTGTCCTCATCGTCTGGAACCCCATCAGATCCAAGGCTTGGATTTTATTCACATTTTCCCAGTGATACAAGTAAGATGCATATTAGAACAGCAAAACTATGATCGTTTTTACTATAAGTCAGTCATCACTCACTTAATACGAGTACTTTGCTTATTAGAAAACATTAAAACTACATAAACTGGACTGTGTTCCAAGCCTCATAAATTTCTCATGACGGAATGAGGGCGTGTTCAGGTTGTACCACTAAATTTAACAAAGAAGTCTGGTACATCATCAGTCCACTGGATGACATTCATACATTGATATCTACCATGATTCATTAACTTCTCTATGCATTAACTTACTAACACTTAGACTAAGCAGTGACAGTGCAGGTGACTTCAAGTTTTGTAGAGTTTTTTTTTTCTTTTTTTTTAAATCACGTTTTGGTTGCAGGTGCATTGCCCTGACTTTCTTTGGACACAGACTGTTGAATGTTCCTAAAATGGACTATTTCCATTCTTGCTGTTTGTTGCTCTGCCTCTTCCACATACTTACAAGAAGTCAGGTTTCCAGTTGTGTACAAAATAATTCAGTGATTTCTTAATTTTATTTACATAAACCAGAGAACTATTCACAATAATATCACACTGTGTGGAGGAAGCTGCCACAGACTTCAGCCTCACCGCGGAGGCGTCCAGGTGGCATCCTAACCAGATGTCCGAGCCTCCTCAGCTGGCTCCTCTCAATGTGAAGGAGCAGAGGCTGTACTGTGAGTCCCTCCTGGATGACCGAGCTTTTCATCCTGTCTCTAAGGGAGAGCCTAGTCATCCTGGGGAGAAAACCCATTTCGGCCGCTTGTGTCATGACCTAAATCTCATGACTATAGATGACGGTAGCAGCATAGATCGACCGGTAAATCGAGAGCTCCTCTTTTGTCTCAGCTCTCCCTTCACCACAACAGACGGGTACAATGCTCGCTTCACTGCAGACGCTGTGCCAATCTCCTGCTTCATTCTTCCCTCATTCATGAACAAGATCTCGAGATACTTAAACTCCTCCACTTGGGGAGGAGGCAAGTCCTGTCACACTTGCCTGTGAACTGCTCCAGCAAAAGTTGTAGATCACAACCTGATGAAGCCAATGGGACCACATCATCCGCAAAAAGCAGAGATGTGATCCTAAGGCCTCCAAAATGGATCCCCTCAACACCTTTTCTACACCTAAAAATTCTGTTCATGAAAGTAATGAACAAAATCGATGACAAAGGGCAGCCCTGGTGAAGTTCAACTCTCACTGGAATTGAGCCCGACTTACTGCCAGCAAGGCGGACCAGACTTTGACACAGGTCACGCAGGGACCTGACAGCCTGTATCAAAGGCTCTGGTACCCCAAGGGACATGGTCGAAAGCCTTCGCCACAAAACACATAGACTGGTTGGGTGAACTCCCATGCACCCTCCAGGACCCTGCTGAGGGTGTAGAGCTGGTCCAGTGTTCCACAACCAGGACGAAAACCGCACTGCTCTTTCTGAATCCGACGTTTGACTATCTGACAGACCCTCCCCTCCAGAACCTCTCAATAGACTTTTCCAGGGAGGCTTAAGAGTGTGACCCCCCCTGTAATTGGAGCACACCCTCCGGTTCCCCTTTTTTAACAGGGGGACCACCACTCTAATCTGCCACTCCATGGGAACTCACCCGGATGTCCATGCAATATTGCAGAGTCGCATCAGCCAACACAACTCTAAAACATCCAGAGCCTTAAGGAACTCCGGGCGGATCTTATCCATCCCCGGGGCACTGCCACCAAGGAGCTTTTTAACCACCTTGGTGAATGGTCCCCAGAGATTGGAGAGCCCAACCCAGAGTCCCCAGGCTCAGCTTCCTCAATGGAAGGCATGTTGGTGGGATTGAGGAGGTCTTTGAAGTATTCTATATCCACTATATCCTGAATCGAGGTCAGCAGCACACCATCCCCGCTAAAAACAGTGTTGGTGTCATACTGCTTTCCCCTCCCGAGATGCCAGATGGTGGACCAGAATTGCAGAAGTCTTTGTCCATGGCCTCTCCAAACTCCTCCTACACCTGAGTTTTTGCCTCAGCAACCACCCGAATTGCGTGCCACTTGGACTGCCGGTACCCATCAGTTGTTTGGGCCCACAGGCCAAAAAGGTCCAAAAAGACTCCTTCTTCAGCCTGACAGCATCCCTCACCAAAGGTGTCCACCAACAGATTCGAGGGTTGCCACTGCGACAGGCACCAACAACCTTGTGGCCACAGCTCTGATAAGCCGCCTCAACATTGGAAGCACGGAACATGGTCCACTAAGACTCAATGTCCCCCACCTCCCTTCGGAATGTGTTCAAAGTTCTGCTGAAGATGGGAATTACAGCTCCATCTCTCAGGAGAGACTGCTAGATGTTCCCAGCAGACCCTCATAACACGTTTGGGCCTGCCAGGTCTGACCAGCATCCTTCCCCACCACCGGAGCCATCTCACCACCAGGTAGTGTTCAGTGAATAGCTCTGCACTTCTCTTCATCCAAGTGTCCAAGACATGTGGCCGCAGATCCGACCGACGAAACAACACAAAGTCGATCATCGAGCTGCGGCTTAGCGTGTCTTTCCAAGTGCACATATGGACACCCTTATGCCTGAATATGGTTTTCGTTATGGATGTTCCATGACGGGCACAGAAGTCCAACAACAGAACACTACTTGAGTTCAGTCGGGGAGCTGTTCCTCCCAACCAGGACCCTCCAGGTCTCACTGTCATTGCCCACATGAGCGTTGAAATCCCCCAACAGAACAAGGGAGTCCTCAGGAGGGGCACTCCAGTACCCCCTCCAAGGACTCCATAAAGGTCGGGTAATCTGACCTGCCATTTGGCTCATAAACACAAACAGTCAGAGGAGGAGGGAGGCTACCCTCTCGTTCACCGGGGTAAACCCCAACATACAGGTGCTAAGATGAGGGGCAACAAGTATGCCCTCTCCTGTCCGGCGCTTCTCACCATGGGCAACTCCAGAGTGGAAGTACTCTCAAGGAGACTGGTTCCAGAACCAGAGCCATGCATTGAGGTGAGACTGACTATTTCTAGCCAGAATTCTCAATTTCACACACCAGCTCTAGCTCCGTCCCCACCAACGAGGTGACATTACACTTCCCAAGAGCCAGCTTCTGCAACCAAGAATCAGATTGCCAGGACCCTCTCCTTCGGCCACCACCCATCCTACACTGCACCCGACCTCTTTGACCCTGTCACAGGTGATGTGCTCATGGGAGGCGGGACCCATGTCTCCTCTTGGGGCTGAGCCCAGCCGGGTTCCATTGGGAAAAGCCTGGAGGAGGGGCCAATTCAAACGAATCACATCATATGAAATGTATTGTTTTAAGTATTTAAGAGGTCAAAGTCCCTGAGGTGTACAGTTTTCTATGAAAATAACTGTCCATCAACACTTTTTTGGTTTTCACTCTCAGCTTTAAAGACGTAAGCAAAACTGGCCAAAGAAAACAATATCCTAGTTGGCCCTTCCTCCAAGCCTGGCCCCACGGTGGGGCCCCAGTGATCCGCGTCCGGGAGAGGGATCACCAAATCCAAACTCACAGGCGCTAAGATGAGGACACCATCATAAGGGGTCTTCATTATATCTTTAATAAATTACTTCACTTGTTATTTCCTGTTTTCAAAAATCAATGACTCATTAATTAGTTCATAACTGAAGTTCATTATGACTTGTAATTTGACGCTCTCCACTCTGCTTTGCCACTTGGTTTGTTATTGTATTGCATGAGACATTTGTTGTTTCAGTGGTTGGTGAAGCGAGCCATAGAGACGAGAGAAGAGATGGGAGATTATGTGAGAGCCTATTCCATTTCTCAGTTCCAGAAGAGCCATGCCTGCCCTGAGGTATAAGCACATGTTTAGAATAGATGCATAATTTTTTGATTGTGCAATTTCAGATTGTCATGGTGGGTTCTGCAACAAACTCTCATTTGTCAGTAGCAATATTTTCTAACTGTGTGGAGTTTCTCTGCCATTAATCTGCAAAGTGCTGATATTCTATATAACTGGTCCTCTTAGTAAGAACAATAACAAACTTATGCCATTGTAGACACTTTTCAGATGCAATGTAGACACATTGCATCTGAAAAGTTTAATTTTGAGCTTCATGGCAAAGGCTATGAATATTTAAATGTGACTGCTTGGTTTTCCATTATTTTAATTTGCAAAAATCTCAAACCTTTTTCTACATTGTGACACCAGAATTTTATTTAGAGAAAAGCTTTTAGAATAATTTGGAAAGGGGCTGTGTTATGGTCCATCCAGTAAGGACTGTAACACATGCCAAGGACAAAGGCATATAAAAAAAAATTCTCTATTTATTGTTCCAAAAATTCTTAAAAAAGGCTTTCAACAGCAAATCTCAAAAATATCGCAAAATGGGCCCTAAAGAAATCATCAGCTAATTTATACACAAAGACTAGCCTACATAAACAGGGAGGGGTGGGGAAGGAGACAAAGACAAACAATGCATAAACATATACAGCTACTTCAAACCAACACATTTGGACTACAACACAACTGTAATAACAAAACAACTTAACACCAAAAATATTTTAGCTGTTATGTTATTAGTAGAGAGAGGCAGATTCTTCATCATCAAGTCCCCTGCTTCCAGCAGCTTGATGGATTGTTCCACTTCCTGGTTTGCCTTACCTCTCCCAAAGCCAGTCCTTTAAACTCAGCAAAACAAAATAGTTAATGATCCAAATAAACATAAGGTGTTTACTAAATGTGTGCATCCATAATAGTAAACAACCTAATGCAATAACGCCACAAAAAAATTAAATTCTACATATATTATGTGAAAACATAAATACTAACACTGGGGAAACACAGGCTGTAACATAAAATATAGAAAAGGTGAAGCAAAGTGAAGTGCCCCTACTTCTCTAGCAGTGTGTTCCCAAATTATAACTAAATGGCACACTTGGACAACACCTGTACATCCTCAAAAATAAACGTATCCGAAATGATATTTATTTTTTGTGCTATTTTGATCAATCTTGAAATCTACAAGCAGAATACTTTATTCTACAGATTTATTGTATTTTCCAATCCATACATTCAACACTCAATGTGCATTTACAAGAAATAAAATTTAAAAATCTGGGTGAAGCAAAATTTTTAATTTCTTTTGTGTTACAAATGTAATAGCTACAAAGTATGTACAGTTAAAGTATTTTTGACTGCAAAAATAGAAAATGTATCTTGTCATCTTCATAAAGAGGCCAAGATTTTTGCATGTACTCCAAATTGTTCATGAGCAGCAGCTGATTTAATTTGGGTATATCTTTTCAGCCGATTTTGGAGATTCTGGGGGTGAGAGTTAACATTTGTTTTAGGTCACATGTGATCCAGGGTTTATTTGGGAAGCATCTCACTGTTCTGGTGGGGATGCTGCTGTCCACACAGAAGTCTTTATAGTCAGCCATGCTGTTATGTCCAACAGGGCACAACATATTTGAGGACACATAGGTAAAGAGGATTCAAAGAAAATAGTTTTATTTTTAAACTCTCAATCTTTTTTTTTTTTCCTGCTTCAATTTCCTGTGAAGGAAAAAAGAGAGAATTAAATATCCTCATTTCCCCGTGTCCCAAAAAAATAAACATTCCAAAAGTATCAACGGAAAGGTGGACCTGGTGAGCCGATCAAAAAGAACAAAACGATACAGCTGGGGGCCAACCCTATACAGGGCCGTCGAAGCCCCTACTAGTACTGGACTATAAAGGAAAATAACCTACTAAAATAAAAGAATCGAAAACAGGACAACCGGTCTCACCAGGCCAAAATGATTACAAACAAAGGCTAACAAATACCCCCTGACAGGCTGGAGACGTCAGCTGTGGCCTACAGCTGCTGGAAACGTGCGTGCCTTGTCAGGGCGCATTCTAGGTGGCGGTGGTGGGAGCGAGCGGCAGGGCGGGTGGGCGGCTCCCAGAACTGTCACAACCCAGTTGTGACCGCCTATAGGCGGTCCATGAGCACCACCAATTAACAAAACCAAATTAATTACAAAAAGGAATTAATACGCTAAAGTATATTAAACACAAAAACATTAAACTAAAGTCAATACAAAACTATTTAGGAAAACAACAAAAATAATTATAATGTGTCCAAGGTACATAACGCATGCACTCAGTCATGGCATTGATGTTACCTCTATGTGGCTGGCAGAGTACTCCAATCAGTTTCTTCAAAACAAGCCTAGAGGGCCTCTTCTTCTTCTTCCTGCGGCCATTTCCTAACAGCCATCTTTCTAAAAGGTAGCCTCTTCACCAGACGTTTGTATTCAGAGCAGAGAAAAACAATATTATGATCTGATTTCGCCAGAGGAGGTCTTAGTTTGGAGACATTTGCCTCCTTGACATTAGCATAAAGCAAATCCAAAATCTTGCTTCATGAGTGGAGCAACTGACAAACTAGTGAAATGTTGGCAGTGTTGAAGAGAGTGAGGTATGATAAAAATCACCAGATATTGAAACAAATGCATTGGGGTGTTGTGTCTGTATCTTAGCAGCGACAGAACTGATGACATTGCATGCATTATTGGTAACAGCTAAGGGTAGAAAGTAAACAGCTGCCAAAATAACATTGATGAACTCTTTTGGTATGGACAGAGACTTACTGTCAAGAGTTCAATGCCTGGATTGCAGAGACAACACTTGACAATAACATGGTCTGGGTGACACCATCTGTTGTTCACAAAACCATTGCATGAAAGCCACACAGAAACCAAAATAAGAAGAAATAGCAAAAAAGTTATTTTCCTACAAAAAAAGCAGGAATGGATATTTGAAAAACAGAAAAAATCGCAAAGAAAGCAGAGCTACTCCAACGTGCTGCCACTCTCAGCAGGGTGATTCTAGAATTGTAATTTGTCATGTAATGTCTTTAGCATTTAAGTTAGCATTTTACATATCACTATTTATTTTTTACTTTCTGAATGAATATCAACTCATTTGAAAAATAAAATAGAGCTATTTCAATAACTGTTTAGTCTTTTGACAATTTTAAATAACCCTTTAAAGAATTTATATGTACTACTTGATATTCCAGTCTAATTTTGAATTTCTCACTATTAAAGTTGAGTTTGAGTATCTATTGTACCCTAGAAAAACAAGACTGTTGAAAAAATTCTAATTTTACTTTCCATTTTATATAGGTACTTTTATTCATTTAGTTCTTGTTTTGTAAAACTCTGGTCTAGGATAAAGAACTTCTCCAGAGGAAAGATAAAGCTGTGAAGGCCGTTCTGGATGTATTGGTGAGCAGCTGCAATATGATTGACACTAAATGAAATGCTTGGTGTCTCTCATAATTTGAAACTATGAGCAGATTATTTGGTTGCAGGTAACAGACTGATGGCATGTGAATAAGCTCTGGTGTTTTTCAGGAAGTGTACAAACCTGAGAGAAAATACAGAAGACAGAAAGATGCAGAACTCCTCCTGGATGAGGAGTCCAGGATCCATTTTACTCTACTGGAGTATGGCAGGTAATATTTCCCTCCAGGTAGCTGTGCCAGGCCACTGTGTGGCCAAGCTGTTTAAAGTGTTGTTGAGTTATAGAATTATATTAAAGCGCATATAGGTAAAACACATGAATGTATTAGTTAGTCTTTGCTATTCAGAAATTGTCACATAAATGTCAAAGCTGTGCTACTGTACAGCATTGAAATACAAGGCATGCATGCTCTCATTCCAAAAAGAAAAAAATCTGCAAGATTAGTTGACAAAACAAGTACATTGAACAGATGGTTTCTCACTCCCATCTTCTTTACTCTGTTACAATTATTTCACTGTTGCACAAAAGTTCCAAAAGGGTTAAAAATAGATAATAAAAAATAAAGAAAACCACGACTGAAGATATGAAACCTTTATATATATATATAAAATAAAAACCTTTAATCTGAGAATAAATTGATATCCTCCAGCTACTACTGTCATCTGATGAGTGTCAGTAGTGCATTTCTACTGACAGTCATAGAAATATGACTCAGTAGATGACTCGCTCCCAAGTCATCCCGACCAAAAACAACCAATCAGAGCCAGGAGGAGAGTCTTAGCGCTGTTAATCAATCTCATGCACTAATAAATGTGTTAATAGCAGAGAAACAACTTACCATGTCCCAGGAAAACTGTTCAGTCACTGTCATTGTTGGCTATGCTAACTCGCCTGAGCATTGATGACAGGTTGGATTAGCTGCAGCGCAACAGAGAGAGGGGCAGAGGTTCACTCCTTTGAGCAGCCCGCACAAAGACCCGCCCCCTGCCTCTGATTGGGTGTTTCTAGTTGGTACTGGGTGAAGACAGAAGGCCTGGCTTTTTTTTATCCCCCCACAGATTCTCTCATAATATACTGTCACAACATTACAGTTGACAGTTTCAATAAATATGTATAACAAAATTTATATAAAAGTTACATACTGCATCTTTAACCACAATAATGAAAAGGGAGAGGGAATATTTGTCCAACCCTTCCTTCCCAGAAACGTTGGAGTCATCGTTGCTTCCCAGACTACATGGTTCTTAGAGAGTTGTAGTCCTTCAGTAGAACCAGCTCCCCCTTCTTCATCACTCCATCTAGCTTCTTTCTCCAAAATTGTAGATAAATTGCTTAAATTTTTCCTGAAATGCTCACAATTTATTTTCCTTCTGTGTACTCAACCTTATTCGGTCACATTTTGACTTACCCTCATTACATTACAAAATTGCGCTGGCGTTTGACCCTACTACAGATGAAAACTGTGTCTGAAAACATTCTGACATGACATTAAGAGTCATTAAGAGAGAAAGAAAAATGCCACGGTTTCTTTCAATTTTACAAAAAGTCAAAACAACTATATAACATTATCTTTGTATTTTATTTCACACAGAAAAGCAACATTTATTCCTACAATTGTTAAAAGTGTAAATATTAGTTGAATATTACAGAAATAAGTTATTTAAAAAACAATTTTTATTTTCATAAATTGTTCAATGCAGAAATTTATGCTTGTTGTAAAGAATATCAGTCTTGTTTGTTGTTTACTCTTCAGAGAATAATATGTTAATAAAGCTCATATTGGCTCAGTATTTGTCAGGTAACCTGCTCTAGCCACTCAGCTGGTTTAGACATGACGCTCATAGCTTATCACAGTAGTTTTATTAAGCCATCTATTTGCTTACTGTCCCTGCATATCCAAACAGAATTGTGGTTAAGACAATTTAGTCTGTCATAGGGCAATTTGAACACAGCCTTACCTTAATGTGATGGTTCAAAATTATTTTTGGTCATGCTCCCACTTGGGAACATGCTTTTTTTTTTTTTTCATGCCCACCCCGAATTGAATAACTGAAGAGAATCTGACAACAGAACTAGAGAAATTGATGACCTGCAATTCAGTTGTAACACCAAAAACAGATATAAAGGTTCACACAGTGAATTCTTAGTGTTGAAAACGATATATAAAAAGTAAGATTAATAATAATGATTTACCTGTCGATTTAATATCAAATAAAGGCCATTACAGCCAATAAAACCTTAAAAAACTGGGTTCTATTGTTGTAATTGGTCATGTGGTAGAATTAAAAATGCAACATTACCGACACTTTGACCATGATCAAAGTGTCGGTAATACAACAACAATAAGCACGTTGTCTTATTCTTTTAATGTACACATTACTGTGCAGTTTTGTTTAACCATCTCAAATATGCACATTCTCTTTTTCTGGTCAAATTCTTCCATCATCCATCCGTCTCTGAACATAGAATGTGTGAAGCTATGCTGTGAGTACTGGAACTGTGTGAGCATCCTCCTCTGCATGCCTCTGATAACAGTTGTGGAGAAGTGTGTGAGAAGTTGTCCATGTTTAAGCATGGACTCAAACATAGATGTGAATAGTTTGGCCTCTGCGTTGATTTGTACCAGTTCTTGTGAGGTTTTGTTTTAACATCAGAGTTTGACATTGTAAACCTTGACTAGACATATTTCTTTGTTTTGTCACCAGGAGATATGGACTAAATAACCAGTGTAAACGCAACAAGGTAAGCATGAGGATCGTGTTGCTTGTTGGCTTAATAAACAGCATTACATAATGCTAAATATTAAATAATTCCCTTTCATGTAAGCAGGAAGGTTCTAGTTAGAGGAATTTTTATTAAAACTTATTTGATAGGGACAATCACACACAAACTGAACAGAACAGCGGTCCCTTGTTTGCATCATAGTGCTTACAGCAAAATGTAATTTGCAGCACTTGTCCCTACATGGACTTTTAAACAGTACATCTAAAAACTAGCAGAAAGTGAAATAATAACCATGTAAAATAATGCAACATGATGTTGACAAAATATACACAATCATGCATATAAAAAAATGAAACATAAAAACTTTAATTTCTAGTAATTTTGAAACAGTTTATATTTGATCTATCCGTTTTGCTGATTTTATCAACATGACTCCTAAAGTTTAACTGAGCACCCAAAATTGTTCCTAAATATTTTTCTTGTGATACTTGTTCAGTAGGATCTCCACTGTTCTGAATATGCAAGGACTGTAATGATCATTTCTTTGTTGCACTTTGTTTTCTTTGTATCAAGAGTTAACCAGAAATCATTTAGCCATAATGATTATCTCTACAAGCTGTTA
The DNA here is from genome assembly GCA_010277075.1 of Poeciliopsis retropinna. Taxonomy (NCBI): domain Eukaryota; kingdom Metazoa; phylum Chordata; class Actinopteri; order Cyprinodontiformes; family Poeciliidae; genus Poeciliopsis; species Poeciliopsis retropinna. The sequence goes on from VMRM01000051.1 coordinate 226,781, forward strand.
AAGGTTTCTCTGACTATGATGGTGCTTTTGTCTGATGTGTAAACAATGATGTTATCAGCATACATTTGCAGGTTAACTTCAGGACAAATTTCAGGAAGACTGTTAACATACAAACTAAAAAGAACAGCACCCAAGATAGTTCTTTGTGGAATTCCTGTTTCAATTCTTCAACAGAGAAATTTACTATTAATAATAACACATTGTTCATAATCTTTCAAATATGACTGAAACCAAGACAATGACCATTCCGAAAAATTAAATGAGGGCTTTTCAGATCAGTAAATTGTTGTTAACCATGTCAAAGGCCTTTTTTAGGTCAAGGAAGACTGCACCAACAATGTGTATGCCTCCTGTCCAGTGACTGGTCAACTTGTTCAAGCAGCTGACGTATAGCGGTTTCTGTCAAGTGATTGTACCAAACTGAGAATTAAGATTATTTTCTACGATAAGTTGTTCTAAATATAATCTTCTCCAGCACTTTTGACAAGACCGGGCCGAGTCTTATTGGCTTGTAGTTACTGATTTCATGAGGACTTACCAATTTCAAAATCAGTTTCACTGCCTTTTTGCCTTTATTAGTCAGATTACTCAATTGTTGGAGCGTACTTTTGTACTAAAACATTAATTAGCTGCAGCCCTGAAAAAACCAAGCAGAAAAACACATGGGCTTTATTATGAAAGAACTAAAGTAATTGCATTTGGAACAGAACTCAGCCTAAACATGTAGAGCAAACATTTGAGTCCTGCATGTGAGACTTTTTACCTTTTTTGATTCAGAAATGGCAGCAAGCTTAACCCTTGCTTATAATAGCAGGTCAAATAGATTTGGAATTGTTCAGCTTCTGCAGTAGGATATTACAGAGCCCATCTGTTTCTTCTAACACAGGAAGGTTTGCATTCCCCTGTTGTCTAAATTAATGTGTTATTTTATCAGTAATAGCTTTAGTGGCTTTTATTTGAAAGTGCTAGGACAGGGATATCACATTCTATGTGAGAGAGGGAAGACATGCAGCAAAGGTCACCAGACCAGGACTCGAACCTACGGCTAATGATCACTTGAAGCCAATGTTAAAAGCTTGTGTGGCTTGAGTTGTGTCACTGTTATTTTATCAATTGAAATATTGTGCACCTACGTCTTATGCAGCTGATTAGTTTCTGCCATATAGATAATGTAGAAGGAACATTTACATGGGATAGTTTTTGTTTTGGATTTTTAGCCTTTTCAGTGCATTTTCTTTTCTATTTGTAGGAAGAGGAGGGGCAGGTCAGTGGGCCTCAGGCGATGCCTGCCAGCATTACAGAGGTGTCGGAAGAAGATGAGCTGCAGGCAGCAGAAGAGGTGACCACTTAATCCAAGTACAGCTGTACCTCTGTATCATTGACAAGTCATGTGAAAATCATGTGGACTGATTCCATACATACCTGTGGCATGATTTGTCAACAGCAATACTAGAAATATAATTATTGCACTTGCTTATCTATTTATGTTCTATTTTTGGTTAATCTTTTTTTTTCAGTTTACCCCTGAAGTTTACACAGCTCTTTTTAAGAAACCCAAAAGATTAGCTTAAAAAACAAGTATTCACAGAAGTCTCTGACTGGGGTACTTTGTACCTACCTGATACAGAGGTACAAAGTAGCAACCTTTGTTTCATTTTCAGTTATTGTGGTTCACGTTCACACTGCAGTGTCAAACTATCCAAACCCTTTAGTAATCTGTTCCCCTCCTCACCTATGGTGGCACTGCACCAAGAACTTCTGAAGGAAACAACACAAAATCCTCTGAAGATACTTGCCACTACTTTCTTCTTCACAAAATGGAGTAGCGTCAGATTTTAGTAGCTGTAGGATTTCTCTTTTATTTTTGGTAAAAGTCCAAAGCCATTTCTTCTTCTAGAGTTACTGTCACATTTGTTTTAGTTCTATTTACCCAGAATGCCCTGCGTTATAGTCCACTTCCTGCTTTTGGAGCAGCCTCTGGTCCTCTTTTATACACATATGCATTTGAACTGTGCCAGAGGTTACTTCAACCTGGACTGACAACCTCCATGCAGAGCCTGCTGACATACAGCATCACAGTACAGCATAGCAGCTGTTCTGTTACAGACAGGTTGAGGCTCCAGAGGGCCCTAGAGGATCATTGACTGCACTCTCCCTTCTCTGGTGGAAACTTACTCCTCTTGCCTCCTCAGTAAAGCTAAAGCCATCACCAAAGACAACTCTCAGCCTGTCTTCAACCTGTTTGACCTGCTGCCCTCAAAGAGGAGTTACAGGTGGATCAGAACAAAAACAGACTCAAAAACAGCTTCTTCCTTTTATGAAATCATGTATTCTAAACCGATAAACCAAAAACATGCACGCACACGGAGCAGAAAATCAGCCGACACAAAGAAATCAGACTTTACTTTCTTTATTCTTTTTTAGCACTAAAAAAAGGAGACGCTTACCCTCACAGACTAGAAGTGAATGTGACAGAGTCTGTACAGCAGATCAAAAAAACGGGAAGATTCGTTGCTTATGATCTAAGAACACACCCAGTGGTCATCCGATGTTTTGCATCACCTAAGTTTCTATTTCCTTGGAGATGGGAGTGAGAAGATGATTCAGTTTCTGTATCTGTTACAAATACAAAGGCATGAAAGCATGAGAACGCAATGTGTGTAAAAGCATATGTGTGTGACCTTGATAAGCGTCACAACATTCCCAAAAGCCGTTAACACCCTGAACGCTCACATGCACTAATTATATGGTGATTACATGTGTATGTGTGTATTTCAATCTTTAATTGATTTAATATTTTCATATTTCTATTTATATTGTATATATTTCCTACATTGTTTGCACTGTTTTGGATCTGGCAAGCAATAGATTCTAATTCTATTGAATTAGAATCTATTGAATTAGAATCTAATTCTAATTCAATTAGGATTGAATTAGAGTTCTAATTGAATTCTAATTCTAGGATTAGAATTAGTTGGTTTTTAGGTGGACCTAAAAGACTTGATGCTGACCAAAAAAGACTTTAGTTTGTTTTGGTCAGCACCATAGTTTGGTTGTGCATTCACACCTAACCAGTCGAACCGGGCTGTTGAGGCAAACAAACTAGAGTTTGATTAAAGTGGACTAAACAGGATTTGTTTGAATGCACCCTAAAAAACCTTTTGAAAATAACACAATTTAAGCAGATATCAAAAATATTTTTCATTATCCCACATTTGTTTTTTTTTGTTTTTTTTTATTAGTCTGGTGTGATGAGTTTTCATTAGCTGTTAGTAGAAAGTCATGATTAGGAGAAATAAAGATATTAAAACAAGTTTTTATCCAATTAATCTATATAATGTGTTTGACTTGGTTATGGAGTTATTAATTATTAATAGACTTTTAGACTGTTGATTAATTAAATTGGTTTGTCATTGTAAAAATGAAACATCATACAATAAATGTTGGCTGCTGTTCTCTAGATAAAAAATAAAGAGAGAGACTAATACAAAAAATAGCCTGCACCTGCACTCCAGTCACATCATGTCATGACATCTGATTGTCCCTTGGTAGAAGTTGACTTAAGACTTTATTGGATTATAGATGTCAAAACAAATAAGGTCAGATTGTGATAGCATTCAGCATGGTGATGGCTAAGGCTAACTGTTTCTAAGTCTGTGGGTTTTTAGTCTTTGTAGATCTGAAATGTCCGCATGAAGGCAGGCGTTCCAGCAGTACCTGCCCTGATGTATCCTGAAAGATTTTCTTGATGCTCCTGAAACACCACAAACTCTGGAGGTATTGGTAGAGAAGATCCCAACTTAATCACCTAGTGATAGAAGCCACTGAAGATCTACGCAAAGAGACAGTCCATTGGGACAACAGCCGTGTCTCAAGGACGTTACCTTTGCTGAGAGAAGGCTGTGGTTAAGGCTACTGCTTGTGACCTTCAATAAACACACTACTTCCATTAAATGCTGAGAAATGCAATTTGTTAGGCAAAGACCAGTGATGCACCTTTACTCCACAAAAGTAAATCACACAAACATATTTTTTGTAATGGTGGTGATATGGCAAAAAATATATCACAATGTTCTAACAGGAAAATTATTTTTATTTGATATTTTCTGTATGTAAAACCAGAAACCTTGAAGGCACAAGAAGGAGTATTCAGGCTGAAGGAGCAGCTGACATTTCACTAGTTACAACTCTGGATATTTAGTCTTAAAACATTTAATTTAGTTTGAAAACTGAAGGCACTTGTTAGAAGTGCCTTGCAAAAACTGGCTTATGCTTCTGTGCAAAATATTCTGTTTAGACATTTAAATTCTTAACTATCTAATATCACAATGTCCTCCACAACCATAGAGGATGTGTATTCAACTGCAGCTAGAAAGGTTAAGCAGATCAAATCCTTTATCAAGTCGGTTTGAAATTGTTACTGGGCTTTGTGTTTGTTTTGGTGCAGGGGAAGCTGACTGCGAGTGCTGTGGGTCAGATAGTTGGACTCCAATCTGAGGAGATCAAACTGATTGCCTCGGAGTATGCTGGAAAGGTCAGCAAAGCATTATACACATGTTGCACACAGCCAGCATTCTGCTTCTATTCTGGAAGATCACCAGCTCTATGGAATAAGAAGTAACAATGGAGGACATGACCACATTTTGTGATTATGGAGTTGAGCTTTGTGCTCATATTTCATCTTTCTGTGTATCACGTTGCAGCAGTTGAAACATTCTTCAGAGGAGCGATCAGAACGCTTCGGTCCAGTGCAGCAGCACCGCCGGGCCGTCGCCTCACTGGACAAACGGATCCAACAAAAAGCCAAGCAGTTGAAGGAGGTCAGTGCTGCACTTCCTGGCATTTCACATGTAAACTGTGTCTTTCTCGCTAGCATCTGTAGATGCAAGCCAGTGAAATTATTGCAACCTGCTCACAAAGAATGCAAGTTTACAGCATCTTCCTGCTGAGTCTTTGCTTCACTGTAAGCTAGAGCCTGGCACCTTTAAAAATAAACAGAAAACTGTTAGTGGTCTTTATCTAACAGTAATTTGACAGGAAGGGAAAGTCATGCAGCGAAGGAACCGAGAACGGCAGTGGAAGTCGGGACGGCCGGGTTGAGGTCTGCAGCCTCTGTATACGAGGCGCCGCTCTAACCTCTGGGCTACACAACTTTATTTATTTGGGTTTGAGTGCGTCATTTGAAAATTTGTACCATTAGGTAGACGTTTTATTCAACTGGGTTTACAGAATCAGTTGCAAACTCTACGTGGTATTTAAGTATGAAGTGCACTTTATGCTGATGTATTTTAAGTTCTACAGAGTTTTTTTTTCTCCCAACAACTTTATTTTTGGCTACAGACTACATAAGTCTTTCCCCTTATGAAGAGAGCAGACTGCATAAGAACCTAAACTCACATTTTCTGTCCTGACAGCTCAAAGTAAAGCATGCAGAGGTGAAAGCCCGCAATGAAGAAGCAAAGAGGAGTCTGCTGGAGGTAACTACTCCTGGGCATTTTTATCCAGATATTTCAATTTATGTTGTCTGTGTAGCAATGGTGATAACTGATTCTTGCTATGAGTGCCCAGGGTAACTACAAATAGATGTTTTGATTTGTTTTGTAACAATTGGTTTCCAACAGGGATTGACTTATTGTGAAACAATCTGTATTACTGCAGCTGTGTGTTTTATATAGGATGGAGCCATGTTTAATATCATGGTCAGAAATGGACCATAATTTCAACTTAAAGTTGACAGTGTTTCATTTGAACAGAAACAAAATCTCAGTGGAAATTCAATGCTGCAGTGGAGCTTGTCGTTTTTTTCCTGGTATATTTTGGCCAAGCTACTCCTCAGTCAGAAGTACCTCTTGAATTTCAACTTCCGTTCTGGTCAAGTTTGAAAGATTCATAACTAGTTTCTTGGACAGCCAGCTGCTCACTAACAGAATCAGAAGAGCCTCCTGAAAGTTTAAGGGCTTTGTGTGAAAACTGCTTCCATTTCACTACCAAATGAGAGCAGACAAGTTAATTGGGGTACTTTACAGTAACCTTCACAAGTCACTTGTATTTAAATAAGAGGGAAAAACAAATGCCTGCCAATGTCATTGTTTTGAGCAATTTGTGTGTTGAGATAGATTTGAATGGAAATGTAAAAGAACTAAGATGGGGCCCCAACATTGATATCTGCGAAACACTTTTTTGCTAAATGAAAAGATCCTCCTTCTGTTGCCCATTTACAAAGGATTCAAAGATTTGAACAGTTTTCATGTATCTTTAAAATACGTTCCTCTTTAAATAAGACAACAAATGCAGATTTCCAAACAGTAGGAAACTCATCAAAAAATCTAAAAGGCATTTGTATGTTTTGTAGACTGGTTTGTCAAAATTTGAAAAATCAGTTTGTCAAATTTGTTGAAGTACTGATTTGTTAAAGTACTTGTGCTTTGGTCTTGTCAGATTGACATTAAGCCATCAGACACGGGCTGCAACCAGTTTAGTTTAAGTTTCCTTTCAATTTCATTACAATTTATTTTTACTAAGAGCTACATTAATATTGCAAGAGCCTCATCTGTGGTTGAGGGAGGTCAGTAACAACTGAGGATAATTAGCTGTCTGTGTCAGCTGCCTGCAGCTCTCTGCAGATTATTGAGTCACCCAGACATGATCCTGACTCTCTCCATTGCAGCTCCTACTCCTTCAATCTCTCCCTCCGGTCACGGTAAGTGCATCCCCGTGCAGCACCAGGGTGACGGGAAAGGGCTTCGACATTAGTGGTCTTCGTTCCAGCCTTATGGACAACTGAGAAGTTGTAGGACTGCAGCTTGTCCAGCCACTGGACCACCTGACCCTCAGGTTCTTTAAAAGACACCAGCCATTGGGGAGCAGAGTGGTCAGTCCTTAAAATGAAAGGCAGGCCACACAAGTAGTACTTAAAAAGGCGCAGAGAAAGTACCACTGCCAGCAGCTCCCACCTTGTCACGCAGTAGCGCTTCTCTGCTTTGTTGAAGGCCCTGCATTGCTGGGCCCTCTTCCCCCAACTGGGAAAGGACACCCCTGACCCCCACATTACTTGCATTCGTGTCAAGAATGAAGGGGGTAGAAAGGTCAACAGGAGCGAGTACTGGGGCCTCAGTCAGAGCTTGCCGCAGACAGTCAAATGCTCCCTGGCACTGTTCAGTCCACACGTCTCTGTCTCGGTTCTTCTGGAAGAGTTGGAACAGGGGAGCCACTATACTTGCAAACCCCCACACAAACCTTTGGTAATAAGAAGCCATCCGCAGGAAACTTAAGATCTCTGATTTGCGGGGATTGGCCTCTCTGCCACCATCTTTACTTTTACATTGTGCTGATTCCCTCCCTTCCAACCCGGTGACCCAGAAATGTCACTTCTTGTTGCATGAAATTACATTTATCTGGATGGAGTCTCAGGTCTGCTGCTCTAATTCTCTCCAGTACCCGACAGAGTGAGCCTAGGGCCGTAGCAAAAGGTGTCATGGACCAGTATGTCGTCCATATACACTAAGCACTCTTGGCGAGGGATGTCAGCCAGAACCCGGTCCATCAGCCTGGAAAAGGTGGCAGGTGCAATGCACAGCCCAAATGAGAACACTTTAAACCGCCAAAGTCCCCGTCCTGTGCAAAAAGCAGTCTTTGGTCTGGCACTGGTTGATAGGGGAACTTGGTAATAACCGCTGCAAAGATCCAGATACGAGAACCAGTTGGAGCCTGACACCAGGTCCAGTGACTCATCGACCCTTGGCAGTGGATATCAATCTTTTTCTGTCACCCCATTCAGCGGCCTGTAATCAGCACACAGGCGCCACGCTCCATTCTGTTTGGGCTCCATGACAACAGCAGCCGCCCAGGGTTTGTCTGAAGGCTCAATAATGCTAGCCTGTCACATGTCCAACACTGCCAAGTCACATGCTTCCTGTTGGACCAGAGGGAGCTGGCGGCGCCAACATTTTATTGGGGGTGCATCTCCCATCAGAATGTCATGCTCCACCAACCTAGTACACCCCACCTGGTCTTCATTTAGAGCAAAGCGGTTTAAAGTCCACGAGCAGCTGCCACAGTTGTTCTTGCTGCTGTGTCCAAACCCCTACAGTTCTCTGCCCAGATCCACAACACCGGGTGCCTGGTTGTGGAACTGGAGACTGCAGCCACAGCTCTTTCGGATTCGACCCATGAGATGGAGCAGCATATATCAGCCATGAAACAAGAGCTGGTACGTTGAAAAATTGCTGTGAGGACCTGAAGGCCAGATCTTCGTCTTATGGGAGTAAAAGTGGGTTGTGAAGATGGAAAGCTTGTGACAAGTTTCGTGGCTGAACTTTTGAAAGAGACATTACAACTTGCTTCAACTTCGCTGTTGGACTGGGCACGTCGCACTCTATGCAGCAAGCCAGACGATGGGAATGTGCCTCCACAAGCTATCAAGATCAAATGCCACTATTTCAATTAAGAAGGAGGCTATTTCAAAGAAGGCAACAGAAATCAAACAACACACCATTAAGGACGATGACAAGATTTTGCTACTCCCTGATTACGCCATGCCTGCCAGCAAGCAAAGTGCAGCTTTTAACGAGGTTGGCTCTCTCCTGTGGGGGTTTGAATGCCTTCGGTATGACCTTCTGACTATCCTGGAGGGTGAAAAGTATTACTTTAAAGACCCTTTAAAAGCCTTTCAACACAGGTGTTGGGGCTACTTATTTTTATTTCTTTATCCATTTGAATTTTGTTAGTTTGTTCTTAAATTTATATTTTTTGAATTATTTACATATTTTATTTCAGGTTAATAATTGTTGATTCTATTTATCTTTTGCTTGATTATTTTTCTTTATTTTTTTGAAGTAAGACAGGAAGAAATGTGGGTCAGTCCACTTTCTATAAGTACAGGGGCCTGGTAAAGGACCATCAGGTATTTGGGTTTGGGCCCTGTGGTTATCAGAGAAAGAGAGGTAGCATGAGAACAAAGGAAAGTTTGAATACTGTAATTGTTTGCTGAAATAGGAAAGTAAATCATCCAGAACAATTAACTGGATCAGAAATGAACAAGTTTAGACATTGAACCTACGTACAGAAAATTGACCCCAATGCCTTAGTAGTGGCTTGATGGAACTTTTATTGTTTGGTTTGACAAACAATCGACATTATACCAGGGAAATGAGTTTCGTCTTGACCGGATTAGCATGACTGCTATACAGTTGAAGGTAATATGTAATTACATATTACTTGATGTAATATGTCAAGTATTATGACATATTATATGTCATAATATGTCATAATTATGACATATTATGTATTATGACATATTATATGTCATAATACTTGTGTGCCATATATGTTTTTGCAAAGGATAGACCTTGAAAGTTACCTCTGAGGCTCGTTGTCATACCGCTGGGTTAACAGGGTTTTGTTTTTCTCTCAGTCAATAAGGATCCTGTCTGTCATGGTAAGCTGATACACTTTTAGGTGTAGAATCTGTAAATACTGGGACTTTGCAGGAAGCACACAAGGAGCCTCCCTTTCTCTTCACCTTTTCTCTCCCTTGATTCTTGAGATTTAATGTTTTAAGTTGGAACTGTTTCAGAGGTACATGAGTATGTCAGTTGTGTACCAAGAGTTATGGAGTTTTAGAATGTTTGGGATTTTTGGTTTGCTTAATTCCACACATCCCATGTTATTGTAGCGATTCTGTGTTTTAGTTTTGCTGGGCTATATATAGTTATGTGTATTTGTTATAAGCAGTGATGTCAGTAATGTGTTACTGACATTGGACCACTTTTTTCAGAAACTGATAACTACTGGAAAAATTTGAACTACTGGGTATTTCAAATCCAGTAGTCAGAATGGAATTACTTATCGAAATCACTTTGCGTTACTCCGTTACTGTTTTCTTTTGTAATTTAATTGTATTTACGCGTCTTGTCGAGTGATCGCCATTTTTATGAGTCAGCGTCAGCAGCGACAGAAATGTAAACGATGGAGGGAGATGCGCATTTTGTTGGTGGAAAAACAGAAACTTTTGAATTTTTGTCACCAAGTCCAATTATTATAAGCGGCCATGGGCTTGTTTTTTTTTAAGTCTCTAGCAAATTTAATGAATTGCAGGCTGTGCTTTTGGCGTCGGTTATGAACATGAAGTTGCTCCTTTGGGAAATGAGCAGAGACACATAATAAATCCCAGAATGTGTCTGACATCCAATTAGCACCTCATCTTGGCCGCTAGCCTTATCTTCCTGAGGAGTTTGGGGGCTTACGATGTTTAGGTATGTTGCTGGTGTATGCCTACCTTAACTCCTTTAAGATAAAATGCTCTTAGCATGATGCAAAACCAGTGCTAAAATTGTCTTTTCATGCCAAATTTGAGGATTCAGTCAGAGCTCGGCTCAACGCGTCCTTACATGGCTCTGATCGAACCGGAAGTTCCAACATTTACCTTGTTACACTCACTTACACTTCTTCACATTCTAAATTCACTTGGTAGAACCCAACTAGTTAATGTGCAGTTCGGTTCTACCCCAGGTAGTGAGCTTTTCCATAATTCTCTGGTCCTCACTATTGCTGGTGGGACGTGAGCAGCAGCAGCTGTGCTCAATTCTCTGCTGATGTTTACAGCAGCACTCAGCAATGGAGAACCTCCACGTTCTGTTTCTGATGGATTCAAAGAAACCCAGATATTTCAACAGAAACTGATTAATCAGTTTATTATTTTTGCTATACACATAAAGATAATTACATTCTGGCACTTAAATTTTTTAAATATGCGATTACATTTTCTAAACATAGCTTTTTTTATTGGTTTTATTTTTCTTTGCTTGAGGAAAAGGTGCTTACATAAAACAGTTGTGAAACTATGACATGTGTTTTAACATGGAGGCTGAAGAAACTTTCCTAACATTTGAGGACTTTACAATTTACCTCATTTTACTTTACTTGATGTGTAGTTCCTTAGTGAGTAAAACTTGAGCCTGATGCTTCATTTATCTCCAACATCATCCTTATCAGCAATAAAATGGAAGAAAAAGCAACGTATTCACGAGTCAGCAATTATCAAAAAAGAGAGAGAGAGAAGGAGATGGAGGTCAAAAGACTGTTTGGCTCCACGCCCCATATTGTTGGTCTGGAACTTTCTTTTCTCTTAGTCCCACCCACATCACAAAGCTCGCAAAAATAAGTTAGCAACGTTAATTAAACAGATTACTTCAGTTATGCTAACAATCTTTACAAAATTCTGTTTACATTATGTATTTTGGTGATTGGTTACAAAATTACCTTTAGCCAGCTCTTATTAAAGTTGTTTGTAGTGAATACAATGCATTTGGTAGAAACATTTTGGTAAAGCACAAAAATGTTTAGTAGTCTGACAGTGTACTTTGACAAACTATAGAGTTGATATTTTCCATACCAAATTCAATTAAAGTTTGCCTTTTTAGTGGGTACTCCAGCTGCCCGACCATCACGTCACATCTTATAGTGAGGTGGCATACATTACAAAACCAAAGAAAAAGTGGCCCTTTTTACAATACTGATTTAATGTGACAATAAAATAAAACATGCTGGGCTATTAGTCCCAAAATACACTGCATTGAGCCACTTCAAGTTTCTTCCATCCATCCCATTTCCACTTATTTTATAAGGTCTTCCACCTTCTAGTACCTATAACCTTTTCAACATGTCTGCTCTTCCATCTTATATTGTCAAGTCTCCAAAATATGTTTCACTGTCTCTTTTTCGTTAATTCTCCCAGCCTCCCACACCATGGTGTGGCTCTTCCCTATTGAGTATAATGTTCTATTTAAATTCATGTAATCTGTCACCTGCTTCTTTCTGCCCACATCACATCTTGTAACCTCCTCCAACTTGTAAATACACCCAATTTACTTTGCTGTCTACCGTTTTCTATAATCATCTATTGTTTCTATTGTTTTCTATTTCTGCCATGATTATCCTCTTATACCACCACCTTGCCTACTTTGTCTGCCATTTCAGTCCCACCCTTGAGCCCATATAGCAGGCATCCTCAATTTCAGTCGTCAAGGCCTTGTGTCCAAAAACCTCTACATGTGTCTCCCAAAACAACAATTAACTCTTCAGTATGCAGTGAAGTTTTCCAGAGTCTTGCTAATAACTAGATTGTTTGACTCAGGCTGAAGTGGGGACACGTGTAAAAGTTGCAGGACACTGGCCCTCTAGGACTGGAAGTGATGACCCCTGCCATACAGACATCCAGGCTTAGAGTCAGTGGGTTTTTTTTAAGGAGTTCTCCAGTCTATTGGTGAAAGGAGCTGCTGTTCCACTGGGTTAGGGATAGGGTTAGGGTACGTTCCGGGCGAGACGCAGCCTGTCATGATTAGACAGGACAAACCACCATGCATACACACACTCACACCTAGGGAGAATTTGGAATTGTGGGAGGAAACTGGAGTACCCGGAGAGAACCCACGCATGTGCAGGGAGAAAGACCCTGGGCCGGGAATCTAACCCAGGACCTTCTTGCAGCAAGACAACAAGTGCGCCACAACCATTGCCCCCTAAATGGGGGTAATGGTTGTAAATCTTTTGAATAAATTTGAACTAATAAAGAAATACAATAAACTCAAAAGTCAAAGCGAAACTTTTAAAAACACGGTTCATCATTAAAGAATAAAATAGTTTGAAAATGAATACATCTCTGCCTTACAATAAGTTTTGTTTTTTTATTGTAAATACAGTTCAAATTTTGATTTTCTGTATTTAAGTTTATTTCAAAAAGGTTGTTTTTTTTGTCTGTCAGCTTGCATACAGAGCCTGTTTACATACAAGTTCTGTATGTAAACAGAGCTTGATAAACGTATGATCGGTATAGGTTGGCATATATATGAGAGTTTATCATACATGTGAGAGTTTGATGGTGTTTGTGAGAGTGGTTTGTCTTATGAAAGGGAATGGTTGTGTTTGTATGAGAGTATATGTAGATAGTTTTGTCCCATGGGGCCTCACTGATCAGCATGATCTTTTGGGCGATGCTCATATGTACTTCAAAATTAGTAAAACTTGACGGTCAAATTGATCTTTTGATTGTTATCCAGCAATTTTAACCTACCTTAAAGTACCTAGTCAGAGCTAAGTAGTTTGTTTTTTCCCCCCCCAACATTAATTTTGAAAATACAAACCTAAATGTGTTCCTATATCTGTTTCAAGGCTACAGAACACTCAATAAAACTGGAGACTGAGATGAAGTCACTAGAAGACATGGAGGAGCAAGCAGACAGTGGGTGAGCCATCTTATTTCTATCATACTGAACTATACAGTTATCTCATCACAAAGTTGATCACTGGCAGCAGCGGTCAGATTTTTAACGGAACATGAACATGCACACACAGGAAGACAGAGCTGGACTTGAATTAATAGCAGGTTTGGAACACAGGGCCCTGGACTAGTGGCAGAAGTAATATCATTTTTGTCAACAGTCTGATGGAGAAGCTCAGGGCTTTGGTGACGATGAATGAGAACCTGAAGCAACAAGAGCAGCAGTTTCGGACACACTGCAGAGTGAGCACATAAACCAGCAGTCCTGATGGGATTTGTTTCCCCTCAATCTTAAAATGGTCTTTAATATGTTTTGATGTTATTTACTAAAATCTGCTTTATATACAGGAAGAGATGGTCCGTCTGCAGCAGAACATTGAAGAACAGAAGTCAGCATCAGGACAGGACACAGAGGAGGAGCAGGTGCATGTCCAGCTGCACTAATATATGTAGTATTATATTAATTAGAATGTTTATTTCCAAAAACCATGTCAACCCACAGTGTTAAATGAGGCCTTTTCTTTTCTCAGGAGAGGAGGCAGCTAATAGACCAACAGTACAATTCAGATAGAGAGAAGCTGCAAAAAGTCCGCCTGCTCATGGTAACCACTTCTCTAATATTACACACAGAGTGGAGTTCTCTCTCTAAGCAGTGCAGCATTCTCACCATTAGTAGCACTTTATTATTGACCCCAAAGAAAAATTTCTCATTGAGTTAGGTGAAAAACATTCAAACACTATCACAGATTCAATCACTGTCTAATTGTAATCCAAGCAGAAAAGGACACTCAGGAGAAAGCATCAATACAAAAACCATTGAAGCATCAGACTGAAATGACATCGCATTCAGAGCTAATTGTATGTTAAAATTTAAGAGACTGGCACGCCCTGCTAAGGCAGCACAGAGTGGAGCATGCTCTCTGCAAACTGCAGCTAGTAGAGCACACCCTGCTGCTGGCGGGGGAGTGGAGCGCTCTGTTGCTTAGGTGGAGGGAAGCACTTTATCTAGGTAGCAAGAAGAAGTGTGCCTCTTTATGCAGTATTCATTTGGAATTTTGTGTTCATAAATTTTCATGTTTGGATAAGAAGAATACTGTTTTCCTTCTTTCACTTTCTAAAAGACAAAAATGTAGAGATGGTTAGTATGCACTGTAATGTTTCTATTTAAATTAGTTGCTTTTTATTTGATTTGCCAGATCATACCTTGATTTCAACATTTTACCCATTTGTTTTTTTAAATTACTGACTTAATTACAAAAAATAATTTAAATTCAATTACAGGTCAATTTTAATTGATCCTAGTTATCAAACAGTTTATTATGCTTAAATAATTGTTCAAAGTAGATTAAAAACTCTCTAAGGAAACCCAGCAGATAACATAGTCATGACCTGCAGCATTCACTTCTCCTGGACGAGCATGTTGCGACAATCGTTTGCGTTGTCATTTACTTTACAGCAATCCCTCATTCAGAGCATGCATGTAGCAATGGTGGAAAGAAAAAAACTCCCCTAACAGGAAGAAACCTCCAGCAGAACCAGAACCTGGCTCAGTACACGTGGCCATATGCCTCAACTGACTGGAGATTTGAGAAGACAGAGCAGAATGCACAAGAAGAAACAAATGAACTGATGTAGGATGATTTTTTTTAAACTTTCTTTGTTATTGTTGCAGTTTTAGAAATATGCATACATTGAACATCGATGCCCCCATGAACAACAATTACAGAGCATCTAGTTGGACAAGAGCAATTAAATGATAATGAAAAAACAACATAAAACTCAAAAAATTAATAGCAGGGGAGAGAGAACAATTAGTTGACATTATGCTGTTATGCTGCTGATAACAGCATAATGTCAAAAAGTTAACAGGACTTCTGCCTTCAAGTCTGATCTGTGGAAGTACAATCTACTTTTGGTTATTGGTCAAGGCATTGGTAAATGGCTTGTACTTGAAAGGTGCCCAGAGGACCCCAAAATTAGTTATTCACCCTCACACTCTGATGGTGGCAAGCTGCAGTCTGTGATGCTGCCATGTGCTGACGGGCCTTCTGACCCCCACCAGCAGGCAAGATGGATGAAGGGTCTTGCCAAGGACACTTCATCCACAGAGCGGGAATCGAACCAGCTTCACCACCATTGTCCCAACTAAGTTCTAATCAAGCTTTAGACACAATTATAAACATATTTTCTGTCAACCAACTGCCACCAGACTGCTTTTTCTCTCCTCAGGCTCGCAGGAACCGTGAGATCGCAATCTTGCAGAGGAAGATCGATGAGGTACCGAGCCGGGCGGAGCTGACCCAGTACCAGAAGAGATTTATTGAACTCTACAGCCAAGGTGGGTTCCTTTTCTATATCTGATATAGTTACATAATTTCTTCATGCGGATCTGTTTCTGTAAAATGTTTATTAATCTTGTCTTCCAGTTTCTGCTACCCACAAAGAGACCAAGCAGTTCTTCACTCTCTATAACACCTTAGATGATAAGAAGGTCTACCTCGAGAAGGAGGTAGGGTATCACAGCAGTCTGTGGCACCAAAATTGAATCTCAAATTGAATTCTGCCTGTAACAGTGATTTGGTAAACATGTTCAAAACATCACTGAAGAATAATAATCTCATTTAGGTAAATCTGCTGAATTCAATTCATGACAACTTTCAACAGTAAGTAAAAAATATATTGTTGAAAATGAAATCGTAATATACAGTTTTGATTGAAAGGAGAATGCAGCTTTTGTTTTTCACCATCACTGATGTTTATTCTGTAACTAAGTTTTAAATGGCTCTGCTGTCTTCCAGAGCTATGTCGTCTGCAGCTGCCAGGGATCAGTTCCTCAGACAGATGGAGCAGATAGTGGAGGGGATCAAACAGAGTCGCATCAAGGTACAGGTGTTGCTGCAACTGGGTCATTGGTGTTATAAGACATTACCTCCATCTATTGGCCTGCATCACTAACAGATGCTTCTCCTACCTGTTTGCCTTTTCAGATGGAGAAGAAGAAACAAGAAAACAAAATGAGAAGAGATCAGTTGAATGATGAATACCTGGAGCTGCTTGACAAGCAAAGGCTCTACTTCAAGACTGTTAAAGATTTTAAAGAGGTAAGAAAGTCTTATTTTAAGTAACTTTTGAATCAGTGGCCCCCAACCCCCGGGCAGTAGACCTGTACTGGTCCATAGACCAATTAGTTCCGGGCCGCTCAAGAAATAATTAAATATTTTTGTTTTATGTATTATCTGAGTCTAGAGGATCTTTTATTTTGAAAATCATTTAACCAGATTCTCTCGGTTAAGTCTTGCGCCAATATTGAGCCACAAGCAGCGAAATGAGTCAGAAACAGATCTTTGAAAAATTTCTTTGCGAAGGGGAAAAGGCCCAGAGAAGAGACAGGAGAATGGATTTAGCCCAGACCGGTCAGTGATCCCACATTCCAAGCCCGCTGTAAATAATATGTGGTGACCAGCTCACTGATGAGGCAGTAAAGCTTCAAACTGCTTCGCCACGTAGAGACCAAGCACCCTGTGCATAAGCAACACTTCGGGTGTTATTGTTTTGAATGACAACTTTGAATGCAATGAATTAAAGTTGCAAGCAGCTCTCACAGCTCAGTGCCACTCTGGCCTGAGCTCACAGCTCTGGCACCCTCGGTCACCACCACATCCCTAACATTTTCACGCCAATCCCACACCTGCCTAATAGATGGTGAATTCGGTGAACCTTCTAAATTACATTCAGTCCAACCTTTCAGACAGGAGTTGCTGTCACTTCCTGTTTTGTGGCTACGCATTGGTGAGGACTTGCTATACGATTTTGAACATTTGGTTATTCAAGGCATAGTGGATATTTTCAGTTAAAGTGAAGGCAGAGGTAATTAAGGTCAAACAAAGGGCATGCACTGGCTTGTGTAATAATCTGGAGAGTAAGGAGTGAGAGAAGAAGAAACAAGAAATACAGGCTGGTGAGTCAGAGATGGAGATGGGAAGGAAGTCCAACAGGTTAGGAACTCTACTGACAGATGCAAAAAGTGTGATAAGAAGACTGGAAGGAGTACTTCGAAAAGTAAATCAATGAAGAAAATCAGAGAGAACAAAGAGGAGAAGAAGCTGCTCCTGTAGATCAGGAAGTAGCAAAGAGTATAAAGATGAAGAAAGGAAGGCATTGAAACAGTCCATATAATATACTTGTAAAGGGTATGGAAGTGTCTAGGAGAGCCAGCAGTAGAGTTTTTGACAAGGCTGTTCAATGAAATCCTAGAGAGTGAGAGGATGCCTGAAGAATGGAAGAGATGTGTACTGATGCCAATTTTCAAGAACAAGGGAGATGATCAATGTTGTGGCAACTCCAGAGGTATAAAGTTGATGAGTCATTCAATGAAGTTATGGGAAAGAATTGTTAAAGCCAGACTGAGGTCAGAAGTGGATATCTGTGAGCAGCAGTATGGTTTCATACTGCTGCTCAAGAGGAGGATTCGGCATCATGTTGCTCTGTCATGTTGATGGAAAAGTACAGAGAATGTCAGAGGGACCTGCATTGTGTTTTTGTAGATCTAGAGAAAGCATATGTCATTAGTGGTGAAGGAGATGTATGAGAGCTGTAAAACTGTGGTGAGGTGTGCTGTAGGAATGTCAGAGGAGTTCAAGGTGACAGTGGGACTTCTCCAAGGATCAGCTCTGAGCCCTTTCCTGTTAGCTGTGGTGATGGACAGGTCCCCCCGGAAGGGAGAGAAATGAAGGTTGGCCATAGCAAGATGTGTGTGTAGGTGTGTGAGCGAGACGGACCCAAGTGGAGACATGATGCTACAGGGAACAGAAATAAAAAGATAAGGAGATATGGCTGTTGGAGTTCAGATTACATAATTTACACATTAAGCAGTACACAGTAAGCCCAACAGAATAAACCTACATAGATACAAATAAGGTGATGAACAAATCAAGGGAGCATAGTGGAGTCAAATTGGATTCTATTGGCCTCTTCAGAGATTAATAAAGGTCATTAATATCAGATGACACATTTGATTTCGAGGAAACTGCATGCAAATGGCAATGAATTGGAATTCACCATTCTGCCACACCCATGTTTCAGCCATCAGCCAATGTCAAGAGGAGGATTCGGCATCATGTTGCTCTGTCATCAGAAACAGTTGAAATCTTGTTTGAATCAAAAAGTAAGAGGAAGATAACAAGCAGATAGACATTTGACTTTGTTCAAAGGGGGTAGAACTAAGATGATACCATGTGAATGTGATGAGTGCTGGTCTGTAATGACACACAAAGTCTCATCCTGCTATGAGATTGTGTGCAAAAAGTTGTTCCACCTTGATGTTTTATGGCACAGGGTCAGATTTTAAGACTTGCTTTGACTTGCTTTCCACATGCTTTGATGTAGAAAACATTTTTTTGATAACTTATTTTTCAATGCCTCAAGACTGTTGAGTGATTATGAAGTCTGCATGAAAAAGTTATTGGAGGAGTTTACTCAGATACAGCATGTACACTGAACAAAAATATAAACGCCCCATATCAAATATAAGAGTTTTCTGAACATTTGAGTTACGTAATATATACAGAAACTCAAAATATATTTTCAGTAATTACTGATCTTCATATTGGAATTGATAGCATCGTGGTATGGCCATTTGTAGCGGATTTGACGGTCCTGTGAACATGACGGGGTCAGGTTGAGGAATTTGCCGAGCACGCTTTGTTGTGTACTCAACTCACAACAAAGCGTACCAAAGAACATACTTCTTACTGATGCATTTGCAGACTGCAAAACTGGAATCTTTTTGTATTGATTCCCCAAATTACAGCATCCAAAAAACTTTTCTTGTACAGAAGAATAAATAACTGGATACAGAACAAATCTCAATCACCCCTTCAAATGCCTTTAAAACATTAAGGCATTTGCTCTGAGTATTCCTTTGAGAACAGGAAAAAACGGAAAAAAAAAGTGAGATTTGGGCTGATCAGTGTTCCAGGTGTGCAAAGTTTTTTAAAGTTTTGACTGACATAATCTTTTTTTTTTTTTTTTTCATCACCAGGAGTGCCGCAAAAATGAGATGCTGCTGTCCAAACTGAGAGCAAAAGGAGCTTCCTAACTTTGTTGTCCCAGCTAGCTCTGTGTTTTCCTAAGGTAGCCTGAAGCTTTGATATACATTGATTGAAGTGTGTGGGATCACAGAACATGGTTATTTTAGTTATGCTTCACAGGCCAGAAACCCAGTTTCTTAATGGGTGCCCATCACAGCAGATTTGACCATAAACATGTTATTTGGCTTTAGAACGTTTTCATGGGATCGTCGAGGCCTTTGTAACATAAAGATTACAACATGCTTTGTTGTTGTTTAGCCTGAGCTATTGGTGTATTATAACAAGACTGAGCTAAACACTATTCCTGATACTGTATGCTTTCCCAAAGTCAACAGAAGGTCTTTGACACATGTCTGTTCCTGCTTTAGTGCCTCAGATCCTGTTGTAGCCACTGTTGCAATACAATTACATTATTGTAACTAGCTGTTGATCAATAAAATATTGGAAAACTTGATACCCAAAAGTAAATGTGGTCAATGATGAGTCTATGAAATAAACAGCCGATGGGTTGTGAATGTGTACAATCAAAACTTCAATCTCCACCAGGTGAGTAATGGAAAAAATCTAAATCAATAAACATGTCAAGATTCTGACATTAATGTAATATATTCTTCGGCTTTTCCCTTGAGGGGTCGCTACAGCAAATCATCTGTCTCCATTTAGTCCTTTTCCGTTACACCAACTATCACCACATCCATAAATCTCTTTTGTGGTCTTTTTCTTGGCCTCTTGCCCTATGGCTCCAGCCTCAGCATCCTGATAGTCTACTGATAGTCATTGGTCCTGTCCCAATAATCGCACTTCTTCCTTTGTTCAGGAGCTTTGGTATTACCCACAATTCATTGCTGCAAATGATTTTGAGTTAAAATGCAGATTTATGATGTTTCTTTTTTCCATCTTCATTTAAAATTCAACCAAATTGAATTGGACAGGTTTATGGCACAGCACATATTAGTAATAAAAAAAGTTTGATATGATAAAGTGGAATAGTCACAAACTAAGGAAAATGAAGCAAAATGTTAGAAATGCTAGACAAATTTAAATTCTTTGTTATAAATGTTCTTGGCTCAGCCTTTATAACAATATTACTATTGTTATAAATAACAATTATTAATTATTATTAATAATAATAATAATTATTATTAATATTATTATTATTATTAATAACAATATTATTATTGTTATAAAGGCTGAGCCAAGAACATTTATATAAATGTATGATTACATGCTGCCTGGTCATATTAATGTTAGGGACTACTGACAATAGTTATCAGTAATAATTTACCATGGCAGCTATGATTAATTACTATTATGTGATCAGAAGTTCTTAGTTCAGAGTTTTAAGTTTGATTCTCTTTTGGAGTTTTTCTGTGTGATTCTAAATTGCAACTAGCCAGACTGAGCAGCCTGCAGCCAACTAGTTTCACAGAGCACAACTGATAGCGGTCGCGCTTTCATTTTGTTACAACGTGCACTTGTTACTGAACCAGGTTGGTTTTAGTGAATAAGATGTTGTTTTACACATAATTTTGGGCTAAGAGCAACCTACAACCCATTTTCTACCTTTTCCCTCTCCAGAATCAAACATCACAGCTATTTTACAACCATCAAAGAACTTTGAGGTGACTCAACAATTGAATGTCCACAACATCTTTTAGATTTTTCTTTATGCTGAATATTTATTAGTAAGGCAAATTTGCAAGGGTCAACACAGCTTAATTTCAGTTGCAGAAATAATTAAATAAGTAAAATCAATCATCTATCTTTCTCTAACGCTGCTACTGAGAACCATGACAACTGTATAGGGAGAAAAAGTTATGACAATTCCAAGGGCCACTGACCAACAGTGGGCCCTCCACAACTTTAAAAATTTTTTATTTATTTTGTTCATAGAAATGTTAAAAAAATGGGGACCTGTCAATTATAAGAAAAATAATTATACTGTGTTTTCTAAAATTGTTTTTAGCAGTAAAAAATAAATGTTCCCTTCCCTGACCAAAAACAGATTTGTACTGAAGCCCCCTGGATCTGCATGAAGTGGTTCGTTCCTGCTTGACTGTGATGTTTTCAGCAGCAGTCAGTGGAAGACAAGAACTGTGAGTTACTATGCCGCCAAGAAAAATAAGGCAGGTTTTCAAAAAATAGAGAAATAGGGAGAGCAAAAAACAAGTGTCAATTTATAGCCCAGTTTTTCTCAGAGAGGTGAGTAGACTGTGTGAGATTATCAATCATTTAGCATAATTAGCTTAGCCACAGACGGGGACACCACCAGGAATCTTGGACCCCATGACAAAAGATTTAATTGCCCCCCCCACGCAGCTGCTGTTACAATTTCTTGAGTCTATCTGACCCATCAAAAGCATCACAATTTTAAAGACTTGCAACTGCCTTGCTTTCTTTGGTCCAATACAGAGACTAACACAATATTCACTAGTGAATTTTACATGCAACAGTCTGCATACTACATACAAATAGGTTGCTTAAATTTTTTTTATTAGTTTTAGCTTATTGAAATGTCTCTCCCCACCATGTTGTCACAGGCGACATGCAAAATATTCATACAGCAATCCAGACTTCTCAAAAAATGCTATGCTGTTGTATTTTGTTCAAGCTGCAGTATACAACTAATAAAAAATGTTTTTTCCACATTTGTTAAAGCTGGCACCATGTTATGCAGTTTGTTACAAGACAGATGATCTGTGAAAAGATCAATCTCCTCCACCTCCTCCCGGAGCTGCTACTGCATCGTTCTGACCAAAAACAACCAATCAGAACCAGGAGGACGGTCTTAACGCTGTCAATCAATCTCATTCACTCACTGCTAAGTGTGCTAATAAAATAAAGATTGTTTAAATTTCTGAGTAGTAAATCAGTTGTTTTTATTGTGTAAAAAGAGTAGAGAGACAGGAAAAACCCACATCGACTCCCTGGAATGATGCTAACTAGCTCGTCTCCAAACACAGTGTTGCTCACCTTTTTCACTGGGACAAGGGTTAAAGGTTATGATGGTACTGGGGTCAGAGCTGCTGCTGCCTGGCTTGTCTTTTGTTAAGTGTGATAAGAGGTGCAGGGAAAAGTTAAATATATGAATAAGTTGTTAAATTCTTTTTCTAAATAAGAGAATCTCATTTCTCAATCGCAGCCCTTATTTCTAAAAGTAATAAATCAGCAATACTGCCTGAGTCAGTCATTAAAATAAGGTCATTATCTGCTCAAAGTAAAGCTGCTTTAGTACTATGGGCACCTTTAAACCCAGACTGAAATTCCTCATGTACGTTATCTATTAAGGATTTGAGCTGAATAAAAATTAACTTTTCGAGAACCTTAGATAAAACAGGAAGTTTAGATATGGGCCTGAAATTTCTAATATACTTGATTGGGTTTTATAAGGAGTGGTTTTAACCACAGCATGTTTGAGAATTGATGGGACACAACCTAACTGCAATGAGGCATTTATTACCATTAAGATGTAAGGACAAAAATGTCTCTTATCAAACGGGTAGGAAGACTGTTAATTTGATGGCCACAGAGGTCAGTTCAACTAGTGAAATTGGCCGAAAATGATCCAGAGTAGCTCAGCATTGTGGCATTGCATGAGAATCTACATCTGACAGCGTATTTGAGCCTCGAAGAGCTACACATTTTTCACTGAAAAAGCCTCACAAAGTTCAACAGAGGCTAAGGGGCCAGCTAGCAGCACATTTACCTTAAACATATGTTAAGAAAGTATACCAAAATACACTTTTAAAAAAGAATATTATAAGCACGTTTTTAAAAATGTATTTATTTTACATTTTTAATATAATCTTGAGTGGTCAATCATTTTGACCACTCAAAGTGTTTTACAGTAGAGTCACATTTACCCATTCAGGCACACAAACGCTCACACATTTTGTACACCAATACGCAGATCAGTGGGCAATTTGGGGTCAAGTGCCTTGGCCAGGGGCACACCGACATGAGGCAGGAGGAAGCTGGAATCAAACCGACAACGTATTAAAATGTATTTCAGAAAAATACTGCACATTTAAAATATACTTTAATATATATTTTTTCCATCTGCATGTATCAAGCATTTTTTGATGCATTTAGTTTTTCACAGACTTTTATATTGAGTTTGATAAATTATAGCAGTGGAATCTATAGTATTGGGCTTTGAACCCTTGAAGTTATATTTAAAGCATATTAGAACTTGGTCAGCATTGAAATCTTAAAATCCTTCAGAAATTGTTTAAACAGGAATGAGTAATTGCTTTGAAACTGATGAGTCTATATTTGCTTAGCACATAGAGAATGTGAGAGAATGAAGAAAAGTGCACACATTTCTGTTTTTTAAGGCATAAATAATAATAAAAAAGGTCTCATCATTGATTGCCACATTTTGGATGCACTTCAAAGGAGATTTTACTGCACAATTAACTTAAAGTCATTGTTCAGTTAGAAGTTAGAGTGGAAACTTGTTCTTTGCAAGTGTTACTTAAACAGTGTCAGTTTAACACATGAACATTGGCTCTGTGTTTGCATCTCCTCCAGGTTGGCTGAAGATGTTTGCTGTGAGGTGTGGAGTGGTAGGAATCAGAGGATTGAAAAGTGGCTTGTACCTGTGTATGAGTGGGCAAGGACTGGCATATGGAGAGGTACATAGTCTACTGCACACAGCATATTAACATATGTTTCAATTGTGTGTATATACATACACACAAAATTTATATATTTATATATATATATATATATATATATATTATATATATATATATATATATATATATATATATAGGCAATTTCCTGTTATGAGGATATGCAATGTAAATATCCTGGTTGATGATGACTATTTGTATAGTCAGAATATATGAATATATCCTGGATAATGGATTCAGGATCCATTACACAAACACCACTGTAAACATGCTGCTTACCTTTTCTGATCTGGCAATAACAATGTGAGCAATGGTGGTAAATAGGAACTCCTCCCCCTCAGTCTTTGTTGCGCTTGAACAAGGTACAATATCCAGTAGTTCTTCAGTGGATGTTGTAACAAGATTGTTTTTATCACTTTGTATTGTTTTCAGTAATTAAGGATGTGCTGAACTTTTGATGAGCTAAATGTAAAGACCACATTTAGTGTAAAAGTATGTTGACCCCTAAAGGAACTCTAATATTTATATATTAAAATTAAGTCAAATAACAGAAGATTACTTTATTTATTCATTTTGTCTAGGAGCAGTTTTCTGACAACTGTCTGTTCAAGGAAAGTGTAGAAGAAAATCACTACACCACTTACTCTTCTCTGTCCCAGGGCAACTACCTGGCAATTTCCCACAGAGGACAACTCAGGAGGGGCAAATCAGTACTGTGCTCATTTCTTACCAAGGAGAATATGATGTCTATCCATTAGCTTTCCCAAGCTCCTGAACTTATGACAAAGTTGATACTTGTTATTGAATAGCATCCCTGGGTTATTAAATAAGCTATATGCTATATCAAGTCCTGCTCTCAAGCAACTCCACTGACTCCCCATCCATTTCTGCACTGAGTTCAACATCTTCTTGTTAACATTCAAAGCCATCCTTATGTTACTCGTCTTTTTCACATTTAAACACCATCTCACACCCATTATTCCTGTTTTGACTCACTTCTCTGTATGCCACGTGCCCGGCCGTCCACCATGGGTCTCGGGTCTACTCAGCAACTGTAAAAAAAACTGGCTTTCTGAACATCATCATCCCTGAACATTTTCAAATCTCTTCACAAAACTCCTCTGTTCAGATTAGCATATCTCACTTCACCATCACACATCACAACATAAACACTTGTTTGTATTTTATACGTCTTTCTAGCACATTTTAACCTCTGTTCATAATATGCTCTTTTTATTTTATTAATGTAAAATGACCTTGAAAGTCTTGAAAGGTGCTTATAAATAAAATAGATGTTATTATTGTTTTATTTAGATAATCAAAATCAGCAGAACGTGCTACTGAAATAGTAAGGATTCTTTGCGACTCTTTTTTGCAAATATGTTAAAATTTCAATAGTTTTAACATTGTCCTAATAGGCTTTTGGAATGAAAGTGAAAGGATCTCATCCTGCAGTATTTAACTTTGTTGTTTTCATATCTGTTAAATTTTTTTTACTATACCCTGAAAATAGAAGATGAGAAAAAAAATCAAGTCCCTCTGCATCTTCCCTGTGCCCTAATAGAATTTAGAAAAATACACGGCTCCCGAACCAAAACAGCCAATCAGAGGTAGGAGGCGTCTCTTTGCTCTGTCATTCATGGCTGTGTAAAGCACAGCGTGCACCAGTCGTTCTAGTGGAAACTAGCGGTCTGCTGCTGCCGTTTGTTTCTAAAGGCGGAGAAACAAACCAACCTTTTAGGAAATGTCTAATTTCTGGAGTAATACCTGGTCCAGAAACCAAGACAGGTAAACAAAAGAAGACCCGCGACACAAGATAAGATAAAAAGAGAGAATTAGACAGAGTCCGAAAAAAGACGAGGGCAAATATCTATGAGGAGCGCTTCACAGGTGGAGGAAGATAATCTATCAAAGGATTCAAAACCGATCCAGAGTTACAGACTGTATTTGAGAGGGAGATTTTAAACACAAAGACTGAGGATACAGAAAGAGCAATGCCAGGACAAATGGGAAAACTGGACAAATATCACGTCAACGTCACAAGGCTAAGTTTTTGGGTATGAAAGGTTCCCTTGTGTTCTGTGTTATTTAACCCTCCTGTTATGTTCGTTTCTGAGGTACAACCTGCAAAGCCCGGTGGTCGGGGCACCGAGGCGGTCCACCGGTGGTCCACCGTGTTTTTGTATTAAAAGATGTTAATTAGACAAGAAATGTAAAAATATTACTGGGTAATTATATGTTATGGGAAAACAGTGCCAGTGAAATTATATTTAAACCCACAACTAGTCTTAAAACAACAAATCAAGAAATACTATTATAATATCAATTATTTGCACTTCTGGGTAATCCAAATTAAGTCAGTGGCTCCATAAAGACCCCCCAGGGCTTCAGGGACCATAAATGATCATATTTTAACACAAACCACAGATACATAAATGTAACATTTGTTTATTCAGATTATCAGTGCTGCTAAATTTGATTTAGTGGTTTCAGCATAAATAAAAGATTTTAAAGTGTTTAACATTTATATGTAAGATATTAAGGAGCTGGCAAGTTTACTTTGTAAAAGTTCAAAGAACAATATTCATAGTTACATTGTTTGTTACCATAACAACAATCTGATGCTGTGTGTTTAATATTTGAGTTTGAGCTGTTTGTACACAAATACAAATGAGTAAAATGCGATTATAATTTATTGCTTTTTAGGTTGGCCAATTAAACTACTCCCCTTCTCCAAGATTTCACTAAATCTGTTAGAGGTGCTGAGTCAAATTCTGCTCCAGGCCTCATACAGCCTTGGACCGGCCCTGCATGTTGAGTTAAATCCACTGCACTGCACAGAGATGCGCAACAAATGGGAGATTTAATTTAATGCTGCTAATGTGGCTCTAGTAGCTCTTCCATTCCGTGTCTGTTGAGTTTTTAACAAGGGAACACAGAAACTATTTTGGTTAGTCCAGTTTCTCAGATCTCGCGCAGATCTCCACTTAGACACATTAACTCTGTCTAAGTGGAAAAAGAATTTGGTATGGTTTGATGCTTCGTGGAATTGGAAAAATAATAATAAAATAACATAAAACCAGCGTGATGCGTGACTGCAAGGCGAATGCAAAATCTCCTCACTGGAGATTTTTGGAGATCACTGGAGTCCTCATCATGCAGGACTGAACCTGCATGATGAGGTTACCCCTGGTAACCACTTATGCAACCAGTGTTCTGTTTTTCTGTGCTACCCATAAATCCGCCCAAGCTTGTGGTAATGCGCACATCGTTGTTACGTTACGTAAGAAATCAGAAGATTTCTTACAAATACGCCCTATCTGTGGAAGTTTTGTTTCATGTGTTTTATTTTATTGAAGATTACAGTAAGCTTTATTTAATTTATTTTATACCTTTTATATCTGGCTTTCATTAAGCTGCTGTATTACTTCATGTTTTTACTTTACATAACAGACAGCTTGTAAATATATTTATACATGGCTTTAGTTTACCGTTTGCAATGTCATTACAACTGTAAACAAGTCATTGTTTAATCAGGACAAAACTCGTTGTTTTGGACTGTTTTGTCCCTATATTTTAAAATATTTTAGTTTAATTACACTTTTTTATTATTAAACTTTGCTAAGTAGATGGTAGCGATACCATGTGGGATATAAGCTGTGTAATAACCGTGTGATATTAGTGTATATTAATCATATTCTATCATTTCAGGAACACCATGGTGTTCCTGCACAGTTCGGTGGCACATTGTGGCTACGCTGCATTTGATAAAGTCTGTCATACATTGTATTAATGCGCAAAAAATTGTTGCGGTGATCTGTTGTCTGTGTTTAATTTAATTCCAATAAAAACGTATTTCCCCTGTCTGGTACTGTTTTATTCTTACAAACTATATATATTATATGTATATATGTATATATAATATATATATATATATATATATATATATATATATATATATATATATTAAAAGAGTTCCTGAGACAGAAAAAAAGGGAAAAGACAAGAGAATTCATCATGGCAGCGATCACGCCTTCATCTTGTTCCAATTACAGAATATTTTGGCTATTTTCAATTTGTTGTTGTTTGTGTCACTCAGGTGGTGGGGTTTCTTTCTCGTGGTTTTCAGGTAACGGTTGGAAACAACTCCTAATAAAACTTCTCACACCGGTGTTAATCTTGTCTTGTTGTGTGATTCTACTACTTAAAAGGTTAGTAGAAAGTTTAATTAATGTTCATCTCTTGAAGTACACTTTCCTTACATAGAAACCTGATCAGTTCTGTGACCCTACTTCCCTGAGTGATGATTCTGATGACTGGATTTTTTGTCCTCCAAAGATGTTGAAGATAACGTGCAACATTTTTCTTTTTCCTTTTTTTGTCTTTAAGTAGTGTTAATCATTCATATTTTCCTAGCTTACCTATACTGCTTTGCAAATTACAGAAATGTCTATGCTTCACAAAAACAGGTGCCTGTCCTTTCTGCATGCTCTATTATGGTTGATTTAACTTTTTGTTTCATCTGGTAATGTTACTTTTTTCCCTTATTTTTATTATGAATTGTTGTTGTGACGTTGGTTTTAGATTGAGTTATGCAATTAGATATAAGTTTCTCTTAAGCTTAATTTTTGTTTTTTTTTCACACTGATTTTTTTTATTATTCTTTTGTTTGTTGTTTTTGTTACCTGTTTTTTATTGTTTATTATTTTTTCCTCCTTAATTAGCGTCTGTATTACTTTTTTATTGTTTCATGGGTTTTTTATGTCTTCAATCATTGGTGATACCTCCACACTTTTCCTGGGCAGAATATATAGAGGACCGCCTCCCTGGCAAAGAGGGGTTGCAAGATAAGTTTTTCTACCTCACACAGTGATATTGTTATGGGATGGACAAGGTTACTGCCGGTAGGTTTTTCGTATCTTCCGTGTATGTTCCTTTTGTTATGTCTTTTGACTAAGAAGGGGAATGTTGATTAATAATAAATATTATCATATTTATTTATAATCAGAAGAGGGGATTGTGATGGTAAAAACTACAATAAAGTCACATCTGTTGTCATGTCATATGAAATGTTTGTGAACTCTCACCAAAAGAACCATTTGGGTTACATGTACGAGGTTGGAAGGTTGTTTTCCACAGCTGCGTCAGGACCAAACCGTCTTGCTCCTTGTTTTTATTCCTTATCATTGTATAATGACTGACATGTTGTCTCTGACTGGCAGAGCTTTGCATCCAGACTGGCTTGATTATTGATTGTCTTTTGAGCTCTCTGAGTTGTGCACAATTCATGATTGAGTGATTTTACCTGAACAGTGCTTGGAATAGTTTTTTTCCACGACACATAGCATTTTAATAACAAGTGAAAAATTATATAGCTTCTTGATTATGCAATAAAATTGTCACGATGTCAGTGTTTTGGGATGTGTTGTGTGTTTTTTTTTATGTTTCATACGTTTAGTTTTCTTTCAGGTGTCAAGTTTTATTTCTTGTCTATATGGATTTATGTCATTGGTTCTCCAGCTCTGTCTCCGCTGTTAATTTAGCTCATGTTTTTCACCTGTGTCTCCTGATTGGTTATTGCCCTCACTTGTTTCCTGTAGTATTTAAGTTGGAGCCATGTTCTTGTCTGTTGCTGTATTCTTGTATGTGTCTCATCTGGTGTCACCCTTATTTTGCTTACGCGAGTCTAAAAACATCAGTAGATAAACTGTAAGATGCCACGCCACCATTCATTTTTTGGTTCGCCTTCATGTCCTAAAACACCTTACCTGACAAAAATGGCACTATGTGTCTGGAAAATACATACTACTGACCTTTTAAGTATTACTCAACGACAACACAAGTAAACACAAAATGCTGTTTAAAAAAGAAAGTATTTATTATTAAGGGAGAAAAATTTCAAACCTATATGTCCCTATGTGAAAAATGTTTGAACCTTAACCCTCCTTGAATAGTTGAGCCACTTTTTGCTCAGTGTACAGAATTATAAAAGGTAAATTGTAAGTACTTGCAAGTACTTACCAAGAGATTCATCCTCTAGATTTCTGGACCATGGCCATTTGTAATCCAATGCAGCCAGTGGGAGGGATTCTGCAACCTGAGCCACGGACCTGAGAACCAAGCCACTCAGGTGTCTCTTTCTAACTCGAGACATGTCAGAAGACGAGGTGCAAAGAAAATAAAAACCGAAAACGGGAGCACATTGTAATTGAAAGTACGGTGTGGTTGGGCTGAATTTTTTTTTCTTGTTGCATGTGGACAATGACATAATGAGTATTCCAGAAACAGGTATGTTTAATTTGTAAGCTACAGTTTCATAGAATTATATTTTTATGGAAAATATTTTTCTTTGCTGATAGTTACTCTGATTCTTATTTTTCCATTATCTTTTACCCCTCCATTGACCCTATACCCCATGTCTCTTCACAGATACTGCTGCTAACACCACTGATACATCAAGTACAACAACAGTAAGGGATGAAAACTGAAAAATGATCAAATTAAATATATGTGCAAGTAATTTTTGTTTTAGAATTTATGTAAACAAATGGTGTATTTGGCAATTCTGAAGTGTATATTTTGTATTTCTATCTTTATTTATGTTCATTTCTGTTTCCTGAATAATATTTTAAGAAAATATGCATGAGCAAATGAAGATAAGAACTGGACTTCATAAAATTAAAAAAAAAGTTTCAATATTCACCACCTGCATCCCTTATTAGTGACACCTAACTGCTTATTTGAATCCAGAACAGGTTAGCCTATCACATGGCAGAAACTCAATGCATTTAGGCTTCTGGACACAGGCTATTTTCACGCAGAAGGCAAATTGGACCAAATCTATTTTTTTAACCCCACTGTATGACATATATCCGACTTTATATGTATGATTGTTTTCAAATCGCCTGAACAGTCATGTCGCATTTTATCTGACTTTTATGATATTGATATGAGACGTGTTATTTTGCACCAGAAAAATCCGGACACAGTCATAAGTTCATTGATGAACGTATGAATAAAGTCTGTTAGCGAAGTGCATCACTGACAGAGTTGGGGCCTCATGCATAAAGCCTGCATGCGCATAAAAAAACTACATCCCATGGCATGTATAAAAATGAACTTTGTGTCAAAGTTTGCGCTAATATACACTTTTTCGCTGGCGTGAAAATGTGCAGCAGCCATCAAATTTTTGTGAACAATATCAAACTACAAAGAATCAAAACTCACCTAAATACACTGAAATCTGATTACATTCAGTGTTATTTAGAACAGGAAGCAACAAACCCGATGTTTTGTCATGATTTTAATATTTTATTGTTTAAACATAAGCTATGAAACTAAACCGCATTTATCTTCAGACAATAAGCTAACACGCACACAAAATAAATAAAATAAAAATAAAATTATGTGAAAACCTTGCTCGAATGTAAATAGTACTTTTTGTCAGTTTTTGTCTCATAAAGATGTAATACATTGGTCCGTGTGCCAAAGCGCATGAAATGCATCTATGGGATCATTTTATTGTCACTAAAAGAAGAAAACAGGGTTGGATCAGCAGATTAACTCCAAACAAGTTTGATTATTTTCAAGTTGATCAAGGTGTGTATAATCACACGTATATAAATAGCTGTTAACTGTGGAGCTTTGGCTCTGATGGAAAGGGAGGGATTCAGAGGGAGCGATTGATCAGAGATCATATTGATGTATTGATGGTGATTTATTAGCGTTAGATTGTTCAGACTGATCATCCTGGAGCTCTGAGCAAAACTTAAAGAAGGAGCCAAGCGCTACTGATGGTGGTCATCCTTCAGTTGAGCTGCCCGCTTTGTAAATGCTCCTTTATGGACAGAAAGCATATCTATTCTGTAAATGTACAACTTATGCACATGATTTCTCTATTTAGAATAAACGTCCACATTCCCCACTCAAAGGACTCTGAGCGCTGTGTGTCTTTAAATCCCGGCTGATGCTTTTGAAACAGGCATTTGCACATTCTCTTTATTTTCTTTTTTTTATTATTATTTGGATGTTTCTTTAAAATGTATAAATTTTATTTTTGGTAACTGACCTTATGTCAGTTAAAAAAGCATATTTTAAATAAAATACATAATAATTATATATAATATATAATAAGAGCTGACAGGAGCCATGCTCTTACTAGTAAATCCAGGGGAGGTGGTGTTTGTATTTACATTAACAACAGCTGGTGTAACAATGCCACCCTGGTCTCCAGTCATTGCTCTGTGGACATTGAGTTCATGATTGTGAGATGCAGACCCTTCTACCTACCTCGGGAATTCACCACCATTATCATTTTTGCTGTCTACATCCCGCCCGGTGCCAACACTAAGCAAGCACTGAGTACACTTCACCATGCCATCAGTGACAGACAATCCATTTAACCATAGGGTGTTATTATTGTTGCTGGAGATTTTAACCAGGCTAACATGAAGACTGTTCTTCCTAATTTCCATCAACATGTGGATTTTCTGACCATAGGGGAAAACACGGTGGTTTTGGTCTACACCAATATCAAGAAAGCTTTCAGAGCAATACCCCGGCCCTATCTTGGTTCTTCAGATCATTTTTTGGTTATGTTCATCCCAGCAGACCAACCCCTGCTCACCAGACAAAAGCCTGTGGTGAAGAAGTAAGAATGTGGCCTGAGGGAGCCATGTCTGCACTGCAGGACTGTTTTGAGTGCACAGACTGGGGCATATTCGGAGAGGCCGCTCCGCACAATCAACACACAGACATAGAGGAGTATGCAGCATCTGTGTCAAACTACATCCAGTGGTATATGGAGAAGGTTACAGCAACAAAGTCAATAGTTACACAGGCCAACCAGAAACCTTAGATGACTAAGGAGGTATATTCTAGACTGAGGGAGCGTAATGCTGCTTTCAAATCTGGTGACATGGATACACTTAGATCAGCAAGGGCCAATTTAACATGTACCATCAAGACAGCAAAACATGCCTACTGTCAAAAGATCCAAGGTTTCTTTCATGATGCCAATAACACCAAACAACTGTGGCAGGGCAACCAGTCTGTGACTGACTATAAAAACACTTCTCCATCCGGCAAGATGACATTTGCTTCAAATCATCTTTAGAAGTCTTCTTTAGAAGATTTGAAGCCTTAAATAAAACCCCGGCAAGGAAAGCTACCCCTTACCCTGATGAACAGGCCCTCAGGCTTGAAACATCTACTGTGCGAAAATCCCTGGGGAAGGTCAACATATGAAAAACTGCAGGTCCTGACAACATTCCAGCAAAGCTGATGAAAGAATGTGCAATGTGCTCACTGACATTTTTAATACGTCTCTGCAGCAGACCATTGTCCCCTCATGTTTTAAATCAGCTATTATTATTTCAGTGCCCAAAAAACCAACCATCACATGTCTTAATGACTTTCGACCAGTTGCATTAACATCTATAATTATAAAGTACTTCGAGAGAGTGGTTAAGGATCACATAATCTCAACACTGCCGCCATCATTTGACCCATTCCAGTTTGCATACAAACCTAACCGCTCAACTGAAGATGCCATCTCCACTGCTCCTCATCTGAGCCTGGTACATCTGGAGAAAAGAAACACCCACGTACGGATGCTGTTTTTGGACTTCAGCTCAGCATTAAATACGATCATTCCCCAGGATCTGGTTGCAAACTGGTGTCCCTGGGCTTCAACACTCCACTGTAAAACTGGCTGCTGGACTTCCTCACTGACAGAACTCAGTCTGTCCGTGTGGGTAACACTGTCCAGTGTCATTTCTTTGAATACTGGTTCCCCCCCAGGGATGTTTCTTGAGCCCCCTGCTGTTTTACCCTGATGACCAATGACTGTTGTCTCAGGTTTAACACAAACCACATCATGAAATATGCAGATGACACAACAATTGTGGGATTAATTCAGGATAACAATAAAGTGAACTGTAAAAAAGAGGTACAACATCTTATGGACTGGTGCAGAATAAACAACCTGCTCCTGAACGTCGACAAGACAAAAGAAATCATTGTCAACTTCAGAAGGTCTTGACCGAACCACACACCACTCCTCATTAACGACAGAGCAGTGGAGATAATCAGCAGCACTAAGTTCCTGGGGGTTCACATTACAAACAACCTCCGTTGGACACCTCATATCATTTCACAAGTGAAAAAGGCACAGCAGCGCCTGCACTTTCTGAGACGAATGAGAAGGGCTTCCCTCCCACCTCCCATCCTCTCTACCTTCTACAGAGGACCTGCTGACCAGCAGTATCTCCATCTGGTCTGGGAGCTACAAGGCCTCAGGCTGCAAGTCCCTGCGAAGAGTGGTGAAGACAGCGGAGAGGATTGTTGGGTCTCCACTCCCCCCATCCATACTGTAACTCCAAAGTGACACATTGGCACAGCTTTCTTTTGACGGGC
This sequence comes from Poeciliopsis retropinna, assembly GCA_010277075.1. Classification (NCBI taxonomy): domain Eukaryota; kingdom Metazoa; phylum Chordata; class Actinopteri; order Cyprinodontiformes; family Poeciliidae; genus Poeciliopsis; species Poeciliopsis retropinna. Next base: position 261,199 of record VMRM01000051.1, read on the forward strand.
TTTTTATTAAATGCCGTGAAAACTACAGAAATAAAAAAACAAAGTTTTAGACATAGATCATTAATACGTGTCACGGACATTTTCAATACGTTTCTGCAGCAGACCTTGTCCCTCATGTGTCACAAAAGACAGGTGACACGTGCTTTGACAAGATCCTCGTGGCCGCCTGCCACTTCGGAGGTCTTTCTCAAAACAATTATATCTCATCCACTCTAAATTAAAATAACAAGTAATTAAAACACTATAATCAAGAAATTTACAAAACACTACAAATATAATTGGAAAATAACCACAAGGCTGCTGCATGTTGCTCTATTCAGGGTTCTGCTCCTTTTCTTTCTTTTTCCTTCTTTTATTATTTAAGTCTCGCAGCTTCTCACGTACATACAATCTCACGACAACTCCAGACAATAACAGTTCAACTTGACATAAAATACAATCATTCCACACAAAACTTCAACGTGAACCAAATTTAAAGTACATAATCCTAATTATTAGAAATAAACAAACTTTTTAAAAAAAACAACTAATTATTTCACTGACACATACACATGCCATTGCACACAGATGCTGCTTAGCTACAGCAATCCAGATCCTCTCTGATTCCACCCATCCCCTCCATGGTCTATTCATCCGGTTGGCATCTGCCAGGAGATTCCTTAGCATCCACTGCAGAACAGCCAGACTCAGAAATAACTGACTCCCACTGGCCATCAGATTACTCAACAATCCCATCACTCAAAAAGGTCTAAGTCTGCTTGAAAATATTAAGTTATATATATTTAGCAACACACTACTATTTGTTTATTATGTAATTATAGGCACACTTGTATTTCTGTGTGTGCTCTGTGTGTGCTCTGGTGGCCAAGCGATGATATTGGCCACCATTGTCAGTTTTACTAATGTTTCTTTGAGCTATGACAATAAAGTAAGTCTAGGTCTCTCTAAGTCTAATTATAATTAAAGATACTTATGCTGCTACAAACACGGATTTTGCCATGGTTATTGCTTCACATGGTGGCAGACTTCCTGATATTTATACAAATTTACATAATGTATTTATGGGTGGCAACAGACGGACTAGCAGCTGCACTTTATTTCCAACAAATTGGGATGTATAAATGAAATGTGCGCAGCCACATGCGTGCTCACGGCTTTATACATTCAGATTTTTTTGTGCGCTGCACTTTTCTAAATTTGTCCATATGCCAAGTTGTAGTGTGAAAACTGCACACTCTTCTGTGCACGCGGCCCCTGGAGGGTGGAATTACCAGGACAGTAATCCCACCCTCCAGGTTCTGATTACACATCCAAACAAACTTCTATATAGACATCTGTTTGCCATAGATTTGAGTTGTGCTTTCCATTTATTAGCTGTCTTTGTGTTAATACAGCTAACACAAAGAACATTGTGTTAGCTGTCTTATCACAGCTAACTGTTGAATCACACAGCAACAGTCTGTTGCCATGCGTCGTCAACATTCTGCTTCTTTGCATTCAGATCGCTTTGGAGTTGTAAATTTTTCACTCACAAGTCTCATTAAAAAAAAAAAATTCATCAAAAAATCGGAATTATTAAAATATGCATTGTGATTGTAGCCAATGCAATTTAGTGAAGTTCAAAGTGAACTTATGAATGCAGAAGACAGTTTTTTTAATGGAAAAGACAATCTCCCAGGTTCAGAGAAGATCGATTATGTCAGAGGAGAAATGGCTGAGTGGTTCTAGAATATACAAAACCAACAGAAGCTCAAAGAACAACTGCCTTTTGTATAACACCGTCTCTGAAAACACATTTCAAACCTTGAAGAACATGTGCTATTACAACAGAAGATCATTCTGGATGCTACTGCTGCTGCTATGAAACTGAACTGAGACCTTATTGACACTCTTTGGGACTTTTGTACTAACTGAAAATTGCTTAAGCTTTTTCACTGTCTACCTGAATTCTGTCTCTGACCATAATGACTATGTCCCTTTATGAGTGGTCTATCCATTTTCTGATGGCTATTTCTAGCAGGTTGATGCACCATGCTGCAAATGTTCATTTATATCATGCTGGTTTTCTGAAAGAGACAAGAATTTAATCGTAGTTCACCTGCCTCCAGTCACCAGAGTTCTTTTTCTGATGATGTAATTTTAGGAAAATTCTTGAGATTTCCTTGGATTAATTAATTATTCCCAAAGTACTTTAGGGCTTAAAGGTGGAGCATTATGCATTTTCAGGCATGTAGTGCACAATAGCACAATCACAAGTAACTAGTTTCATTCAGTTATTATAAAAAATGCTGTTTATATCAAATATGACTTACAAGAAATGTGACTTTCTATCGTAATGCTTTGAAATTGGGCTGCTTCGTTTTTGAAAACTCCTGCCCTTTCTGAAACTCAGCCTTGACGAAGTCATCTTAACCTTTGCCCCTCGCTGCTGTTTCTCACAGTGATCATGAACCCATGCAAATTAGGCAGAACAAGATTGAGCTTGGAAGAACGATTGCGGCGCATCCTAGCCAATCAATGCATTTATTGCGGTTCTCCCAGTCACTATATTGCAGTTTGACCGGTACGGTCAAAAGAGAGGGTCTGTCAGTAGACACGGGGAACTGGCGGACCGTCTCAGGAGAAATTCATGCCCCCGTTTTCTGCTTCCGGCTGTGTTTTGTTTTAATTCTGAACTGATCAGTCTATCTGCTCTCATTGACTTGGGTTGTGAACGAAACCTAATTGATTCATCTCTCATAATCCAGTCTAACATTGAAACCATTCCATTACCTTCTCCTCTTTGTCTTAGCTCTTGATGGGAGAGGTTTGCCTCTGCTTACACACAAAACCAAACCTCTTCAACTCATCTTGTCAGGTAACCACCATGAAGTCATATCATTCTTTGTCCTCCCCATCTCTCATTCATCCATAGTATTAGGTTTCGAGTGGTTCCAGACACACAATCCACATCTCAACTGGTCAGAGTTGCGCACAGAATCTTGGTCTATGCGCCTCCTGCCTCTGGTCCGCTGTTCCTCCAGGTTCCAGCCCGGCAGATCCTGATGGGGCTGACCCTCCCGATCTCTCTCATCCTCACTGAGGATGAGAGAGATCTTTGCTAAAGTGGGCTTTAGCAAAGATCACTTTGCTAAAGCCCCCATTCTCATGAATATCACGATCTGCGAGTGGTTTTCAGTAGAAGTAAGGCACTCTCTCCCACCTCATCATCCTTAAGATTGTGCTATTGATTTACTTCCTGGAGCCCCCTTACCCAACAGCTGGTTTTTCAACATTTCCCTTTCTGAGAGAGAGGTAATGCAAAAATATTTAAGTGACTCCTTAGCAGCTGGAATAATTTGCCTCTTGTCCTCCCCACTTGGAGCTGTTTTTTGTGGGGAAAAAAGACAGCTTCCTTGCCTTGATTACAGGGGTTTGAATCAGATCACAATAAAGAACAAATATCCATTACCTCTTATCTCCTCAGCGCTCGAACCTGTTAATGGAACAACCCATTTTACCAAATTAGTCCCCCGCAATGCCTACTACCCTACCCTTAGGGAGGGAGATGAGTGGAAAAACAGCTTTTAAAACCCCCATTGGGCATTTTGAATATTTGGTCATGCCCTTCGGACTCTGTTCCCGCATTTTTCCAAGCACTGATTAACAACGTTCTCTGTGATTTCCTGAATGTGTTTGTCTTTGTATATTTAGATGATATTCTCATTTACTCCAAATCCCTGGCCAGAACATCCAAAACACGTCCGCCTGGTTCTTCAGCGTCTCCTCGAGAATTATCTTTATGTAAAAGCAGAGAAGTGTGAGTTTCATAAGATGTCTATCTCATTTCTTGGTTACATCCTCGAGGATGGACAGGTATGCACAGATCCAGGGAAAGTCGAGGCTGTTCTGAATTGGCCCCTACTTGAGACATGCAAACAACTTCAAAGGTTTTTAGGTTTTGTTAACTTCTATCGCCGCTTCATTAAAAACTACAGCACCTCTAACTGCTCTCACTTCTACCTAGATTCCATTCTCATGGACTCCAGAAGCCAATTCAGCTTTTCTTGACCTCAAAGACCACTTTGCTAAAGCCCCCATTCTCATTCAACCTTATCCACGTAAACAATTCATTCTGGAGATTGATGCCTCTGAGACGGGGGTTGGTGCAGTTCTCTCACAATCATCCTCTGATAACAGGATTCATTCTTGTGCCTTTTATTCCCGCAGACTGTCCCCCACTGAGCGCAACTATGACGTGGGGGATCGAGAGCTTCTTGCCATAAAATTTGCCTTGGAGGAGTGGCCTCATTGATTGGAGGGCGCAGAGTTTTCTGTGTTTGTCTGTACTGATCATAAGACTCTCTCATACTTCCACTTGGCCAAATGTCTTAACCCCCGTCAGTCTTGCTGGTCTCTATACAGTATTTTCATGCTTTAACCTCTCCATCTCTTATCGCCCAGGTTCTAAGAATGTCAAGCCGGAGGCTCTTTCCTGACAATTCACTTCAGATGACCAAGGCCTCATCCTACCTCCCAGTTGCACAGTTGGAGCAGTTTCATGGGACATAGAAAATGCCATAAAACAAGCCCATCTCACTGAACCTGACCCTGGTTCAGGTTCAGTGAACCAGGATTCTTGCTGAAGGATCAGCTTCCTCCAGTCTACCCTGTTCCTTCTTATACACCTTCACTGTTGCATCTCAAGCCCAGATGAACACTGACATATTTATATTCCTTAACCACGTTCACTTCTTCTCCCATGATGGAAATAGGGTTTGATCTGATCCTGTTTCTCCTGAAATCTATAAGCATCTCCTTTGTTTTGTTTACATTCAAGATAAGATGATTGTTCCCCTCACCATGCCACAAATCGGTAAACAAGATCTCTGTACTCGGCCTCTTGTCCATCTCTGATTCACCTGACAATACTCAGATTACTGCAGAGTAATCTGAGTATTTCTGTAGATGACAGTAGATGACAGAAGTTGGACTTATGTAATCTAGATTCCATTCTAGATGTACACTGACTTATGAAGTACACTGACTTATGTCAGTGTACTTCAGACACACAGTGTCTGAAGTACACAAGGTGAAAGGAATGTTGAGGGTACAGTCCCCTCTGGTGCTGCTATGGTGCTGACCACCTGGTTAGACACACAGCCTGAGGTCTCAGGCTGTGTGTTCTGGACAAGGCCTCACAAACTGTGGTCTGTTTGTCAGGTAGATATAGATCTAGGCGACTGTTGAGACCTCAATCTCTGTCTTTTAGAGGTTCTGACAAAGCAGATGAGGCTGGAGAAATCAAAGAACATGCTCCTCACAGTCGTTACCTTGTCCAGAATAGCTCTCAGCTCATTTGCTAGTAACAAGCTCATGTCTGTTCTGTGCTGTTGGCGGGGCAAAAACAAGGAGGCAGATGAATGCTTACTTTATTCCTCTTCTGGCAGGGTAAACAAATACAGCTGCCTTCCATAAACTATCAACTCCAGCTCTCAACAACAACCGGTCACTTCTCTCACTCTTCTTCTTCCCCAAGAACATCCATGTTGCTCTCTACTGTCCCATGGGTACTCAACAAGAAAAGGTTGGATCTGTGATATAGTGCTGTGGCAATAAGCAAACTGCAGGAGGACCATGTTTGGATTTACAGTGTACTCTTCTTTTGTCAAGCATGCTTTTTTTATTTCAATTAATTTTACATCAAAAGGGCTGACAACCAATCCAGTGACTTTTCTTCAAGAGCAGACTTTGCACTATTCTTTTCCTATTTACCTGAGGGGAGCAGCTGGAACAGACTGTGTGCTGGATAGGTGGAGTCCTTCATGATGTTGAGCGCCCTCCTTCTGCATTGCAATGCATAGACGTCCAAGGTGATGGGAAGGCTGTTCCCCACAATTATCTGTGCACCCTTAACTCTTCAATGCCATTCGTTGAGCAGCATTGCACCTGCACAGAGTGATGCAGTTGCAGAGAATGCTCTCCTCAGTCATGAGGAGTGATAAAAGCTCCTCATGACTGAGTTCCCAAGTCCAATTCTCCACAGCTTCGTGAGGAAGTAGAGACGCTGGTGGGCCTTCCTGGCCAGATGCGAGGTGTTGGCACTCCAGGTGAGGTCATTGGATATATGCATACCCAAGTACATGTAGCTGAAGACCACCTCCACAGCTGCTCCTCTGATGTGCAAGGGTTGAAGAGGATCCTTGTTCCTTCTGAAATCCACCACCATCTCCTTGGTCTTTCTCACATTGATGCAGAGGTTATTGTACCTGCACCCCTGCACCAGGTGTTCAACCTCCTCTCTGTATTTGGAGTCATCACTGTTTGTTACTGTGTTGTCTGCAAATTTCAGACAGCTAGGGTGTCTTGCCGAGCAGTCATATGTCAGAAGAGTGAAGAGGAGGGGGCTCAGCACGCAGCAAGCCAGTGCTGAGGCTCATGGAGTCATGGAGACGGTGTTGTGGATCCTTAAAGTCTGAGGTCTGTTGCACAGGAAGTCCAGAATCCTATTCCCCAGTGTGGGACTCAGTCCAGGAGAGGAGAGCTTCACCAGGGTCTGGTGCACCAGGGTCAGCACCAGACCAGGTGCACCCAATCTTCAACTCCTTGGTGTTGAAGCCCAAAGAGAAATTCAAGAAGAGCAGATGGATGTAAGAATTTCTGCTCTCCAGGTGGGTGAGCGCTGTGTAGACCACAGGTTCCTCCTATAGGTACTCAGATGTATATCCACAGTGACGTTGATGGAGTACTTGATGATGCGTCCCTGATGTTGTAGTTTGTGATGCACTTCATGCCCTTCCACATGCGCTGGGGGTCATTGGTGGTGAAGTGACCTTGAATTTTCTGGGCATATGCGGCTTTGGCCCTCACAATGCCAGCAGTTAATTCTTTCCTGGCCTCTTGGAAAGACGTGCTGACGTTTCCCCTTTCCTGGACGCAGTGTCCCTAGCTTTCAGCAGAGCTCTCACCTCAGCATACAGCCAGGGGTTCTGGTTCGGGTAACAGGTTACTGTCCTTACGGTGTATCAACAACACATTTAGAGATGAAGCCAAGAACAGAAGAGGTGTATTCCTCCAGGTCCATCTGCCAAGCTGTGCACCAAAAACAGTCCTGGAGCACACAAACACCCCTGGGCCATTCTTTGGTTTAATCTATCTCATCAGCAGATGATATGCTAGAACCAGCAGGATGGAGATGTGGTTGGAGAGTCCAAGATGGGGGCAAGGAAGAGCTCTGTACACAACGTGAATGTTAGCGTACACACAGTCCAGACTGTTTTCTCTCCGTGTGGGAAAGGTGACATGCTGGTAAAAACTGGGAGAGTGTTCGTCAGTTTCATATAATTAAAGTCCCTCACAACAACCATATAAAACACCTCCAGGTGTTGTATTTGCAATGAGCTAATGGTGTTGTAACACTCACGATGTGTTTACAGTCAATAGAACAACAATAGGACCAGTGCTCGGTTCGGCTACTGGAGTAGAAAATGTGTAAGTGTATTAATGACCACAGACCAGAAAATGAGTTTAAACTGCCAACTTATTTGTTGAGAAAAGAAAAAAACAATATTACAACAGTTGACATACAATGACACAAAATCAAATTCAAAATAGTTTCCCTGTTTTTCCAGAAAAATGTATTTAATCATTGTTTTAATTTTTAAACCTAATGTTAGGTATTAAAGGACCCTATTTATTTAAACGTAGGTTATAGTTCTATTTAAGTTCAAGTTGATGCTGTTAATCTATTTAATTTACAGTTTGTTTGGTTTTGATCTTTAAATTTTTTTTTTTTATTTAGAGATTGTGAAGTGCATAATTCAGAGACTGAGATCCAGACAAAAGTCAAGGAGCAAAATCAATCTTTAATGCGCATAAAGCCGGAGAACAGTAAATATATGAACCCAGAAAAAATCTGTTCTAACCAACTCAGAGTTACATAGTTACTTTATTCACCTCTCTCTCAGCTAACAGAGGCAGAGACTTAATCTTCTAGGTCTAAACAAAGGAGAGAACAAAAACAGACAGAACAGTTCAACCTTGTAAGCTCATTCACTGTCATCTATGGGATGCGAAAACTAGCATCCATCTCCATCTCCGTGCAGGGAAGGTCACAGGAAAAACAAATTCCCAGATAACTGTCATGGGAAACTTCAGCAGACACATCTTGTTCCATTAGTTTGCAGCTGCACAGAAAAACATCTTGATTGTGAGACAATAACATTACATTTATGTGATACATAAAGGAACACTGTTTAATGCAAATAAAACATAAAGGAGCAAAAATAACTAAGTAAATGAAATGCATAAATGATAAAAATGATAAATGATAAAATGAAGTAAGCATAAAATAAAGTAATAATGCTGCAAAACACAAAACATCAGTTTACATCCATCATTAAACAATGGTTGAGAATATAAATATCACAGGAGTGTTTCAGAAAGTGTTTTGTTGTGGTAATTTTAAGCAAAGCAAAAACCTGAAAATGTTACACTTCTAAATAACCTAAATAATAAAAGACAAAAGGAAGTGTCAATTTTACTTGTACTTGGGATAATGAGAAAACCTTGGTTGCTGCAAAATAAACCCAACCTCAACATTAGGGGCATCATGGGGCCTGTGGAACTGGGCCACACTTGTGGTCAGTGAGGAAACTGGGGAAACATCAAGAGGAAAAACCAGCACAATATGGCATCGTTAATCCATGTGGGTGTTCCGTGGCAGCGTCTCGTCCTGTCCATGTTCTTCATGAAGTAACGCCGCTTCAGCTAGGCATGGACCGGTCCGGCCTACTGAGTGAGCTGTGTTGGTGGAGCCTCGTTCTCTAGGCCCTGGACTGGTCCCGCAGGATGACGATGGAACCCCTGTGAACTTCTTACAGTGGCTGGCGTGGACCCAGGTGGCTCTCTCCGCAACCTTCACCACAGTGTGGATGGTCAGGAGCACTTGGAATGATCCGAGCCAGCAGTGGGATCGCCAGTTTTTCTTCCTGAAATTTTTAATAAACACAAAGTCTCCAGGCTGGAGATTATGTAATGGTTTGCTTGCTGGCGCAGGCTACCCTCCTTGGGCCTGCTGTCTGATGGTCTTTAATTGATCTGTCAGAGAAAGACAGTAGTTAATCATGTTGTCATTGCATGTTATTCAGGTTTCATTGGTGGTCCCATTCCCATGATCGGTGGACCTGCAAAAAGGATTTCAAAAGGACTGAGATTGGGTTTCTGTCTTCTTCGCATCCGCATCAAAGCAATGGGAAGAATTTGCACCCAGTTGAGACCTGTTTGTTCACATATTTTGCTCAATTTTAACTTCTAAGTAACATTCTCATGTTCAATGATTGTGGGTGATATGAACAATGTTTTGTTAAATACAGATTTAACATTTTTGAGATTTCAGTCAAGATTTTATTTGCAAAATAAACTCTTTGTCACTGGAGATTTTTCTTGGCACCCTCCAGCGGCAGATCGATCACCTCTCTCAGTAGGATCTTTGTCACTGTGAAGGCATCAGCTGTCTTAACTGGGAACGCTTCAACCCACTTAGAAAACATATCAACCATCACCAAACAATACTTTTTCCCTTCAGCCAGAGTTAGTTCTATGAAATTAATCATTAAATGTTGAAAAGGCGCTGTGACCTTGTGGGCTCCTGCTCCTGTCAGTTTGTGTCCCTTAGAAATATTGTTTGAGGCACAAATTAAGCAGTTTTCACAAAAGTTTTGAGCAAACTTTGAAAAATTGACAGTTAACCAATTTAGATCCATCTCTTTTAGCATACTTCTGTGTGACGCATGGTCGACCCCAAGAGTCACGACACAGAAGGGATGGAAAAAATGTTGTGGTAAACAGGGATTTTGATTTGGACCAATCCAGATAGAATGCTGGAGGGAAGCTCCCTTTTCCTCCCACTGTTTTTTTTTTCATGTGGAGTTGCAAAGGATGAAAATCTGTGAGATCAAAAGTGGTCGGAGTCGATGTTAATGACATTGTGCTGTCCAAAAGAGGTGCTGCTGCTGCACGTTTCACTTCAGTGTCAGCTTTCACATTTCCTCAAGAAACATAGTCAAAGCCTTTTGAATGAGCTTCATATTTGATTATGGCAACAGTTTTGGGCAGGAGCACCGCTTCCACAGTTCAGCAACAAGTTTGTGATTTAGGATGGGGGAACCATCCGAACGAAGAAAAGATCGCTGCTTCCACAAAGCACCGAAATCGTGAACTACACCAAAAACATAGCTAGAGTCTGTGTAAATGTTCACATTTTTGTTTTCAGCGAGAACGCATGCGCGAGTCAGAGCCACCAATTCACAAGCCTGGGCAGACAAACGAGGAAGTGGAGCAGACTCTAAAACTCCAGAAGGTGTAACAACCTTTGTCAAACCCTCTCATCTCTGAGCTTGTCCTCTCAAAACCTCAAACAGACAACTCTTAACTCTTAGACTCTTAGGCTCAGACTCTTAGACTCGGCTCGTGCGTCATTAGTTCAGCTAGCTGCGAGAACTAATGTGATTTGCAGGACACATTTGCATCTAGAGATCCGCGCTCTGGCAAGGTTCTCTGGATGTACTTCCATCAACAAAGAATGTGAGGTCTGCCTCAGCGAGAAGTTCCTGCTTGAGATGAGGACGTGGAGAACACAAAACCTCTAATTCAGAGATGCAATTATGTGGCTCCCCGTCCTCTGGCATCAGGAGGAGCATAGCCAGGTTTAAAACCGTGCATCTTTTGATCGTGATGTCAGGAGAAAGGAGTCACCCAGCTCATCAGCGGGATCTGTGGACACGTGAGCTGTGCAATGAAGGCACTGTGCTGACATCACAGTGGAAGTGGGAGGAACCCTTTCTCGAGCCATTTGTAAAATGGTCTCAGATTGTCGGTCTGTAATCAACCATTCAAAAATGTAAAGCAGACTTGGTGTTTTGAACAAATTTAGGTCAGATGGAGTTTGAATTTTGGACATGGAGCCCCGTGTCTGAACATTCAATAGACAGAAATAGTTTCAAAATGAGGTCTCTGGCCAAGGGATTCACTGGACAGAAAACAGAAACTGATGTAATGAAGTTCTCCGGTGAACGGGTCAACTACTTCTAGAGCAGCTGTGATGGGTTCACTGATTGTTGAACCTGATGCTTCCGTGGAATGAATTGTTTTTCCAGATAGTGGAGCATGAGGCAGAGATGTTTTCATAATCGATGACTGTGTAGTCCCAGAATCTACAAGAAAATTTAGATGGGTTCCTGCAACAACCACAGTGAGCATGGATAGGATTTTATGTACTTCAGTTGTATATTTCACATATGTGCTGTGTGTGTTGCTCCAACGGCACCAGGTCTAGTTAGGTGAAATATCTGCCACGATGTCCTGTAAATCCACCTCTAAAAGGAAAGCCTCAACCCCCCCGGGGAAGCCTCCCTGGTTGTCACCAAATCTCCCTCTTCGGCCTCTGTGGAACCTACAGCCACCTGGATGTGGTCTGGGTCGTCTCTGGAGACAGTCTCTGGCCCAATGTCCTTGTTGTCCACAGACAAAACAAACATCAAGCACTGTGCTGCTTTGTGGCTGTCCATACTGTCCATGCTGTAGTGGCAGTGCCTACTGCCACTACAGTCCTTTTTGTCTTTTGCCTTTTTAGTTCTTTCTTCCACCAGCTTCTCACTGTGCTTGATGTGATCTAAAAGGACTTTGATGCAAGGTGCAGTGTCCCAGCCGATGTAGGTCTGTTGGACTCCAAGTTTGATGTCATCTCTGAGTCCATCCATCAACATCTGGCAGAGGATAATCTCAAAAGGCTCAGGTGAGGGTCGGTCCTCCTAAACAGATAACAATCAAGGCCAGAATTGACAGTGAAAATGGACTTTCACTATCTTTGGTTCACAAGTCTTTGGTAATAGTCTATAGCAAGCTCAGATTGTCTTTGGACGCAGGAGGAGATGGTGTGGTAGTTTTTGCAAACTGGAAACTTTTCTTCAAATGCATCAGTGATTGCGGCAACGGCAATATAGTAGGGTTTTTTTTTTTTCTTCATTGTTTCCGGAAACCGTCATGCAAGCATCCTTGTCAAACACATTTCCAAGTGCTGAGACAACATGGAGACCATAGACACGGAGAAGGAGGCTTTTCAGTTCAAAAATTGTGGGTCATATAGTTTCCACCATGAGATTCGAGGCTTTTGGGATGTCCTTTCCTCCTTTTTCTAAGCTAGCAAGGTGTTCTTTTGCCACAGCATGGAGAACATCTGGATCGCACATGCTATAAACCAGTTGTACAGGGCAACCAATTGGTTGACCAATTGTGGAATTTGGTCTTGTGGAATTTCCTGTTGTTTCTTTTTCCTCCGGGTGTTTTCAGCAACTGGGGTAAAAACATCCTTGTCCTCCTCACCCTCCAGGGGTGGCATGGTTTCCGTAGTCATCAATGTCCAAAAGAGGGTTTTTCCTCAGTGAGGGTAATGGTTGGTAAGGTGAAAGGATAGAGTTTAGCGACGCCAGGTGAACCCGTTGATGCAAGCACCTCGTCGCAGCAGGTTTACATGTTGGGGAGAGAGAAAGACAGTCATTAGCTTTCTTATTTTCCTGATCTTGTTTAGCTGATTTCTCATGTTTTTCTGCAGCTTTCTGAACCATCTGTAATCTGTGTTGTTGTTGTGCTTGTTTGCTTTTTGATTCCTGTTTCCAGACTCTGAATGTTTGCTTGCATTATTTGTAACTGGTCAAGTGAGATTTTTTTTGTTTCAACGGCTGTTGTTTCTGTAGCAGTAATTTTTCTTCCAATTCCATCAAAAGCTCTGGTTCAAATGACCCATGTTTAGGAAATTCAAATTTATGATGTCATTGTGGCAAATACTGAACACATAATTCCCCATGTTTTTTAATCATTTCTGTAGCAGCTCCCCAGCACTTGAATTAATCAGCTGGTCTTGATGGGTGAATTTAGCGTTTTTATTTTCTTTGATGAAGATCCACCAAGATCATCAGCTCAGTCATCTCAGTCACAAAAGTCACCAAAATCACTGTGAAAACTAAAAAACATATAAATATTAGAATACAAACATAAACTTACAATACAAACAACAAAACAAAACATACCTCGCTGCGTTCACTGGGGAACACTAAGTGTTGACTTCTTTGTGCCAAACATTTTGACAGTTCACAGGTCATTCATTGGTACAATGATTCTACCTGCTTTTGCAGGGCCTGCCTTCATTAGCTATGGCAGCCCGTGAGGTACATACAAAAAACCCCAAAACATTACAAAGTGCAAATACCATTAAATAAACAACATATAAACCAACAATGCTAATCAAAACAGACAAACAATCTGAAACATTCTTAATTTAGAAAATTCACCTAGAATAATTTAATTTAAATAGTCTACAAAAAATTTATTATTTAGGTCATTCATTTTAAATAGGTCACAACCCATTACAATTTCTTCTGCAATGTGCCCATGAGGAATATAATCAATATAATCCTCATGAGGCTCCTTGGAGGAGAAAAGTCCCGTCCTCTAATTCTTATTTTACAAACCTCCTACAATTTAGAACGTTTATCCTAATTTCTTTCTCTTACAATTCAGTCTGGTATATAGACATACAAAACCCAGTCTAAATTAATAGACCTACAAACCTTAAGATGTTTTGCTGCCCCTCTCAGCTTTGTCGTAATACTGTCGCGGCTGATCCAACTTGGTGGAGCATCAGGAAAGTCATCTTTCTCTCAGACAGTCTGTTTTAGAGTAGAAGAGGTATGGTGATCAGTCCCTCTCCTGGGATCCACCGACCTGGACGAACCAGCAAAGGATCCTGTTCATGACACCAAATTGTGAAGTGCATAATTCAGAGACTGAGATCCAGACAAAAGTCAAGGAGCAAAATCAATCTTTAATGCGCCTACGGCCGGAAAACAGTAAATACATGAACCGAGAAAAAATCTGTTCTAATGAACTCCGAGTTACACAGTTACTTTATTCACCTCTCTCTCAGCTAACAGAGGCAGAGACTTAATCTTCTAGGACTAAACAAAGGAGAGAACAAAAACAGACAGAACAGTTCAACTTTGTAAGCTCATTCACTGTCATGTCTATGGGGTGCGAAAACTAAACACTCCATCTCTGTGCAGGGAAGGTCACAGGAAAAACAACAAGTTCCCAGATAACTGTCCTGGGAAACTTCAGAAGACACATCTTGTTCCATTAGTTTGTACATCCTTTGCAGCTGCACAGAAAAACATCTTGACTGTGAGACAATAACATTACATTCATGTGGTAAATAAAGGAACACTGTTTAATGCAAATAAAACAAAAAGAAAAATTCCTTCACAAGTTCTTTTTAAGACATTAAGGGTTTTTAATTTCCTGTTTTAACTATTTCTTGTTGCCATTATGACCCAACAGACAATTTTACATTGCACACACTAACAATGTATATTGAATGTGGTTCGAAAGAGGAAAAAAAATAAAACACAACAGAAACTGAATAACTTGTGTTTCAACCCAATGTCTTTTGCTCTGATGATCCTGAAGGGTTAATCCCGTTTCTCTGAATACGTTGCTTTTTTAGCAGGAAAACATGGGAAGATCATACCAATTTGGATGATGCGAAATGTCCAGCAGAGGGCGTAGCTCCTGCTGTAACCAATAACCAGACGACGGTTACAGGGCTCCTGGGTTACGGCTCGCCATCTTGTTTCTTGTTAGCAGAATCCAATTCAGCAATCGACTCGGAATTTCCCAGTCCAACTTCCAGGAGAATTTTAAAAAGGCCAGGTTTAATAACCATAAGCATAACTAAAGTTCTTTTAACTTTGCTCTGTGCTGAATAAAGTAATATACTCGACAATTTGGTAGTTGAACATCATGTGTGGGGGGACATGCTTCACCCACAATAGCGCGTTCATTACGTCCACGGGTTTTGAACATAAAACATACTTTAGCTTTCCATTCCAGTTAAATAAAATTATCTCACAAATAATATCTTTCACAGAATATAAAATACACTTTTGACTCACCAAGTCCAGTTCGGTAATACATAACACTGAGAACACAGTCAGAAAAAATGCATAAAGCTCCTCCTCCAAAAATGGGGAAACGTTTCCAGACGGCAGGTAGTCTTTATAATCAGCGATTTTCTCTTATCTTTCTTCATTTTCACACCACAACACTTTAGCTTCTCGTTCTCTCTGCTTCTTCTAGCGTCAGTGTTGTGGACAGGAGTAGCGCGGGATCACGTGGTGTTGCAGTGATTATAGATCACCTGTCGCTCACCTGGGTGACTTGAGTGAGTGGGTGATGGGGGAAGGTCTATTTTTTTGCTGACCGCTTTAAGTTAGAATGTTTTGTCTCTAATCACTGTTTAATCGTACGGATCCGTTTTTATGCTGCTTGGACACTGTTCTGTTTTGGATATTGACAAAATAAATAATCTAAATGCATCTTGGATTGCGTTTTGATCAGCTGGCGCGTCAACAAGGATTCCCCTATTCAGCCGCTCAGCGACTTTGTTTGACAGTCGCTAATAGTCAGAGAACATAGCAATCTGGTTGGCTGGAGCTAGTCACATGGTAACACAAAGATGTGACCCTTCAGAATAAGAGATTTTTTTCTCACACCTGACCATTTTAACTGCTGACAAAATAAATCTGTTTCATACAGTTTCAAACCAAACAAAATATCATGACATAAAATATAGCATTTGCAATGTCTGTAATTGTTATCTTTTTTAGATTTTTAACTATTTTAAAACCTATTTATTCTCTATTTATTTTCTATTTATGCATTTTACAGCTATTTATTATGAAAAAGCTTTTATTTATTGAAGGCTATTTTAACCTGGGTTACAGTGTCATACGGCTTCTTCGACGCTTTGTTAGCATTAGCACCTGGTGAAATGTAAACAATGGTGACGAAAACTGCAGTAAACTCCCAACGAAGATATCACGGACATTTCACTGTCATAAGTTTTCTCAGAGCAGCAGCTTTTTACCAGTCCACAGTTCGAATGCCAACCTTCATTGATGTGCATACAGAGTTCTCCTCCCCTATTTTTTTGTTAGTCGCGGTCCTCTCAGAAGTCTGACATGTTGTTCTTATTGGAGGTTCCCGTTAGGCAAAAAACGACACAGTTCTGGATCTTTGTAGAAACACTAAGCCTCAGATGTAAAATAACCACTTTATCATCTAGTAAGCAGACATTAGTCAAAAAGAGAGTCAGAATCAGTGACTTCATAGCCTTCACCTGGGCCAATGCGCTCTGACAATTCCCCCTCTTCTGTTTTCGAGCAGCATGAAGATAACAAATCAAATAGCGAAGGAATACCTGGTTAGCAATTATTGTAGGAAGGGTTGAATTGCTATAATGCCAATAGGAATTTTTCCATTGATCATTGAGAAGAGTATAAATGTTTTTCAACATGACACTTTAGAGTAAAATTTATAAGAAAATAGTCATCTTTTTATTGGTCTCAATTATCTTTTGAGAGATGTTCGTCTCATATTTACTATATGAAACAAAAAAATGTGGCTGAATGAAAATCATCTTATTTCTAAATCTATCATGTGCCATAAAATGATTTTGGGTTAACTGTATGCTGATTAGTTGGATGTCTAAATAAATTATTAACTTCACATAACTTTCTTTTAGGAATTGAAGACGAAGACAGTGGGAGGCTCAGATGGCTCCAAGATTGAAGTGGTTTCGGTTACGGAGGAAGATTTCCCAATGGTAGAAACCCCCAGCACTCTTATTATCAGTCCCCTTGGAAGCTTTATTGGAGATTTTCGACCAGAGAAAGATCCAGGCAACCCAGAAGAGCTTCATTCTCAAGCTGCACCCAGTCCAACCATGCCAGTCACAAAGGTTCAGCCTTTTGTTCATGGTGAGATATGTTTTCAATATGAGCACACTTCCTGTTATTGGCATACAACTTGCAGTATACAATGGCAGTTTGGCAAATAACTACTTGCAGTGGCAAAAGTCTTAACTTGTTTGTTGCACCATTACTATGCTTTGAGTAATGTCCACAAAACCATACTGTTCTGATGTAGGATAAGTGTGGTGGGATCAGTGCGATCAAAATGGGCAACTTGAATATAAGACCACTAATTTAATAAAAATAAGGTTGCAATAATTCTACTTAAAAAGTTACCTTTAAGGCACACAGACCCGCTACAAATGAGGCAGGAGACAATCTCACCCAATTCAATAATTTTATTTATTGCACAATTGTTTTCAGTTTGATCATGAATATACTAATTTAAAACCACTCACACATTAAAAGACAATTATGACTCAACTCAGAGATGGCAGTGCAAATCAGAATAGTCACCTAAAAAAGAAACTCCCCAAACAAAACAGCAAAACGAAAAGAAAATCGTGCACCAACACCATGAGCTGGCAGTACCTGTCAAAATAAAAGGAAAGGAAACGTTGAAATTACATACATTGATTTACAATGATACGGTTCAGTCCGCAACAAATCAAGCAGCAACAGTTCAAATTAAAGATTGGTCCTAAGATGAACTGCCACGCCACAGCAGACGCCACCCAGAGTGGCAGACAGAAGAATCAGTCTGAGCTGGTCACAAACCAGGTGGACCGCCAGCCAGGAACAACAGGCAAAACAGCCAGCCAAGGACAAACAGCAGTGTCTATCAAAAATAAATGTCAGAAATAGAATCTGGAGCATAAAAGAGACAAGCATTTCACTTACCACTGAGCTCTATATGTAGTGGCTCTGGCAGGAAGGGGAATAAGGCAGCTTGTACATGCCGTCAGTTCTTCTTACCACAAGGAGGATCGAGTGGTGATTAGAGCGTTGTTAAGTGTGTCATTAAAGGTGCATAAATATGCAACTAGCATGCAGCACCAGTATATGCTGAGGTCTGAACCGGAAGGAAAACATGATGTCAATCAGGTGAGGGAGGCCCCTTTTATACAGAAAGCTAGCAAAACAACCAATTAGATTCAGGCACTTGTGTGGTGCATTCAGAGCCTACAGGGCATACTGCCACATAAACATGACTCTCTCCCAAAAATGGTTGTAACAACCTTATTTCTTGTCCAATTTCTTACAAATTTGACTAAAATTGGCTAAAATTAAAAGTGAAAAAAATTGTACATCCATGCTTCTGCAACCGATCCTGGCTCTTGGGACATGCAATGTCACCTTTCTGGTGGGGAAGGAGCCGGAGCTAGTAAGTGAGGTTGAGAGATTCTGGCTAGAAACAGTCGGTCTCACCTTGACGCATAGCTCTGGTTCTGGAATTAGTCTCCTTGAGAGCCTAATTCTCACCTAGAGACACCTAGAGTGTCTCACTCTAGGTGAGACACTCTAGGTGAGACACATCGGGCAGTAGTGGGCAAACTTGTTGCTCCCCATCTCGGCACCTGCAGTGGGGTTTACCTCGGTGAACGACAGGGTAGCCTCTCTCTGCCTTCAGGTGGGAGGATGGGTTTTGACTGTTGTCTGTGCTTATAGGCCGAACAACAGTTCAGATTACCCACCCTTTTTGGAGTCCTTAGAGGGTGTACTGGAGAGTGCCTCTCCTGGGACTCCCTTGTTCTACTGGGGGACTTCAATGCTCACATGGGACATGATCCTGGCTCATGTCCCAAGAGCCAGGATTGGTTGCAGAAGCATGGACGCCCCTCCAGTGAGACCTGGAGGGACGTGGTTGGGAGGAACGCTCCCCCTGATCTGAACTCAAGTGGTGTTCTGTTGTTGGACCTCTGTGCTCGTCACGCATTGTCCATTACAAAC
Source organism: Poeciliopsis retropinna (assembly GCA_010277075.1). Classification (NCBI taxonomy): domain Eukaryota; kingdom Metazoa; phylum Chordata; class Actinopteri; order Cyprinodontiformes; family Poeciliidae; genus Poeciliopsis; species Poeciliopsis retropinna. The sequence goes on from VMRM01000051.1 coordinate 279,933, forward strand.
ACCATGTTCAGGCATAAGGGTGTCCATATGTGCACTTGGCACCAGAACACTCTAGGCCGCAGTTCGATGATTGACATTGTCATTGTTTCATTGGATCTGCAGCTGTATGTCTTGGACACTCGGGTGAAGAGAGGTGCGAAGCTGTCCACTGACCACTACCTGGTGGTGAGTTGGCTCCAATGGTGGGGGAGGATGCTGGACAGACCTGGCAGGCCCAAACGTGTTGTGAGGGTCTGCTGGGCATGTCTGGCGGAATCCCCTGTGAAACAGAGCTTTAACTCCCATCTCGGCAGAACTTTGAACACTTTCCCAGGGAAAGTGTTCAAAGTTGTCAGTGAACATGGTCCACTCAGACTCAGAGTCTGAGTGGACCATGTTCCATGTCTCCATTGTCAAGGCAGCTTATCAGAGCTGTGGCCGCAAGGTTGTCCGTGCCTGTTAGGGTGGCAATCCTCGAACCCGTTGGTGGACACCTTCAGTGAGGGATGCTGTCAGGCTGAAGGAATCCTATCGGGCCTTTTTGGCCTATGGGACCTCGAAAGCAGCTGATCGGTACTGGCAGGCGAAGCAGCATGCGGCACAGGTGATTGCTGAGGCAAAAACTTGGGCGTGGGAGGTAGTTCGGCGAGGCCATGGAGAAAGACCTCCCTATGGCTTTGAGGTGATTCCGGTCCACCATCCGGTGTCTTAGGAGGGGGAAGCAGTGCAGTACCAAACACTGTTTATAGTGGGGATGGTGTACTGCTGACCTCAACTCAGGACGTTGTAGGCTGGTGGGCAAATACTTTGAAGACCTCCTCAATCCCACCAACATGCCTTCCATTGAGGAAGCTGAGCCCAGGGACTCTGGGTCGGGCTCTCCAGTCTGTGGGGATGAGGTCGCCGAGGTGGTTAAAAAACTCCTCGGTGGCAGGGCCCCGGGGGTGGATGAGATTCACCTGGAGTTCCTTAAAGCTTTGGATGTTGTAGGGTTGTGTTGGTTGATGCTACTCTGCAATATTGTATGGACATCGGGGGCAGTTCCCCTGGATTGGCAGACTGGGGTGGTGGTCCCACTGTTTAAGAAGGGGGACCAGAGGGTGTGCTCCAATTATAGAGGGGTCACAGCCTCCCTGGCAATGTCTATTCAGGGGTCCTGGAGAGGAAGATCCATCAGATAGTCGAACCTCAGATTCTGCAAGAGCAGTGTGGTTTTCGTCCTGGTCGTGGAACACTGGACCAGCTCTACACCCTCAGCAGGGTCCTGGAGGGTGCATGGGAGTTCGCCCAACCAGTCTATATGTGTTTTGTGGACTTGGAGAAGGCGTTCAACCGGGTCCCTCGGGGAGCCCCGTGGGGGGTTCTCTGGGAGAATGGGGTACCAGGCCCTTTGATACAGGCTGTCAGGTCCCTTTATGACCAGTGTCAGAGTCTGATCTGCATTGCTGGCAATAAGTCGGGATCGTTTCTGGTGAGAGTTGGACTCTGCCAGGGCTTCCCTTTGTCACCAATTCTGTTCATTACTTTCATGGTAGCCAAGGTGTTGAGGGGATCTGTTTCGGTGGCCTTAGGATTGCATCTCTGCTTTTTGCGGATGATGTGGTCCTCTACCAGAGGCCTGGGAACTTGAGGGTTCTGCGCAGTATCTTGGCTGTGCCTAGGACTGCACATTTCTGGACTGAGATGAGGTTGTTCCTGGGATCTGTTGTAGCCACTGCTCCAGTTTGGGGGTGACTGCCCCGAGGGCCCCGATGACCACAGGCACCACTGTGGTCTTCACCTTCCAGGCCCTCTCCATTTCCTCCCTGAGGCCCTGGTATTTCTCCAGTTTCTCATGCTCCTTTTTCCTGATGTTGCAGTCACTCGGTATTGCTACATCCACCACAACGGCTTTCCTCTGTTGTTTATCCACTACGACAATGTCCGGTTGGTTCGACCTTACCATTTTGTCTGTCTGGATCTGGAAGTCCCACAGGATCTTAGCTCGGCCATTCTCCACCACCTTGGGGATGTTCCCCACTTTGATCTCGGGGCTTCCAGTCCATATTCTGCACAGATGTTTCTGTACACTATGCCTGCCACTTGGTTATGTCATTCCATGTACTCTTTCCCTGCCAGTATCTTGCACCCTGTTGTTATGTGCTGGAGTGTCTCAGGGGCCTCCTTGCACAACCTACACCTTGGGTCTTGTCTGGTGTGGTAGATCTGGGCCTCCTTTGCTCTGGTGTTTATGGCCTGTTCCTGGGCGGCCAGGATGAGGGCCTCTGTGCTGTCCTTGAGTCCAGCTTTTTCCAGCCATTGGAATCACTTTCTGATATCAGCCACTTCAGTTATTTGCCGGTGGTACATCCCATGTAGGGGTTTGTCCTCCCATGATGGTACCTCAGTCTTTGCATATAGCCTATCCGATTAGGGCTACTTGAGTAGTAGCATTCCAACAGATCCAAGTTTTCACCTCTTGCCCATTTCCATCTTGTTCCAGTAGCCCATTTATTGTCAAGGTGCTCTGGTTCCCCAACACCTGACACAGACCTTGTTTGGCCGGGCGACGTCTGGGCGATGTCTCTCATGGTCTGAGGTAGACAGTAGCTCAAAGGGTCTTGCCTAAGGACCCAGACGGGATAGCGCAATTTTTGCCGGTTTCAGCCTGGTCTTCCGAGTGAAAGACTGATGACTTATCCATTGAGCTATCCTGTCAGCTATATATCCTGCTCATTGGGTTAGGGTTAGGCGATATATATGTTGTATATATATATATATATATATATATATATATATATATATATATATATTATATATATATATGCAAGATACTGGCAGGGAAAGCATACATGGAATGACATAACCAAGTGGCAGGCATAGTGTACAGAAACATCTGTGCAGAATATGGACTGGAAGCCCCGAGATCAAAGTGGGGAACACCCCCAAAGGTGGTGGAGAATGGCCGAGCTAAGATCCTGTGGGACTTCCAGATCCAGACAGACAAAATGGTAAGGTCGAACCAACCGGACATTGTCGTAGTGGATAAACAACAGAGGAAAGCCGTTGTGGTGGATGTAGCAATACCGAGTGACTGCAACATCAGGAAAAAGGAGAAACTGGATGAATACCAGGGTCTCAGGGAGGAACTGGAGAGGGCCTGGAAGGTGAAGACCACAGTGGTGCCTGTGGTCATCGGGGCCCTCGGGGCAGTCACCCCCAAACTGGAGCAGTGGCTCCACCATATCCCAGGAACAACATCAGACATCTCAGTCCAGAAATGTGCAGTTCTAGGCACAGCAAAGATACTGCAGAACCCTCAAGCTCCCAGGCCTCTGGTAGAGGACCCGAGCTCAGAGGAAAAAAAGAGAGACCCGCGACGGGTGAAAGGGAATTTAAAAAAAAAAATTTATGTTAGAATTTTTTTTATTAAAAAAAAACATTTTGTATGTAATTACTATAACTTTATCCATCCATCCATCCATTTTCTGTTCACCTTTCTCCCTAATGGGGTCAGGTGTTGCTGGTGCCTATCTCCAGCTGCATTCCGGGCGAGAGGCTGGGTACTATATTTTTATATTCATATCAATGCAACTTTAAATATACAATATACAAACACAAAATACAAATATAGAGAGAAACAAAGATTATTAAATTATATATATATATATATATATATATATATATATATATATATATTAAGCTATACATATTTATATGCACCTCTATAAACACAGTTTATATTTCATGTTTTACAGCCAAGGAGTTCTAGCTCTACTGATTCAGCAGCTGAGATTCATTTGTGCTGTGCAGTGAAGCCCCCTTTCCTAGAATCTTCCCACTTTGTCCTCACAGCTTTGTATTTAGGAAACATTGAAAACAAAAACCGGAGAAATCTTACTTTTGAGAGTGGAAGAGGTACATATAAATAGTCTTTTCCACCTGTATAAATATTATAACAATATATAATAATGTGACCTTGGATACAATCACTGCTAAGAATTTTAGAACCTTAACCCTCCTTTTACCAGATCTTTACATAAATAAGCTTGTAAGAAGAGACAGTGCTTGCAAGTTTGATACATTTTATTTGTTTCACAAAGTCTTCGGTTTTTATTTATTTTTTTAAATCTGTGATATCTTCACCTTTAGGAAGGAGTTCCACTCTCAGCATGTATTTGAACTTCTCTCTTATTTACTTCAGCGCAGCTCACAGTTCTTATATTCTATAGCTTTCTATGTTTTTCTAATTCTGCTCCTTAGTTGCATCTTCTTGAGTCTAATACTGTCTCTAGTGTTGTGTCTAGCTTCTGATTTAGTGACTAAATCAGAATACCACTAAATCAGAATACCACAAAGTCTTTATTATTTATTATTAATTCAGTTTCACTCGATGACCAACCTGTTGAAACTGTGACAAATTTTAAATACCTTAGGTCATTCCTGGACACCTCAACTTTGCTGAAAACACTATATTTTTAAGAAATGTTCTCACTCTGCAGGATACAGTGACCCAATTCCGATTTTTTTTCAAATCTGAATTTTTGCCAAATTCAGATTTCACACTTCCAAATATGTGCAACTTGTATGTGATCTCCAGTGCAAACTGTAAACAACTTGAAAGTGTTCCACATGCACAGAGAGGGCGAAATAACATCACACACAGAGAGTGCGCTCAGTGTTTTGCCAACCGCCATAAAAACGAAGCAGTGCTCAGTGTTTGCAGAAATAAAGGTGGAGCATATTTACAACTTAATTCTTGTTATTGTCTACCATAGTTGTTGTTTTTCTTCCCGCTTGGACATATCAGGGTGCAGAATATTGACATTTATCAATGACATTCCGATTGGATGAATGCAACCTGGACGTTAGGTCACATTTGTATTAGATACGTATTGGATATTCAAGTGTCCTCTATGGGATTCGAAAAAAATCAGTTCAGACTGTCATGAAAAGATCAGATACAGGTTGCATTACGGCAAAAGAAAAATCAGAATTGGGTCACTTCAGGCTGCAGTGTGAACACAGCCTTTCCTGGTCTTGGGGATAGTCGATTATACGTTTTGTACAAGACAGTTATTGAGAGTGTCTATCTCCCCTGTTGGTTAGTCACATGAACTGAAGACTAACAGACAAACAATATATCACTCTACCAACAGAAAGGCTCTCAGAACAAAATATGCTTATGAGAACAATAGTAGGCACAGTTCATTTCGAATGTCAACCTTTGTGAATATGAAAAACATATTCTGATTATCGGAAAGTACAAAATACTGGGAGAAAGTATTTATTCATAGGAAAAATATGGGGTTCAGCTAAATATTCAAAATGTTATTCTGTGTTTTTTTAATTAACAGACAATGATATGGATAAGGGATGGAAAAACAGACTCATTCCTCATCGATTTGAACTGCTGATTGCTTCAAGCCTCATCTTGATATTTCTTGTTCTTGGGATTGGCCTTGGAGGTAAGGAGCTCAGCTTTGTGTTACCTCTGTGGAGCTGGCAATGACTGAGACAACCACAAGATATCTTGATGCACAGTTGTTGTACAGAAAGTATTTTTTTCTGTTCCAGGGTTATCATCAGTTCATTACAGTGTTGTGAATAGCTGTTTGACACCTACTTGATTTCTTTTTTTTTTTTTTTTTTTGCAGGTTTGTCACACTTCAGTGTTTTGGTACATCAAACCAATTAATATCAGTCAAAGACAACACAAGTAAATACAAAATGCAGTTCTTAAATGATGGTGTTTATCAAGGAAGAAATAACAGGTTAGGCAACTGCAATCAAGTGTTTGCAATGAGACCTCCAGTGCTGTGGAGGAATTGTGGCCCACTTATCTAGGGGAAATTGTTTTAGTTCTAGTTCCAAGGGTTTTTGAGAATGAACTGTCTTTTTAATCTCAATAGGATTCATGTCGGGACTTTGGGTTGGCCAGTCCAACCCATTTTATTTTTCTTCAGTTATTCATATGTGGAATTGCTGGTGTTTTGAATTATTGTCCTGCTGTAAAACCTAAGTGCATCTCAGACTGAGGTCACACACAGATGACCTCTCCTTTTGGGATTATTTGAGCAAAATAGAAAAAACTGCAGTGATGTACTTCACTGCAGTGAATAAATGTGGACTGCCATTATGTATATCGCACAATATACAATACGCTCTTGGAACAGTATTGATAACAATTGTATAAAACAGCAAATGCCCATTAGTTGTTGTGCGGTGCTAGATCTGTGTTCCTCAAACCTTTTCCAGCTGAGGACCACTTAACCCATTCTACAAACACTCACAGACCTGGGTTGTTTTGAGGTTTGTTTAATATTCTGTGTTTCATAGTCTCCTTTTTTAAATTAGATCAATTGTGTTCCTATTTTTCTTTTGTTCCATCCTTTCTTAATTATTCTAGTTTATTTCTTGTGTCTGGTTATTCTTAGTTACTCTAGTTTAATTACGTTTCCTGTTTAGTTATGTTTTAGAGTTAGATTCATATTTAATAGTACCATGTGAGTTCCCTTGTCCCCTCAGCACTCTCTCTCTCTCTCTATTTCTCTCTCTGTCTTGTCAGTCTGCATTCTGCATTCCTCACACCTGAAACCAGTTTCAGCCATTCTTTTCTTGTTCAGTAGTCACCCTCCTCAGTATACCTCATTTCCTCCTCTCTGACTTCCTGCATTCACTGTGATATTTCTAAGTTTTCAGTTTTATCATTAAAGAACATTCAGTATAACCCATGTGCATTTTGGGTCCACCAACAAACACCTCATGATGCTAACTAGAAATTGCCCCACAAAACACATATAAATATATACATATGTATATAGCTAATTTATTGTTGTGTTCTTTGTTCATACTAATGAGAAGAGTGGTGCTGTTTCGTAAATGTAACTGGCCATAATAAAATCATGAACAGTTTCATTAATACATTTTAGGGCTATTTGTAATTTAGAAGCATAATAAATAAAATAGCCTGGAGTTGCTTTGGTAGAAAAAAATCTTTCTCTGCTCCAATAAATATAAAAATGATCCATCCATTTCTATCAATTGTATTAGTCTATTTTGCTTATTCCCCAATTAAATAATTTTAAATTAAATAAAAATAACAGCTGTTGACATGCTGTGTTTTTAAAATAAGTCATGAAAACAAAGAACAGCTCTGTCTGAGACTTGAGTCCTACCATTCACAGTAAAGAGCTGTTCAAAAGAATTGAATCACTTGTGAACGCCCTTGTTGCTGTATACCTGAAAAGTACTGTGTTCCATCAATAGTTGGAGAATAATGTAAAACAGAAGGGTTTCCCCTAGAAAACCTGCTGAGCCTGGTGGTCGGGGCGCCAAGGCGATCCATCTAATATCTTTTGTTTTAAAAGATGTTAGGTAGACAGTAATAATAAAAATATTATTATATGTTAAGGGAAATCATCACCAGTGAAATGCTATTTAAACCCACAACTAGTCTTACAATAACAAATAAAAAAATACAATTAAAATGAATATCAATTATTTGCACTTTTGTTTAATCCAAATTAAGTCAGCGGCTCCATAAGGCCCCCCAGTGCTTCCAAGGCCCCATAAATGCTAATATTTTAACACAGACCACAAAATATGTAAATGTAACAATTGTTACATTTTGCTGCTCAATTTGATTTAATGGTGTTAGCATAAAATAAAATATTTTAAATTGTTTAACATTTAAATGTAAGATTTTAAGGACCTGGCAAGGTTACTTTGTAAAAGTTCAAAGAACAATATTCATAGTTAGACTGTTTGTTACCACAGCTACAATGTGATGCTGTGAGGTTAATCTTTGACTTTGAGCTCAGTTTGTTCACAACAAACTAGTAAACTGCAGTTATAATTTATTGACTTTTATGTTAGCCATTTAACCCCTTAACTGGTGGTACCAGTCACCAAAACCGCCTGAAAAGATATACCCAAATTAAATCAGCTGCTGTTCTTAAACAATTTGGAGTACATGCAAAAGCTTGGTCTCTTTATGAAGATGACAATTTAAATTTTATATTTTTGCAGTCAAAAATACTTTAACTGTAAGTAGTTTGTAGCCATTACATTTGTAACACAAAATAAATGGTAAAATTTTGCTTCATCCAGATTTTTCATTTTTATTTCTTGTAAATGCACACTGAGTGTTGAATGTATGGATTGGAAAATACAATAAATCTGTAGAATAAAGTATTCTGCTGATAGATTTCAAGATTGATCAGAAATAGCGCAAAAAGAAATGTCATTTTGGACATATTTATTTTTGAGGATGTCCAGGTTTTGTCTAAGTGTGCCATGTTTACATTTGGAGTCTCCAAATGGCACACTTGATGTTCAAACTTCAAATGACTAACTCCTCAGTGCTTCAACAAACAGTCATCAATGAGGGCTCTAATGAAAGGTAATGACCAGAGGAAACCTCTGATAGACACATTACAGGTAGTGGAAATTAGTTAGAGCAGTGATCCCTAACTCTCCTTTGCCCCCCTCCCCACCGCCTTGGATTTAGTTTCTGAGTTGACCAGTCAGAAATATTCCAGATAGAATACAGGCATGTCAACTTCCGGTTTGGCAAAGAAGAAGAAGGAAGCAGGGTGAAGGAGCCCCCGGCAGCTTTCTTTATATTACTTTAAAACAGGAGTTATACACTTCTAACAAGCACCAGACTGACAGAAGCACCGTTTCTGAACTCTTGCGTCGTTATAATGGCCAGTGATAATCCTAACAAACAAAAGTAAATGCGGAGATTTTGTTTCCATGTTAAATCTCTCCAGGCCCAAAACGCTGCCTTGCTGGAAAGCCTAGAAAACCTGGAAAATCGATCTCGCAGATCCAATCTATGCATACTTAACATACCCGAAGGCAGTGAAGATGGCCAGGATCCAAGTAAATTAATCTCCAAGTTGCTAAAGGGACGACATATTTCCTTCTCCCCCGGAATTGGAGCATGAACACTGCACAGCTGGACCCAAACCCGCAGTAGGATGCCCACCACGGCCCTTCATTGTGGCATTCCACCGATACCGGGAAAAGGAAGCCGTTTTAAGATGGTCCAGGCAGCAAGAAGTAAAGCACCAGGGAACCACCCTGAGAATTTATCCAGATCTCAGCATCGCTCTTGCAAAGAAAAGGTCGGCATTCAACGATGTTAAAGGAGCTCTTTACCAGAGAGGTGTGTCACCTCGCCTTCTTTTCCCTGCCCGCCTTAAAGTTACGTTTAAGGGAGAAAGCCACTTATTTGAAATGCCGGAGGAAGCCCACGCATTCTACGACCACTGCGTTGCAAAATAATCAAACATCTGATGGCAGACTTTTTTCCCCAGGGATGATACAGCAGTGAAGGATTGACAATTCGAGTGTACGATATCAACGACCGGTTAAACATTATTTCTGCTTCAAGTGGATACACCGTTTTTCTCATAAGGGACCTATATCCAAACACCTATGTTTGCGCCATGTAGGCACGTACACGAATATGCCCCTTCTTATCTTTTTGTCTTGTTGCTATTATCACTAAGTTTTTTTTTTTCTTTGACTGCCACCTACTTAATTTAAGGGTCATAATTGAATAATTTTAGGTTAAATATTTAAGTGCCTGTTGCTTAGCTCTAATGGCCTTGGATTTCATCATTTAGTGCAAAATCCACATTAGTGCCCAAAATCCACATTCATAATCTAGTTGGTTATTGTACAAGTGCCACGTTGAGCTTAGATTGCCCACTGTTTTAACTCATTGTACAAAGAGTATAACTCCTCCATGCTAAGTTTATAGGGAACCTTCCAAAGTCAGTTTGGGACTGCGAGCATGGCCTATAGGAAGACCTATGAGGTGTTTAAGGGAAGGCAGTTGGGACAAGGATACAGTTGGGGTGGGTTTTTAAAAAAATTGGGTTCAGGGCTGCCTTTTTCATTCATACAGCTGATTTGTGTTGCTTTTTCTTTATTTTTCTCACAAGTTTGAACATTATGGATAGCAAACCATGCACCATGCGGGGGCTGGGTGGAGCTGCTGGGTAAGGACATGTATAAAATTGGATTATCATGGCTGACTTATGTAACAGCAGTGTAAGAGGTAGCAGTTCGCTTTACTAGTTGGAATGTAAAGGGCATGAGAGAACCAGTGAAATGGGCTAAAAGTTTTGCCCACCTTAAAACACTAAAAACAGAAATAGTATTTCTACAGGAAACACATTTGGTATCTGCAGAAACCTTGGCTGGGACAAGTTTACCATTCACAATTTAATATAAAAGCAAGAGGAACAGAGATATTAATTTATAAAAACATAAAGTTTACCTTAAGCTTACTTTAAGACCCTGTGGTATGTTATAGTATCTGGTTCCAAGTTACACTGGCTTGCATATACGCTCCCAACTGGGATGACCCCTCTTTCATCTCTGCTCTACCTAACATGAATTCTCAGCATTTGATATTGGGTGGTGACATGAACTGCGTAATGGATCCGACCCTAGACCGATCTAGCTCTAGATTGACATCTCCATCAAAGATGGCTCAGACCTTAGCAGCATTCATAAAGGAAGCAGGCTGCATAGATCCCTGGTGCTTTTTGTTTCCAAATAGGGAATTTTCTTTTTTCTCACATGTCCACTAGACGTATTCAAGGATTGATTGTTTTTTTTATAGACAAAACTCTGCTACAGTGAATATTCTGCTATTGTAGAGTCTGATCATTACCAGTAATGCTGGACTTAGCCTTCCCACTTAATCGAGCTCAGCGCCCCTACTGGAGATTTGACTCAGGTTTGTTAGATAACGTTTGTGTATCAATGTCTACTGCCATAGATAATTTTTTGTTTGAAAACAAATCAGATTCTGTGTCACCCTTTATCTTGTGGGAAACATTAAAAGTGGTAATTAGAGGTGAAATAATATCTTACACAGCAACACACAAAAAAATTAGAAAAGCAAGGCAGGAACAGCTTATTAGTTCTATGCTGGAGCTGGACCGTAGGTATTCAATCAGTTAAATCATATTTTATTTATATAGCACATTTCAGCAGCAAGCAAGGCATTTCAAAGCACTTTACATAATAAACACAAAAACAATCATGCAACATAGAATCAACAATCAAAACCTACATTAAGTCAAGTGCCATAACAATGCAAATAAAACATTTTTAATATTTAACCTACCAAACTCAGTTAAATGTGATTTTTAATCTACAAAACTCAGTTAATGTCATGATGGGTGTCTAATTTTAAGCCCACATGCAGAACACAACACATGAGAATGATATTGAAATAAATGATTAGTTTATTGAAACACGGCAGGAGATGGTAATGGAGGCTCGGGTCTAGTCCAAGGAGGGAAACAGGTTCAGGGATCAATCGGCACACTAAAGAAACAGAGCAGGGTGGTGAGTTCAGGGTCGTCGGAAAAGTGAGCGTTGTAAAATGAACTGGACAAATCTTGCTTGTGGACGGTAGGTTCGAGGTCTAGGGAGGGTAACTGCAATGTCCGGGGTCTCAGTCTCTCTGTGGGTCCAGGTGGTCTTTGTGCGTGTTGGCAAGAATCCAGGAAGCAACGGAGGAGTACGTCGGAGGGTGGACAGGTAGGCTCAGGATCAGCGGGAACAGAGGTGCGGTGCGACTGCCAGTCGTGGGAATCCAGGAGGAACTTGTTGTCACACGGAGAAGGTGAGTCTGGGAACTCGGGCAACCAGTGGGTACGTTCCACGGCGTCACGAGGAAGAGCTTAGATCAGAAAGCCAGGAAGGATCGGCACTACGTGGATCCAGGGCGTCACGAGGGATCACCTGAAGACAGGAGAAGCAACAGGGAGTAATCACTAGCAGGTAAGACAACGAGGAAACACAGAGACAAGCTCTCAGAGGCTCAGAGGTACTGTTACTGGCAAACACTCAGGCACCAAAGGACTGGCAGGCAGCTCCTCTTGAACCTGCCGCTGACGAGCTAGAGTCGAGTCATCAGGTGCGCTGGTGACATCACACACGCCCTCCGACAGGATGGATCTGGCGCCATCTAATGGTTGGAATAAAGTGGTGCACGCACAAAAACCCACGAAGAAAACCCAAGAGCCCCGGAACACAACAGTTAAAAGTGATCTTTAGCCTACCAAACTCAGTTAAACGTGACATTTAACCTGCAAAACTCAGTTTAATGTAATATTTAACCTACCAAATTTAGCTAAACGTGATTTTCAATTTACAAAACTCAGTTAAATGTGATGTTTAACCTACAAAACTCAGCCAATAGACATTGACCTATTGGGCCCCTCAAAAACTCGGTTAATAAACATTAACCTACTTTATGCATACAACGCAGTCAGTATGCATAAAGTATGTCAGTATGGCAAAGTAGCATGTATTGCAATGAACATCTTGCCAAGATTTATGTATCTCTTTCAGAGTATTCCAGTTTTTCTCCCAAAATCATTCTTCAGACTTATTGATAAACAACTATCCTGGTTCATGTGGAGTAATAAACACCCTAGAATCAGTAGGCATTTCCTTCAGAGACACAAAGAAAAGGGGGGTTTGGCTCTACCTAACTTGTTATATTATTACTGGGCAGCAAACCTACAAAAAGTAGTCTGTGCTCCAACAACCAGATGTTGACTGGTGCCAATTAGAACTGAATGCATGTAAGTCATTATCATTCCCTGCATTAGTCACCTCAAAGCTTCCTCTCTCTCCTAAGCAACATTCTACATGCCCAGTTGTTATCTCCACCCTAAAAATATGGTCGGAATTTAGAAAACACTTCAATATGACAAACTTCTCTATCTACAGTCCCATATGTGATAACCATGTTTTCCCACCATCCATATTAGATCCTGTCTTCTTTAGGTCTTTAGGTCCTTAGTGACCTAAATCTAGAAATAGATTTTCGCCATCTATATGGCGAAAATGCCATATAGATGGCATTTTCGCTGCCTTTGATGCTATTTCCTCTAAATTTAGTTTACAGCGTTCCTCCCCATTTCGATATCTCCAGATTTGTGACTTTGTTCGTGACACTAGTCCCTGCTTTCCCAACTTACACCCAAAGGGAGGGATAGACATAATTTTGCAAAATCCAACACAATGTAAGGGTCTCATCTCCAAAATTTATAATAGCATCTCATCACTTAATACGGTAAAGCTCAATGGGATCAGAGCAGAATGGTCAGAAGAACTTGAAATAAACATCTCTAATGAGACTTGGAATCACGCATTACGTAGAGTAAATGGGTCAACATCATGCACTCAACCTGGTCTTATTCAGTTCAAGGTCCTCCATAGGCTTCATTACAGTCGAGCCACTCTCAAGGATTTATTCTACAATCAGTGAAACCTGTGCTCGTTGCCATGTAGCTAAAGCTAATTTATCCCACATGTTCTGGACCTGTAACAAACTGTGCAACTTCTAGTCCACAAATTTTCAGATCCTATCTGAAGCTTCCGAAATAGGTATTCAACCTAGTGCTCTGCTGTGTGTCTGCCTTTGCCCGGCGGCCTCGGAGGCTGTTTGTGGTTCTGGCGATTGATTATGATTGTCAACCTGAGCAGTTTTAAATATCCATGTCCTGTCTTGTGGGACATACTTGTGTGGACGCTTCTTTACATGAGTTCTGTCTTGGCCCCCTGGGTTTTTCATGCTTGTGTTTTATTGTTGTTTTTTTTCAGCTGTATAATTATTGTTTTTTATTGTGTGCTTTTTTTTCTTCTTCTTTTTCTTACTTTATTTTGTTGTTTTTATTGTTTGCAGCCAAGTATGGATGGGGAGAGGTAGAGGATAGAACCAAAAGAAGGAAAAGAAGGGGGAAGGGGGGGATGGAAAAAAAGAAAAACAATGTCATGTTTGCTTTGACCCTGTGTTTAATATCCTGTTGTTAATGGTTATCTACAGGGGCGCAACTACATATTTTTGAGTTGGATGTGAACATGCCACCCCGGCGCCCTCCCGCCCCTCTCTCCACCTCCCTTTCATCCACCCGGACATAAACTGAAGAACACCACATTCTCCTTTGTGGTGATTGACTCGCCATGTTTGCCTGTACTAATTTTCCCAAAACAGAACACAATGAAAAATGGTCATCAGAAATTCAAAACACCATGGTATAGGTTTTTGTTGCCTCCCTAATATAATTATTCCTACCTGATGTCATCACTTGTCTCTTCTATCATGTCTGCCTCTTTCACCCCTTGTCTGTGGCATTCTCCACTAAATCATATGGTCAAAAAAGCATTATATATTAGTTGTAAAAATTACAGATCTTAATACAGTTTTTTAAAACAATGTTTACACATTTTTGCTTGGGATTAAGTAGCTGTTCCTTCACTTCCACCTAATATTAGACCAACCTATTGCCTTCCCCTGCCTGTCCTGATTCTTCCTTTGTCATCTTCTCTTCTTTCTCTCCATCCTCACAACTGAATAACATTAATTTTGTGTTAAGTAGGTTTAAAAAATACAGCAGTCAAAACACAATAAAATTAATCTTTAAATTTAAATGATCTCCTTGTTGGATAACAGTTACTGACTGGACACTGCATCTGATCTGACTTATCAGATACATCACAACACCACTGTAGTGATATTGAATAAGACATTTAAACTCAAGTGTCCCCCTGCCAGAAATGTTGGTAATATGGATCACCAACCTTTTTTATAGTGACACTGGACTAATTTGTCTGATACACACATAAACTTGTACAACTCATCTTTAATTAAAGAATCAATAATAATTAATATACATATGAGTGAATAAATTGCAGCCTGGAGGGCTAAGCGTTGACTATAGCTGGCCATGACAATTTAGCTTCCTTGTGTTAATATTTCCCGAGTTTTATTTCGGTTATTCTTACACTTAGTGTGTGGATAAGTGTGTGTGACAGGAGTTTGTATCAGATATTCATAGTAATACCGAACAAATCACGTCCCTTATAGGTTCTATATGGGAGGCAACATTTAACAGCCAAATATGGGACGATTCCGTATTAGGCTAGCTTTAGCTAACCTGAATATTTACAACCCTCTTGTTATGTTGTCAATATACTGTAGGTACTTGCCTACTATCTTTCAACCACATTGAAAGGCTTTTTTTCATTCCGCAGTAATACCAGTCTGTTGGAAACAAACTTTAAATGGCCTATTGTCCGATAATGGACATTGAGCTGTGCAGCTACTGCTCTGGTGGACATCCCCACATCCAAAATGCCAATGGCATGCTCCTGCATAACTTGCAACATCTGAAGCATTATGACCTGAGACAAAATTTGACATTGGAGTGGCCTTTTATTGTCCAGTGCAAGGATTGTCCAGTTTTTGCTCATTTGATCATCCACTGGACATGCCCCACCCATGCACTGAGTAAAAAACAACTCACTGGGTAATGCTCACTGACAGCAAGTTGGATTAAAAATTATACATAAATCAAGAAAAATGTTACTTTTGTACAATAAAATATCAGCAAACGCTCATTTACAGTTGTTAACTCCACATGGCAACAATATCTTATGTTTGTTCAGTATACTTAAATATATGCAGACATTTGAGGGATGTACTCAATTTTGTGATACAGTGTATGTTTCCCACAATGTCCCAAATTCATTTGAATTGGGGTTGTAAAATAAAGCTGACATTTCATTGAATTAGCCCACTGCAAATCAACCAATGGGCCACCACAGGCAATAAAGATGATTTTATTATATCTTTTTGTTTAAATTATGACAGCAATACCTGATGGGCATATTTATGGGGCAGCCCATAAACAGGCATCTTTGTTTGCAGTGTTTGATATGCTTTCATACATCCATGCTTTGTTCTGAGGCTGCTCTTAGAGGGGCATTGTACCCTCAGATCCTCTGAGATCTAGTAGTCACAATACCAGCTCAACAAACACACTTTCTGTGACAGATAATCAGCCTAAAACACAATAACATTTAACCCTTTTTTAATGTGTAGTTCACTTGACTACATATGTACTGGTATATGTGTTCTGTCAGTGAGTATATGCACAGAATCATTGTCTTATAACTTCTTGTGTGTCATATATTTTGAACAAATACTTAAGATATGTTGAGGATAAGCAAAAGAAATGATAATCCATTATTATCAAATTTAACAAACACTATACTGCACACATTTTTCATCTTCTCTTCATCTACAGTGGGTCTAAGCTGTGTGGGAAAGTTTCGCTGCGGTTCATCATCCCAGTGTGTGAGTACTATGGCTCAGTGTGATGGAACAATGGATTGTAAAAACCATGAAGATGAGCTTGGTTGTGGTGAGTTGCACTGGTATCAAGACACATTTCATGTCTCTGTAGCTGAAACCAGATTTGATTTCCTTTACTGTCTGGTGTAAAATCAGACATTTCCTATTTTAGGTAAGCAAGAATTACTAGCATGGCTTCCAAATTTTGAAGCCAATTAATGAGACAATTTATTAAATGTTTTTTTTTTTTCAACTTTCTCCAAAGTTAAAAGTTTACATAATTCGTTTTTGTATTTTGTATAACTGATTTTTTACTTGTATGACATCAATCAAACTTTGTAGCTTCTTACAACAGCCCAATATGCCTATAAAGACCCACGGTTTGACATGTTGGCTACTGTCTTTAAATGTTCAGTTAATATTCACATGTCTCATATGTTCTCATATGTCCCTTCTTCATCATCCCATCCATTTGTGAACTGCACATCCCTACTCTAAATGTAGTTTAAGAAACTCCAACAGTGGAGTATTAGATGGTATTGAGTCCAAATTCCCTCATATTGAGCATTCATGCCCTCCTATTTGCCATCATTCTCCTGTCCCTCATGCAGAATAATCATGAAAATGCAGAATGAAATAAGAAGGGAATTTATTTACAATAAATTAGAAAAATATACACAATGAACTCCTGATAACGATAAAATGAAGATTAATTTTGTAGAAAAAGAAGGAACTGAAGAAGCTAACTATATAGAAGTGGTGGTTTAGACTTGAAGAAATTCAGCAATCTTGATAGCGAATGGTCAAGCTGGGAAGCTACAAACCACTGTAGTACTATGAGGCAGAAAGCTGACGTTGTTGTTTCTCCCTACATCCAGTGTGTGGCGCAGGTGATAGTAGCCACACAGGCACACCTGCTAGAAGGAAGCAACACACCCAGTACAACATTTTCATTCTATTGGTTGCCAGGCAACTGTGACAAAAGGCAGTTCCATTTTTTTGTAAGCTAGCAAAACAGAGCTAGCTAGTCCAAGCAGAGACTAAGTTTTCATTAAAAGAGGGAAAACTTTTACTGCTTAACTGTTCCTGTTTAACTTAACAGGAAAGTTAAGTTAAACTTGAGATTTGTTTAAACAAACATACAGATAACATTTTACTAACTGTTCTGTTTGTGATCTGTCTATTCATTAGTACGTCTGAGTGGCAGGAGCTCAGTTCTGCAGGTTCAAAAGAGAGGAGCATGGAGGACAGTTTGCTCTGAGGAATGGAACAATCAGCTAGGGATCTCTGCCTGCAAGCAACTGGGATACTCAAGGTTTTCTTACTTTCTTCTTTATTAATATTAACTGCTAATTTTGAAGTGTGTTTCTCTTTTTCTGCTTAAAGTTAGATTAATATTTTAATCTGAAGATTACCCTGATGTTGTTCTGTTAAAGAAGAGTTAAGCTCCACGGACAGTGAAGGCAGAAAATAGTTTATTTCAGTTAACTTAAGATGACTTGACATGAACAAAGAAGTTAGAATCAATAAACGATTAAACACAAGACTAACACGTTGAATAGTTAATATAGATCTCAAAGATCACTATACCACTGTTAAAGGTGCTGAGTGGTGGTGTCTCACACCACTGTAACTGGTGTTACTGTAACACAGTTACAGTGTTTTTCCAACACTGTAACTGTTGGAAAAATGATTAATTTTATTGTAACATTTATTTCATTCATATTTCACAAAGTGGTTAAAATTTGATTATAACCACATTGTTTTGCTGCTATTGCTATTATTATAGTTGTCACATGACAACTGAATGTGTAAGTGTGGAAAAGGTGCTTTGTGAGGCAGATAGAAAATGTAGCAGAAGAGAAACACAGCCCAGAAAGCATGGACATTCTGCACTAGGCACGAATGGTAATGTATAGCATGTACAACATCGGCAACAGCTCAGGATCGAATGTAAACCTGCCAAAATAACACTGATGAACTCTCTTGGTATGGACAGAAACTTACTGCCAAGAGTTCAATGTCTGGACTGCAGAGACGACACTTCACAGTAACATGGTCTGGGTGACACCATCTGTTGTTCACAAAACTGTTAATCCATCTCCTTTTCTTTTCCTGATGCACTTTAAATCTCTGTCTACTCGAATAGTCATAGTCATGGCAGAAACATGTTGGAGTTGGGGATACAATCCTGCAACCATGTCTCAGAAACACACATTATGTGTTCATTATCTTGCTGAGTCCTTGTCAGGGCTTGAAGTTCATCCATCTTGTTAGCCAACAATCTCACGATGCCCATTGTTACAATTACAATGCTGTTTGTTTGCTGTTACAATGCTGTTTGCACGTCTGGGGTTCACAAAGCGATGGTAATCGCAGAGTGCGCTCCGATTAGATGCCCCGATGACCCCGAGCCAATAATGAATCCAGGTCATGGTTTGTCTCTTTTAATCAGCAGGTAATTGGTGCTTAGACAGGTGTTTATGCGTGTGTGTATGGTTCTACAAAGAAAATACAAATTAGAATCCACCATTAATGTAAAGAAGTTAGCTTAGCTTAACCTTTACTTATTCTACGAAACTCTAACAATATGCGGAGGACTAGAACACATATTTTACCACTCAAACATAAATACACTACAACTTACCGCTCACATGGACGCACACTCAAAACGAAATAACAAAAAACACCCTCCAACACCACGTCTGCTGAACCGAACAGCTTCTCAACAATGTTTTGTACGTAAAGAAAAAAATACTGCTCACTAACAGCCGCGCCACCCGGTGGCGAAGCTGGGAATTGCAGCACAGCCTTCAGAACACTCACGATGCCGTGAGATTGTAGAGATGGTTTGAACTTCCTGTTTCTCTCCCTCTCCTTTTTGCTCCAGCTTTGCATCCACAACGCCTCCTTTTCAACTCCTCTGAATTTCTGGCTTCAGCTGTGGGATTATTTCAACTTTTCTGTAGACCAGCTGATCCCTGTTGTAAACATATGTTGCTATGGTTACGCATCATAATAAAATAGCAAAAATACTAAAATATTGCTAAAAATCAGTCCAACCTCACAGAATCCAAAAGAAGAAGTAGTACAGAAAAGCTATTTTCCTACAAAAAAAGCAGGAATGAATATTTGAAAAACAGAACAAATCACAAAGAAAGCAGAGCTACTTCAAAGTGCTGCCACTATAACCTACTGAAAATCATTTTTGGACAGGTATTTGGTACTTGAGGAGGACCTAATTCCTGCTGTAGTAATCTACCTATGATTCAAATACTATTTAATTTGTAGCATTGTGAACAGATGTTTACTCTAAATGACTTCAATGTCAAAATTTATCAAAAGCACAAAATACAACCTTCAGAAGCTATGTCATTTTATAGTAAAAGAAATAGTTCCTTGCACATACCTATATTTTTATAACTGTGTTTGAAAATGTGTTACTAGGTATGTGGAGTCCTTCTTCATCTCTCTGACCTCCATCGAGCAGGACCTTCAAACCAACCTAATTTCCATCAACTATAGCCAGGCAGAGGTCATTAAGCTTCAGAATGCTACAACCTTCAGGTATGCAACATTTCATCATCACAGGTGAGGGAAGTTTATGCAGAATAACCCTGAGAATTCTTGTTGACCTAGAGAATTAAAAAAACCCCAACTATTTGCAGGAGTTTGGCTGAGCCCGTCTCTATGAAAACAACCAGCAAAAAAGTAGCAAAGGGGCAAAACTGATGAGGTATCTGCTTGCAGATACAGAACATTCCAAGCTACACATACAGAATAAATAAAACTAAAAGATGTGATTGTAGCATCTGATCAGGCTTTTCAATTCAATTTATAAATTTAAAATTTGTATCAGTCTCAAAAATGAAACTTATCTGTCTTGTCAATAATCTATTTGAAGGTGTTACACATTTCAGCTTGGTTGAAACAAATGATAGAGTTTTCTTCTGATGTCTCCACTTCTCCTTTCTCCTGAAAACATGAACAACTTCTGTTAATGAAGGAGCGACCGCTGTCTTCTTCACCAAACTGTCTTTTTATAACAAATTCACAAAATCATGAAGTCATGAAATTATACAATGAACATTCCTAAGTGTAATTGTGTCCTAGTGTCTTTCTGTTGTTCTAAAACAATCATATATCATCCACTTCTGTGAACAGCATCAGCTCCCACCAGCTGTGATCGCATCAAAGGGCAAAATCAAAACAATTCAACCATAAATTTTAAATCTCACAGACTTACATAAAAAAAACCCCACCAATTTCTCAAGAGCAGTAAAATTTTAAGGGTACTAATTTCTTTAAATTGTAATAATTCTGAAAGAGTTAATCATGTTATTAGTGATATAATTCAATATGGAAGTATTTAGATAACTAGATCTAAATACTAGATCTGCTGCTCCCAATAGGGTCTCAGCTTTCCGGGGCCCCCTTGTTCGTCGAGATTGCGTACCAGGACTCTGTCCCCAGGCTGAAGGACGACACCTCTACTCTTCTTGTCATAGTATGTCTTTCAATTTAAGCTGGAGTGTTGGCTGTTTGCATTGGCTATCTGATATTTGATTTCGGCTTCCTGGTCTGTTATGAGGCCAAAGAGGATGTCGACCATACAACAAATAGTATGGGGAGAACCCTGTGGCCTCATGCTTTGTACAGTTGTAGGCATGGAGCACATGAGGTAGGTGATCCTTCCAGTTCTTTCTCCCCCAGAGTCCAGAGCATCTGCAGTAAGGTATGATTTAGTCTTTTGGCCGGATTGCCCTGGGGGTGGTATGGGGAGGAACCCAAGCATTTGCCTGATGTCCCCAATTGTTTGTGGTGTCTTGTGCTTCAGAGCTTGTACTGCTTCAAGATCTTTGGGGTCCATCCTGACTCCATCCACCGACACCAACCGGCCAAAGTACCTGACCTCCTTGCGAAAGAGCTCGCATTTCTCTTGCTTCAACTTTACACCATGGTGCTGCAAGGTTTGAGAAAATCGAAAACCAAGCATATCCTTCCAGGGAGTCAGTGAGGTCTTGGATTCTAGGGAGGGGGTGGCGGTCAGGTACAGTTTTGTTGTTGAAGAGCCGGTAGTCGACACAAAGTCATAAGGACCCATCTTTCTTCCTGATACATATGACAGTGGCTGAATATGGTGACTGAGACTTCACAATCCACCCTTTAACCAGAAGTTCCTGGATGTACTTCTTTGTAGAGTGGTTTTGGAATGGATGCATAGGCTCTTTGGACTGGGATATCATCCTTAGTCCTGATTTCCATCTGCAGAGAAGGGATGCATCCAATGTCATCACTGTCACGGGAGAATGCTCCACCCTCCTCACAGAGCACTTCCTTTACCACCTGTTGTTGTTTGAGGTTTAGGTGACTGATCTCGACAGGAGGGAGCCAGGAGTCAGGTGAAGCGCTGGTGGGGGATGTAACACCATTGACCTTAACTACAGTCATTTCTTTTTGGTGGGCCCCTGGAGTGCTAGTCTCCAGAACCTTTATGACATGCTGGATGGTTCCTAGGGGAGTTCTTTTGGGTAGGGGAGTACCCTCATGTTTTGAGTGATTGGAGTTGGGCACTTCAACATATGGTCGCCTGGCCTCATTGACTTTTAAGAGGCCCTCTCCCACACCCAAGTGTCTTAAAGCGGTGCTCCCCTCTGCAGGCTCATATAGAACAAATGGGTCAGAGGCATTAAAGTTTGGGGGCACCCTGCACCACACATGAGCTGTTCTGCCAGGGGGAATAATAGTGTGGTCTCTACCCACTCTTATTGTGACTGGATCATCATATGTCCTTGGTGGTACCTGGATGAAACTCACAATGGCCTCCACCTGCTCCTCCTCTATTCCAAATGCATCATGGAGGAGACTGACCACTGTGGTAACTGTCTCACCTGAGGACTCCTTCCTTTTACTGATCTCCTCCAGTACATTGGCTCCGAGAAGGGGCTGGGGCAGGGGCAGCTGACTAACAAGGAAAGGAGCCTCTATCAGGTTGGGGTCATTGTTTCCTGCTAAGTTGACAATGACCTTCACCCATCCACTGTATGGTACTATATGGCCTGTAACTGCATAGACACTGAGTTCCTCCTCTAATAGTTCAGAAAAGGGTCTCACTGTACCATTTGAAATGTGAGTGGCAGCCCATTCTTGGTCAATTATACTCACTTGCGACCCTGAATCAAATAAGGATGTAACTGGATAGCCACCAAGCAGGCATTTCAGCAGGCTTTTCTTTCTAACCAGGGGTGCTGTACAGGTGACTGTTCTCTGACTGAGAGATGTGTGAGGCTCCTGATGTTGTCTTTGTTTGAGGGGTCTTGCTATTTGACTTGAAGTTTGATCTACTGCTTGAATTACTTGCCAGTCTGTGGGTGTCCCTCAGCAGAGACCGAGTCCTGTTTCCCTGTGGCTTGACTCGCTTTAAACATCCAATTGCTCTGTGACCTGCTTCTCCACATGTAAAGCAATGGTTATACTCCGGTGAGTTCTGCTCAATACACCTAGGGCAACGAGCCATCCTGCCCCTCATCTGAGCTGCAGGTTGCCTCAATAGAGGTTGTGGCGGTCTGCTTGAGGATGGTTGGTAGGGAGGGTGTAGTTGCATATGGGCTGACCTAGTTAGAGATTGAGAGACTTGTGGATTAGCTGCATGCAGATCCATCAATGAAGCCATCATCTGAGTCAAGGCCTCAACTTGAGCACTGAGCTGTCCTATTGTCTGGAGATTCTTACTATCTGCTACTGCATCTTGTGACTAGTTGTGATCACCTCAACTAGTTGATCACCTCAACTTTGGTTGCTTGAGGTTTCAACTTTGGTACTGTGTGCTTGTGTTGTCTTTTGTCTAGGGAGATGGCTCAGTCTGCATTGATGCTCATTCTCATCACTCATGATTTTTATGACTTGGCTGAGAATTTCCTCATCTGTGACTTGGCTGTTTGCAATCCGGGGCTTCAGTCTCTGTCAGAGGTCTGCATGTTTTGCCCCTAAACCCTGGTATATGGTATGGAGAAAGACTTTTTGGATGGCCATGGGATCATATGTGATGTCCGTACTGGTGCCGAGTTTGAAAAAGAAGTTTCTGTTTTAGCCCAATCATGCGATACAGAAACTGCTGAGGTGGTTCTTGGTCTGATTGCCTGGCACACATCAACTCCTGGAACATCTCAGTCGATGCTTTCTCACCGAGGTGGGACCTGGGGAAGCCTTTGAGCTCAGATCAGTGATTAAGTCTTTGTTTATGAGCATGTCTTTAAAGGCTCCTGGTTTTATGATCCTCAACACCCCTGCCTCTGAGAAACCCTCTTTTACTTCCTCATCAATTTGTTTACTGCTGTTGTTGTAGCTTAAATCATTGTTCTGATCTCCAACTTGACCACAGTTTACTTTAAAATCTTTCCACTGGAAGCAGGAGAGGTCCTTCAAACACACAGGTTGATCTGGGTTCATTTGTGGTCTGTCATATAACTCTGACTCACCTTGGCGGGGAGAAATTGGGATTGGTGGGGTCACATTAGACGCATGCTGTCGGGAGTTTCTCGCCTAGTTCTTCATATACCATTCTCAACCTTCTACAGACCCTATTTTTGTGTCGGGTTGGGTAAGGGAGTCAGGTTGGGTCTGCATGACTGTACTGTTAAAGTGTGAATGGGGTTGTGATGTGGATTATTTGGTTGTTACAGACATAGTGTGACTAGGTGTAATATGTGCACAAACATCATTCAACACACCTGCTTCAGAATTATCAGTAGCATCAGCGTTCATTAGCTTATATATCAAGTCATTCAAATCCAGCAACCAATCCATACCTTTGTCTTCCTGCCCAAGTAAGGCATCAGACTGCAAAAAGGAGATGATAAAGTCCATATAGCTTTCTTCATCGTTTGGATCCAGTTCATCTCCATGCTGGCTGTAAGTAGCCATGTCTTTTGCCACCTGATAAACGTTGCTTGAGAGTTTGAAAAGTTGTTTCTTGATGTCCCATATTAACTCTTTGCGAACCACTGCCATGGTATCTGGTCCTATCACAGCTCAGTCCTCTGATAAATTCCACATTGTCCTCTGGATCAGCAACGTGGCTCAGCTGCAACTAGAGTACGCTGTCTTCTGGATCAGCGATGTGGCTGCTCGGGGACCAGCATATGTTGACCTCAGGATCAAAGGCATACATTATTCTTTAATGAGGTTCCCCAAAATTGCATTTTTGCAGATTATTTTGCTAATCAAAATATATATTTGTACTGGAAATTAAGTTTTTTTTTTTAAAATAATTAATTCAAATGAATTCCAGTAAAGTAACAACAGGAGATCCTAGGGGTGATAATGAAAACTGCTTTTGGTCAAGCTAGTTTTTCTCATAGAGCATATCACACCTGGCTGACAATTCCACTAGATAAACAGGTATAAAGACATCCAAGTACATTTCTTTAAAATGATCTTTTTTTCAATTTGCTTATTAAACTGTCAGCCCAGATGATCAACTTCTTTTCTGTATATATATATATACAGAAAAGAACATATAAGAACATATGTAATGTTCTTATATAACATATCTATATAACACATAGATATGTTATATAAGAACATTATTTATGTTCTATATAAAGAACATATAAAGATAAGTCGAAACTCCATAAGAATGCTTACAATAACGACTTTATATCACACTAATTGTAAGGTATCTACATTTGGTACCTGTAAATTTTAAAGTAGATTTTAGATTGTAGATTAATAGTCAGGATCTGGGAAGTTTTTGTTGGTAACTGTTTGCTTAGATCCAATAAGTCTCAAACTTTCTTATAATAAATTTTAAACAGATTTGATGGCCTTGAACCAACAAAATCTATATAGGACATGTAATCTTGAAATAAAATAAAACATTAACTTTAAACATAACAGCCATTCACAAGTTTCTTAATATCACATAAGATTTATGCCTTCAAGTGAACATTTCTGTTTTTACCCTTAAGACTGGACCTCTAAAAGTTCAAAGTCAATGGCACTTTTATTAAAAACACAAAAATATATGAAAACAACACAATTAAATTACAAATCAATTTTACAGTTTTGTTGTTCATTGATAACATTTTTACTATTGATTCATCAAATTACAATGAAAAGACAAACGTTTGATGGGTGATACATTATGCATTATTGATCACATTTAGATTCTACAACTCAGATGGCCCACTGCACAGATTTGTGACACTTAATTCAGTCTGGAGAGACTCAGACGGAGAGAGAACAACAATTAGAAGAGTTTAATGATATACAGGAATTAGAATCTTTGGCGCTTGGGCCCCGGCTGGGGGAAATAGATAATCACAACGCTAGTGATGAGCTTCGGATGTACGTTCCCAGCTCTGATGGGAACGTCCTCCCCCCAAAATGAAGGTCGAGACCAGGGAATAGATGACAGAACGAAGGGGAAACAGAGTAGCACCGACTTAGGCATTGCATTAGGGGCAGGAACCAAAGGAGGTGATATGACTGTGAAAGGAGAGTAATAGTGGGAGAGAAAGCAAAGTATAAAGGGGATGCGCAGGGCATGGGGTAATGATGGGCATAGACGAGCTGGTGGGGAAGCCGGCTGAGAATGAAACAGAACGTGGTAGGAAGGGATGCTGATGGGGGACGGCCAGTTGAGGATACAGCGGGGCATAGGGTAGCAGGACACTGGAGGATGGATGGGACATGTGTGGGCGAAGCCGGCAGAAGGCAAGGAGGGGAAAAGATGAAGGGCAGCGAGACGGGGACCAGCATGTGTACGTAGGGTATGAGGAATCGGGTACAGAGCGAAAGACAAAGGGGATGCTGGGTAAAAGACCAGTATAACTAAATCGGAGCAAGAGATACAGGGCTGCTGTCGTTGGGACTAAGGAGGTGAAGTGTCGCAGTGATAAGGGCAGCTAGCAAAAAGGCTAGCTGATGTCAGCAGGGCAGTTGGCTTAAGATGATGGGGAATAGCAGGGAATGGAGCGGGACGAAGAACTCAGGACAGCTGACAAAAAGTCGGCTGTAGGTGGCAGGGCATAAACTAAGGGGGTGATGGATCAGGAGATGGAGCGAGGGAAGGGATAAAGGGAAGCTGGCTAAAAACAGCTGGAGCACAGCGGGACCTATTAGGGCGAGACACTAAAGGCTAAGGACGACTAGGGAAGCTTTGAAGCGTCGAGTGATGGGGCACGGGGTGACGTCAGGAGGATAAAGATGGGGCCGCTAGAGGAAAAATAAACAGACAGAAATAGTAGGTTTAAGGCTAAGTTAGAAAATGAAGTGCTTAAAGAGAGATATAGACTACTTTAGCAGGACAAGAGGAGGAGGAGGAATTTACTCACGATATTAAATACGAAGAAGTGGGCATCAGGATAAAGTACTCCTAAAGAAGACCTGGAAATCAGGGCGTAAGGCGAGGGAAAATAACAAGACGGTAAGGGGAAGGAGCGTGAGCTTAAGCTAGGAAAACAGCCACCACCAGAGAATCGATCATGGCTCACCTAGGCGCTGAGAGAATGTTGTACTGAAAGCACGGATGAGATGTCCGGACGAATGTATGATGAATATGCCGAAGACGACCATCGGCCGAGCTGCTGGAGGGACGCAGAGGGGATTCCCTGGACAGCTGCGGATGTAGCCACCTCAATTCTAAAAGAGTGGGCAGAAAAATGTCCAGGGGGAAGGTTGTTCGCGGCGAGGAGCTTTCTGAGGTGTTTAATAAACCAGGTTGTGGTCACGGGGGTTCCTTCGGGGGTAATAAAAAGGGCTGCGGAGGCAAAACTTAACTTGCGTTTGAGGAGGGCAAAATTGAACATAGCTAAAAAGGGGCAAAAGGGGTCGTTGGTACGAGCAATCACGATGGGACAAGTGCCTTTGGATTTGGAGTGCTTCAGGGTCAGACTGTAGAAATCAGGATGAAACTTGAGGTCTGAGATGGTTAGACCTCTAGAAAGGACAAAGCTATTAGAGGGAGAGGTAAATTCCCCCAAGCTGAGGAGACTGTAAAAAGCTAAGAGAAAAGTACTAGACAGGAGCACCTTGAGATAGGGAGAGAAAAGACTTGAGCGAAGAGTGATAAGGAGGTCCTTTAGAATAGATAGAGTTATCAGTTTACGGTTGTCAGGTAGTGTGGGACGCTGGTTAACGAAGCCTTTCAACAAGAGCTTAATTGCGTGATTATAAAAAAGGCTGCGAGCAGGGGGCGACTGGTGGAGTAGATAACAGAAATTAACCCCTGGTAGGAGGCTGCGAATGTAGGAGTGCTTAGAGTGAGAAACAATGAAGCAATAGGTGAGAAAAGCAACGAATGTCTTTATGAGGACTGGGAAAAGGGGGATCCCGTGAGCCGAACAAAATATTTGGAATTTACGACAGGCGTACGTGTAGGATTTGAGCGTAAAAGGCACTAAACCACTTTTAATAAATAATTTTGCGGACTGGAGTAAAGGTTGAAGAGAAGGAGGATTTAGTTCAGGACTAGGTCCTCGAAAGAGGGAACCGGAGTCGGGAAGAGGTCGGCAGAAGTGCAGAGGCGACGGAAAACCTGAAATTGAAGACGAGAAAGAGCATCAGCGATAACGTTAGAGTAGCCTGGGACATGACGCGCTGATAAAATAAAAATATTGAGAACGGATTGCCATGTAATGCGGCGTAAAAAGGGCATGATGGAGCTGGAGGAAGATCGACCTTTGTTTATTACTTCCACGACGGCAGCATTGTCACATAACGCAACGATATGTTTGCTTTCCCCAAAACGCCCCCAAATCTGGCAGGCTACGGCAATGGGAATGGGCAACGGCAATGGGAATGATCTCATAAAAGGCTGAGGATTCAGTCTGCGGAACCGAGGGGGGCCATTTCTCTGCGAACCACCTGCCCTGAAAAAATCTCCCAAAACCCGCAGACGGAGCTGAGTCTGTATAAATTGGATGGAGTCGGCGGAGAGAATGACGTCATCGTAGAAAAACGAAATGCCGTTCCAGCTGTTAAGCAGTTTTGACCAGAAGGAAAGATTGGAGCGACAGCCGTCGTCCAGTGAGACTTGGTTGTGCAGAGACTCGACTGAGCTAGCTAAATCCGGCAATCTGGAAATAAAAGAGCGCCCTTGGGGAATAATGCGCATAGCAAAATTGAGATGACCGAGCAGGGATAGGAGCTTGCGCTTAGAAAGAACAGAAGACAAGAGGTGGGTTTGAGAAATCTCACGGATGTGGGCCAATTTGTCGCCCGGCAAAGAAGCTAACATTTTTTTGGAGTCAAGGGAGATGCCGAGGAATTCTAGCTTTTGAGATGGACTGGCAGTTTTCTCCTCAGGGATGGGGACGCCAACGCGTTTAAAAAGATCCTTGAGTTTCTGGAGGGAGTGGGATGGCTGGAAAGGAGGATCGATGAGGAGGAAATCGTCAAGAAGATGAAGCACGGAGGGAAGCTTCACGGTATTAAGGAGTAACCAACAAAGGGCTTCGGATAACATGTTGAATAGGCAAGGAATAGGCAAGGCTTCTGCAACCAAACGTGAGCCGAACAAAGAAATAAAACTTTTTGTCCCATTTGGCACCTAGGAGGTGCCACTGAGAGGGACGAACGGGTAAGATTTTAAAAGCATCCGTTATGTCAGCTTTAGCCAGCAAAGCGCCATGCCCAGCTGATTTAATAAGCAAGATGGCGTGATCCACCGTGGCGTAATAGAGAGAAAATGGAGGTTTCGGGATGAGACTGTTGATGCTAAAATGGGAACCAGAATGGGGCATGGAAAGGTCTAAGATGAGGCGCTTTTTACCGGAATATTTCCGGGTTGCAACGCCGAGGGGATCGACGCGGAAGAAGGGGAAGGGAAGGGGGAGACAAAGGGACCGATAATGTAGCCTTTAGAAATTTCTTTCGACAACAACTGAGAAACATCATCCGGCTCGTCGACCGCAGTTCGAAGGTTGGGTGAGATAAAGGGGAGTAGCGAGAAAATGGGGGACTCCTACCTGAAAACCTTGAGAGAGCCCGGAAATCAGAAAATCCACGAAGGTGCGATCGGGGTGGAATTGGAGAAGAGATGCTAATTCGGGCACGAAGATAGGAGTCTAGAGATAACGGGAAACTAGTTCCTGGAACCTCGACGGCTTCTGTTGGGGAATGGACGGCGGGGGCAGACTGACTTTGGATGAGCGCCTCGGCAGAGGCTACAGACGTGGGGAAAAGCACAGACACTTTCATTGAAATTATTGCAAACAGGCATGTTATTGAATACCTGCACTTTTCTCCCATACCGGTCAAGCTGATCACGGTTTAAGAGGGGCTGAGGAGGAGGGAGGGCGGCAGGGAAGCTGGGCTTAAAGGGAGAGAAGGACAAAAGACTCTCTGATGGCCAGTGGAGCCGCACTGGAAGCATGCAATGGATTGCGTGAGCATGACAAGAGTTTCCATGTCCAGAATTGACCAGTTAAGACGCTGACCAGAACGAGAAAGAACTGCGGCGGCTTTAGTTGCAAAAGCTTAATGATAATGATAGAAGAGCGACCTGCCGTAATGCATATGGAGGTCCGCAATTAGAGCCAAGTAGGCGTCTAATTCTACTCTGCGGTCCAGGTAAACAGAACAAATTACATCTCTATAAACACTAAAAGCTGCTACGAATTCGCCGATAGAAAGTTCCCTTGAGAGTCGGGGATCTGAAGTTTTGAGAATAGCGGAAAAATTTTCGGAGAAAGCGACTCGTTGGTCAACTTCAGGGAAGGGTAAAAGACTAGAAGCCAGATTAACGTAAAGTCCTTGAAGAATCTGAGAACGGAGCTTCCGGGAAATGTTGGCGCATTGAGGCCTGTAGGGCGTGCCTGATAACGGAAAAGAGGGGGAGGGGGAAATTAAGAAACTAAATAAAGAAAAGGAAGACTTACCAAGGGGGGGCACTGGGGTCGCGGAAGCGAGGGTGAAGAGTGAGGTGGGCGGTTGCGAGATGGGTCGAGGGGTGACGAAAGCGGAAGTAGAGGGGGCGGTAGGAGGGTTGAAGACATCCGGATCGTTGTGAAGGAGGGCTGAAAACGAAGATATGGAACGTTGCAAAGTGTCCCTGGAGTTGACGAGCGCTGATAACAGTAATTGCATTTGATCGGGAGGAGGCGAAGAAAGGGAGCGGCGACCAGAAGACGGGCCTGGATTCCTGGAGTTGAAGCCATGACTTGAGAGGAGGGACCAGGGGCAGGAGGCGAGGGGGAACCCTAAAACCTTGGAGCTGGCTGAGAAGAGGAGGGACGACCTCTAAGCCGTTTGGCTGGAGGAACGGCGGACTTGCATAACCTCTTCCCGCTGACTGGAGTAGGCTGGGAAGCAACCGGTGGAGGAGGGGAAGGAGAAGAATCACCGGAAAGCAGGGGAGCGGCAAGTGACGCAATCTGAGGGGACCGGAGGTCTCGGGTGAGTGCAGTGCCCTTAGAATGGAGGATGGAAATGGGGGAAGAAGGGTTTGGCCGCGAGGCCAGGCGAGCGCTCCGGCGAACGGGGATAGAATTGGAAGGGCCGGGGGCCTCAGGAGAGGCGACCGGAGTATCCGGTAGGAAATCAGACTCGAAGTCGGACGTGCGTATGCTGCTGTCTGAGCTCGGCTGGAGAGCGAAGGACGCCATGGATGAAGATCCTTATTAGCTGGGACTTGGCTGGTGATTGGACGAGGCGTGGCTTTGTCCAGCATTGACAGGTCGACGATGGTGGGTTGGGCGCTCCAATTAGAGGGTCCCGATGAGAATGAAAAGAGTCTTCCAGTTTGAATTTGCGCCTAGGCTTAATTATATTAATAATTATAATGGCGTTTAGTTGCACAACTTTACAGACACATTCATTCGTGGCTGTTTTCACATTTATTGCACAGTTCATATTAATTTCGATGTTTGCAATTTTCTGGAGCGCAACACAAAGCTTGACGTCATTCAGCGGTAATATATTAACTTGACATTAACAAAGATACAGCAGGACGGATTATGAGTCTGACTAAAACTAACTGGATGTCAGACAAATTCTGGGTTTATGTCTGCTTCTTAAGCCCAAAAACCACAACCTGCGACTCATTAAATCTACAAACAACTTAAAAAAAAAAAAAACCCAAAGCTGCTTATAATAATCGCACTTGGCGAGCGAAACTCAAAATAGCTCCTGTTCTTCCAGCAACAAAACAGGCATCTCCCTTATTGAAGCTAAATATGTGCATTTTTGGGTTTTGGTCACTAGGTGGGGCTGTGGCCTCCAATATAAATCACAAGGTGACTAATAGTTGACATGCCTTGAACCTGTAAGGTTATATAAGTTTTTGACCGGTAGAGTGGAGTCATTGCTAATAATGTTAGTGTATAATTTGGAATAAATAGCAACTTCACAAATGGTTCTTCTGACTATAGCATCATCTGACAAAAGAAGACTCTTGGGACAACATGTGCCAAGAGTCATGTTGGCACATGACTCTGACATTGGCAGAGTCTAGCACATGACATTGTCCCAGACTCTTAGCGCATCATAACAAACCACCGGAATAATGCTAATCTATTGTAGTATTGAAAATGACTACTGTATCCCTCTTCCTGTTGGGTTCTGCAGGGGAGTGATTTCTTCACCGTCACTCACTGTTAAAACTGTTTGGGTGTAGTTGTTGCTTGCCTTAGAGACCTGGTAACTTTGCATTATGAAATTTCCCTCTGTGGCAATACCAGTGTGATCCAAATTTAAAAGACTACTAGTGTAATAAAGATAAGGTTGCAATAATTCTATTTAAAAAGTTACCTTTAAGGCTGTTACATCTGGCTCAAGGTCATAACAAAATGGGAGACCATGCAGTGGTTGAAGTGCAACAAAAGGAATATTTATTAACAAAAACAACAATGGATTGTGGATGTCAGTATCAGTGCTGTAGTGCAAATGATTGGATGTGAGGTATGAGTGCATACGGAAGTGTTAAGGTGCAAAAACAAAGACATACTCAAACATGCAAAAAGGAGGGGAGCCGAGGCCTGGCAGCAGATCACCACAAACATCAAGTGGCAGAGTGGACGCCAAAGGCGACCCAGAAGGTGAAGACTGTTAGGTTTAAATGCTAACAAATCAGCAGCACCTGTAAAGGGGAGGAGCACAAAAACAGACAAAACACCTGCAACCCAGCCCTTAAGGCCCAGGGCTGTAACAAAGGCACACAAGCCGCTAAAGATGAGGCTTGAGACAATCTCACACAATTCAATAATTTCATTTATTGCACAATTGTTTTTCAAGTATTCAAGAATATGCACATTTAAAACCACCCACACATTAAAATAACAGTTATGGCTCGACTCAGAGATAGTAGTGCAAATCAAGTAGTGACCTAAAAAGAAACACGGTAAACAAAACGAAAGGAAAATTGTGCACCTAACCAGAAAGAGAGTGCCACCACCCAGAAAGTCCACCACCAACACCACGAGCTGGCCATTCCTGTCAAAATAAAGGAGACATTCAAATTACATAAATCAATTCATGGTTATACCATTCAGTCCACGACAAATCCAGTAGCAGTAGCGACAGTTCACATGAAAGGTCCGTTCTGGGACGAACCGCCACACCGCAGCAGACGCCGTTCAGAGCGGCACTTGAAGGTTTAGTCCAAGCTGGTCACAAATCAGCCCGAGTTGGCCACACTGGACGAGAGACCGGAGCCAGCGTTGCGTTGACCAAGACAGTACAAAGCCAGCAACCAGGGCGACAGGTAGGCAGCCGACGAAGGACAAACAGCAGCGTCTATCAAACATAAATGTCAAAAATAGAACCTGGAAGCATGCAACGAATGAGCTGTTCACTTACCACTGAGCTTTATCTGTCGTGCCACTGGCAGGGAGGAGAATCTGGCAGCTTCTACAGGCCACCTGGGTATACAGGTGAAGCTAATCTAAAACTAGGCTAAAAACCATTAAGGTGTGAGGAGCTTCTTACCACAAGAAGGATCAGAGTGTCGTTAATGTAATGTTCGTACTGCAGTACCATAAAGGACGCCAAGTCTTTTAAAGTTATCTCGTTTATTAACTAACAGCAGCAATCATTATACACTCATGTTAACCCGCTCATCTCTGTCTTCCTCATGTCCCTCCGCACACTTCACAATCTTCTTGCATCACCACCTGCTGGTGCTGCATATCATTACATCCCCGTTTCAAGCTTGTTTGTTAACATGTCAACTGCTTTCACTAACAGAGTCACCAGCAACAACATTTTCAGTTTGATAACGCTTGATATCAAATAACCCCTTTTTTTCCTTTTTTTTTCTAAACATACAGCCCTCAGGAGTTAACAGAACTTCATAATAACAGAACTGCACCCTGAACAGTCTAACACTTTTTTCCACTTCCTTAACCTTGTTCAATCAGTCTCTCTGGTTGCCTTCTTGTCCTAGTTGACCTTCTTAAGACTGGTTTTGAACTAGTGTTGTTTGGTAAAGCTTCATTACCCACACCGTGTGTGTCAGTAGTCTCTCTGGCATGATGGCCTGCATCGGTCTCTTCCTGACCCTGTTTGTGTGAGTCTTGTTCCTGAGTCTTGAGTAAACTCCTCCGGTTTCTCCTGAGTACTTGTCCATCATCCGTTTGTACCTCATATGACCTGCGGCTCACTTCCTTGGGACTGTGGCCTTTCGCTCCCACATGCCTGGATCCTCAACTCTCACTGTGTCATTTTCTTCCAGAGCCCTCAGCCTTTTGGTTGTTTTATTATAGTTCACTTTTTGTTTCTGTTTGAGCTCTTTTTGCTTTCCTGTCAGCTGTTTTGTGTTAGTCCTTTGTAGTAGGTGTGGCAGCGTTGTATGCAGCTTGCGACCCATGAGGAGCTCAGCTACGGAGAACCCGCATGCCAGTGGTGCAGTGCAGTAGCTCAGCAATGCAAGGGTCAGATCCACTGTCACTTGACTTCTTTAACAGTCTCTTAATGATCTGGACACCCTGATGGATGTTTTAGAAAGCTGTGCTATTTCTGGATAGTTAGAGTGATAATCTATTATCACAAGATAGTCTTTACCATTCAGGTGGCATAAGTCAGTTCCCACTTTTTGCCAAGGTTCTGTGGGTACATCTGTGACCAGCATGGACTCTTTGGTCTGTTTATAGTGACGTTTAAGGCACGTGGCACATGTGGATATCATATTATCAATTTCATTATTGATCCCCGGCCAGTACACTTCCTCTCTGGTTCTTCTCCTACATTTCTCAACCCCGAGGTGTCCCTCATGAATGCGGCACAGCATGTCTCGTCTCATTGACTGTGGGATCACCATTCTGTTGTGTCTGAGCACAGAGTCTCTATCTGAGCATATCGTTGCTCAGTGTCCGTCATTGTTCTGGAGGCATAGACCACAGGTTGCCAGGTGTCACCAACTGATTGCAGTAAAACGGCATCTAAGCCCTCCTTTGAGGCATCTGTTGAGATTTTTGTCTTTCTTGCAGGATTGAAGAAGGTAAGAACTGGCTTGGTAGATATAGTTTGCTTTAGCATTTTCCACTCTTTGTTATGTTTCTCTGTCCACTCGAACACAGTTTCTTTTTTCAGCAATTCTCTCATGCATGTCTCATGCATGTTTTGAATGACAGATTTGGAATAAATTTGCTCAAAATATTGATCATCCCTAGAGCTCTCAATACAGCTTTCTTATCTGTGGGGTGTGGCATCTCCTGGATGGCTTGCACTTTTGAGTACAGAGGCTCCACACCCTCTCCTGATATCTTGTCGCCCAAGAAGACAACCTCCCTGACCCCAAACTGGCACTGCTCTTTATTAAGCTTCAGCCCGCTCTCTGTAAAAGCCTAGTAAGTCTTTCATCATGTTCCTGTCTTGTTTTTCCCCACACCACTATGTCATCAATGTAGACTCTTGTGCCTGCCAGACCCTCTGTTATTTGCTCAACGGCCTTTTGAAAAATCTCTGGTGCTGATTTAATGCCAAATGGCAGCCTGAGAAAACAATACCTTCCAAACGGGGTGTCAAAGGTGCATAGTTTGCTGCTTTCAGCAGCTAACTTTATTTGCCAAAAACCCTGCGAGGCATCTAGTTTGCTAAAATACTGAGCACCTGCCATCTCGCTGGTGATCTCCTCTCTCTTAGGAATCTCATAATGTTCTCTCTTAATATTTTCATTTAGATTTTTGGGGTGTAAACAGACTCGTAACTTCCCATTTGGCTTTTTGACACAGGTAATTGAATTTACCCAGTTTGTGGGTTGTTCAACTCGCTCAAGGACCCCCAGTTGTATCATCCTGTCCAGCTCTTTTTTCAGGCTGGTGCGCAGTGCAACTAGCACTCTCCTTGGGGCATGCACAACGGGCTTAGTGTCACTCTTAAGTTGTATTCTGTATGTAAATGGCAGGGTGCCCTGTCCTTTGAAGATGCCTGGGAAGCTGTCTACAATGCACCCTTGCACCTTGTTCAGTCACGTCTACGGTGTCTTTGTTGAGCTGATATATTCTCCTGACCAAACCCAGATCCTCACAGGCTTTGTCTCCCAGGAGTGACTGCCCCTTAGGAAACGACCACAAACATTATATTGTGCACATTACCCTTTACATTCACTTTAAGTCTGCATACACCCTCTGTTTCTATGCTTTGCTGGTTATATGCCCTGTATTTTTTCTTATCTTAGGTTTCTCTTTAAGCTCTCTAAGATCATTAATATAAATAAATAATATTCGCCTTTGCCCCAGTATCAAGCTGAAATGAAATCAGTGTCCCATTTACCACAAGTGGTGCCACCCATTTATCTCTTTTATCTGCGTTCCTAACTTGATGTACATCAGCATTCTTTGTTGATGGACCCCTTCCATCTTCCTTGTTACCATACTGATAAAAAGTGAACCGCTATCATCACTTTGGTCACCACTATCATTTTCATCCTGAACAGTATGCACTTTTTTATCTGTAGACATGCACATTCTGGCAAAATGATGTAAACCTCTGCATTTTGAACATGCTTTTCCGAAAGCTGGACATTGCTTCGGTTTATGAACATGCCATCATTCTTGTTGCTATTCTTGAACTTAGCTGTGCCCTTCTCTCTGATGGAGACTGCGTCCACTGCCTCTCATAGTTGACTGGCAGCTGCCGTGCCTTGCGCTCTTTCGGCAAATGTCTTCGCATGTTCTCCTGCCATCTCACTGGCTTGACAAATTTTTACTGCCGTTTCCAGCGTGAGATCACTTTCTCTCAGAAGTTTTTCTCATGTCTTTATATCCTTAGTACCAAACACTATCTGATCACGAATCAGCGAGTCCCTCAGTACACCAATGATGCATGTACATGATGCAGCTTTTATTTCTAATACTGTCAGGTAGCTGTCAAACGACTCATCCTGCTGCTGCATTCGGGATCGAAACACATACCGTTCAAATGTTTCGTTTTTTTTCGACAGGCAGTGGCCATCAAACTTCTGCAGGACCACATCAAACTTGTTTTCCTCCTCGGTCTCAAACGTGAAGGTGTTGTAAACTTCCAGTGCTTCCAGGCCAGCAATTGTGAGCAACATGGCGATCTTCCTTTCATCCGGCTTGGTGTTCAGTCCCACTGCAGACACGTAGAGCTGGAAACGTTGCTTGAATGCTCTCCAGTAAGCATCAACGTTCCCTGTTAGCTTTAACGGCTCCGGCGGCTTCATTGCATCCATAGTCACGTAGCGTCTGATGTCTACGAAAACAACAAACCTATGAAATGGACCCCACTCCTGGTACCATGTAATGTTCGTACTGCAGACTTGGCATAAAGGACGCCAAGTCTTTTAAAGTTATCTCGTTTATTAACCAACAGCAGCAATCATTATACACTCATGTTAACCCGCTCATCTCTGTCTTCCTCGTGTCCCTCCGCACACTTCACAATCTTCTTGCATCACCACCTGCTGGTGCTGCATATCATTACAGTTAAGTGCATCATACAAGCATACGCATTGGTATGCGGCTGGCATGCCGTGCCAGCAAACACCGAGGTCTGAACTGGAAGAAAACAGCCTGAAGTCCACCAAGTGAGGGAGGGCCCTTTATATACAAACAGCGCCACAGCCAATTAGATTCAGGCGCTTACGTGGTGCGTTCGGAGCCCACAGGGCATACTGCCACACCTCCATTGTTTATGTTTCTGTCGCTGCTGATACTGTCGCCCCAAGGCACGTAGAGGAAGTAAAATTGAATTACAAAAGAAAATTGTAGTGCAAAGTGTTTTCAATAAGTAACTGTAGTCTGACTACTGGATTTGAAATAGCAAGAAATAGCGTCAGTAACGTGTTACTGACATCACTGGATTTAATTTATGTGGCTTTAGTAGCATTTTGTGTCTATTGAGTTTTTAATAAGCGCCACAGAGACTGCTTTGGTTGCCCAAGCTCCATGGGACAAGCTGTTCTGAACGCCGCGTGGCAACTCTACTTGAGTTTAAGTAGAAAAGGCATTTGATATGCATCGAGTAGCCGCAAAACATAAACTGACATAAAAATAAAACAGCTCCGCTAGTCATGAGGCGAACATGAAAGCTCCTCCTCAGGCTGAACCACCAGGCAATAATACACCAGCTAACCAGGAATTCAGACTTTATAAATGCTAACAGTTAGCATGTTGAGACTTAAACACATATTGCAAATAATGCTTTGTTACAAAAAAATATTCTCAACGCACACCTCTAAATGTGCACCTGTAAACACTGAGCACAGCTCAATGTGAACATTTGCGGTTCACAAGCAGAGCAAATGCGGTGGTTTAAACTTGACTCCTACCTTGGTGAATTCTACAAAGAAACATGGATCCTCATCTTCTCAGAGGATTCTTATAAATGTCCGTATATGTAAGCCTATATGGGCGATCCGCGCCTAAGTAAACTTCAAAGATCAAGCTGCGACAGCGCGTGCAAAGCAGCCAACACGGAGAGGCAACAGCGGTCTGATTGATGTGTGCTCCCTGTACATCAACGATAAAACTATAAACCCACATTTCTTTCAAGAATAATTCTGCAATGCCCGTGAAATGCTCACCACAGAAGAGACGCTTGTAGTCCGGCTTATTTAAAAAACAAAAACATACAACACTTAGCCTGGCGGGGGGCACGTAAAGCATGGCAGCCTGCCAGGCATATAATCCTGCTCATGGATCCCCAAGAGGAAATTGCTTATTTGTTCCGCAGCACAGTGCATCTCTGCTGCTGGATGTAATAGAGATGTGGTACATATCTGCCATCCAAAGTATTAACAAGTGTAAACTTTACAAGTAATCTAAAGTGTCAGTGACACGATAAACTCAGTAGTATATCATTTAAAACGATGCATTAGTGTGCTTTTG
Organism: Poeciliopsis retropinna; assembly: GCA_010277075.1. Taxonomy (NCBI): domain Eukaryota; kingdom Metazoa; phylum Chordata; class Actinopteri; order Cyprinodontiformes; family Poeciliidae; genus Poeciliopsis; species Poeciliopsis retropinna. The sequence continues at coordinate 318,366 of VMRM01000051.1, forward strand.
AAACCCTACTAGAATTTACTAGTACTAGTAAGTTGATAATAAACACAATTATCAACTAGTTATGTTTATTACAAATCACTGGACTGAAGTAGATACAACTTTGTCTTAACTTGGTCATAGAGTTCACCTGGAAAACCAACAAGAAAAACATTCACTCCAAACATCAGTGGAATATATATATATTGTGCTTATTTCATTTAAACACACTTCTGAACTGTGTGGGACAAATTATATTGTTCTCACTTTGTAGAAAATCCTCTCAATGTGAGGATAAAATAAAATAAAATTTAAGTGACAAAAGAATCCTTTCAGGGTCCAGGGTAAAATTAAGAGAAGCTAACCAGAGGGGGAAGAAAGTTCATATAGAGCTCTATATTTGTGTGAGTCTGGGTGTTCTTTACTGATAACCTAGTCTTATATAGTCGGTTCACCTTGATGTGTTTTGGGTTGTGTTCAGTTGAAGAAGGGAGTCAGAACACAGGAGTTGCTGGCAGAGGCCTGCATAAATAGAAATGCCCCTTAACATGCAGCTCTTCCATTCACAGGAGTTGAAATTCCCCTCTTCTCAGGCAGCCTATTGCCAACTGAAGGTAGTACAGTACTGATGTCATAAGACATGCTCTTAAAGTGACAGTATAGGTACTAGTGTTTATCAAAATAAGCAAAATAATAAAATTCTTAAAATATAGCAAACATATAGGATTCTTCAGTGTTAATCAGGACTTGGTGAAATTTCAAACAGTATAATAATAAAAAATAAAAGCACATTTTCTAAAGTTGTTACTGTAGAGGGGTTATTTACTAAAAACAAGTTATTAGTAAATAAAGAGAATAAGTAAGAAAATAGGGACCCCAACATAATTTTTCATTTTATATCTTTTAATTTCTTGTAATAAGTTATTTAGCGTTATTTCAGTTAGTCCACCGCTCAACGTGTGTGTCTCCTCTTTTCTGTGCCACAGCATCACACGTTGAAGGAAGATCATTTTTTTATTACATTACCCTCAGCCACCCAAGGTTGCAGGGTAACATTACACATACGAAAGAAAACAGATGAAAGAAGTCCTGATTGGGATGGCGACCCAGAATGACGATGCCAGCCGGCATAAATAGACACGGAAAACTCAGCAGCCTCTCTGTCCTCCTCTGCAGGCACTGAGCACCTTCCCAATGTTTCTTTCATCAATTTTGTCCAGAAAAACGCACTAGCAGGAAAACATCATATATAAGGTATAAAGAAGTCAGGTGATATGCAGAAAGTAGGCATATCTCAACTCTACAGCATCTCTGAAACTGAAGCCTGGGAATTCCTCTATTAACTGCAGTGAGCTCTGTTTTAATGTAGGAGTTTGGTTTCTAAAACATTACCGCATTAGCGACAACTTAGTACATTAAATCATAATTCCCCTAGTAACTGCAGTCAAAATGCTGGTGCAAAGTAATGTCGTACTTGGCTTTTAACGGGACGCAAACCATAATGTAAAAACAATACAGAAAGCAAATTACATAGAATAAACAAGAAATACAGCTGGGTTACACCTTCATTCTGTGTAACAGTTTTAATAAATATTTCTCACAGAGTACTTTCAGTGCAGTGTCGCTGTACTCATCTGTAGTAAGTGAGTCAAAAGCCAGCGCAATCTTGTGACATATTCAGAGTAAGTCAAAACTTAACCAACTACAGCTAAGTACATAGAAGCTGGGGAATTTGTGAGGCTATCATTTGTGTGGGAACACCAGCTTTCACAGCTTAAATATGGCAATATTGTTTTACCACTACCTGTAGCTACGGGTGGGATGCTGACTTGAAGAAGTGGCCACAACTAACCCACACTAGCATTTCAATGTGGGTGAAATTTTATGGATATGTCCTGTTCTCCGGTAGGCAGCACAGAGTTGCACCACCAGAAACTGACTGAAACACAGAAGACAAGAGTTCTGACTGATATAGTTGCAGTGTGATCCATGTTTTAATGTTGCAGAGCACGGCCTTTTTGGAAAGTTTCAAAGTTAAAACTAGTATTGCTATGTGACTTATCTGGCCATTTTGTGCAAGATTTAGTGACATCAGAAAATGGCACAGAACAAGATTCTTTTCCCACTCTGATTGGCTGCTGATAGGCCTACCAATTTTAAGATGAATATCTTCATTGCATTTTTCTTAGACACCTTCAAAAATAATTTCTTTTCACACGGCTGTTTTCTTCTTTGGAAACTAATAATTCAGTAATGTTTCTCTTTTAAGGATTTTTGACGACAAATACAGAAACAACAATACAAAGACAGTAAAAATAATGATAGTAATATTAATCATAAAATGATATTCAGTGCAAGTAGCCTACATTTTCTTTGATGGGGGGGCAATAAAGGACCTGAATGAATTAATAGGGGGCACTGCCCAAAAAAGGTCAAAAAACACTGCTGTAGATGAAGTTTGTAACAGACAAACAGTTTTATCCCAGTTTACTGTCTGACAAAAGACAAAAAAAAAACCTCTGGAGCTGACATAACCTCAAAAGAATAACAGATTATTTTAAAATCATCAACAGAGACATTATACATTTAATTTGATGTGACACTTTGTTTCAGAAAGTTATCTGACGATCCCCTGTACATTTAGAAGGAATACATTTAAACTCTGATGTGTGAAATAGTTTTTTCCTAACTGGAAGTATAGTACTTAAATAAATAAAAAAAATATCTAGGCTAATCAAGATTATATTGTGTGTAGCAGCTCATAGTTTAACTAAAGAATTTCTAGTGTAGATAAGTTCTGCTCTGAATCTGCCTAATAATTGATGGAACTTTTTTATATGTGTTTGTATGTTATATGACCCTGACTGTGTCTTTGCAGTAAGAACCAGTGTACCTCAGGCATGGTGACCACTCTGAAATGTATTGGTGAGAGAACACATTAAATCTGACTTCATTTTTTTTTACTAACAATATTTAATGTAAAGCTTGGGAAGTACAGTTTATGACCAGGACTTGCACTCATCTTGGGCATGAATGTCATTAATTTGAGGCTTATAATCTTATATTTGAACTGATATTTTTCTGGATGGAATCATTATTTACATGCACATATACAAAATTGATTGACATGTGCACCATGTCCACCAACAGCGTTTCATTCTCTGTTAAAGAATGAAAAGCCCACAATGGTCACTGAAATAATTTGAAACTGCCAAAAGTGACATTGTTTTTAAATTGAGGTTCGGTATAATAATTTTTTAAAAGATAAACAGGCTTGGACAAAAACAAGATTGAAAATAATTTAGCCGTATGATGCCAAAAGCATTTGCTCACCAATCCAAATTATCGGAATCAGGTGTTCCAGTCACTTCCATGGCCACAGGTGTATAAAATGAAGAACCTAGGCATGCAGACTGTTTTCACAAACATCACACCATCTCTAAGGGAGAGCCCAGCCACCCTACGGAGAAAACCCACTTTGGCTGCTTGTATCCATGATCTCGTTCTTTCGGTCATGACCCAAAGCTCATGACCATAGATGAGGAACGTAGATCAACCGGTAAACCGAGAGCTTCGCTTTTTGACTCAGCTCTCTCTTCACCACAATGGACAGCGCCTGCTTCACGGCACATGCTGCGCCAATCCACCTGTCGGTCTCCCGCTCCCTTCTTTCCTCATTCATGAACAAGATCCCGAGATACTTGAACTCCTCCACTTGGGGCAGGACACCCCCCTCGATCCGGAGAAGGCACTCTACCTTTTTCCGGTAAAAGACCATGGTCTCGGACTTGGAGGCATGTTTTACACTCGGCTGTGAACCGCTCCAGCGAGAGCTGCAGATCACGTCCTGATGGAGCTGGTTAAAAAAATCCTTGGTGGCAGGGAACCGGGGTGGATGAGATTCGTCCCGAGTTCCTTAAGGCTCTGTTGTGTTGGCTGATGCGACTCTGCAATATCGCATGGACATCGGAGGCAATTCCCTTGGATTGGCAGGCTGCGGTGGTGGTCCCCCTGTTCAAAAAGGGGGACCAGAGAGTGTGCTCCAATTACTGGGGAGTCACACTCTTAAGCCTCCCTGCCAAGATTTATTCAGGAGTCCTGGAGAGGAGGGCCCGTCAGATAGCTGAAACTCTGATTCAGGAAGAGCAGTGTGGTTTTCGTCCTGGTCGTGGAACACTAGAACAGCTCTATAGGGCCCTGGAGGGTGCATGGTCTATCTTTTTTGTGGACTTGGAGAAGGTGTTTGATCGTGTCCCTCAGGGAGCTTTTGGGGGGTTCTCTGCCCTTTGATACGGGCTGTATGATGGGTGTCAGAGTCTGGTCTGCATTGCCGGCAGTAAGTTGGGCTCATTTCCGGTGAGCAGAACAACTCTTTGAGCAAAAACAGTCTTCTGGCAGTCTCCCTCTCTGGACGGACTGGATCAAAAACACGAGTCACAGCTATCATCATTCTCCCACTCAGAAGTTCCCCATTAGGGAACTTCTGTTTTGCCTTACCAGATAGTAGTGAGATGGTATCGGCCACGTTGGCCGGTTCAGAAGGGAAGGCAGAAGGCTGGGGGTCAAAATGCAGAGAGCACTGGTTAATAAAAGGTCTGTACTGTCTTGTAAAATCTCCTGAACATTTCTTTTTAGGCAAGCTTATAACTCCCTCAACCTTCGAACACCAATTTTGATTTGGCTTTGAGGTCATTCTGGCAAGATCGCACTGTAATGTTTAGGTAAATGAGCCAATGACCCAACACGCAGCCAAGACAAGGGGAATGATTACCAAAAACGTTTATTAGAAACAATGTGATAGTATTGACAGGGTCCTGCAAGGTGTGAATACTCTGGCAGGTTTGGTACACAAAACAGAGGTGAGTGTTATGACTAAATGAAAACCAGAGAAGAACAGAAAGAGATTTTCTGGGTAATTGAGGGTCTATAGTGACCAAGAATCCAGCTTTCTTAGGGTTGGGTGGGCAGGCAATGGAAGGGGTTAGAGCCTTACGTACCCGCTGATGACGGAGACAAACAACTATCCAAAGTTCAGTAGTAAAAACAGCCCAGTGTGAAGCACAGGAGGGTCTCAGGCATAGAAGAGCCAAAATATGATTGACTAGAGGCAGGGTCAGAGGTAGGCAAGGTTCAGCAACAGGAGGTGGGAAACTTCTCAAAACACCAGTGAGGACTAGGCAAAAGCAATGGTCAAAGACAGGCAGACAGGATGCAGGACACTTTCAGGTCGCTTGCCCGTTCAGACTGGAGAACATATACAAGTCGCATATGTGTGGAAGTGTGAACGACCACTGCAAAAAGAATCCAATTTGACAAAAAATCGGAATTGAGTCACTTAAGGCAGCCTGTGTTAGGCCAGCAAATCTAATTCTGATGGTGTCAACACCACTAACAGAATGGATTAGGCATATGTCTTAACAGACTTTATACAATTCAAATTTAATTGTAATAGAAGTTCCACTTTATTGTCAGATGAGAACAATGAAAAGCAATTGTACATTAGCTTTGATGAGAGCCAAGTAAATTAGTTATGCAGATGACAAAAAATTCATAATATCAAAGATGGGGAGTTGAAATGTACTTGTCATCAATTTTACCTTTACTTTGACATCCATACATATTAGAATGCTTTTCTACGTTAATATTTTGCTATGTGAATGTATGCCCATGTCCTCAAATGTTTTTGCAATAATTTGATTATAGATCATTAACAAAACATATATGACTTTTAAATTGATTGATAGTTGTCCTGCATTTTTTTCTCAGAGTGTGGTTCAAGGCCTCAGTACGACACTCGAGTTGTGGGGGGTAATATCTCCAAACCAGGTCAGTTTCCCTGGCAGGTCAGTCTCCACTTCCAGAGGGAACATATTTGTGGAGGCTCCATCATAACGTCAAGCTGGATCCTTACTGCAGCCCATTGTGTGTATGGGTAAGTCATACAATCAAACCTCTCTCTGAAATTCTTTCAATGGTGATTAATTGGAAAAATATCTCTCTGAACATTCAAGATTAGAAAAGCTAATAGCAGGACTCTGGATGTCTGGTGTGTAAGCAATGAATAGAATTTATTCATCTTCAGAGAGCAGTTTACTACAAAGCTAGACTGAAATAAATCAAACTCAGTCAAAAATATTAACTTTAATAGGTGTTCAAATAACACAATTCTGAAACATATTTGTTTTTGGCACAGTGCCCTCAGTTTGTAAAGTCCTTCTATAAATACATACTATAAAAATAAATAAAATAAGGTTAATTGGTCTCTCTCTAAATTCTCCTTAGGTGTGAGTGTGTGTGCGTGTGTGTGCATGGTTGTTTGTCACGTCTGTCTCTATGTTGCCCTGGGGGGGAACTGGCGACCTGTCCAGGTTATACTCGCCTCTATCCCGGAACATTAGCTGGAGATAGGCAGCATCACCCCTCCCAACCCCAGTAGGGACAAGGGTGTTAGAAAATGGATGGATGAAGTAACTACACTGTCCTTTCAGTGAAAGAGTGCTGGCCAGCAAAAAAAGCAATTGCCCCTTTTCTAACGTTTTTACTTGAGCAGCCCGCCTCGGCTCGGCTCTACTTCAGATGCCCCTTTTCCACCGGCTCGGCTCTTCTCGGCTCGCTTTCCGAGCTTTTCCCACTGCCGTTTTTTTCAGGGCTGACCCTGCTTTTTAGGGCCCTCCTTCGGAGCAGGGGCAGCCAGGCTGGCCCTGGTTTGGCGGGTGATGCAAGCTTTGATCCTGTTCACTGACTGGCTGTGGGCGTGGTCAGATGGAGCAGCAAAAGAAAGAAGAAAAACGAAGGTGCAACATTTCAAACTCGCTGCATTATGGAAGTGATGGAAGATGAGGAATAAGACGTTTTTGTCAATGTTGCAAATGGAATGGAGAACCTCATTAGCCGCTTCATACACCGTGCCTGCAACTAACCCCGCTGCTGCTCTCCATGCAGGTGAGCAGTTTGGAGCTATATCTACATTTATGTGCTATAAACTATAATATCTGATTACTTTTTCCAGGGAACAGAAGAAGAGGAACATGGCTGACATGAACAATGAGGAGAACCATTAGAACAACTGGATCTCCTTCAGGGTTAAGCAGCTACCAGCAGAGATGGCAGAGCTCCATGGAGAGTTGAGGCAAACAGAAGAAGAAAAATAAATGCTGTTTCGCTCTCAATGAACGTCTCTTTTTTTATACTCACATTATTGTACATACTGTAGTTTGTACAATAAACTGGCATTGAGGCCCCAACACAACCCTTCCAAAATGTGAGGAGCTGTAGGCAGTGTCATGATGGATTCTAATTTTCTAGCCCACAAGCAGAACACAACACAGGAGAAGTTGAATCAGTGAAAATGGATTTATTGAGAAAACAATAAATGATAACAGTGAGGTAATGGGTCTGGTCTAGGAGGGGAATGGGCTCACAGAGCGGTCGGCACAGCAAGGAGATGGTGAGTTCAATGCTGTCTGAGACAGGAGTGCTAACAAGTTAGTTGGATTGATCTTACTTGGGAAACATCGAAACTGAAGTTCGATGTTTGGGAGGATTTGCAACAACTACCCTTCCGTGTTCAGGGTCCTTGCTTCCTTGTGGGTCCAGGAGAGCCAGCACTTAGCCACAGAGATCCGGAAGACAACGAGGATGTGCGACGCAGGGCGGACAGGTACGTTCAGGCAGAGCAGAGAAAGAGGAGCGGCACGACTGCCAGTCGGAGAATCCAGGAGGAACTTGTAATCAGACGGAGGAGGCAAGTCTGAAAACTCGGGCAACCAGTGGGTAAGTTCCACGGCGTCATGAGGAAGGTCTTGTCCAGAAAACCAGGTTAGATCGTCACAAGGAGGATCCAGGGCGTCTCAGGGCAAACACCTGAAGGCAGGAAACAACAAAGAAAATCACTAGGAGGTCAAAGGAGACCAGAGACAAGCTCTTGGAGGCTCAGAGGTACCGTTACTGGCTAACACTCAGGCGCCGAAGTACTGGCAGTCAGCTCCTCTTGTACTCCTCGCTGATGAGCAGATTGGACTCAGGCGCACAGGATGACGGCGTGGAGAGAAATCCATGCTTTTTGATTGGCTACCTGTCACATTCAACAGGCTACATTAATGCTTCCATTCGTGGAAAACCCTAATTTAGATCGGAGCAGCCACGACGATTTACTGTAACACACCACACACTACAGTTCTGATAACAGACACTCTCCGTGAGTGCCGGTTGGAGACATCCTCAAAGGAAGTGAGTCCAAGTGGAAAACTATTTGGACCAACCCATTGATATAATCTGCATCAGAGGAAGGTCTGAGGCTCCCTCTGTTTACGTTTGCGCAATCAAGTGGCAATCTTAGAGAACGCCCAATGTTCTAAGATTGTCGTAAAAGGAAAAATGGGGCAAAACAATTGTCTGAAATATTGCATCAGGTAGTCGGATGTGCCCATCTTCTCTATTTAAATCTAATGATTACTGAAGGGCAATATAGTATTCAGACTTCATAATCTGTACTCTTTTGGTTGAATGCGGTATTTATGTCCAGTATTTGGTTTTATGTTGTTTAGTTTTTATTCAAGTACATTTTTTGTTAATGGAGACTGAGAATTCATTTTAATTTTGGTTATCAGTTCCAGTGTTAAGTATTCTTTTGAAAATAAAGTGTATCTGTCTTTGGCAAGATATCGCATGCATTATTATGTCATTTCCATTAAATCAGTGTAAAAAGATCTTCAAACAATATTATCGTTTATCGCAATAATTTTTGAGACAATCACTCAGCAAAATTTATTATCAAGACAAATCTACACTTGATACCCTTCCACATGCCCCGGGGGTAGTTGGTGGTGAGGTGATCTTGAATTTTCTGGGCATATGCGGCTTTGGCCCTCACAATGCCAGCAGTCAGTTCTTTCCTGGCCTCTTGGAGCGCTGACGCTCCCCCTTTCCCGAACGCAACGTCCCTAGTTTTCAGCAGAGCTCTTAACTCAGCATACAGCCAGGGTTTCTGGTTCGGGTAACAAGTTACTGTCCTGGTGGTGGTGACGTCAACAGCACATTTAGAGATGAAACCAAGAACAGAGGAGGTGTATTCCTCCAGGTCCACCTGCCAAGCTGTGCACTGAAAACAGTTCTGGAGCACACAGGCTGCATTTATGGGCCACACAGTGACTGTCTTCTTCATTGGTCTAATCCAGGGGTGCTCATACTTTTACAAAGATCTACTTTTTTCTCTCAGCAGCCAGCTGAGATCTACCTCATGACACGAAGACATAAAAATTGTAAATTAAACTCTATTAACTTATTCTATATGCCAATATACATCAGTTATAGCAGAAATGATAAAGTGATAGAAAACCTAATGCAGTTTCTTCCTCAGTGAGATTCAGAGCACTGGTTATGGTTACTGGTTTCTCAGTCAGAAGCTGGTTGCAAACCTGAGGCCAGCAGGTGTCAGTCAGTTATGGTAGATCTGAAATTTGGTTTGATGACGTCAATATGAGAAACTGCAGAATGATAGGAGGAAGCAAAGAGCTCTGCAAAGATAAAGGCAAATCTTCTGAAGTTGGGATATAATTAATTTCATTTCACATAATTATCTCAGTAGAAGCAATTTGTTTGTTAAAACTTAACGAAATATATTTGTCCTATTTGATGTTTGTTGTGAGTGACGTATACTCAAAACAAACGAGGTAATTAGTCCAAGTTTGTCGTTCATTGATCGTTCAGACACTACAGCGGCTGTAAAGCGCCACAGCAAAAATAAAACCACCCGAACAAGTGATAAACTCTAAACCACTCTTACTTTTTACTCTCCGTCTCTCTTCGTCGTTTAAGCACACCCGTTGCCGTGGCAACTGCCTGAGCCCCGCAAGCCCAGCAGAGGTTACGTTAAAAACATTCAGTCTGTTACGATATCAGGTTTCCAGGCTTGATATCTATTTCTCGATTATTAATAAACCTCTCATGAACACAGCAGTGGTTGATTAGCCAATTTAAACTCCTGCTCTGCTAGTCAGTCGGTCTTTGAATAGCTTTTTAGTTTGTTAATGGAACCGAAACGCACTGAATTGCGCAACACCTTGTTGAAACAATAATTACTAAGATTATTAATTTTAACACATTTTGTTGATTTTATTATTATTTAATGAAGCTGTAAACGTTTAGGATCTTAGTGAATATTCTGATAAGCCTATCAGAAGAGGAAGTGCTGGTCTCAGCGCCCTGGTGGCCTTCAGTTTGGAACTTGCTGCCAAGATCGACCCAAAACCTTTCTCGCGATAGACCGGTCGATCGCGATCGACGTTATGAGCACCCGTGGTCTAATCCGTCTCATATGCTGGCCCCAGCAGGATGGAGATGTGGTTGGAAAATATTGGCAATGGAATACGACCTAACGCAAGTTGTTTTTCTGAGGCAAAGGAAGAAGAGAGAGCTGAGATATTGTTTTATAGTCTATGATTGTGATTTTTCTAAGACGTCAAGAAAATGCACCATGGGAATATGCTGCGATTGTGGCGAGGACAGCTGATGGGAGATGGCAGGTGGCTCAGACAGTGCAGGTGAGCTAACGATTTTTATATTAAACTACTATGAAACTTGTAATACAGTGCCGAATATACCTGTGCTAATGTTGTTGCAAGTAACTAAATAGTGTCAGAATTGCGTGTTGGCGCCGCACATTCATAATATATTCGAATTCTGTTTTTCTTTTCTCTTTGCTGCTCTGTCTAACCACACCCACGCCCACGCCCAATCAGTGAAAAGGAGCAAAGCTTGCGTCACCCACCAAACCAGGGCCGGTCCGACTGGCCCTGCTCCAAAGCAAGGACCTAAAATGCAGGTCCATCCTCGAAAAAACGTCAGTGGGAAGGCTCTGAAAGCGAGCCGAGTCGAGCCGGTGGAAAATGGGGAAATGTTGATATTGAGTTCTACATTTGTGTGTCTGGTGCATATATATATATAAAAATAAAAAAGTAAAGGATGAACTCTTTGAAGAATTAATGAGTCACAACATTTAATAAAGTATTTTTGAATTAGAATTAGAATTTGAATCTAATGTCTTGTTTGTCTTTTTGTCTGTGGCCAGATTTGAACACTCTTCCCTCTGGACGGTTCGTGTGGGGCTGACAGAACAGCTGATCCATGGTGCCCATTCTCTGGCTGTAAAGAGAATTATACGCCATCCTCAGTATTGGCCAAAAGGACTGGATTACGACATTGCACTGATGAGGCTACAAGAACCGCTTGTTTTTGATGGTACTGGTAATGTTTTCCTAGGTATTACTTTGACTAAATTTTCTTATGCTTATGAACTCACTCTTTCTTCTAATTTATTCATGGCAGTTCTGGTTCAATTTAGTTCACTTTCTTCTACTTATCAGGCAATGCAGTTACATTCAATTTATTATTAAAATTGGTAAATAAAACGGTTTTCTTATTAAAGAAACCCAGCAGATTGCTCTGAGTTGCTGATTTGCAGCAAAGACTCCTCCTGGACAAGCATGTAGGTGAGTGGACTGATTGCATTGGATCCTGAACTTTGCAGCAATCCCTCATTCTGAACATGCTTTTAGCACAAATTTAAGATTAACATGTAATTTTGCAAAAGCAACTTACCCAGTTATCAAACAGTTATTTGATAACTGTTGTCTTGAGGTATGGAGGCTGGGAGGGAAAGTAAGAGAGATTAGTTTCATTTTAATGAAATCAAACTTTATGACAGGCAACATTTCTTAAAGAAAGTTGTGGGTAAAATACAAAGATATCAGTAAGGGGGATTTTAACTGCCATAAGTGAAGAGCACACATTTTCTGTTTGCAATAAGAATTTCATTTTTTTGTTTTCAAAACAATATTTCTGCTTATATTTTCAGTTTTATAGCAGAATTTCATCTCTTGGTTCTCACAACTTGTAATAACTCAAAATTTATCCTCTCTTTCAAATATTCTCTGTGACCTTTCAAGTCTTTGTGCTCACACTCAGATTTTTTTCCTTGCATGCAAAACTTCTCTTTGCTTAACTCTCCACTAGAATGACCTCTCTACTCGCTTACAAATTCCTTTCTGCTTGTTCTACTGGGTGTAGGCACAGTAGTACATAAAACGTACATAGCCACGCCTGTGTGGCTATGTACTTTTTGATGTACTTTTTGATGTTCACAAAGCCGTAGGAGTTCCTACGTCTGGGCAACTTTCTACATAGGACTGGAAAAACAGTAGATATCTTGAGAAAATAAACCCAGGAATTTTTATTAACAAAAATAAACAAATTTAATCATCAATCAAAGTAAATGAGTAGAAAATAATTCAGTGTAACCACGGAATATCACAAAATATTGATCAAACCAATAACATCCAATAGTTTTTGGGAGGGATAATTTTAGCATATTTGCTGATTTTCAGTCAAACAATGTTTCAATAAACACTCAATAAAATCCTAATTTCTTCCTTCAATTTTCTCCGCTAGTTACAATAAGTTGCATCTTTCTGGGGATGCTGTGTTTAATCCAAGATCAGTTAATTGGGACTCCAGGACTCTATGCGGGACTTAGACCAATTAATCTTGGGGTTATGTTCCCACAATCATGGTAGCCAAGAACCACAGGTGCATTTGGGGTTGGGAAGATGAAGAAAGATGTCTGCTCGTGGTGATTACCAGAACAGATTAGTTCCAGTGGTTCTGTTTGATGAGTTATGGTTTCCAGGGAACTGCCATCTAAGGCAGAGACTGGGATGGGGGCTACAAGATGTTTGATCTGATACTGCTGGACAAATTCTGGACTGATTAGATTTTGCTCACAACCAGAATCAATGAGAGAACTGTAATGGTCTATTGTCTGAAAATGAGAGATGCCTCAATGGATAATTGGAGGATTTTGTTTAGAGTAGAATTGCCCACTGGCGGGCTGCGGCTTTTGGGCGGATTGGGCAGTCTGAAATGAAATGATGTGGGCAACCACAGTAGAGGCAGTGACCAGAAGCCTAATGGTGCTGGCTCTCATCAGGGGTCAAGCGGGCCCGGCCAATCTGCATGGGTTCATGCTCAGGGGGAGGTGAAGGAGATCGAGGTCGAATTAAATGGGTAGGAGTTCCCAGTTCTCGAATAGGTCGACATGAGGAAGTTGCCGACAGTCTCTATTTCTTTCCCTAAGGCTGTTGTCTAGGCAGATAGCGAGTCAAATTAGTTTATCTTGCCCAGCAGGTTCATCTCTACAGGCCAGTTCATCCTTAATCTTTTCATTAAGTGAATGGTGCAACGCCCCCTTCAGTCCTGGTTGATTCCACCCTGAGTCTGCCGCCAGGGTGCGAAATTCTATGGCAAACTCAGCCACTGATCTGTTCCCGTTTTAAGCTCCAAAGTCTTTTAGCAGCCTCTTCCTCACTAACACTTGGGTGAAATGTTTGTTTAAACTGTTCGAGGAACTCAGTATAAGACGAACTGTGAATACCTGCTTCATCAAAAAGAGCTTCTGCCCACCTCAAAGCCTTGTCCCTTAAAAGTCCGATGATGTAGGAAATTTTACTTGGGTCACCAGGGAAGGATCGAGGGGAGCGACTAAAGACAAGTGTGCATTGGAATAAAAACCCTATGCACTTACCCAACTTTCCAGTGAATGGTTCCAGAGTGGGCGAAGCGACATCTCTTCTGGCGGGGAGAGCGGAAGTGTCTGGAGGCGCAACCTCCATCTGCCGTAGTTGATCTGAAATCCGGTTAAGAAACTGAATGTTTGAGGCCTGTTGTTGGGAAATGGCACCAATTGCAGAGTCGTGACATCCCGAGAGGCTTCCCTGTTCAGAGAATGCTGCCCGTAATTCTGCTGCAGAGTCGTGGTGGTCAGATGGTTCTGTCATGATCCTCGATGACTCTGGTGCGAGCAAGAACTAAGAATAACAGTTATAGCACGGTTAAGAGTTGTATTTAAGGAACAGTTTTTGAATAATTTTTTCAGTGGGGAAAGCATCAAATCCGGGCCGGACCCTTACTGGAAGACAGGGAGATGATTAGTAGGCGTGACAGGATAATTGATTGTGTGGAAGGAGTCTGGATCTTACTTTTCGAAGCAGAGGGAGGCAAACGAGGATGGGCGCAGAGCATCCACAGCCCCGGTGGTTGGCTGCTTGCAGATGGACTGGGTGAGTTGTGAACGGTTTGGCTATTCAGGTTCCTCAGCCGGAGGAGATGGACAGTAGGAGGGTGGACAGGCAGGTGAGGATTGGAGGTGAGCCACAAATATTTCAAAATGGGAGCAGTGAGGAGGACAAGAGACAGACGCCACAGGAGGAAATCCCTGGGCCCAGGAATCAGTGTGATGCTGGGTACCTACAAGGCAAGAGGAGGTCAAAGGTAAAACGAATAGTAAGTTGTCTATAAGGACACAGTGACCGTAGTAGTACCATGAGACGTAGTCAACCATCTGGCATCTGTCTCTGGGAATCCACTCCTGTAAGTACTGCTCCTTGATGAGGGAAATGCATGACACCTAGAAGCCGCACCTGCTCATTCCACCCTGCAGAGGAGGAGGAGCAGTAGAGAGCAGACATCCAAACACACACCAGTCTGTGGATATGACACTATTGCCCTGCAGTCTCTTTATGCAATCGCTTAATTGTATGTGTGAACATTCTGCATATTTAAAAAAAATTATACTTTATAAAATTAGGAAAGTCCAAAATGCCAAATTTAGCCAAAATGTGACAATGATGGAATCTGATTGGCTTTTGATATAAAACCTTTGAAGCACAATTATAGAGACTTGCTAATGGTTTGAGTTTGACTAGTCTAGTCAGTAGCTCCACAGAAAAAATGTGGGGATAATTGAGTTCAAGAACATCTCTGCACAGTGAAGTGTTAAACAATTTCTTATAATTTTATAATAGTTTATATTTGATCTAACAGTTTTGTTGATTTTTTCGACATGGCTCCTAAATTTAACTTAGCATCCAGATTTATTCCTAAATATTGTTTTTTGTGATACTTGCTAGGGTCCCCATTGATCTGGATGTTCAAGGACTGGAATGATATTGTTTTGATTGAAAAGCAAATGCACTTTGTTTTATTGATCCTTGCTAACTGCCAGTTGGGCTTTTAACAAAAGTGGTTGAGCTTTTCTCTTGATCATATCCTTCTATTAAATCTTATTTTTGTTTAAAGGATAATGAAATGATGGTGTGTTCTGACTCATTTTAGTCAACATTGTAAAAATCTATGTATACGAACTGTTGCTATATTTTCTGTGTTTATTGACTGTATTACTTTGTTGTTGTTTTTTTACCTTGAGACTACATCTTTTGAGAAATAATACTTTATAGATAAACTGCACTGAATGGAATAGATTTTGCTGGTGTACATGTAATCTAAACAAGTGAGATAAACATACAGTAAATACTGTCAAATTCTCTGAGATATACATGTTTTCCATAGGCCTTGTGGAGCCCATTTGTTTGCATAACTATGGAGAGGAGTTTACAGAAGGTACAATGTGCTGGATATCTGGTTGGGGAGCCACACAGGAAGACGGTAAGTCTGTGGAGTTTATCAATCCAGTCTCCTACATAATGTAAATTTGAATCTTATGATAAACGTCTCTCTAAATATTTGCTTTTCATTTTTTAACTAATGTTGCTAGGAGAGTCCAGTGATGTTTTACACTCAGCTATGATACCGCTCATCTCTACCAAGACCTGCAACCAGGCAGATGTTTACAAAGGCCTAATTTCTTCTTGGATGATATGTGCAGGATATCTGGAAGGAGGAATTGACTCCTGTCAGGTACCACTTGTTTCCATTTAACATGGAAAACAGCAGTCTTACAAAAAACATATTGCCTTCTTCTTATGCACTTCATTATTGCTTCTATTTCCATGACGCCGCAAATGGCTACTTTTGGGGCCATTTGCAGCTTTTAAGGCTTGTTTTTAAGAACCCATTTTCTTTTAGCAAGAAAATGGGTGTAAATACCATGAAGAGCTATTAGACATACTATTTGTATGTATTTATTACCAATCTTTGTAGTATCTCAAGCAGATTTAGCATATCTCTTGTCTAAAAGAGTGAGTAGTCACAAAAGAAGATCGAGAGCAGAGGTTCTTGCTCGGCATCGTAGACGTGGACTATAGATACCTTTACCTAGGAATTCCCTCTCTAACATTTGCTAACTTAGCAAGAAAATGGGTGGACTGGCCCTGCTGATGAGTAGGAAGAAAAACTTTTCTTCCTTTTGTGCACTATGCTTCACAAAGACTTGGCTTTGTGGTTAGATTCCAGACAGTGCTCTACACTGGAAGGAATTCCTTCAGACCATGACTCAGACCTCTCCAGCAAGACCAAAGGAGGAGGTGGATGTTTCTGTATAGACCAGGGGTGGGCAACTCTAGGCCTCGAGGGCCAGTGTCCTGCAACTCTTATTTTATTTGTAGGGTTCTGTGGTGGTGCTAGGGTAAAGCACAACCCATATATGCAGAGCTTAGTCCTGGAAGTGGGTGTCACAGGTTCGAGTCTTGTCCTCAGGACTTTTCTTGCATGTCTTCACCCTCTCTCATTACCTACTTTTCTGTCTGACCACTTTCAGATAGAGGCCAATAAAACCTAAAAAAAATATATACACACAGAACATATAAAAAGATTAAACAGTATGACTCATGCGTTGCTTTCTTTGTAACATACATTTTCATTGCTGTGAGAGATCTTTATTAATTCTTAGTTAAAGTCGTACTAGCAGAATCAGTAAGTGAAGTAGAATGAATAGCAGAGTATTATTTGAATAAAAGTTTTACATCTATTTTTGCATGTACATTTTCACAGGGGGACAGCGGGGGTCCGCTTGCATGTGAAGACTCATCTGTGTGGAAGCTTGTTGGGGTAACTAGCTGGGGGATTGGCTGTGCTGAGAGGAACAAACCAGGAGTTTACACTAGCATTGCAAAGGCACTCAGCTGGATCAGCCTACAGATGGAAGTGAGTATGTAAGACAATTCAGTCTGTTTTAGGATTAGTCCTGAATTTGCACCTTAAAGCTGTGGTATGTAGCGTTTTTTAAAAAAAACATTTTTTTGCATGTGCTTTTATATGCTGTTAAGCCCAGAACTTAAGCCCACTTCTGGGGTCAACAAGACCTATCCCTGTGGTATTCCATTTCTTTACTTCGTTCCTCACAGTGGGAACTGACAGTTTAAATCTATGAGGTAACTTTTTGTATCCTTCCCTTAAACTATTATGTTGAACAATCTATGTTTTCAGATCATTTGAGAGTTGTTTTGAGGTCCCCATGATGCCACTCTTCAGAGGAGATTTAAATAGGAGTTCTATTTGCAAGATGAATATTGCAAGATGTTCATCTTGCAATTGGGCAATTTGGCAAGCCTTTTCTCATGATTGGCTTCACCTGTCTATGAAGTTCAAAGCTTAATGAGATTACCAAACCAATTTTGTGTTTCAATAAATCAATGATAAGTAGTTAAGGGTATTCAAATCAATAAAATGGTAAGGGCACCCAAATTTTTGCACCTGTGTAAATTTGTTTTAACCATATTGCCCATTTTGTGTTAGTCCAATAAATCTCATTTCAATACTGAAATATTACTGTGTCCGTCAGTTATTATATATGTAAACTGAAGTAGCTGTTCCAAACACCCAAATATTTGGAAATAAAAATTATTAAGAATAATACGGGTGCCCAAACTTTTTGATATGACTGTAAGCATCTGATTGGTGATCGACCAATACTTACAGTCATTTACAGTATCGTCTGAAGTTGAGGAAATTTACACTGATAAATTGGCTGGGCGATAAGTGCAACCTATATTATACATGCATTTAGGATATAATTGAAACAGCACTGTTAGAGATCCAATAGGTTTATAGCAGGTGTGTGAATGATCTAATCGTCTGACTGTTGATTGCAGCAATTCACATTATTAGCAGAAAGAGAGGGACCCAAAACCAATTTTTTCTTAGGGCCCTATGGCCCCCCAAACATGATGTGTCATGACATCCAAAGAGTTAAATTTTGTCATGTGATCAGAATATATTCTCCCAGTTGTTACAGGCATGTTCAAATGTTGTGCAGCAAACTTTAAACAAGCTTCAGATTCTTCTTCAGAAATGGAGTCTGGTATGATGAGCATTCATACAGGCCCTGGCTAGTGAGTTAAATAGTACTAGCCAATTCCAAGCTCTCTACAAGTGGTACCTGGGACTTGGAGAATTCTTTGGATAATTCCTTTCACTCCTGTCAGAAATCTTGCGAAGAACACTTGGTTGTGGCCGGTTTGTGATCAAATAATGTTGTTTCTATCCATTATGGCCCCAAAGGTGCCAACTTGGAACTTTCAGAAGTTTAGAAATCTATCAAAATGTCATCAAAATGTTTTACAACAATAACATTGCAAAATCATGAGATAGTCCTACAGTGACTCCTCGGCCACCTTTTCTGATGGTGGCTATCATTTTGGACTGAACCAGCCAATATTAATTTGCATTGACAAGGGACAGAATAGTTTTCTGATTTGTGCATTAAGTTAGTCTTAAAATGGTCAGGAAAAAGAGCTTTCTAATGAAACTTGTCAGGCTTGTTCTGAGAAACTAAGGCTAGTTTAGTTTTAACTTGATTAAAGACAAATTGTGAGCATTACATAGTTGAATCACATGATTTCACAACCACAGTTTATGCTTTGCCTAAACAAATATTTCATTTCTTAAGGGGGCTAATAATTCAGACTCTGATAGTATTTATTTTTGTAAAAGAATTTGGTTTCTGTGTGAAGAGAAGATTAACGTAAGTATTCAAAATTAAATGTAGGATTTTTAGAAAAGCTGTATTAAAAATATTTTGATCTCTTTAACAGGGCTTAAGATTTAAAACAAAAAATGCTCAAGTTTATTGAAAGTGAAGGTTCTTGACGCCTATAATTGGTTTTAGGTGTTTATTAGAAGTCTAAACCTGGTATAGCCAAGACTGACATACATAAAGGATTTGTGAGTTAATCCAAACCTTGGAATGAACCATTCAAATGATTTTACCATGTAAGCTCAACAACTGCACGTCATGAAACTTTGAAAACAGTTAAGAGTATGACACTCAAACATTTTTACGTTTTTGTTAAAAGTGAACTGTTCCCTTATGTTTTTGTGTTACTAACCAATTTACTACTCTGTAATTAACAGCAGCTATTGCTGAATGAAGGTTTGGAAATTTACAATTCATGCTGAACAATTGAAAGTGTTCTTAAACTGAACTTTCTCATGAGAAAACAGTGAATAGTATGTAAAGCCAAAATGTTTAATGAGACCTTAGGTAAGAATATGATGTTTCCATCTATCAACAAAGTACTAATAAATTCCCCACATTATAATTGCTTGACTCTGGGGAAAAAACCCCCCAAAAAAACAACATCCCTCCCACCCCCACACTTTTATGTTAATGCCAAATCACAACTAAAACTGATGAAAATTGTTTATACTGGCCTTTGGCAGTGAAGTGACAAGAAAGTGGATTATGGGAGAGGGAGAAGGCAAGTGGCAACAGCTAACAGGCCGAGACTAGAACCTGTGACAGCCGCATGGAGGACCACGGCTCTGTGTCTGGGTCACCTGCTTTCCCCCTGTGATCAGTAACCTTTATGAACTGTTGATTCTACAGACACGTCTCAGTAAAGATGTGCCTGTAGAATACTTTTGTGAATTCAGTCATTTCAGGAACTCAAATTAGTAAAACACAAATAATAATTACATATAAACTGATGTTTTCAAGCCTTTGCTAAAAAGAATACATTTCCACAAAAAAAAGCTCAGAATATTACATCAGACATATAAAGACTTTTAAAAAAGAAATGTGGGCTTAACAAAAGGTATATTTATTACCTGTTATTTTCAAATGTTAATTTTTATGTGAAAAGCAAACCTCATTGGAGACTTTTTCGAACCAAACACCTCTAAAGCTAGATGAAATCACAGCTGGTATTGTTGATTCATTTCTAAATTTGTTCTAGCTATTAGAGGGTTATTCTTCAAAACTACAGGAAGACCAGGAAACAACCAACTAATCCATTTTTACTAATTTGCCAGAAATGTATCTGTGATAAGGTCTGCTCATTTGTGCATTCCTGTCCAAACTTTACAGTACTGTGTGTCTAGGTAGAAATTTTTTTTTTAGATTAAACATCTTAAAACCCCAAAACAATATGACATGAAAAAAAAAGTTTCATATTCTCAGCCTGAGTTTAACAACAAACAGAAAAAAAACCAAAACAACAGAAACCAACTAATTTTAATACTGCAGATGAACACATCACACAATAGAAATTTCTGGCAATATGAAACATGTCTAATCTGGCTATGCATAGGTCATAATAAACACTTTCCATTTCTTTCTTTCAGAGAGAAGAGGCTTGGAGTCTGCCAACTACAACATATAACTGAAAATTAAAATTTGACCAACATCCTTGCTTCAGAAAGATTCAGATCAAACAACTTTAAAAATCTTCGAAGTGGGACAGAAATATCTACTTTAAGGTGAACATATGAACAAGACAAACAAGAGACAGTTGGGCATTCTTTATTCCAAAATAGAAAGCTCTAAGGAAAAACAGACAAGATCATGGTGAACAAACTCAAATGAAGAACAGCTGTGTGCGGTCACGTGGGCCAAGTGTCTAACAAGACTGATAAAAACTAGATCACTTAACTATTGTTCAGCACAGGCTTACCATGATTTAGACAACTGCCACCCCAATTTGTGGCGTAACAACAGCTTAATGAAGACATTTTGAATACTTCACTATAACAGTGACAGAAGACCAAATGAAGGTATTTTCCTTCCAGTTCTTCTTTAACTGAATTTCCTTAATCTATGGAGTAGATTCATCACAAAGAAATAAAAGCAGAATGCATCCAAAACATCCTCTGCTGCTTGTTGGTGTGATCCGCTGTGGAGTGTGTCTTTCCACATATTTCAGTCTCTCACCCTGTGATTGTGTAGTTAGCATAGTGTTCTTGATTGTGCAATTGACATGGTCATGCCAAGGGTACAACTGTGAAATGATTCAAATACATAATGCATAGTATACACAATATGGGTAAACTGGAGTTGGATTAAAGGAAAACATGAGCACAACAACTAATTGACTTTCCATGATTATTTCTTCAGATATCTATCTGGCTGCAACACACAAAGTCTATCTTTTTACAACTTTGTTCTGCAGTTTAGTGTCTGTTCATAAATTTTCCAAAGGGTCAACATTGTTTGTGCTTCTTGGCAAGAGGTCTATGAAATGAAAACATAATAAGGCCATGTTACTTGGTCTTTTGAGTTTAAAAATCAATTTCAATAGCAATGTTCACCATTCAATTTTTTTTAGAAAACTTTAAGGAACCCTGAAAAACAGGCCTGCTATTAGGAATCTGTACATAAACATAACACAAAAATGAAAAACAAAAACACTAATGTCGTGTTTGTATAGAAAAATAAGCATATCTACTTTTTTTTCCTCCCACTCTGCTCACATGAGTACTGGAGAGCAAGTCTAAAGAATGCGTACATCTACTCAAAACACAAGCATGCAAAGAATGAAGACAAACCATTACATATACAACTTATGTGTTGGCATTCAAAAAAAGAGATCAAAAAGCAAAATAATAATTAAAAAAACCAAGAAAGTCTATTAATAACAGAGCATACAAACTTGTTTCTTGTGTTTTCAACACTTATTTTCTGCTTGATTTCATCTTTTCAGCTTAAATATACAAAAAAGTGCACTTGCCTACACGAATAAACTTGTTAAAAAACTGTTTCTGAAGTGAAACTTCTGAAGTACACACACGCAGCGCAGACTTGAGGTCAGCTGGAAGAGCACAGTATTATCCATGGACATTCTGTGCTTTTGTGCTCGGTGTAAACCCTATGTGTCTGTGTTACACATGCCTTCTGAGTATGTGTAGGTCAGTGTGTCAGCTTTTACTGCAATGAGTCGCTGTTGTCTAGCCCCAGAACAGTCATGTCTGCATCATCATCATCATCTTCCCCACTGTCACCCGACTCATCTTCACTGTGGCCTGCAAGCATTACCTGCTGCACTGCCAGTGTGGCTCCATCTGATGTGAGGCTCTGCAGACTCTCCATGTTCATTGTCACCATTGTACCTGCAGAGAAGCATTACTGTTTCTATGGCTACATCTGAAGGAAGCTGCTAAATATGTTAGCTGTGTTCGAATTCAAAGTCTGCATCTTTCGAAGGATCGACCGGATCCTTCGGTTTATTGGAAGGACCGGATCCTTCCAATAAACTAAGACCGGAACACAAAAGCTGTGAATTCGGACAGGTCTAGCCTTCACCAACTGTCCCCGCCCCCACCTTGCGTAATTCATGTTGCCTTGAAACCGTAACAGTGAAGAAAAAAAACCAACGGAGCTGAAGTTTGTTTTTCAGGCATGTATTACTCCTGATTTCTGTATTATTCTTCACATTTTATAGTAAAGGCTGTTCCATAGTAAAAAAGAAATCTGTTAGTTTGATTCTAAAATGTTCAAAGATGTATTGCACGTTTCTACCAGGAATAAATATAAGCAAATTATTCATTTTCAAATATAATACTCTCCAAATCTCAGATAAGCCATTACAGTTAAATAAAACTAGTATGTTTGAAAACTTAACTTTAGTCAATCAAACCAATTTGCTCAGGAATAAATTAAATTCTGTCATCTATTTTTACCAAACAATTTTTAAAATTACATTTAATTTTTTTAAATTTTAATTATATTTAATTAATATTCCACAAAGTATAGTAAACCAAACATTTTACAACTAGATATTATTGTAACATTAATAATATCGGTGTTTAACTTCCACTCATTGGGGAAAAGCTAGAAGAAGTTTTTAAAACAAAGTGTCGGGAGTCAGGCGTTCTCCTTCGGTACACCGAATCTGAAGCAGCTGGCGGCTGTTAACACAGCGGGAGCAGACATGTCCGAAAAAGTCAGAGCAGGTTATGTTTTGGTGAACCGAGCAAATATTTGAGATTTACACACTTACATTCTCACCTAAAAACGTTGTACAAAATTACGTTGTGTCATTTAAAGTGTAATATAACAAAATAATTTGCCGCTCTTCATCACTATTGTTGCTCTACCTGAATGCCCGGTTGGGACCAGCAATGAATTATGGGATATGGTGGGCCGTGAAGGTTACACTGGACCCATCCTTCAAATTTGGGGAAAAGGAGAACGCATTTGGAGGCCGCATGTGAAGGAATCTTCGGACTCGGACAGGCCTTGTCCCCACGCTATGATGTAATCGGCCTCCAAAATCAGTCCTTCGAAGGATGCAGACCCTGAATTCGGACACAGCTGTTGTTTACAGTGCTCTAGAATAGATGTTAAACTGAAGGCCTAGTGCCTTGAGTTTTATGGCACACCATAACTGGTCCTCTAAATTAATGGAATCCCGATAGCGCTATCGGGTCGATACCAGTGTCAAATACTCATACTCATAAAGCAAGCCGATACTCCTAACGAACACCACTGTTCTGCTGGACTTTTCTCCAAGGCTGCGCAGTAGTACAACTCAAAGGCTGGCCCACACTTCATACCAGGTGGTGGGGGTAACCTACAACTTTATTCAAAGAATAAGTTATTTTCTGATCATCCAAAAAAGAAAACCAAAAAAAGAAGGAGACTTCTTTTTGCTCCAGGGGGGCGAAAATGTCCTAGTTTGGAGCAGAGATCGCACTAGACTTTTTCTTGCTCGTTATTTTGACAGAACGTGCCAAAAAAAAAAAAAATCCTGTCATCTATTTTTACCAAACAAGTTTTAAAATTACATTTAATTTCTTTTTATTTTAATTATGTTTAATTAATATTCAACAAGCTGAACAAATAATCCAAATTTTGCCATCATTAAGCTGAATACATTTCAGCTTAATGAAATGCCACTACTGTTTTTCTGTAGTGGCAAAGTTTGGAAATCAGGAAACATTTCACCAATGGAAGTGATCAGAAGTCAGCAAGAATATCTGATCCAGCAAACACCACATGCGCTCCAAAGCCTCTGGCTTCCAAAAAAGATAATCCAGGGCTGCCAGCCCTCAGTTAGGGTCCAGATCAGAGATGACACTCTGATAGAAGTTGTTAAAGTTGAAACTGTCTGCACTTAGTGGCAGGTCTGATTATGTTTGTAACCACATAACCAGACAGTTCTCTGTGCTTAGCTAAGCTGACAGGAGCCCAGGGGAGATATTACTTTAATTAAACGTTTACTGCTTTGTTTTTAGACCACTAGAATAAGAAATGGAACTTCTCCTGTTTTTAGAATTGAGTATTTTTTGCATCATCTGGGATGTGTGATTAATTGGAGCACAGCAATGAAGCTGCGTGAGCATTTATCGTCCAGCGCACTCCTCTTGTTAGTTAATGGACATTTGCACTTTAATCTCTTTTCTTCTTACTCTTCTATTTATACTTTAATAAGTAGATAAACACAATTTCATTATGCACTCTCTTTTGGCCTTTTCTGTGTATACTAATGTCTCACCCACCGTCAGGCAAGAAATAAGTCTGACCTGGACCGAATTTCGGGTTAGGCCAGAGACATAAATTCTTAATAATTATCAAAGCACATGAAGAGTAGGGAATATGTATTCCTCCATTTATGATTTGTTAAAACAATCAGAGGGCCTGTAAGCTTAAAAAAGACCTACCCCGATGAGGACATTCATGATTTTGATATGACCGAAAATGAAAATGACTTTGACACCCCTGTTCTAGGTGATAGAATATTCCAATGCAAATCCATCCATCCATCCATTTTCTTCTGCTTAAAAATGGATGCTGCTACCCCCGCGGGTTGTGGGGGTAGCAGCTTAAGAAGGGAGGCCCAGACTCCCCTCTCCTCAGCCACTTCCTTCAGCTCTTCCGGGGAATCCCAAGGCGTTTCCGGGCCAGCCGAGAAACATTGTCCCTCCAGCGTGTCCTGGGCCTTCCCCGGGGCCTCCTCCCTGTGGGAGCTTCTCACCCTATCTCTAAGGGAAAGCCCAGCCACCCTACGGAGACTCTCCATGTTCCAATGCAAATAAAAACTTAAAAACCAAATAATTACCAACCTTAATATGTTTCATGCTGATGTAAATTTTTTATACACGTCACCTAATATCTGTGACTTGGTGTTTAACCAAATAAAAGCTTGAAGCTTCCAATTATGTTGCCATATGCAATGTGCCAGCAAACTTAGTATTCTCACTTTAGGGAAAATAAAGAGCTTGACTAGACATCTGGTCCTTGCGCTAAGGATGACCATCACTTTACCTTGGTAAAATTGAGGTTTAATATAAAATTAAAATACAGTTTTAGAACTATGAAAAATGTTTGAGGGCGACCTTTAAGTAGATCAATGTATTTATTAAATGTTAGATTGTATCAAACTTCACTAGACTAGGATAAAGGTCAGAAAATCCCTTGGCCTCCATAATCTGTTCTATGTTTTTTTTTATTATTATTTAAGAGCAACATTTCTTTCCAGGTCACATGTAGGAAGAAGTCATGAACATGGGTAGAGTGCCTTCTCCGGGTCAAGGGGGGTGTCCTGCTCCAAGTGGAGGAGTTCAAGAATCTTGGGATCTTGTTTACGAATGAGGGAAGAAGGAAGCGGGAGATCGACAGGCGGATTGGCGCAGGGTCTGCCGTGAAGTGGCGCTGTACTGGTCTAGAGCTGAGCCAAAAAGCGAAGCTCTCGATTTACCGGTTGATCTATGTTCCTACCCTCATCTATAGTCATGAGCTTTGGGTCATGACCGAAAGAAAGAGATCTCGGATACAAGCGGATTTCCTCTGTTGGGTGGCTGGGTTCTCCCTTAGAGATAGGGTGAGAAGCTCAGTCATCCTGGAGGGACTCGGAGTAGAGCCGCTGCTCCTCCACATTGAGAGGAGCCAGTTGAGGTTGCTCGGGCATCTGGTCAGGATGCCTCCTGGACGCCTCTCTGGTGAGTTGTTCCGGGCACGTCCCAGTAGGAGGAGACTCCGGGGAAGACCCAGGACACGCTGGAGGGACTATGTCTTCCGCCTGGCCTGGGAACGCCTTGGGATTCCCCCGGAGGAGCTGAAGGAAGTGGCTGAGGAGAGGGAAGTCTGGGCCTCTCTTCTTAAGCTGCTACCCCTGCGACCCGACCCCGGGTAAGCGGCAGACGATGGATGGATGACATTGAAGAGACATAGGAAAGGTATTGGACTGAAATTAATGTAATATTTAACAGCCTTTCTTGCTGATGACAGCTTCACTATATGGAGAAACAAGTTGCATGGCTTTCTTGGCTGTGATCTTGGCCCATTCCTTCACAACCTTCAAATCCTGCAGACTGAAACATCCTTCCTTATTTCATCTTCCTGTAGGTGGCAGCAAATTTTTATCCAGAATGGCTCTTTACTTCCATTCAGATTTGTTTTTGGGGTCACGTATAGTGCCGTAAAATCAGAATAAACTTTTTGAGTTTTAGATAAATTGGGATTACTAAATGTCTTTACCAAATAATGAGAGCATTTTAAAGGCAATTTTTAGTACTTTAAATTGAAAAGTTTAAATAACATATGTCAAAGTCAATTAATTATATAGGGCCCCCAGGATGATATTTAATTACAATTAGAACCGGCCTGCAGGCCACAGTGGCCCGCTGGCGTTTTGCGGGCACCAACACTACATACCCCACAATGCAAAAGTAGCCCGCAAAGTCACTGCAGCGCATAAGCGGCTTCATCAGCAATCAGAGCAGAGATCAACTTTCAGGTACCCCCTCCACTTTTTTCAGTAATGAGTAATCTAACGTTTCTATTTCAAATCAGGTAGTCAGACTACCGTTACTTATAGAAATCACTTTGCGTTATTATTTTCTTGTGTAATTAAATTTTACTTCCTCTCAGCGGCTTGGGGAGAGTCTATGTGACAGTATCAGCAGCAACAGAAACATAAACAATGGAGGAAGAAGCGCATTTTGTTGCTCGAACAACAGGAATTATTTTGAGTTTCGCTCACCAAGTGCGATTATTATAAGTGGCTTTGGGCTTGTTTTGTTTTTTGAAGTCGCTTTCAGATTCAATGAGTCGTGGGTTGCGGTTTTTGGGTATAATCAGCAGACATTAAGTAATCAGTAATCTAGCTGTTACTTTTTCAAGGAGTAATCAGTAATCTGATTAAAGTTACTTTTTCAAAGTAACTATGCCATCACTGCCTGTGTGTCTTCTGTGTGGAGAAAGTTTGGCTGTAATGAAAGAATATAATCTAAGAAGGCACTATCAAGCTTCTCAGAAACACGAAGACATATGGACATCATAGAGCAGCACAATAATGCATTTTCAGTTTATAATGCAATTTATGTATTTATCTTGATATTAAGAAACATATTTAGTTTTTCAAAACAATTTAATTTTTTGCTGTTTGCCTGTTGAAAGTGTTTTCCCTTGAGGTTACTGACAGAGTCATAACAAAATATTTCTTTATTCTTTTAATGTACAGAACATGCAATTTTTCTTTGAAGGAAGTTTGTTTTTGTCTGTTTGCCTGTTGAAATACAATATTGCTTTATTCATTTAATTATTAAATAATATACACCGTGTTAGGTCTCGGTTCAATAGGCTTTGTGCAATCATTTCAATATGTTTTAATAAACGGTGAACCAATCCGGCCCTCGGCTTGTAGCAAATTTGGTGTTTTGGCCCTCCGTGTATTTGACTTTGACATCCCTGGTTTAAATACATCAAGATTACTATGCCCTTAAACAATCTGGGAGATTTGATGTCATGTAAATGAAGCTTCTGTTATATTTATTAGTAACATTCGAGTTAATTAGAGACACACTTGTGAATATAATTTAGGGAATACCTGACACACACTGCTTCCTTTGTGGAACATCATGGGAAAGTCAAAAGAAATCAGACATCATATCAGAAAGAGAATTGTTGGACTTGCACAAGTCTAGTTCATCTTTGGGAGTAATTCCCAGAAGCCTGAAGGCACTTTGTTTATCTGTGCAAACAATTATACATAAGATGGGATGTCCAGTCATCATACCGCTCAGGAAGGAGACGGGTCCTTTCCCTGAGATGAACCTACTTTTGTCCCAAATGAGTAGATCGACCCCAGGACAAAAGCTAAAGACCAGAGGCCTGATCTATAAAATATGCATACGCAAAAACAACGTGCATTACCATATTTTACGCACAAGTAGGCACTAAAAGAAAGGAACATGAACTGAAAGTTTGCGTAAATCTACGCAAACTTTTTACCTGCAGGGAAAATGTGCAGGAGCCACGTAAACTTTTTCAGTGGACAATAAACTACAGAGCACCAGAACTCATCTAAATCCACTGAAATCCAATTCCATTCAGTGTAATTTAACCCACATCAAACCCAATGTTTTTTTCTTTTATTATTTTAATATTTTCTTGTTTAAATTTAAGCAATTAAACAGTTGGTAACACTGTTGCCTTGCAGCAAGAAGATCCTGGGTTCGATTCCCAGCCTACGGTCTTTCTGCACAGAGTTTGCATGTTCTCCCTGTCCATGTGTAGGTTCTCTCAGGGTACTCCGGTTTCCTCCCACAGTCCAAAAAGATGACTGTGAGGTTGATTGGTCTGTCTAAATTCTCTTTAGATGTTAGAGTATGTGCATTGTTGTTTGTCCTGTCTCTTGTGTTGCCCTGTGATGGAGAGGGGTCTGGAGTCACAGTCTCTAACAAATTCCTCCTGGTTCGCATTTGAGCTAGTTCATCAGTCTGTTGGATCTGTCTGATCCAAACCGATAAATTGAACTCTGCTAGCTTTTTACTCTGCACACGGTCAAGCGTGTGTTTTTACAATAAGTTTTTTGTGTGGTTTCACTTTCCCGAAACGGACAGATGCCAGATAGCATGGGATGGTAATTCAACGTTGAATTGTAGTCAGAATGACTGATTTTTGGTTGAGGTCGACAATTGACAATGGGTCAACCATCAAACAATCATCCAATTCTAGCCAATTAACTAATGTTGAAAATATGTGATTGAATCAATGTTGTTTTGTGGTTGAAATCTAATGAATGAAATGCCAACTGATAAATGTTGAATCAATGCATTCTGTTTTGTCTTGTCAACTGAGCACTGGGTCAGAGCATTTTATTACTGAGTGGGGGTTAATCACATTTTAAATTAAGCACTGTTGAGGACAGTGGGTTGATTCCTTTCTGTAGATTTTCTTACTTGTCCATAAAATTATTACTGGCTGTTTGCATGTGATATGTTGACACAAAAACATCTATAACTTACTACAAAGCATAAAGCGGTCCACCCCACTATTTACATGAGTGGGATGACCCAAACACACAGCTACTTTGCTGTTGGCTTGTTTGCAAAAGATGTAAATTCAATGTTGAATTATGATCACAAAGGTTGAATTTATGGTTAAGGTTGACGACAGATGGTGGATAAACCATCAAACAATCATTCAATTGCTTGAATTGGATGATTGTTGGATTATTTGTGTGATGGTTTATCCACCATCAGTGGATAAACTAATGTTGAAAAGATGTGATTGAATCAATGTTGTTTTGTGGTTGATTTCTAATGATTGGAATGCTAACGTCTCATCAGATGTTTTTCAACACTGGTCCTCAAGGCACACTGCCCTGCAAGTTTTAGGCCTTTCCCTAATTCAGCACACATGATGTCAATTGATGGCTGATTAACAGAGTTTTGCTGAATTGAAAACATGTATGTTAGTTTGACTCAGGTGATCAGGGGAGTAAAGGTGTGATTACTCTTACTGAGGGTAAGGTGTAAATGATTACACATGTACATAAGTAGCTATAATGAGGTGTGTGTAACTGTGGAAAAATGTCAGCTTTGGCTCTGCTGGAGAACATCGCCAATGGAAGGATTCGAAGGGCGTGTGTGTTCAGAGAACATATTGATCTGCAGGGTGATATGTGATTTATTAGCCTTCAGATTCAACTTGCCCCAGACCTAGAAGGAGCCGTTACTACTGTAGCTGCAGATGGCTGACACTGACAGGTCCAGACAGTCATCCCTCAGTGGCGCAATGCCAGCTTTGTGAATGCGCCTTTATAAATAGAAAGCCTCTCCATTCTGTAAATGTGAAACTTGTGTGCAAAAGTGCATAATAAATGTAGTGTCATGTTGGCCTGGTACAACAGACAACTCCTCCATAGTATTTCCTCTAGAGACTAAACCTTTCGGTCAGAGGTCATTTTCTGAGGTACGCAGGTTGATCAGATTGATTTCTTTAATTTTGGACCATCGACAGTTGGTTAATACTTGTCATAATAGTGAAACCAATTTTTTATAACGTCACAAGACAATAGTGTTTAACAATAATCAGCCTACTGTTGAAAATTGTGCAACTTTTTTTGCAATATTTCACACAGAAGCAAATCTCTAAAGGCCAAAAGTCAACTTTTTTAAATATTGGTGATCAGCCAGAAAACAGCAATCAGTGCACCTTACTTTCTTTTAATAACAAATCAGTCTGTGGAGCAATTGAGTTATGACCGTTAATATGAACATGTGTTTGACAGCTCCTGAAGAAGTACTAAGCATGTTATGAATATGTCTACATACTGACAGAACATTCATAATGAAAAACATTATTTTCTATCTGTTTTTTTTCTGCATAATTTATTATTTTTATTTTTTTGTGAGGTGACCTTGTGAGGCCAGAGAGGCGACTTTTAAATAAAATACAATATTAAAACTATTCATACTGGAACAAGCAGGAACATGATTATTTTGACAAGTGAATATCATGAAAACATTGATATAAATCAGTAATTCCATTGAAAAAGTGAGTTGAAATACTCACCCTAACTATCTGAGCTTGGTAAGGAAATAAATCTGATAAATAGAGAGAAAGATATAGTTGATAAAAATTGAAAAAGGAAGATGGATAAAAAAGATAGATATGATGGATAGATAAATGATAAATAAATACAGTACATAGAGAATGAATATAGAACATTGTCAAGTTTTTCTTTCTTAGGAATGAATATGTAGGCATATTCAAGACATTCAAGTACTCCTTTAATAACTACTAAGTGTATTTTGTTTGTGGTAATGGTCTTTACATTAATTACAGTAATCAACTTTTCTGTAGACAGATCAAAAAGAAAGTAGCGGTGCACTGATTGCAATTTTCTGGCCGATCACCAATCTTTAAAAAATCTGAAGTGCTGATTTGTGTGTGTGTGTGTGTGTGCGTGTGCGTTTGTTTCTAATACCATTAGGGGACCATTTTCCTGACACATGCTACCTTGTGAGGACCCACTGCTCCTTGTGGGGAAATGCTGTTTTTGGGTCAGGAGTCAGATTTAGGACTAAGGTGTGAATTGAGTTTTGGTTAGGGTTAGGTATGTAATGGTTAGGGTTAGGATTAGGATAAGGGTAAGGTTTAGGATGTAGAAATGAATGGAAGTCAATGGAAAGTCCTGCAAAGATTGCCACGCAAACGTGTGTGTGTGTGCAAAATATAGCGAAAAGGTCAAGGCCATATGACTTTTTCAAATGGCCTTTTGTTCTTTAGAAACTAAGAATTCAGTAATGTTTCTCTTTTAAGGATTTTTGACGATAAATACAGAAACAACAATGCAACTCAAGACAGCAACAATAATGATAGTAATATTAATCATAAAATAATATTCAGTGCAAGTATCCTACAATTTCTTTGATGGGGGCGATAAGGGACCTGAATGGTGGATAGAGGGTGCTGTCCCAAACAAGCTTGAGAAACACTGTTCTATACGTTGTAAACGGAGGCAGGTCTACTAGAGGCTCCTAGAGTTTAGTGGAGGCAAACAATCCCATCAATTTTTAAGATTACACTTAAAACTTTCCTTTTTTGCTAAAATTATAGTTTGGTTGGTTTATGTTATCCTTGCTATATACATATACATTAGGTGTACACCGTATGTCATTTTTAGGCATATTTTCTTGCTACAAGCTGTACGGTTGCCACTGCTTAATGGATTTAAAAATAGCAGGAGATGTGTGTCTTTGTAATGATGGAAGTTGTAACCTAAAGACATCAGCTCACAGTATCAAGGTGTGCTCAAAGGGCTGAAGAAGGAAAGAGTGTGCGTCTTTCAAAAAGACAATGATTTTTATGCATGACAATGCTCCATCTCATGCATCATCTGCATGGCTAGCAAGTAAAGGCGAAAAACATTTGATATCGCCCACAACACTCGAATATAATTTTGATGAGGGAATGACATAACATGAGATGAACCCCCCTTCATGTTTTAACTTTAGGATCTCCTTCAGTTCCATCTCTTCATAGGAACTGTGACTCCTGGGGGCATCGGTCGAGATACTGCCACCAGCAACGTGTTCTCCTTCCATAGATGATACTCTGTCTTTTAGTGTTTCTCCATCCTACTGGCTGAAATTTTGCTGTGACTAATAATTTGTATGTGCGCTCTTTCATTCCTATAGGCCTGTGACTTGGCTCAGAGCTTATCTGCTCAGCTAATAGCTATGTTACCCTCCAAGATGAAGCTACTTGGAGGGTAGCTTCATCATGGCCACTCCTTTCAAATACTTTGTATTTGAAAGTAAAATGTTACAGTTAAAATAATATTGTCTTTTACCTGTAGCTAATGTAAAGCAACCTTTTTCCTGAACTTTGAAATGTGCAATTTATACTATATGTAAAAAGTCGCTGACTCTTTACATAAAATAATTGATTTGTCATAATAGTTTGCTACTTACCATCAGGC
The DNA here is from genome assembly GCA_010277075.1 of Poeciliopsis retropinna. Classification (NCBI taxonomy): domain Eukaryota; kingdom Metazoa; phylum Chordata; class Actinopteri; order Cyprinodontiformes; family Poeciliidae; genus Poeciliopsis; species Poeciliopsis retropinna. The sequence goes on from VMRM01000051.1 coordinate 351,062, forward strand.
ATGGTAACCTGCTGATGAGTTCCTCCCCCAGCAGCAATAGAGTCAGGCCAGAAACGCTGCAGTGGCCGATTTTGTGGAGTTTTCTTCTTGGTTTTGGTGGTCTCAGAAGAGCTAGCATCCAACATCGGCTGCAAGATCCGTCTCCGTGCATTTATGAACCTAGAAACACCAGATGTTCTGGGGTCTTTTTCAAGTTGGATTTTGTATCGACTTACATATTTTAGGTAGATAGGTAGCAAAAGTACCTATTTGCCATATATTATTTTTGGTGGTAAACAAACAAATAGGTGTGACATGTATTAGAACAGAACATTTCCCCAAATCCAAAAGGCTAAAGAGCCGTACAGGAATTATAACAATTGATGTAGTTCATTCAAACTAAATAGCACTTGCAGCAGTTTAAACAGTTGGTGTGTAAAGTCATGGTGGGCTGCTTTTTTTCTTCACTAAAACACTAGTGCTGACCATTTCTGTCAACTGTCAAAGACAGTCAGTTGAATGTCTTTGAAAAGCTTTGAAACTCTACAAGACAAGGTCACACTCCAACACCTGAGGTTTGCTCAAGGCAGCAGAGAACAAAATATCAGACAGGCACAAATATTTCATCCCTCTTGCTACTACTGTTACTTACTACTGCTACTGTTATGTAGCTTTTATATATACATATATAAAAAACATAGATGTTTCTTTTTTACTTATTTGTTAAAACTGCCACTATGTCATGACAGTGTGGTCTGAGAGATAATCTGTGAAAAAAATTGTGCTCCTCTGCCTTCTCTCAATGCTCACTACAGAAATACACAGTTCAGTCAGTCAGAAACAACCAATCAGAGATAAAAGCAGGACGTTAGTGATGTCAATTATTTTTGTAAGTGGCAGGTCATATCCTCTTCCTTTCTCTGCTACAGCACGACTGGCAACATAACAACCACCCAGAGGCAGTGCATGTGGTTGCGGGTGATTTTAACAATGCTGATCTGAAAGTAGTTCTCCCTAAATGCCATCAACACAACAAATGTGTCACTGAAGGAGCTAAGACGCTGGTCAAAAGCCTTCTCTAAGATCAAGCATGGATATAGGACCAGTAAGCTCCCCCATTTGAGCTCCTCTGTTCACATAATGAAGAAGACAGCACCCCCCAAAATAAAGACTGCGAAATCTTGGCCTAACAGTGTCACTCAGCAACTGCAGCAACCACAGACTGGGACATTTTCTGGCACCAGGGCCTGGAGGTATTCACTTCAGCAGTACTTATCCAGCACTGTGTTTACACTATCACAGTGGACAGGCACATCAGCGTGTTTCCCAACCAGAAGCACTCGATGAAGAAAGAGGATAAGAAACTCCTGAGGGAGAGAAATAGAGCTCTCAGATCCAGACACAGGGACTTGTACAGCTGCTCCTAAAACTCTCTGAAGAGAAGAGCCTGAGAGGGCGCCTAAGGGAACTACAAGCAAAGGATTGAGGAGGAATTCAGCAGCAACAACAGCCAGTAGGTGAGGGAAGGGGTCCAGCACATCACTAATTTCAGATCCAGCAACACCACCAAAATCTCTGGGGATGCTTCACTGACAGAAGAGCTCAATTATTTCTTCATCTGTTTTAAGGCTGAATCACCAGCAGAGCCACTACTGCAGCCAACATCCCTCCACAGCCAGACCATCACTGAACAGGAAGGATGGAGAATGCTGAGGGCAGGGAACCGCTGGAAAACTTTTTGAACAACTCCAGGTCAAAGGAACTGATTGTCAACTTTAGAAGGTGTAAACCAGGCACACAGCCCATCATTATAAATGGAAAGAGGGTGCAGATGGTGCCAGATTTAAAGTTCCAGGAAACCTACATCAGTTAAGGCGTGAATTGGAACATTAAATCCACTTCAGTCCTGAAGTAGGCACAGCAGAAACTGTACTTTTTGAGGATTCTCAGGGAGAACAATCTGAGAACTGAGCTCTTGGTATCCTTCTATCGCTGCTCTATGGAGTCAGTGTTGAACCATGGCATGGTGGTTCCCCAGCAGCAGAAGCAGCTCCAGAGGGTCATAAACATCACCCAGACACTGATTGGCTGACATTTTCCATCTCTAGAGAAAACCTATAGTTCCTGCTGCTTCCAGAGAGCCCACAGCATCATCAAGGACCCCTAACAGTCCAGAGTTTGAAGAGGCCACCACCTCTTCAAACTTCTGACCTTGGGAGGTGCTTCAAGGCAATAAAGACAAGGACAAAAATGATAAAATATTGTTTCTCTCTGAGAGTTGTTGTTGCACTGAACACAGCTAATCAATCTAAAACCTGATCTTTATTAATTAATTAATTTGTTTATTTATCTATTTATTTACTTATTCTTAACATCCCGGTTGGTTTTTGTTCCTTCCAGAGTTGTTTTTTTTTTATTTTGTTGTGCTTTATCCATGCGCAATGACATTAAAAGGAATTCTGATTCTAAGTTGTTTCTCTGCCATTATCACATTTAGCAGCACGTACACAAACAAAAGATTGGTTGTTTTTGTATTGGGAGTGGTGCATTGGGGTGACTGGTAGGAGTTCATCAGTGGGCTGCCAGTTCAATCTCTGCTTTGTCTGTCTCTGTCATTGTGTCTTTGGACAAGACACTTCACCTGCCTTGTGGTCAGAAGTTGTGACACTGCGCAACAGCTTTGCCTCTGTCAGACAGCCCCAGGGCAGCTACGGCTACAATCCAGTAGCTCACAGTGTGTGAATGACCGAGTGTAGAGTGAAGTGCTTTGAGGTCCTCTGGACTTGATAAAACACTAACAAGTACAGGCCATTTCTCATTTCTGCAGATCACACAGTAGCTCAGGGAGGGGATCCATTTTTTCACAGATTATCTGTCTCAACATGGTGACAGTTTCAACAAATATGTAAAAAACCTTTCTTTTTCAGTTACATACTCCAGCTTTAATGCTCTAGAAATGCAAAGTAATTTTATAGGATCCTAAAACCTTGTCATATTACATAAGACAATAAAAATATATTTTTCCCCTTTCTTCCAAATCCCACTGTACTTTAATTTTAAAATAAAACACGACACTGTTGCATGATGTGATTTTCTGGAGCTTTTTTCATAGGACTTGTTATAAGCAAGAAATGTTAATCTCATTGATATTTTGATAAAATAAAAACTTATTTTGTTAAAATAAATAACTAAAAGAAAAACTAACCAGTTATTGACTTGCAGAAGTGTCAGATTTGTTTGACCAGCAATCTGTTTCTTCTCATCTTCAGTTGGATAAGGATGCTATATGAGAGAAGAATATAAATTAATAAATAAAGATTAAGGTATAGCCCATTCATATGGTGTCATTAATATCTACTTACCCCAATATGCTGGAAGAGCCAAGAGCGCATGACATTGGTGGCATGTTTGGGTAGAACGCCCCGTTTATTTTTTGTTGAGTTGTCCTCGTGATTAAAGAGGTTCAAGTCCTGGTGAAACTGTAGCTGAAGCTAAGAATACATGGTCAGTTATTTTCTGCACCCTCTGTGTTCAACATTTGTCACAAATGTTTTAGAACACAAAACTAATTTTTTATAATTTTATGTTTTATGTGCTAATTTATAGAGATAATTTAATTTATTAGGGAAAACTATTCAAAGCAATCTGATATACTCTTGTCAGCAAATTTGTTACATGTATGCAAAGAATGTAATAAATTTACACTTCAACTGAATTCCACAGGAAGGTTTTTATAAAAGATTGGCTTAAGGTATATGTGCTATCACATTCACCAGATTCAAGTCCTACCTTTGTTTTTGGAGGCCATTTTTACACACTCAGGAATAGATTTGCTCTTGTGCTTGGAATATTTTCCCTGCTGCATAAGCTATGAGATTTTCAGCTCATCAGTCACACATTGATGATCTGTTAATCTCCTGTTATTTGAATTAGTCAATTTTAAAAATCAGTTAATGAGAGCATAGAAAGCACAAAAAGTAAAACAAATACCAACAATGAACTATGAATGCCATCATGACATATTTTTTAAACTTTAGTTTTTAGAACTAGTTTTTAAGGATGAACTGACAACACAGCTGTCAAGTCACTATTCAACAAATAAATCTTGCCATGTCGTGAAAGAACAGATGATCTACACATCACATAAGTTTTATAAATTCAGTTTTAAAATCATATTTAAAGAATGCCTTCCCTGAAAATGTCTTTCTACATTACTCTTTTAGTTATTTGACAACTTCTCGAGCAAACATTTGGGTAATCCTTCCACATTGGCAATGAATGCAAATGATTCGGTCCAAGAATTGTAGAATCATCTGTTCTCCTCTGCTATTTTTCTCCTTTTCCTTTTGCCATCCATGACCCGCCACCCATCTGTCAGTTTGTTTACAACACCCACCTGCCTCGCACCCCCAGGTGTGAGGCAAGAAACGAGCGTTGCAGGCTCAGAAGCAAATCTTTGTTGACAGAAATGTTGAAGTTTAATATTTATTCTACACATTTTTATAGCATTGGAAAACGTTAAGAATGTTTGTCACGTTTGTCCTCCTACAGAAATCATATTAAAACAAAAAATATATTTCCAAACCCATCTTTTTTCATTTTCAAACATTTTTGAAAATGCATCAGAGAGCCACTAGGGCAGCACTAAAGATACAGACATACTGCTGGACACCTTACATTTGCCTCTAACGCCAATAAAGAATATTAATACAGAACTAGCTTTTCTTTTAATTTTCAGGCAATACCACAATGTAGGCCCCTACTAGAAGATATGACTTAGAAATGCAAAGCTGGTTCACAGTGATAGAACAGAAAAGCAGTACCTGATTGTTTTGGACACGTATTGTCCCAGGAGACAGGGCCTGAGTCACCACCTGGCCCTGAGGAGTGACGACTGTTACTGGCTGGTAAACTGTACTTCCTGAAAGAAGCATACACACATGTACATTCAGAGTGTCACATGTTTTGCTGGTCAGTGCTGCTGACAAGTCAGTGAAAACAGCTGTGCTTCACTTGGTTGATAAAATTTACTCAGCACAGAGTAATAATGAAGATGCGCTAGGTATTTTCTGGATTTATCTGCTTTTACAAGTTTATAGGGTTCCTACAGATTTCACCAACTCAGATTTAAGACTTTTAAAGACCATTCTAAATAAAAGTTAAGACCTGCTTCCCATCAGAAATTTACAAATATTTTGTGATTACCTAAAAATCTTGTCACATTCTTTAAGAAATCAATCACAGTTCATTTGAATCTTTTTCCCTATTCGTCATCATGGCTTCTCTTTTCACTTGTGGTTTCTCAGTTGTTTTATTTCAACTTTGTTGAAATAAAATTCTTCATTATGCAAGACTTCAGAGTTGGGTAGCACCAAATGCTGCTCTTCAATTATTTATATAGCACATTTACAACAATCTCAGCTTACCAAAGTGCTTCAGAACAATCATGACATCACAGCTAGATATGATAAAACAGGAAATAATATTAAGTTTGGCAAAAAACAATAAGAAAATTAAATTATAAAATTGGCAGAAAATACCAAAAATTAATAATACGAATAAAAACCGAGACATACTTAATTTCAGCTGCAGTGATTCCCTCCCACACCCCTAAAAAATGGAATCAGAAAAGTACTGATATCCACATTTTTTTATTTTTTCTCCCCTTTTTTAACTGATGTTGAAGGCCAGGGAGAAAAGACATGTTTTCAGTCTGGACCTTAAAATGACCGAGTGACTGAGAAAGCTTAAAAGACAGAAGAAAACTGTTCTCCAGGGAAGGTTCTGTCCCCTCTGGTCTTTGCCTGGCTTTAGGCTGGTCGGTTGATCTCAAGGCTCTGGGTGGAGTGTGGTGCTGCAAGATCTCACTATAATAAGATCAGTGCTACATTAGTGCTGGTAGTAGTAGCTATAGTTACGCTTTCCTGGGAAACTTTAGAGAAAGTAAAATGTGCCTCACCAGCACATTTCACTTCTGGAGCTGTTGTGAATAACTGCTTTATTCCACAAGCAAAGAACGAACTAACTAGTTACTAAGCTAGAAAATATCTTACCTGTAACTACTTGGGTGGGGTTGACAGCTGTAACAGTAACATTCCCTTGTTGCAGGGCTGAAGCTGGCACCATAATTTGACCCTGGGGGCTGAGGGTGCCTGAGATGGAGCTTGGAGTCTAGAAATTAAAACATTCACACACAAAATATTTCCCACTCAGATGTCTGGTTTTAAAACATACGCTTTGCTAAGACTTACACAAGAAAGTGGTGGAGCTGTAGTAGTAGCAACCCTAAATTGGTGCTTGGGCACCTACACTGCACACCTGAGTCTTGGTGGGTGAGAAGTTCTGTGCCTGGCCTTGCATTGGGGAGTACGGGCTTCCTGGATCTCCACTCAGAAGAGTCTCGCTATTCATCTTCGTCTTGAGGCAGGCGATGTAGCGACTGCAAAAGTCCTTACACAGGTCACTCACCTTCTCCAGCTCCAGCAAATGGATCCGTAGCACTTGAATAGCTTTCACCATCTTAATATTGAAAATATAAAAACAAAGATGGGGTAATTGAACCTTCAACCAGACTTTATTCATTGGGCACTGTTCATACTATCACTTTTAACAAAGATAACAGCCTAAAAGAAAATTAGAAGAACTATACACAACATTTGCCAGGTGTTGTGAAAAGGAGGGAGACCTAAAAGGCTGAGACACAAGCCACTCTGCTAAAAAGAAAGTTAGCAGAGTCACATGTTTGCAAACAATACAAAGGTAACTATTGGTATATTTACAGTAAAATCAGTGACATATTCTCCTTGTGTCAAAAAATTAAAAACAGACTCAGAGTTTATTCAAACACTCAGCTTAATGGCTACCTCACACACAAACACACTCTCACACACACATATATAAATATATATGAAGAAGACAGATAAAAATGGAATAAACAAGTGTGTTCTGTGTTATTGTGAACTCTTACTCAGTTTACAAGCCTGTTGTGAAATTTTACTGACAACATGAAAAGGCTGCTGAGCTCTGTGTTTTATTTCTTTGCGAAACTATCAAAAAAATATTAAACTATGAAACTCACCAAGTTATCAAGTTCAGGGTCTTCACTGAAGAAGGGCTTCCCCTCTTTTTCCTGACAGCGTACAAAGTTCTCAATGTCCACATCAAAGCTAGCTGATGTGATGCATTCAGAGCTTAGTGTGGACTGCTCACACTTCTCAAAAAGCAGGGCCAACAAGGGAAACAGGGGATGTCTGTGGAATATTGACCAACAGTTACAATGCTAAACTACACTTTGTTTATTTTAGCACTTGTTATTGGGTTTTATGTATGAAAAAATAGCAAAATATCATAAATCCTGACAGTATTTTATAAATGGTGCAGTGACGTTTACTCTGAGAATAACAAGGACAGGTAGTAATAAATTATATGGCTGCTGTCTGAGAGACAATATTTTCAGAAAATACATAAAAACAAGGTTTTATTACCGATATATGGATGCTTTGTCAGCATCCATGGGTGTCTGTGGTTCAGTGGGTACCGGGGTGGACACTTCAACCAATGTCCCTTCAAATTTAGACTCAGAGTCACAGTCTACCTTTACCACACTTTGAATCTGCAATAATTAAGCAAAATGAGAGAAAAACAAATGAACAGAAAACCTGAGACAGGCAGAGAATACAGACTGAAATCATGTGAAAGTCAAAAGTAGCTGGAGGACAAAGCGCAACACTGAAATTCTACTTCAGGGTCCTATTATTGTATCCACTGGCCCAGGGACTACAGGCAGACATTTGCACTTTGAGGCATAAACTGATACGGGGCACCTCCACTAAGGTATACTGTCCCTGTTTTAAGTCAAATAATACTTATGTGCAAAAGTATTCAAACACTTGAAACTTTTCACCCGTTTCCCCAGACAGTCTCACTTCAGTGTACTTAATGGGATTTTATGTGACATTCGCCATTCAGCAGAACAACTACCTCAAACATAAAAACCAGCTCTTCCACTAAAATTGTTGAGACCAAAACAGAATTTTTAAAACAAGACTTAAGAAAATTATGTTTGCAGATGCTCTACATCCAATCTGAGGTGATCTTATTCATCTTCTAGAAAAATAACTAAAATTAAACAAAAAACTTGAAAAACCAGTCAAGACTTGTAACTGTAGCTAAGAATGGTTCTACGAAGTCAGTGGGCTGCTCTTGTTATATATTTAGTGTGAATGCTCCAGTAGTGTGAATGCCTGGAGCATTCACACTACTGAGTTCCACTTTGCTGGTTGCTCTGTAAATTTCACTGCACTTCTTCTCCTGTATACTTTGTGCTATTTTCACCATTCAACTTTTATACTATTCAACTTGATCTCCTAATACCGGCTATATATCTTAGTATTCATAACCTTCATACTTCTTATAATATTCATCTTTTTATTAATTTTTCACCCCATGGGGGAAAACGCCCCAGCCAGTGGCAGAATTGACAATTACAATATAAAATGTACATTGTGTTTCACAGTGGATGTTTTAGGTCCTGCCTATTAATGGCAATCAATCATTCAGTTTCAGGCCTTTTCAAATTTTAGGTTTTACACAAGTTTTTTTTTTTTTTTTTTACATTGCATGAAATATATTCCTGTAATGCAGCATGTTAGTGCTAATTTTGTCTTTTACTTTGGTTTTTCACACTGCATCGACTATTTCTTACCTTTCTGCAAGTCTTCAGCAGTTGGCTTCAAACATTTTTGCCATTTTTATGAAAAGCATTCAGCATTCACTCTTGAATTTTCATAGGAAATGCACACTTTCTAGTTAACATTTTGTTTGTTAAAAAAAGTTTGAAAAGCACGTAACATTTTCTCTCTACAATTATGGCAATTTTAGTTAGCAATTTTAATGGCAATCACAAAAAACCTAAAGTTTGTTAGAAAAATAGCAAAGAGTTTGAATAGCTTTGCAAGGCACTCATCTTTGCGAATTGCTGTAATTCAGCCACAATGGACGGTTTCTGAACAAGAAATGGTCTTTTTAAAGGTCATGTCACAGCTTCAGGATTCAGATCAGGACTTTGACTGGGCCTCTCCAAAGTCTTCAATTTGTTTTTCTTTGGCCATTCAGAGGTGGACTTGCTGGTATGTTTTGGATCATTTGTTCTGCTGCAGAACCCAAGTTTGTTTCATCATAAGGTCATAAGACAATGGTCGGATGTTCTTCACGATTTTATGGTGGACAGCAAAATTCATGGTTCGAGTTATCACAGCTAATCTTCCAGGTCCTGAAGCAGCAAAACAGCCCCAGGTCATTACTCTACCACCACTGCATTTTTTTGGCATAAACTTTTTTTCTGAAATGCAGTGTTACTTTTATGCTAGCTGTCATGGTAGGCGGACACATTCCAAAGAGTTATACTTAGGCTCATCTTTCCATTCTTAGGAATAAGATGTGTTCCTTTTCTTTTCTTTTTTGCCACTAGCAGTCTTTATTTGACCGTAATCTAACAGGAAAACGCCATAGAGAATGGGGAAAGACATGCGGCAAAAGAACCAAGGACAGAACTTGAACACAGGATAGCCATGTTGAGGTAAGGATAGTGCTCTTTGGCCCAACTTGTGTTCTTGAAAAATTGAAAAGTACCTCAATGTTCTTCTTACTCACCAAACGTTTTCATCTTGAAACTTTGCCATGCAGGCCATTTTTGCCCAGTCTCTTTCTTATGATGGAGGCATGACCTCTGACCTTAACTTAGGCAATGAAGACTGCAGCTTTTTGGATGTTGCTGTGGGGTTCTTTTGAGGGGGCAAACACTTTTTCCCACTTCTGAATGAAATTAATGTTTACTGTGTCACCAAGAGCTGACAACATAAATGTTTACAAAAGAGGGAAAAAAATATATAAACTGTGCTTTGTTTGAATTTCTCACACAACTGCTCCTGGTTATTGCTGGTATCCACACATATCCAAATGGTGTGGAACTACCTTATAAAAGTAAAGTTTAGAACATTGCAAGTTGGTTCAATATTAACAGAGGTTTTACATACATGTATTCAAACTCAGATCTCTCTTGCACCCACCTGCTGCTCCCCCTTTGGGTATTTGTCTATAGAAACCGCCTGGGCTGCCATCACGTTCACTGCCAGCATTGGGGCATTATAGAAACCAGGGACAGATGGCCAACCTACACAATACACAAGTTCAGTTAAACCACTGCCACATTGAAGACAAAATTCTAGAAATTCAACCAAAAAGGTTGGTTACATATCTGGAAAAAGACTAAAACTTAGTAATAAAATATATTTTCTATATACAAAAACCTGTAACACTGCTGCGATAAAGTATTAACTGTATCGACAGCTAAAAGTTAAATAAAATCTCCTGATTCCAAGAACTAAACGGAACGTGGAAGGATCATTATGAGGAAAAAAAGAAAGTGAGACAGCGTCGAGGCACAGCATTATTCACTTTATTTCTGTACACCTTTAATAATTCAGCTAATAACATAGTTATGTAGTTGGAGTTGGCGTGCAACCGTGTTAACACACCCACCATGAATTAGCCTTTACCCGATGTTAGCGACAGACATTTTGTACACAGTACATTAATTATTTGGGAAAATTTTAACACGCTACTTTCAAACATGGATGCACATACTTAAAATTATAAGCTGCAGAGTTTGAATTAACTCGCTTTCTTAGCTGTGCCGTAACGATAGCACTACGTTAGCGTTAGCTTGTGATACAAGTCCGATGCAAAACATTCGGATCCAGCTAATGCTAAATATAGTGAGCTAGTTGCTAGTCTTGAACGGCAATATCCAATAATCGTCGACAATATCATATTAACACATTGACGAAGATCTAATTATTAAATAAGTGTACAAATATATCGCAAAATAAAACTGACGTTACCAAGCGGCTACGGAAAATAAGACCACAGCAGATTGATATGAAGTAAACCGTAAGACCAAGGGATATGAAACGTTTCATTTCGGCTCTGGTCGGTAAAACAATAAGTGCTTGTTAGTTTTCTACTCAAAATATATTACAGCAAGGAAAACGTTAGCAGCACATGACGGTAGCTTGCTTTGAGCTCAAATCCTTCCCATCAGTCAATCAATCATGCAGGGACAGCTGCCTTCTCCTTGTCTTTTCTCCCCTCCCCTCTGCGCCAACACTGCTGGGCCTAATCTACAACTCTGGCCCTTTACTTCAGCACAATCCTCCTCTGGCCCTAAAACGCCGAGATTTTTCTTGACCCCCTCCTTTATATACATATTTATATAAAAATATATAAATAGAGAGGTATAGATAGATAGATGTTATCACAGTAGCTTTATCGCTTCGACTTCATTTCAAAAAACATCTCGGATGTTTTGCCAAGGTTCACGTTCTTTGCCCAGGGGTATTTTAGCGTGAGGCCTAGATTGTTTGATTGATAGGGAACGGAAAAAGAGGGATTTTGAGTGACAGCTTACCTGAGTGCCAATCTTCGTCACACTGACAAGCGGTTGCAGCAATCGGGACCCGCAGTTGTCGTGTTGCGTCATCACGCAAGGGCACGTTGTTGCGCTATGCTCATGTATATGTATGAGGCGGGCGGAGAAATGACGTCCTGACGCTTAGAGTCCTTGGTAGATCTTTTTAGTTATATTTTTTGCTTATTTGAATAAGGGATTCTCTGGTTTCAACATTTACATTTCAGTTAAGATACATTGGTATTTTAGCTAATAGAAATGAGCTAACATACGTAGAATTCAATTCTAATCAGGGCAACGGTGGTTTCTAAACAATCATTACAATAGAAATATACACACCATGTGCTCATTCTGCTCCATTTTCACGACCCTTTAAGGCTTAAAAGTAGCCTAAAAAATGTTTGATAAAATATGAAAAAAAAAAAAAGTTTAAAAAAAATTAATCACATTTTCATTACCGCATGCCTCAACTGAAGCTTCTTCAGCTGGTAGAAATACCAGCCAGGGTATCTTGAGCAAGTTCTCTCTTTACATTGCACTAAACAAAGCAGCCATTGCATCAGACAAAAACACTTAATTTCTTACACTTCTTTAATCGTATCACATTTTAACAACCGATTTCGCAACATCGCCACCACCACTGTGCACACCACCTATTCCCTAGTGTCTGGGTGACAGTTTGCCGGACGAGGGCTGAGGAAGACGATACTTGGCCATCACTACATCCAGGTCTGCAAATGTGTAGCTGGTGTAGCTGTGGTGCTGGTAGTTTTTGTAAGTGCTGTTGTCAAAAGATTTCTCAGGCTCTGGAGGTACTGCTGTTGACTCTGCAGAAGAAAATGAGAACCTCATGACGGAGATGCATATTCCTGCATTTCACACATAAAACATAAACCAGGTCAATTACATGGAAGCATTTTTTCCCCCCTAAAAGCAAACTGTTGGCAGGCATACACCAATAAGCAGGAAGCTATCAAGAAATGGATTATGAGAGGCTGCAGTTACATATTCACACGCTCTGATAAAGAAGCTTATAGTATCACATTTCCCACAATAACAAGGCTTGTGTGAAGACACACTTGTGGGAAAGACCTCAAGGCTCATGTTCATGGCATATTATAAATAGAAGCCTGTAAAAGTAAAATAGATTTGACCAAAACAGAGAACTTCCACTGACAAGATTCATTAGGACTTGGGGAAAAGAGGGGAGGACAACTGAAAATCAGTGTAATACTTTGAGAAGCACATACTTAAGTCATATACATTTATATCTAAATGTTACTGAAAAACTGCTGGCAATGAAAATGTCAAGCTCACAAGCAAAGGAGAAAAAATTCAAGAGCAACTGACATTATTAGTCAGTTGCACACCACCTGACATATATATATATATATATATATATATATATATATATATATATATATATATATATATATATATATATATTTGACATTATTAGTCAGTTGCACACCACCTGACATATATCCTGACATATATATATATATATATATATATATATATATATATATATATATATATATTAGTGTGTATATTACCTTTGGCAATATTTGGCACTATATTGCCAAAAGTATTTGCTCACACGCCTTAACTCACATAAGAGCTTAAGTGACATCCCATTCTTAATCCATAGGGATCAATATGACACTGGTCCACCTTTTGCAGCTAGAACAGCTTTAGCTCTTCTGGGAAGACTGTCCACAAGGTTTAGGTTTAGCTAAAGAATAGCTTTAGCTCTTCTGGGAAGACTGTCCACAAGGTTTAGGAGTGTGTTTATGTGGATTTTTGATCATTCTTCCACAAACGCATTAGTGAGGTCACATACTGATATTGGACGAGAAGGTCTGGCTCCAAGTCTCTGCTTTAAGTCATCCCAAAGGTGTTCTGTTGGGTCAGAACTCTGTGCCGGCCAGTCAAGTTCATCCTTACCAGACTCTGCCATCCATGTCTTTATGAACCGTGTTTTATTCATTGGTGCAAAGTCATGTTGGAAGAGGAAGGGGCCAGCTCCAAACTGTTGCCACAAAGTTGGGAGCATGGAATTGTCCAAAATGTCTTGGTATGCTGAAGCATTCAGAGTTCCTTTCATTTGCACAAACCCTCCACCAAACTTTACACAATGCAGTCAGACAAGTACCATTCTCCCGGCAACCACCAAATCCAGACTCGTTCATCAGATTACCAGATGGAGAAGCACAATTCATCACTCCACAGGACACATGTCCACTGCTCTACAGTCCAGTGGTGGTGTGCTTTACACCACTGCATCCAAGGCTTTACATTACACTAGGTGATGTACGGCTTGGATGCAGCTACTTCACCATGGAAACCCATTCCATGAAGCTTTCTGCATACTGTTCTTGAGCTAATCTAAAGGCCATGTGAAGTTTGGAGGTCTGTAGTGATTGACTCTGCAGAAAGTTGCCGATCTCTTATGCCAAGAGGTCGGCGGTCAGCGTCTCCTGACCCTACTCCGTCATTTTATGTGTCCTACCACTTTGTGGCTGAGTTGCTGTCATTCCCAAACGCTTCCATTTTCTTATAATACAGTTGACTGTGGAACATTTAAGAGTGAGAAAATGTCACGACTGGATTTGTTGCACAGGTGCCATCCAATCACAGTTCCACATTCACTGAACTCCCGAGAGTGGGCCATTTTTTCACAAATGTTTGTAAAAACAGTCTGCATGCCTAGGTTCTTCATTTTATACACCTGTGGCCATGGAAGTGATTGGAACACCTGATTCCGATAATTTGGATGGGTGAGCAAATGCTTTTGGCAGTAAGAGTGTATATATTGTGTACTTTCCATGCAGAGTGGGTACAGGTATTCAGGCTATATGCCACTTTGCTGTGACCTGTCACACCAAAGAGTCTGAATACTTATGATCATGTGATATTTCAGTTTTTGTCTTTCAATGAATTTGCAAAAAATGTCTAGATTTCATTTTTTTTCTGTCAAAATGGTATGCTGAGTGTACATTCATGAGAAATAATATGAACTTTTTTGATTTTAGCAAATGGCTGTGATCAAAAAGTTAAAAATTTCAAGAAGTCTGAATACTTTGTGTATCCACTGTACATATATAATTAAATCCAACTAGAAAAAGGAATGAACCATAAAGTCAAGGAAAAGTATCCTCACATGTTTCCCTCAAATTAGCTGGATGCCAGGAATAAGTTTGAAGGTTAGATGTTAAAGTAATAAAAGTTTAACAATAATATGAGTGAAAGAGAATGTGAGGGAACCTACTGAAATACCTTATTCTTAGGGACAGGAAGAAATACAAAGCCTATCTGGAGCGTTAAAGGTTTGGAGTGAGGGGCAAGGCGGTGTATTGTATACCCTCAGGCTGTTCAGCAGTGGTCTCCTCATACAGCTCCTCTCCAGTAGCTTCCACTAGCACCTGGGCAGAGTCCTCCAGCTCAACAGAGGTGCCAACTTCAACTGAATGATCAGCCGCTACTTCAGCAGAGACAGTTTTTGACTGTACAGGCCCAATAGTAGAACCTTTTTCCCATGATTCTTCATCAGCATCCCCTAAGTCATCTTCAAGTTCTGTAAGCGCATCTACTGCTTTTAAAAGAGAATTTGACTGGGCTTTTTCTGGAGCTTCATGTTGCTCCACATATGCAGCTGGAGCTTCACACAGGGTATCGATAGGAGCAGTATGGGTTGAAAAAGCTGAACTGGTCAGCTCAGCTGCACTCTTTTTAGCAGTAAGGATATCAAAGACTGAGTCTTGCGAATTATCTCTGGAGGCCTGTACTACAGATTGATCAGCTGCTTCCTCTGCATTAGGTAGGCCCTTTATCACTCCACTAACTATAAACTCTTGAATTTCTCTCTGTTCTTGATGACTTGATTGTTGCAATTTCTGAGAATAGCTTCTGGTTTCAATTTCTAAATTCTCATCTTCAGGAAAGCACTCTGAGTCTGAGTCTGTATCAGATTCACTGGATGATGAGGAAGACAGTTCTTCAACTGCTGAATTCCCAAGCTTAGAAGAAACCATAGTTGGTTTTACAACATCATTTATGGTCACAGCAAGGGAAGGAATGTCTTCTGGCACTGAGCCTTTACAAAGTGCCTCAACTGAAGCTTCGGCTGGTACAAATACCGGTAAAGTCTCATGAGCAAGTATCTGAGAAACTTCTTCTTGGCTTTGAAACAGGTCAGATGAAGCAGTGAGAGCCAATGATTTTTCTCCAGCAGATTTAGTGGAAGCAGTAACAGATGCTGCAGTTTTTTCTGATGTGGCAGTGAAGTGGACTGGCTCTTTAATTACACCTAGAAAGGGTGGCAAAACTCCAGGATCCGATAATTTAACTGGAAAGGCCACAGCAGTCTTGTAAGTCCACATAGCTGCCCTCTCATCTTCACCTGCTGAGGAAAAAAATAAATTGTACACAAATAGGTAAATGCTAGCAAAGGTTACTAAACAGAAGGTTTTTCTAAAAAATTATTTCCAAAAACTTGATCTCACACTTTACATATGAACTTTACTGAAAATTAATCACAGAAAGACCACGGAATACATATTTACCTTACTTCTTACTTAGCTTACAGAGCTAAAAATATGGTATGTATAATGTTTTCCAAAACACATGGACTAAAAAGTAAAGGAAAAAAGAACTATGATTCACTAAACAGTAAGGAATGCATTTCTATACAAAATACAAATTAAAATGATAGATTTCAGATAAAAAAAACAATGATGCAAGTTATGCATAGCCTATAAAATTCATTTAAATATAAAGTGACAGACTATAGTTACTTAGACAACAAAAAATGCTAAAGAAATACAGAAAACTAAGGAAAATGTGGGTTAATGATACGCAACATCATGATCACAAGTTTTCTTAATATTGTGATATAGGAATTAATTATAAGCTGTAATCAATTAAAACAATGTTTAAAACTGCACAACTTGGGAACTCTGGATGAGCAAACAAGATGGTAAAAGCTTAGCTCCTTGACAAATTCTGAAAATCTCCTTTTTCTATGCAGGACATAAAATACACTATTGAGTGAGTCACAATGCCTAAGTCCAAATACAAATAAGCTCTACTGTCTCGACAGTCGATTTTACAAGAAGAAGAAATGTATGAAGAATGCACTAGCCTCTCAGACTTGGAAGCATTACTGGCGGCTAATGACATAGCTGGCGAGACAGCTAATTCTCCAATTCTCCAAGAACTGAGAGAATCAGATCGTGAAAATGCAGAGGGCTTCCGAGAAGCTAAAGAGGAAAAAAATAAATAAACGGAGACTGTACGTATTTTGGAAGGATCTAGCACATTGAAAAGCCAGCTATGAAGCTAAGTAAATCACAGGATAAGCTTGAAGCTGAACTAATTGAGCTTGAGGGGAGATCAAGAGTGGAAAACATAGGGCTCCATGGCATTGCAAAAGGTTCTGAGGACAGTTCTTCCTCTATAGCAGCCTTCATAGAGATCCTACTCCAAGACAAACTAGATATTCCGACATTATTTGGCCTGGGCATTGAAAGAGCTCACCGCTCTCTGGGATCTAGACTTCCACCTGATGCTCCCCCATATTCAATAATAGCAAGTTTACCACATTTATAGTCAAAGATGAAATACTAAAACGGGCCTGGCAAAAGAAAGGCTGTAACCTGGCAGGGAAAAGAGTAATAGACAATGGCTGTGTCCCAGACATGCTGCTAAAACATAGACATGTACACGTCAAAGCGAAGCCGGTCCTCAGAGAAACAAAGATCAAATTCCAGACCCCATTCCCAGTCAAGTTGATTGTATTTTAGGAAAACAACACACGTGTCTGCAACGACACATTTGCAGCAATAAAAGACATGGTGAGTTGAGGCTTCAAAGTCACCGTCATCCAACTATCTATAACCTGGGTTGACAAGTTTAAGAGTGTGATGTGGGCCAAGTTGGGAAGAACAGAGAAGGAGCATCCAATGAATGAAACACAGGAGGGATATAAGAAACTGGACACTTTTAGCAGAGAACAACCAAATCATAAAGGACAAAAGGAGCAGATGATTCGAACATATCCCCTTTTTTTTCTGAAGTGATTTGAAGTCTAGGATTGTACACCGTAAAAAACCCCACCCGGAAAATGGAACACCATAACTAGCAAAATATTTTATAAATAAATTACAGGATACCAGATATTTAATAATCACATGACATGGTATGCTGTCTGGATTAATATCCAGAGAAATGTAAAAGATTGTATTGCTGTTTGTGAACACCTGAAACACATTTTCGTCAAGTTGTTCTTAAATTAAAAATAATAATAATAATAATTTTTTAAAAACTGCACAACCCTTGGCAAAATAACTATAAAAGAACTACAGCAGACATTCGATCTAACAGATTGGGGAGAGATCTGTAATGGGGTTTTGCCCAAATGCACCTCGATTTCTATACATGAACAGAACTTTAAATTCTTCCACTGAACTTATTGTGTAAGTTTGGTAGAATGTTCCCTGATGCTTCAAATCTCTCTCATAAATGCTATGACATAGTGTCACATTTATTTGTTTGTTTGGTCTTGCATTTGTACTCAAATGAAAGCAATATGATAATACAGGAGATGGAGGTAAACTCATCAAATGGGTTATTTTTGTTTTGTCTGCGATGGACTGGCGACCTGTCCAGGGTGACCTCGCCTCTCACCTGTTGACCACTGGAGATACCCACCAGCACCCCACCCAACCCATATAGGGACAAGGGTCTATATGGGTTGGGTGATACTGATACTGACCCCATAAACAAACCTTTACAATTTGAAGGGAATTTGTCAAAATAAAAAAATAACATTATGATTCTATAGACAGCTATTATGTTCTATAGACAGCTATTCTCTGAGTGTTAATTACTTGGGTCACTTAGTCTCTTTACAGAATTATTTTTTTTTTACAGAGAAAAACATTGACGTGTGCCCTACTTATTTTTTCTGCTGAACACATATGCAGAAAGCAGCATTAGAGTGATAAATCTAAAACATAATATCACCACATGTAACTGGCCTTACTCTTGTCTGGATTCTTTGTATTTTCCACTGGTTTTACTGGCTCTTTAGCTTCACTGCAGAACAAAGCAGGGGGTTGACGTCTCAGAGTGCCCCAGCTGTCAAACTGGAGAAACAAAAAAAAGAAGAAGAAAGGAACAGTTTTGGAAACAAATACTATACAAACAAATTTAAGTATTACATAGAGTTTTTCAGCCAAAAACATTGAACAAAGTATAAAGTTCCACCCAGCTCATTTGACTCAAATTAGGAGGAATTGGATTTAATACGATTCAGACAGGTTTGTTAGAAACTCCACGAGACACAGGTAGAGGCCTCAACAATTGCCTCGGTCACTGACTACATGACACACAGAGCACAATTTGTGAGACAAAGGGTTATGTGTTTAACCAGGGAGTCAGCAGCACACCACATTGGACTGAATTTCCACGAATATTTTTTATTTTCTGTGCACCTCAAAATTCCAGGAAGAGGACAGACTCCTGCCATCGGTGGTATTACTTTGCAGTAGTTGGGTATATGATATGGATAGGAAGGTGAGTATTCTGTAGAATGCTTTGTAGCATGGGGTGGGAATAATCTTGACTGTGAACAAAACAATGACTGACTGTAAATAGAGTAAAAGTAAAAAATAAAAAATAAAAAAATAAATCATAAGCTATGCATTTTATAATCTGAACAATATCAAAATGGTGCAGATGATGACAGCTTCAGTACTTTATGTGTTTTTGTGTGCTTATTATGCTCTATGCTTTTACATTATGTGGACACTTACACTGGAAAAGAACTCCAAACAAACTCCACTAAGGGATTTAGATGTGCTTGTGAAGCTTCAGATACAAGGAGTTCGTAACCTTTGCCCTCAATCCACCTGTTTTATGTCCACCCTAACAAAGTGGACAAATTGTTGCTTCTCAAGTTTTAAAAACTTAAGACTATCAAGGATTTTCTCCCTTCTATTCACTAAAACCTGGTTCAGTGAGCACAACACAGACAATCCACTTCTGATGTTGTGCTTCCAGCTTTATGGGGCATACTGCAACTCAGAGGTGGAATCTGCTTTTGAATTAATGAACGTTGGTGATGTACTAGAGGACATGTAATCATCTGTAGTCCTATCTTATTGACTGTCAAAATAGCTGAAATTTGACAGGTCCTCCCTTAATTAAAAGAACTGTAAAATAATATTTCAGTTTTGTTGTGTGTAAATCTTGAGTGGAAATGATGGAAATGTTTTCCAAACAAAAAACAAAAGGATCAACCCACAAAAGGGCTTTCCATGTCATATGAGCCTTTCTCTCATTGTCTTCTTGCAAATTTATTATATTCAAAAAGTTCACTCAGCCACAGTTTTAGAGAATGTTAATTCAATAAGATTTTATGATTTTTGCAACTTATGTGCTGTTTTTGCTTTTCTACATTTTAATGTTCTGTATCTGCTAAGCTCTGCAAATTAAAGCAATGAAAATTTGATGCTGTGGAAATTTGATTATGGAGATCGTCGCCTTTAAATTTTCTTCATGGGATTGTTGTGCTCAACAAAATTATCAGAGGTTTATATTGGTTGCTTCGACCAAGAAAATAAACAAAATCCCTGAAGTCTATTTTTCTAGATGTCTAAAACAGCTTGTACAACTGTGATTGAGGTCATGCGGACACAGCCATACCTAAAGTTAAAAGCATTAATAAATAGCTCTTACTTTAATCACTATCTCAAAAGTACAACAAATCGCACTAAGTCCTAAATCCATTTCGTCCAGGCCATTGTCAGGATAAGGATGTGTTTTTTCTGCTTTATTATAGGAGTCATAACTTCTCAATAACGCTTGTTCTAAATTAAAAACACGCATAAGTAGTTTAAAGATGTGCTTATCTTAGCTTTAAAAAAAATCTAGTCAATTTTCTTTTCCTTTTTTGCAACTTTGAGGGTCATTAGGAACGCTACCGCCCAGCATGTCACAACATCAGTTTCCAAGCATGCGCTTTAAAAATAATACTTGTATGATGTCGCTAATGATCTAACATCACCATAGAATACAGTATAGAAGCTTTTGTATCAGATAATTAAATATTACCTTGAGTGCACCAAGTCGACCTGAACGCAGCAACCAGGCAGCCATTTTGTGTTCCTACTGTTTTGTTCCGACTGGCCTCAACGCCTGTGGTTAATACAATGGTTCCACGAAGAAGCAGCTGGACGAAGCAAGTACACCCAGAAGGACCTCGCTGCAACAAACAGAAAGGGGCAGGACGGACCACTGTCAGTCTCATACCTTATTTGGAAATGGGACCGTTGCATTCCGGAAGTGAAGGGGGCGCTATTTCCTATAGTATCCGCGGTCTCCCGTTTTTATTTTCTTTTGAAATATGTGATATATCTTCACCTTTAGGAAAGATTTTCACTCTCAGTATGTATTTGAGCTTCTTTCTTTTATTTACTTCAGCGCAGCTCACGATTTTTAACAAATTCTGTAGCTTTTGGTGAGCTTCTAAATCTGCTCATTAGTCGTATCTTTTCATCCCTGCTACTGCCTCTAGTGGTGTGGGGGTGGCAAGACAACTAATATAATTACATAAAATTATGTAATAAAAATAAATCCTAGTTTAAATCCTAATTTGGACTATTTCTGAGTTATTATCGCGGGGTAATCAGTCATCTGACAGTTTTGATTGTCTCTGTTGTGTTCGTAGTATGAATGGTTTAAAGTGCCGTTTTCAACTTTCAAAGCTGCTTCTTCAAGCAGGTCACCATGTGTTCTGACCTTTGTCTTCAGAGCTGGCCTTTTATTTGCTTAAACAGAAAGGGGGGGCTATCCTGATAACAAAAGAAGAGGGGGAGAACAGGAAGCAAACACAGAGATTTACGACTGAGAAGTATCTCAAAAGTTCTCCTAAGACCACCTGCAAAAACATGCTCGAGGTTAAAGAAAGGTTACACACCTTTCTCACTAGGGTGAGAGAAACTAAACTAACCTTTAAGTAAAAAACAAACTGGTAATTACTTATGTAAGAATGATAACAAAACAAAATTATTCTAATAATTTTAAACATAAATAACTCAGAAATAGTTCAAATTAGGATGTATTTTTATTTCTTTCCTACTTACGGAACACTTCTGTTTATATCATAGGTTTGTGGTGCCTTTCCATTGTAAATAAAGATATAAAACTTCAGATATTGAACGCTGCAGTTAAAGACAGAGAAAGAAAAAGCTGGACTGAGCCTTCCCAATCTACATGCTTATTACCTTGCAGCTCAGTTAAGACCAGTGTTCTGTTTAAGCTCACCATGTTAGGGACGACTTCTTTAGATATCTACAGGTTAGGGCTTACTTCAATCAAAATATAGGTGACAATTGGGAAACAGCCAAACCAGGACTTTTTAATGTGTTTCTGTCCTTGATGCTTCGATAGCGGCCTTTAGCTCATCCAGAGTGTTGGGTCTTGCGTCTCTCAATTTTCTCTTCACAATATCCCACAGATTCTCTATGGGTTTCAGGTCAGGAGAGTTGGCAGGCCAATTGAGCACAGTGATACCAAGGTTAGTAAACCATTTACCAGTGGTTTTGGCACTGTGAGAAGGACCTGTAATTTCCCTCGACAATCCAGTGTAATAACATCACATTGCTACACAAGGAATTCATGTCTGCAGGAATAGTTTTCATTTCACTGGGTTAAATTCAAGAACTTGTTTTTAGAACACTATTTCGATATACAGTGAACCCTCGCTATAACCCGGTTCACTTTTCACAGTCTCGCTGCTTCGCAGATTTTTTGTGCATTTTTCTTTTCCACAGTGCATTGTATTCTGCGTCCTGATTGGCTAGTCTCTGCTTCTTCCCTACCTGTGTGTCAATAACGTTGTGGTTTAATATGTGCACGTTTGTAAAACAGCTTGCCAAATTTAAGTTTGCAAATTCTCTTGCAATTTCAAGTTTCTCTAAAACCCATAATGTCGACAAAACATTCTGCACCGACAAAAGGCACTTGCTGTTGGGCCCAAAAGGCAGAGGAAGATGCAATCCTGCACCCATGCTGACTAACAGCATGTCCTACAGGGATGGGCAGCTCCAGGTCTCAGGGGCTGGTGTGCTGCAACGTTTAGATGCGTCTCTACTTCAACACCTGAATCAAATAATGAGGTCATTAGCAGGACGCTGGAGAACTTAAGAGGTGATTCAGCTATTGGATTTAAGTGTATTGGACCAGGGAGACATCTAAGAGTTGCAGGACACCGGGATTGCCCACCCCTGATCTAGTAGCTTTAACACTAAAATAAAAATAATTACTTATACGTATTGGGCTTTCTTTGGGAAAACATTGACTAACATGTTACATGTACATTTATAGTTTTCTTCTGCTTATTTTGAGGACTCCCAAGCCGTTCCACAGCCAGCTGAAAAACCCTCCAGCATGTTGAAGGCATGGTTTAATTCCACAAGAGCTCAAGGTTCACAGAACACTCCACAACACAGCCTTGTTGGAAAAATTGAATAAAAGCTGAACATTTCTAAATATATGCATTTCTAACTAGACAAGCCAAGTCATTATTGATGTGACATTAATAAGCAATTAGATTTTTTTTTAACAGTTCTAAACCATGATCAGTAGGTCTAGGACAGCTCAGTTAGAGATGACCTTTGTTTTTTACAACTTAAGCTGCTTATAATGCTTTGCACAAACATCAATAGCTGTTGTTTTTATTTAAATAAAAAATATTTAATCCGTGAATAAATACAATAGCTAAACACAATTAACAGAAATGTGCAGATAACTGATTTAATGAAGGAGAAGAGGATTTTTGTTTTTACCAAAGCAACTCAACTCTATTTTTCTTTTCTTACGCTTCTAAATTACAAATAGCTTTGAAATATAATCAATGGGACACAGCACTTGCTGTAAAGAACAGCAAAGGTATGTCACGCTGATTTTATATAGTGTTGTATTTTTTAAAAATATGTAACCATTTTTTGGTTATATATACAACCACAGAAAAAAACTTGTTTGTATTTTGCAATGTTTGAACAAATACTAATAGAGATTATAATGTTTCTTTGAAATTACAGTCATAAAAACTGTATTACAAATCAAATAGCCTGCTCTAAGAAAAATATGAACATAGGTTGGACCAAATCATTGTTTTGCAAGTGACAGCTAAGTGTCAAGTCTTTAT
This sequence comes from Poeciliopsis retropinna, assembly GCA_010277075.1. Taxonomy (NCBI): domain Eukaryota; kingdom Metazoa; phylum Chordata; class Actinopteri; order Cyprinodontiformes; family Poeciliidae; genus Poeciliopsis; species Poeciliopsis retropinna. The sequence goes on from VMRM01000051.1 coordinate 374,722, forward strand.
CCTCAAATCCTGAATGAAGTCTCAAGTCAACATAGGCAACTGTCAAGATGCAAGTTGACTAACAGCAAAGTCCTTCAGTCTTTTCAATAATGTTGTATTTATATATGTTAAATGTAAATACATGACTTATTCTTTTTAAATCTGTATTTGTCTCCAATTTTGTGACGTTTTGTGATGAAACATGGAATTGGACTTGAAAAATATAAAAAAAGTAATTCTGAAATTTTCTACAGTTAAACTTAGCTGCAAGAATAGTCATTTTTTAAACTATAATGTAACAGTCAGTAAAAAGTGCCAAATCAGCAGTAAATCTATTTATTATCACAATGAGAATATTTAATATGTGATTAAATAAATGTTACATGACTGAATCTGTGAAATAAACAATAAAATTTCAAGTTAGCATCTTCACACAAAAGTATGTAGTATTGAGGTCAAAAATATTTGTTCAAAATACAAGACATTGTAATTTTTCTCAGAAAATAAATTGTTTAAGCACTAGGGTAGGTTCAAACATCCACACAACAAAAAACAATCTTTACTGTATTTCAGTCGGTATTTCAAAACATCAAATCTTACTCTTAAGTCATCAGAGTTCCAGAGCACCAATGGACCAGCAGTGATTTGAAGTACACTGATAAAAATATTCTGCTCTACTTAAAAACTTAAGTTAAACTGATGAAATGCTTAACATTCAGGATATCCCCTGATGTTACTTCATTCAATCTGGAGAGACTCAGACACAGAGAGGGGGAAACAATTAGAAGAGTTCATTGACATAAAAATTAAAGTCTTTGGCACTAGGGCCCTGCTGAGGACATAAATTATCACAAAACGTTTTGCGATAAGCTTGGATGAGCATTCCCAAAGCTGGAAGGAACATCATCACCCAGGGGCCCAGTACTAGTGGTGGAAGTTGGTGAAGAATGCAGCCAAATGACCGGGCGAGTGGAGGTGAAGGGGTGGTGGTGGGTTGAGCTCTGCTGGAAAGTGGAATACGCCATGGACGGAGGTCCTTATGAGCTGGGACTTGGACAGTGATTGGTCGTGGCATGTCTTGGATCAGCCTTGATTGGTCATCGGTGATGAGAGGGATGCACCGGTTGGATGAAGCAGGTGGGGCTAAAAAGAGTCTTCCAGTTTGAATTTGTGCCTAGGCTTCATTTCTGCTCAAGCAAACCTGCTAACCGAAGAGAACGTTTTGAACGTATGTATAGCTGATTTCTGTATTGAAAACAAAATATACACTGATGACACCATGGCTTATGGTGTAAAACAATGCTGATGTGGGTAGAAAAGGTAAGTTTGAGAATAACATTTCTGAATATTGTTTACCATGGAAAAGTCTAAAGACCAAAGACCTTAAAACTTATCTACTTAAATCACACAACATAACTTCACTTGTTTGCCATATAAAAATATTGATTTCTTTTTTAGGACATTGATTTATTTGTGACAGCAGGGATTGACCAGCAAGGTATTCCACAATGCATTGTGCCACCAGCAGCGACAACTAATTAAACCACTTTTTTATTTGTCACAAAAATTTGTTTTAAGATGTTTAAAGTAAAAGCAGACTCCAGAGCTTTGTCTTTGCAGTCAATTCCTCAAGAATGAAACTACTTTCTGAGCAGTAGAGCACTTATTAGCTAGTTTTTAGACATTAAACTGCATCATAAGTGAGTTGTGTGCTCATTTTCATGACCACCATGCTCTGACTGATGATGTGACCTTGCAAATAATTGTGTTTCTTGTACCGAAAAAAGTGAACAAACTATTACTGCTTTCCATGCCTGGTGAAAACCAGGCCTTGTTCTATTCTATTTGCTTTGTACAGTCTGGATTCTTGATTGCTGAGAAAAGGCTGCTTCATGGAGCCATGGATTCTATTGAAGTTTTAAATTTTACACAATCACTAACATTTTTCCATGATGTAGGTAATGTGCCAGCTCAATGTTATAAAGCTTACCAGAAATTTCCTGCACTATTAACAACCATGCTCCACTGCTAAGACAGAAGTGCCAATATTTGCTAGCATGGTCAATATGGACTGAACAGCTTCATTCAACTCCTCAGGTGCCATTGCTACAACTAAAGTGAGAGTATGCTAAAACAGAAAAGAAAATCAATGTCCTTGTTCACAACTTCTCCTTCTGTTCGCTGACTGGCCTGGTAGGAGGCCAATGGAAGCTAATTCAGTGGGAAAAAGGCAAGCCCAGTTGGTGCTGCAAAGAGAGATTTGAATCAAGTGGAAGTTCATAGGAAGGCAATGGCTATCCCAGGCTATCCCTTTGGCTATGTGATGATTTTCTGCTCTCTTGTGCTGTTAATATTAATTTTTGTTTGTTCATAACATGTCACAATGTTAAAGTTTAAACATGCTGTTTTTTATTTTTAGAGAAAAACTACCCTGGTAAAAAAATATTTACAAAGTATGTTACATTTTAACAGATTTAACAAGACAAGTATTGTTTTTGTTGTAGCACCTCTGTCACTAAACTGTCAATGTTTGATATTTTGAGGTATGAATATATTATTTACTTAGTTAAACAACATTACATCAAGTTCCACTATAAGGACTATTTTTTTATTCTTTTCCATTTGAACAAAAATAGTAAAAGATTATTAAGGCACCTAAAAAGGTATAGTTTATTAGCCTAAAGTGTATAATAAGATGTAATTTAAAACATACTGAAGTTAATAATTTAAAGTAAGCATTAAGTGAATTAAAAAAAAAATCTATTTTGAGCATATATTTTAAAATATACACAAAATATCTTTAAAAGATATTCTAAAGATATTTAAAATATATTCTGAATATAGACTTGAGCAAGGGTATATTTACATTTGGGCAAATACATATTTTGTTCACTTAAAGTATACTTTTATTTAATTACAATTATATTTAAGTATATTTAAAGTTATAATGTCAAAATTGGTAAAATATACTTACACAAATGTAAGTATATTTGAAATATACTGAGGTACATATTTTTTTCACTAGGGTACTCCTAAAGGCACATAAAACGATACTTAAGGAACTGTAACTGTGTAGATATGAGAAATTACTACACATCTCTGTTGTATGTATGTGGGATGGAAATGTAAAATTTTTTTGTGCAAAACAGTGTTGTCGAAAAGAAGGAAATATCCATTGATCTCTGAATTTATGGCGATGCAGGCCTAATAACCATAAACAAACAATATTATTTTGTGACATGACCGGAGTATGTATTTTTCAAGCAAAGCACACTAAAATTGCATTGCATAGGCACACAGAAAGACATTGGTTTGTAGTTTTAGAATGTAACCACATAAGCAACTTGTAAATCCTGAGTGCTTTGTAAAAGCCCTGTTTTTTCAGCAGCCACAGAGGCTGCAACGTGAGCTTTTAAAAGTCAGGATGAAGAATTACCTTATTGACACATTGTAGGTGTCCGATTCTTAACAAGGAGGCTGACATGCTTTTAACAACCTGCACTAAAGTCACCATTTATTTAAAAAAATATAGAGACACAATAACAAATTAATCTTCATGCCATTATCAAACCTGCACTTTGTCTACAATTAAACTGGTTAGAAGAGGAATACCACAGTGCTTCCACAACGGTAGAGGTAAAGTGCAGCCTTTTAACTTTACCTTGTGAAGACAGGCGAGGAATGTGAACAGTTTGTTCCACTAAATCAATGCAGCTCGGTCACGGTCAGTGCTCCTTTATGTAACAAAACACACCACCCCCTTTAAAGCCCTCACTCTGCTTCAGAAGGGACTACTAGACGCTCTATATCTTTTCCTGTTGTTTATATGTTATCTCTTTCGCTTATTTCTCTTAATGCCAGAGGGTTGCGCAATATGTTAAAAAGAAAAGCGTTATTCTTGTTTGCCAAAAATGTTAAATCTGATTTTTGTTTTTTTCAGGAATGTCACTCTACAGTTGATGATGTTACTTTTTGAAAATCCCAGTGGGGTAATTCTGTTTGGCTTTCTCATGGGACTGAGCGCTCTGCAGAGTTATGACTTTAAAACATAGATTTAATGGGAATATTATTTCTACTGAATGTGATTCGCTGGGTCACTTTATTTTTCAACTCTTTTTCTATGAAAACCATCATTTCATTTGTGCCAATATTTATGGTTACAATAACAAAGAGATAACGATAAGCTGTTTCTCACATTTGAAAAGATCCTTATAGAATGGTTAAAAAAATGGCCAAATGCTATAATTCTCATGGGAGGTGATTTCAACACTGTCCTGGATGGTAACCTTGATAAATGGCCTCCTGGTCGACCAAATGCCTCAAGCCCGACTGTTAAAGCTTTTATGGAAAAATGTAATCTAATTGATATTTGGAGAACTGAACATCCACATGATTATTTATTTACCTGGAGTAATAAATCCTTATCTCGACAATCTAGGATAGATTTCTGGCTGATCTCAGATTCAGTAAAGAAGGAATCTGTGACTGTTAATATTTTACCTACTCCCCTTACGGACTATAAAGTTGTTGAAATAATTATAACATTCTCAGATGGGAAATATTCTAGTTATTCTCCTTCATACTGGAAATTGAATAATTCTTGATTAAACTACAAAGAGGTTACTATAAAGATAAAAAAAATATTAAAATTCTTCTGGCATAAAGCTCAAACAGATAATCTTTATGGCATTAATTGGGAACTTTTTAAATTCGAATCTGGCAAATGTCTAAGAAAGTTTGGTAGTAACAAGGCCAAGACAAATAGAAATGAAGAAACCAAAATTGTAACAAGAATATTTGAACTCACTCAGTCGAAACCTTCTAATTTAAATGACTTTGAACTACAAGAATTAACTGAATTACAAAATAAATTGGATCATTTTTACATTAATAAGAGTAAAGGAGCTTTTTTTAGATCAAGGAGAAAATGTTTAGAAGAAGGAGAACAAAACACTCATTACTTTTTTAATCTAGAAAAACATAATTCGATCAATAACTCTATTACCAGACTAAAGATTAACAACGCTGTTACAGATAACCTTGATGATATAGCTAGATATTGTAGTTCCTTCTATGAAACTCTTTATCTCTCCAACTTCTGTCAAGCTTCAGCTGATGCCCTGATGATCAATTTATCAGTTAATCAAATTTCTAATAGTGAACGGGAATGCTGTGAAGGGTCAATCTCTCTACAAGAAATTTAGGACGCCATCTCACATCTCAAAATGAACAAATCCCCTGGAGTTGATGGCCTGAGGGCTGAGTTTTACAAACACTTTTTGTTCGATCTCGCTCCCTTTCTTTTGCAGGTTTTTAATGAAAGTATAGAAAACAGTTCGCTCCCTACAACTCTCACTCATGGTTTAACCATTCTGATACCAAAACCAAAAAAAGATCCTTTATTTCTAGATAATTGGCGTCCCATTTATCTTCTTAACAATGATTACAAAATTTTTGCATCAGTTGTTGCTAAAAGGCTAAAATCTGTCCTTCATTCAATTATTGATGAAACTCAATCCGGTTTTATGAAAAATAGGCATATTACAAATAATATAAGGTTTGTTTTGGATATTTTACATTGTCCTGATCTTGTTTGTGATAATGGTTTTATTTTATTTCTAGACTTTTATAAAGCATTTGATACGGTCGAACATGAGTTTATTTTTCAGAGTCTAAATAAGTTTGGGTTTGGGAAATTCTTTACTTCTGTCGTTAAAACCTTATATCAAAACAGCAACCGCTCAATCAAATTAAGAAACGGCTCCTCTCCTAGATTCAACCTCTGCAGAGGAATCAGACAGGGCTGTCCCGTTTCCCCATATTTGTTCCTTTTAGTGACTCAACTTCTGGCCGATCATATTAAGACTGGTCCTTTAAAAGGGATCACTGTTGCTGATAAAGTGGTTACTCTAACTACAGCGCTTCTCAATTCCAGTCCTCAGCCTCCTGCTCTGCATGTTTTAGATGTACCTCTATTCCAGAACAGCTGATTCAAATTATTGCATGACCATCAAGTGCTACAGAAGCCTGTTATCACCCACATATTCAAACCAGGTGTGTGGCATAAGGGAAACACCTAAAACATGTAGGGCAGGGGGGCGTGAGGACCGGAATTGAGAAACACTGCTCTAACACAACTGGCAGATGACACTACTTTATTTTTAAAAGAACAGCGCCAAATCTCTTTAGCTATTAAGGAGATTGATACTTTCTCCAAAGCTTCAGGTCTTTCTCTTAACCTTAAAAAATGTGAGATAATGGCCATTAAGGACTGTTCCACAGCCTCAATTGAAGCTAGGGCTAGGGTTATTAAGGGTTATACCAGTTAAGAATTAGGTTGTGTATTTAGGTATAAACATCACGAAAGATCAAATAGAAAGAAGCTCTCTAAACTTCAACCCGCTAATTCAAAAGACTAAAAAAGACTTAATTAGTGGTTAGTTAGAGATCTTTATTTGCACGGCCGTATTCTGCTTACAAAGGCTGAAGGCCTCCAGACTAATTTATGCTGCACAATCATTAGGCATTGACAATAAAAGTGAGAAGGAAATTGACAAACTGCAATTCAACTTTATATGGAAAAATAAGACTCACTATATTAAAAAATTTACTCTAATGAATTCATATGAAAATGGAGGACTTAACTGTTTATCTTTCTCTATCTTGAATAATACTTTTAAAAATGAATTGGATCTGTAATTTTTTACATTCTCCAGCGTCTTTCTGGAATATTATACCTTTCCATATTTTCTCTAAATTTGGTGGTCTAAATTTCTTTTTAATTTGTAATTTTGATATAACGAAGCTACGAATTAAACTCTCTAACTTTCATCGGCAGGCCCATTTATCATGGTTACTCATCTACAAGCATAACTTCTCTCCTCACCAGTACTTTATTTGAAATAAAAGTACTGGTCTTCTAAAAGTCTTCTTATATAAGAAGAAAACTATGTTTTTTGATTCCTGGTTTAATCGTAACATTGTTCTGGTTGACCAATTGTTTAACAGTGATGGTCTGTTGTTGAGTTGTGAAGAATTTCTTTGTAAATTCAATTTTCCTGTCTCTCCTGGAGAATATGCAAAAGTTTTTGGTGCCGTGTCTACAAAGATCTGTATGTTATTCAGGCAGAAGCCGAGAGTCGATCATCAGTCTCCCATTCTATCTCCTATACATTCTCCTGTTGGCAAAATATGTCTGAATCCTTTTCCTCGTAACAATAATAAGTCGATTAGATCCTTGTTTCTGAAGGATGTGACCTCTGCTCCTGTGGTTGTACATTATTGGAATCGCTTTCGTATTACTATGTCTTGGAAATTTATCTGGCTGCTCCCTAATCACTTTCTTTTCACTAACAAGGTAAAAGAAGTATCTTTAAAACTCATTCACCGAATCTACCCCGTTAAAGTCTATCTAAAGAAATTTAATTCTAGCATTGATGTGAATTGTTCTTTCTGTGATGTTTGCCCAGAGTTGGTCACTCATTTGTTCTGGTTGTGTCCTCATTCTAAAGTATTTTGGCAACATTTTTGTAACTTTGTTGATTCCAAAATACCAGCAGGATTTCAGTTATATTGGAAAAATGTCTTATTTGGATTTCAACAAAATGGAGGAATGAATGTGAAAAGTCTCCTTATCAATTTAATAATTATTAAGGCTAAATTTCACCTACATAAATGCAAATCTTTGAAGAAAAAACCAAACTTCTCAGTTTTTTTGATCGAACTTAAGCATTATTTATTAACAATTCAATCCTCAACTAACCAAAGAGCAGAATCAACAATATGGGCTTGCAATCAACTTGGACTTTTGGATTATCTTTTATGTTAATGCACTGTAACATCTGGCACATTTATCACAATTTGTGCTATTTTCTTTATGCATACTTATTTTGACTGTCATTTTCTTGTCTTAATGCTTTATTTTATGCTCCCTCTGGTCAATTATTATTATTGTCTTTTTGTGTTATGTTCAATTGTATTGTTGCTTATTGTAATAAATAAAGTTTATTAATAAAAAAAAAGAAAAGAAAAGAAAAAAGACGCTCTATATTGTATGGCAAGCAGTTTTAACATAAATTCGGTTTTACCGCCCTTATATTCCAGATATCTCAAATTGTTTTATGACTAGACGTTTTAGCGATTTAAGATATCTCTAATGATATTTTGACTAGACAAAATAACTATTTGAGATATCTCTAATTACATACTCAATAGTTGAAATGACACCATTGACTTGCATGGAGACTTCAATTCAAGACATCTACAATGAATTACTGACTATCTGAAATATACATTTCACATATCTTCAATTAAATTATGACCAGTCATGAAATAAGTTCAAGATAACTGGATTGTAGCTTTGACTAGTCATAATTTTAATTAAAGATATCTTGAATGACTCCATAATTCAAGGTATCTTAAAAATATTTTTGGATAGGAGATATGTAGTTTTGACAAGTCAAAATTCCTTTTAAGATATCTCTAAAGGAATTAGAGATATCTTGAATTACACAACTTTTCTATTGAAGATATCTTAAATTAACATTCTGACTAGTCAGAATGACATTACTGATATCTTGAATATGTATTCGGTATCGTCCAAACATCCCTGACTTGTGTAGCAATTTGAAAGCTTAATAAAACAATGCAAAATAGAGAAAATGAAAAAAGATGTTTGAAATGCATCACTTTTATGTTGAAAATGGATTGACAAGAGTAACTGTCAACCATGTTTTTAAGTGCCTTCGGTTCGTTGGAAATTAACATTCTATCAGAAGCAGTCTTATAGTTTATGAAGTTTTGTCGAGCTCTTTCTAATTTGTAGCATTTACAGACAATTTTGTGCAGGAAACATAACATTCTGCAGGCAACTGTTTGGATAGCACAAAGGAGCTTCCACGTCATTCTTAATTCAGATATCTAAAATTGTAATTTTGAGTAGTGATAATTACGTTCAAGATATCTTAAATCGTAATGACAGATGTGTACCGTCAAATGACAGATCCAGTAACGCGATTTGAAATAGCCTATCTTGAAAGGAATTTTGACTCGTCAAAATGTAATTGAAGATATCTTGAATTATTATTCTTACTAGTCAGAATGTAAATGCAGATATCTTAAATTATGCTTAGGGATAGTAAAAATGTAGTTTTGTCTAGTCAAGATGCATTTTTAGATATCTTGAACGTAATTACGGATAGTCAGATGAAACCGCATTTATGTTAAAAAGGATTGCCACAGATATTGTGGGCTTTAACAAGCCCAAAGCGGACGTGACATTGCAAGTAACCGTGACGTACTTCCTGTGGAGGTCATTCTCCACGTGGAAAACTCGAACTAAGAGCATCCAGTTCGGATCAGTGAGCGATGGCATTTTTGGGTTTCTGTGGAGAATGGTTCCTGTCAACTTGCAGCAGCAAACTCATAGCGATCCACACCAAAGAGCCCAGGTTGGAATTGATTTAATTATTTTTGACATTTTCTTGTATTAGCTTTTTCCCAGTTCTTTTTGTTGGACAGCCTAAGAAAAAGAGCTGGAATCAGTATCAGTTTCGACAGCAAGAGATCTAATTTATTCTTGACCGACCAAATATAAATAAAATTGTGCAGCGCTGGACTCCTTCACGGAGCCCCCTTGGGGACATGGGAATTTATTTTTCTTTTGCGTTCCCTCGCAATACTGTGCTGATCAGTTATGCGGCATAATTGAATACTGTGAGCCATTCTTACGGTGGCCGCCGTACTTTCTGCTGTAATATAAGGTTATGTGAGGCTTTTCCATGACATTCATGGAAATATCTCGTTGTGAAATATCTGAAGTTTTATATCTTTTTAATTTACGATAGAAAGGCATCACAAACCAATGATGTAAACAGAAAAGTTCCGTAAGTAGGAATGAAATAAAAGTACTTCCTAATTTGGATTATTTCTGAGTTGTTATCCCGGGTAATAAGTCATTTGACAGTTTTGATTGTGTCTCTGTTGTGTTTGTAGTTTGAACGGTTTAAAGAGTTGCTTTTAGTGCCGTTCCATCTTAAACATGCAGTAAATAAATCGATTTTCAATCAGTATTTTGCACCAAACAGTTAATAATAATAAACACGTTTTCACCGAGGCTCCGAAAGAGCCATATGAATGAAATAAGTGATTATTAATATGACAGGAGCAGAGAGGCTTTGACTGGTGGTGGGTGTGTCGATGTGGGCGTGACGTCATCAAGTATGAATGGGAAGGTTACTGGCTTTGTGTGTGTGAGGAATCAAGTGAGCAGGCTGGTCAGTCCTTGCAAAGTTTGGAGCCTGATAATCAAAATGGAATAAATCGATAATTGTGACAGAACAAATAAATGGTTTGGAGCTGATTGATACACAGACAGATGAGATTCCCAGAGCTAACGCAGTGTGGCCCTCGACCACCATTACTTTGCCGTGTTTTATAATAATAAAACGTGTTTATTATTATTAAGTCTTTGGTGCAAAAAACTGATTGAAAATCGATTTATTCACTGCATGTTTATGTCTGTTAAGGTTGAGATGGAACTGAGCATGAAAGCGGCCCTTTAAACTATTCAGACTACGAACACAACAGAGACACAATCAAAACTGTTAGATGGCTGATTACCCCGCGATAATAACTCAGAAACAGTTCAAATTAGGATGTGTTTTTATTTAATTCCTACTTATGGAATGTTTCTGTTTACGTCATAGGTTTGTGATGCCTTTCTATCTTAACAAAAATGATATAAAACTTCAGATATTTCACAAAGAGATATTGACATTCATGGAAAAACCTCATATAACCTTATATTAAAGCAGCAAGTACAGCGGCCACCGTATGAAAGGCTCACAGTATTCAATTATGCCGCATAAACTGATCAGTACAGTATTACGAGAGAACGCAAAAGAAAAAAAAAATCCCATGTCTCCTAGGGGGCTCTGTACAGTTTACCACAGGAAGGGTAAAGTAATCAAAGTATATTACAAATTCTTCTTGGGCAGGCACACCTCTGACAATAGGCTGGATTTACGCACGCACCATTTAATTGACCATATGTTGACATCGTGGGCAGGCCATCCTCTATTAGGCTATTGTTAATAACATCATATTCAACAAATATGGCTTCGATTACAGATGTAATCAAACCTAAAAAGGCCAGCACAGGCTGCTTCCAAACATTTGGAAGTGTCATAAAAGTAATCTAATAAGTAATATAATAATCAAAATAGGTAAATAAAGAATAAATAAAATAAATAACTAAGCGTTTTCTGGTAGTTTCAGATTATTTATCATATGATACAGATCCAATTATCATTGTTTGTCCATAGATTTTATAGATGAGAAGTGGTAAGTTCCTTGTGAAAAGTGTGGAAACAACATTTGTGAATAATATATTTGCCCATGACAATTATTACATTCAATAACCTTTCCAATTTCTTTTCTTTTCTCAGGGTCCCAAAAATAATGCAATTCTTAGATAATTCAAGTAGGTTTGGAATTTTAGATGACAGCAGTGCACATCATGCACTAAAAGCTTTCATCAGTGCATGTTATAATACACATGTATTATAATATGTGTTATAATACACACATTCATTGAAGTTGTGTTCTGTCGATTCAATATCACCCTCACAAAATATGTGGGCTATAATTATGTTTACATGGAAATATCCAGCATAATAACGCATGTTGGTGAAAGAAGGACAGTTTTATAAGCAGTTTTTAAATGTTGACGTCACATCAATAGCCACATTCCTAATTGTAAAAGAATATCATAAATTTTGTCTTGGTCATATTAAGTATTCATATCATATTCATGTCAACACAGCTTTTAATTTTAATTAATTCTGAGGTAATAATATCCAAAGGTTATTGTATATTATTGCCAAAAGCTAAAATATTTGTATCATCAACAAATAAAATAAATCTTAGAATTGATTGTCATTAATGTATAATTTTGGATCCAACACTGACCCTTGAGAAACACCACACACAATGTCCAAACATTCATATTGACATTCTCCCATCCTCACAAATTATGTCCTGTTTTTTAAGTAACTTTTCACTTAATCTAGTGCAATCCATCTGATCTAAAACTCTTCCAATTTACTGGTTAAAATGTCATGATTTACAGTATCAAATGCTTTTTTGAGATCTCTTTTCATTAATAAAGTTAATAATCTCCTCAATAAGTTCAATTAGTGCATGTGACACTGACAGTTTACATTGGATGCCATATTGACTATTCACAAGTAGTTGATTTTTTTTTCAGGATTTTGGAAAATTGTGGAAGATAAACAGGACAGTAATTTGCTAAGTGTTATTTATCTCCAGATTTATACAGTGTTATAACTTTAGCAATTTTTATACTATTGGGAAACTGACCGGATAATTAAGATAAATTAATGGATAAATCCATCTATCTATTCTATGAGTTGTACATGTTTAAAGTTTCTCCCAAATATTAAGACTTATCTTTATTTATATGCACACCCAGATTTTGGATGTTGGATTTTACAGGAATATTAAAAGCGGTAGATATAAGGCAGTCCTTTAGAGGCAAAATTTCACATTTGTTGAAATTTAATGTAAGCCTTTGAAAATGTTTAAATTAATTAGAAAAGTTTTGGAATTTTATTGAGGTTGTTTAGGTTATGTCATCAGTTGCCTGATTGAAAACCCCTGGCCTAGCACAAATAATTTACCAAACTGAACATTTTTAATTCTCAATTTGGTAAACAGAAAGGAGCTAAAACAGAAAGGAGAGGTTGTACATCCTTGTTTTATACCTTTGTTAATTCTAAATTTTGTGAAGTAAGATGTGGAAGACACACTGAAATGTTTGTTTTTTTGTTAAATGTTTTAATTACTTAAATAAATGTATTTCCAAGCCCAAATAAATCTAAAGCTTTGGACATATTTTCATGTTTTATTACATCAAAGGCTTTATAAAAGTCTAAAAATATAAAACCTTTGTTTTCAACTAAGTGGTTACATTCAATTAGGTTCAAAATAAGGCAAATATTGTTATTTATAGAATGGCCTTTTATAAATCCAGACTGAGTGTCAGAAATAATTTGGGGTATGCCTTATTTTTACCCGTTGGCAAAAATGTGTGTCAGGAGCTTGTAATCATTATTTAATAGTATTATAGATCTTAAATCATCATGAAGAGTTGGTTCTTTTCCGGGTTTAGCGATGAGTGTGATAATACCTTGTTTCAGAGAGTGGGCATAATTTGTATTAGACAGTCATTTCCAATATTTCTGTAACCATTCCAATCACAATGATATATAGACACAAAAATGTTTATAAAAGTCACTTGTCAAGCCATCGCAGCCTGGTGCTTTGTCTTTCAATAAAGCACCTATTGCTTTATCTAATTCTTCTGGTAATGTCTACCTCAAATATCTGCTTATAATTGTCATGTAGCACTCTACAGGCAGGGAAGAAACACCAGCATGAGCAGGTAAAGGCGTTTTAATATGCCAAAACAAGTAGTAAGCAGCTGTGCATCGAAACGTTCTTGGCATCACCAAGGTTCACAAAGCACCAACAAAGAATCCGCCTCAATAAGGGATGCACAGAGAACTTAAATACAGGCGGGAGATAATCAACAAACTGAAAACAGCTGATGGTGATCAAGGAAAATCACACACAAACAAAGGGTAAACAAGAAAAAACTAGCTGTCAAGGAGCAGATCATGACAATAATTGTCATTAGTTTAAGAAATCAAATGTTGAATAGAATGTTGATCCAGCCTTTGCAGCTAGAATAGCTTTAGCTCTTCTGGGAAGGCTGTCCACAAGGTTTAAGAGTGTGTTTATCGAGATTTTTGACCATTCTTCCAGCAAACATTTGTGAGGTCACATACTGATGTTGGACAAGAAGGTCTGGCTCTTAGTCTCTGCTCTAATTCATCCAAAGGTGTGCTATCGGGTTGAGGTCAGGACTCTGTGCCGGCCAGTCAAGTTCATCCTTACCAGACTCTGCCATCCATGTCTTTATGAACCTTGTTTTGTTCATTGGTGCAAAGTCATGTTGGAAGAGAAAGGGGCCAGCTCCAAACTGTTGCCACAAAGTTGAGAGCATGGAATTGTCCAAAATGTCTTGGTATGCTGAAGCATTCAGAGTTCCTTTCATTTGCACAAAGGGGCCAGGCTCAGCTCCACCAAGCTTTACATAACCAAGAAGAAAATATTTTGTTTACCACTATTTTTTTGATTACATTTGGCACAAGTGTAAAGACAATACTTCACTAAATACTTGTAAAGACAAGTATCATTCTCCTGGCAACCACCAAACCCAGACTTGTTTGGGGGAAGAGCATACATGTTCAGCATACATGTTCAGTCTGAAAACAGGATTTCATGTCTCTTGTTCTCAAAACTGAAGTCATCCATTTTGTTTGTCAGCTTGTTAATCAAGTTGTTGAGTTGTTGTTTTCTTAATTGCGGAACACAATTACCTTGATGGATGATGTCGATGTTTTGATGGGCACTGGAGGAGATTTTTCTTTTGGTTAATGAAAGGCAGTGAAGTCTCCTTTGCCTATTCCTGGTCAGCAATTGCAGAGCACATCTTAGAGCCGTTAGCTTGGCTACAGTATCAGTTTGGCTACATTATCAGCTTTTTCCACTTTCATATTTTGCGTTGTTCGAAAGTTGGAAAATGTAAGGATTTCAGTTTTAATGATTTATCGGAAATATTGGTAATCTTTTTGGTGCTCAAAAACAGAGGTCTAAACTGTTATATCAGAATTAGTGCATAACTTATTAAAGGAAGCCATCTGCCCAGATCTTCATCTTCACCAGACTCCTATTCGCAAGTCAATCGGTGAAATGTAATGAGGTGCTTTTTGTGTGTGTTGTTTCAGGCTTGTAGCTAGTTGCTTCAGACCTACTGATAGTAGAATACCTTGAAGAACTACAGTGATCTGTTCTCAGCTCCAAGAAGATTATATTAAAACCAAAAATATTATTTGATTTATTTATTTCAGAAAGGGTTTTAAAAACAAGAAAAAAAAAATCAGTAGGACAGAGAAAACATGTGCATACATAACCAAGAAGAAAATATTTTGTTTACCACTACTTTTTTGATTGAAAAGGGGTAGGAATAAGTCAACATTTATTTAACCCTCCTCCTTATCTCAATTTAATGGAATATATTACTTACTGATTCAATAATTATCAAAGCTTTTAAATTAAAACTATGTTATAATATTCATGAGCCTGTTGAATATACTAGGCTAAAGAGACAACAAATAAATTATATGACATAGACAAAGTGGTTGCAAACTAACTCATAACAAGACAATAATAACAGTGTGATGACTGTTATTATTATTGTATTATTTACTGTATTGTAAATAACAATAGGACTTACAGCATCAGAATAATTACCAATGCTTGCCAGTGTACATGTACAAATTCTTCTTAATGTGTGTTATACAACAATAAGTGAAATGTAAAAAAAATAAGAGAGAGAAAATAAACAAATGATAAGAATAGTAAGATAACAATAATAAGCTACAAATAGCCATAATGGTAACAGAAGAAATGAAGAAAAAGTCATATTTGGGTTAATTCCCTTCTTACCTGTACAATGTGAATATCATAGGTTTTTATTTTTAAACTAGTTGATGTATGGACATTGTTTTAGTTTCATATTCAGCTCATTCCATTGTTTGACCCCAGTTACAATGACACAAAATCTTTTCATAGTTGTTCAGATGCTACATATTTTGAAATTCAGTTTTCCCTTTAAGTTGTACCCACCGTTTCTTTCAAAAAACATTTCCTGAAGATGTTTAGGTAACAGATTACAATATTTTATACATGCAGTACAAAATCTGTACTATAGACAGTACTAATGTCATTGTCCTGTACTGCAAGACATTGATATTTCACAATTTCCTGCAATTTTTATAAAATAGACTTAACAAATAAAGGATTTGTGTGTGTAAGAAAACTAGCAGTGTGTATTATTCTTGACAGCTTTCTTGCAATACTGTTAGTAGTTGTAATGTTGATTTATATGTATTGCCCTACATGTCTGCAGAAAAATTTAGATATGGCTGAATCATTGAACAATGCAAGATGTGTAGGGATTTACTATTCAGATAACTTGCTTTGGCCATATTTGAAATACTTCTTGACACTTCATTACAGATATATTTAATGTGAGGTATCCAGCTAATTTTATCATCTATTATTTTCCCTTGAAATTTTGTTTTATGGTCTCTTTCTATGTTAAATTATGAAAATAAATTCCATAAATGTTATAAGATTTCCTCACATAAACCAACTGGCATATGGAAAGGCATCAGAATCAATGGGCAGTGAATAACGAATGTAAGTTTGAAATAGGTGATCCAAATAAGCTAATTCTAACAGTTCCCAGAGTTGTTGACTGGCTGGTTTTTGTCAAACTAGAGATACTGATCACACTTTTTCCCCCAAGAACTTTATGTTTTGTTACAACTGCAAATTAAGACACAAACTGACATCAGCATGAACTAAACAATATTAGTCATAAAAAATTTGGCAAGTGAAACAGTAACTTAAGGCAGGTTGTGATTCTTGTCTTTCAGAATAAGTCGAAATTAAATTTTGTTCCGCTTCTGAACTTGGTGTTCAAATGTACCAAGTTTTATAGTGCAGCTATGAACTTCTTGATTCAGAAGTTTTGAAGCTTCTGGCACCAGGCCAGAAGCTCTTTCTGGCCTGGTGCTTTCCAGTTTTGGGTGCCCTTGATGATAGCTCCAACTTCTTCTGTTGAAATATTCATCACTGTTTTATAGAGTTGTTGCGACCAGGATGGTAGGATATTAATTTTCTGGTAAGCGTAAGTTACAGTAGCTCACAGTGTTCGGTCTATATCATTCATGAGTCACCACACACTTTGCCACAGTAGTGATATACCCACATTATGTCTTTGTAGTCTTCCTTTGTCCAGTTATGTTTGGGAACTGCCCATCAAACCTCAGAGGTTCACATCAAACCTCAGAAAGCACATAGTGATAGTGGTGAGAAATAGCTTCCTTTTAAAAGGGAGGTTTGATTTAATTTATCACACCAACAATCTAAATCTAAAATATTTATTTCTTTCTGCCTGAAATTTTCCAAAGTGGATAGAAGAAACCATGGAGCTGGTGCTAAACTGTACTGGTTTCTGCTGCCAATTCTTTTAAGTGATCATCGTTTCATGTGTCACTATGACAGCAATGATTCAAATGTAAAACATGAACATTTCTGTGCTATTTTGCAGAGAACCGTTTGTGTTTGACTGCAGCCGTGCTGAAAAGAGGATAAAAATAGAAAAAGATTTAAATAGCAGGTAAAGAGAGAGCATTGGATAACCATATATACTAATATCAGAGGTGGTGCTAATTTTATAGCCTTGTGTTTTCTGTCTTTAGTGATGCATCAGAGGACACCGGAAGTGACACGATCCTTGCTTTTGCAGTGTCTTCATCTGGCAAATTGATGGCAATAACTGATGACGCTAAACGACTGATCCTGTTTCAGTGTGAACCTTCATGGCACTGCATTAGCATCAGGTAAACATTAGATGTTTCTGTATTAGTTAAGTCTGTAGACAGTAATGATCTACTCCTCTGTAAGCAGCATTCACTGCAGCTGTTTATTTAATTCCTCTGTCCAGCTGTATTCCAGCTGAGCAGAGGAGCTTTTTCCATCTTTGCGTATCAGAAGAGTGATTCTGTAAAAAGGGGATTTCAAAATTTGCTCATTCAACTGCTACTCAACTTTGAATTTAGCCCTCCCTCCATGTTTTCAACTGACTTTTCTGAAACTACTCAGTGAGAATAAGCATAAGTATTCAGTGCATGCACACAGTATTCACAGCACTTCACTGTTTCTATATTTCGCTATATATAGCCCTCTTTCAAATTGCATGGAATGAATCGCTTTCCTCACAATTCTACGAACAAACACCTGAGTTTGACAATGTGGAAAATTTTTTTATACTTTTGCAAATGTATTAAAAATAAAAAAAACCCAAACAAATCACTTTCACAGCCTTTGCTTGATACTTTGTTGACCCAGCATTGGCAGCAATTAAATGTTTTTGAATATGATACCACAAGCTTAGCAGACCTATATTTAGGCAGTTTGGCCCATTCTTATTTGCTTTACTTCTCAAGCTCCATTAGCTGGGACAGAAACTTCAAGTGAATTATTGATATTGACATGACATTGACGAGTTTTAAATATTTTGTCCCTAGCTATAAATTTACTATGTAAAATTACTGTAGTGATGACAAACATTTTGTAAAAAAAATATATATATAGATTGCCTGGATCAATACCCTGTTCTATATGTCATGTGCTGCACTCAGTTCCAGTTCATTTTCCTGAATACATTGTGTTATGTATTTGTTGTTGTTTAGCTGAGCCCCATCACTGAACATTATACTGTGTTTGTGAAAGTACCTCTAACCAGTTCCAAGTCCGGTCCTGCCATTTGACTGTATGAGGATAGTCATTCCAACTTTTCCAATTTTTTGATGCGTTTCACCATCAATACTTTGGCCTCTTTTGGTCATCCATTAAGCTCAATAAGTATTCTACAGTTTCTAGTCTAGGAGCTTTGGATTTCCTTTATTCTTCTCAGATAACGTGCTTTCTTTGCAGTGTCAGCATTGGTCTTTGTCAGATGTTCATTAATATAAACATCTGTACTTTTGAGCATCTTATCCTGTTTTAGGAGAGCAATCTTGTGTGGTTTATCCTTTCTGTTACTTTCGGGTATCAGATGGCAGGCTTTAACATGATTATAATCCAGCTCAATCCCTTTTGTCTGAACAAATACTGCCACCTGTTGTTCCCCTTCTTTGCATGCATTCAGTGCTTTTGCACACGACCTCGGATTAATGGAAAATCCAGCGGTAACAATGTCATCTGTTCTAATATACAAGGTCTGTTAAGGTCGTTAAACTGCTTGTCCTTCTCTACTTTCTACAAACAAAGCATCTTCACCTCATCAGTCAGTGCCTAGATATGTTTCTGCTGTGCTTTCACATCTGAGACTTCTTCCAGTAGATGGTCAAGGGACTTTTTTTTATTTGATTGGCCAAAGTCAGTGCCAAGTTTTTTGTTGTTGTTTTTTTTTTCCTTCCGAAAATCATCCTGGTGTTGTTATCCATTGCGTATTGATGAGGCTTATTCAGCAGGCTGTTGACCAAGAACATTTAAATTCCAACTCAGTGTTGTGGTGACCTCCTGGTTTTGCAAGTTGGCTGCTAATGTTGTGCTGTTGTTGTTTCTTAAATAAACAACCAATGGTAGCAGTAAAGTGATACATTTCTCCGGGCTCAATCAAAGTCCCAATCAGCAAAGATGCTCCAAAATTCTCCTCTTGAAGCTATTTTTTTTTTGTGTGTGTGTTTCTGTCCAGCTCTGGATTCACAATCACACTCCTTAAGTCTATAAACACAACTAAGGTATTGCCTTGTACGAGTTCAGAATAATCTAGAATTTCTAAAATTATCCTAAGATTATTAGAAATGTGACAGTTTTTCATGAAAAGATTGGCATTCGTTAATGGCAGTGTAAAACTTTGCAATTGTCGTTTAACAAATTTTAGATGAGAGTTCTAGGAGGAGAGGAGAAGGCATTTCTGTAGTAAAGTAATTCCCCTGTGATTTAATACAGGAGGTAACAGTCCTTTTACAGATGCCCTCAGTGAAAACATCAGGTTAGAATGAAGCTAAATTAACAAAGCATTTCCTGTAGAATTCTGATGCGGGCCCTTCTGAGCCATTATTTCTACAAGTTGGTCTTCAACCAAATCAGGAGATGCTGCTGCTCCTTCTGCCTTTGTCTCAGAAGTCAGTTGAAGAGGTAGCTGGAGAGACTGAACTGGAACACGGCTGCAGGTCCAGAAGGTGTCAGCCCCAGAGTCCTGAAAGGCTGAGGTTGCAGAGCAGCTCTGCTGTCCGTCCCTGGCCCCATCTGTCCGTCTATCCCCCCAATTCCCCAAGAAAATTATGGACAACACTGATTATCCTCTTCATGAGAATGTCTTGGGAAAACAGAGTGTCTTCAGTCAAAGGCTTCCTCAGATTTGCTGTAATACAGACCGCTACAGGAGATCTGGAATTAATATGTTAAAACAAGATGCAATTTCCCTTTGGGATCAATAAATTATTTTTAAATTTGAATGTGTTTGAATCACTCACAGGTGGGTGATTAGGAGGTGCACCTCACTAGTGTTCAGCCAGGGTGAAGATGAACTGCTGGTGGCAGACAAGTCTGGAGATGTTTATTCCTTTTCTGTGGTTGAACCAGAGAAGGACGGTGAGCTGAAAATGGGTCACCTTTCGATGTTGCTTGCTGTGGTAAGAATCACGTATTATGGATAATGAGGGATTAAGATAAGTGTTTAACTTTCAACCAATCTCTAAATATGTCCACCTATCTCCCATCTTGTATGAACAGTGGTGTTAGTTGTTTTTTGGTGGTTACAAAATAATTAGGCAGCTTATCATGAAAAACTTTGATGCTGACTTATTTCTACTTCTACAATAATTGTACAATATGGGATTGTTATTTGTTTGTTTTTGTACCACAGCTACTGATTTTATATCTTTAAAATAAACTATAAATTAGTATGGAATCATACAATTACAGATTGATAGAGCAGTATGTTTTATATTTTTTGTTTTATTTATTTATTTTTTTAACAAAGCACAGATTAATTTTTTTATTTACTTTGAGCTAAGTATTACAGAACCAATATTGTGAAATAAAATAACAAAACTTGGTTCTCTCTTTATTATTTGTATGAATATTATAAATAGATTAGAATGAAAGTGAATTGAATTATGTAAATTTTGAGTGGAGTTTCATAAGCATTGCCTTTAGATAGAATTTTTGGGGGGTTTCCAAAGTTTAACTTGCATGTGGTCCTTCCCAGAAACATTAAGCCTTTAAAAATGTCAGCCTCAAGCAAATTGGTATGCTGAATAAAAACAGAATTAAATTTGGTGGCAACTTTCTTTTGGGTTGCCATTAAGTTGAAACTTGCCTCAGCCAGTTGATTTTGATCTGCTCTTGTGCTCTTGTCAGCTTTACTTTTAGGGTTAGTGGTTATGTTTGAATGGGTTAAGCATAGGTAGTTGTGACTAACTGCTCCATTCTCTGTCTTTTAGACCATGTCTGCAGATGACCAATACATCATTACAGCTGATCGTGATGAGAAGATCAGAGTGAGCCATCACAGGTCCCCTTACAATATCCAGTCTTACTGCTTAGGGCATCACCAGTGAGTACATTAAAAAAAGTATAACTAGCTGTACTTACTAGGATAACGAACAAAGCTATTTGACTGTGTAATTTCATATAAGATTTACAGTTGTGTAGGTGGATTTTTAGAGCTTTACCCATTTAAGGTTATATATGAGGACAGAAACAGGGAATCAAAATTATTTTGTCCATACTGCCTTTCAGGTATTTTCTTTTACAGACTGTTAACAATTTTAGTTGTGAACAATAACAAAAATGAACAAAATTGAACAAAAATGGAGATTGCACCATCTCAAACAATAAAAACCACAAGAACATAAAAGGGCAGGACACATAATTCACAAGTACAGTCAAATGAAGACGGATCTACTTGGTTTTACATACTCAGTCCATTTGGTCCAGATCTTATAAAATTCTCCTTTTTCAACTTGGAGGGAAAAAGAAATCTTTTCCACAACATAAATCTGGTAAACAAGTTCAAGCCATTCATTGATAGTGGGTGGATCTGGTATTAGTAGCCATTTCCTTGTGACGACTTTCTTGCTGGCTGCCAGTTGTAAAGCCAGCAGATTTTAGACTTTATTGGTCCATATGTCCAACTGTAGGTTGCCCAAGTACACCGTTTCACATTTGAATGGAATGTTTACATTAAGTATATTTTCAATATGTTTATGGAACTCTTCCCAATATGGTCTTATTACTGGCAGTCCCAAAAAACATGGAAGTGGTTGGCTCACTTACACCCACAAAGTCTTCCATCAATATAATGTCATTTTACATCACAGTCAAGTACATATGCTACCTTCAGTCATTACAGAAATAAAATTTCTGCATGTTAAACATGACTTAAGTAGTAGAGCAGAGTAGAGCCTTCCCTGAAAACAGGGAAGGCCTAAATTCTGCGTGATACAAATCTATAAACAGTTTGGTTTCTATTAGTTCTGTCAAAATGCAAGAAAGGGCAATTTCCTCTTTTTTGGTCAATCGTTTTTGTTTTAAATATGTTGTAGGAGCTGGAGTTTGATGACTGTTATAAATATTGCCACGTTTTACTAACAGAGGGAATTAGTTCAGTTTTTGTCGCTTGTTTAACTTGTTTAGCTGCAGTGCGCCGCAATAAAGCTGATAAACAGGTGAAGAACAAAACTAGACAAAATCACTTCTATTCTGCTTTTTCTCGCTTCCTGTGTCGGCACATGGACCCGTTGCCATGGCAATCGACAGACAGCAGCTCAATGAGCAGATAAAGCAGAGATTACGTTCAATCCTATCAGGGGAATCAATAACAAAAGCAAATATTTCCAACAGAAAATAGTACGCAAAAACACCAAAACAGAACATTAAGTGTGTTACATTATGTTGTCAGGCTTGATGTCTATATTGTCATTAATATATTTTCACCTGAACACAGCAGTGGTTGATTAGCTGATTTAAACGCCTGCTCTACTGATGACTTGGTGTGCAGGTTGTCCTGTTTTAGTGCTAATGGAACCAGAACACACCAAACTGCGCAGCATGCTTTATCAAAGTCAATAGCAGGCTAGTAACAGTTAGGCTAGCATAACTAACTCACTGCTCACTTTTTCAATATTTTCTCTAAATGAAAACATTTTCCTCACCTGTTAAATGTGAAACCCTTAAACCTTGTTATCTATAGCTGTCATAGAATATGCATCCTTTTTTCAGATTCTCTAAGGGTGATTGTGGTATTTTCCTGACCACCGATATTTCTGACTTAAAGGATAGCAATGGCACATGTGTGGCACACAATAAGTCACATGATGTCCAGTAAGATCCATCCAGCCATATATATAAATGCTGCTGCTTGCGCTCTGTCCTTTTCTCGCACATGCCACTACTTAGCAGTAGGTGTCAGGTTAAATTATGTTGCATTTAATGTTGTTGGAACAAAAGGATTAATGCGCTTAATGTCCAATTTGCCATAACTATTTATTAAATTCATTGTCGCCAGCTGGGGTGGCAACAGAGGTGGCAAGACTCTCAGTTGGGGTGGCAACTACCACTCCATGCCACCCCAGTAGATCCGCCCCTGCCCTCACCTAATGAGACTATTCTTTTACATGCTGTCCATAGCTGTGCTGCCGCGGTAGAACTATAACGTGTAAAGTGAAACCTGGAGATGTAGGTATGACTCATTTAGTGCTATGCAATGGGAAAAATAGCTCAAAACTACTCATTCTTTTTCTATTCTTGCTCTCTGTCGGCTTTACGATAAAGCTGAAACATTGCCATAGCAACTGACAACAACGCAACTTTGTGTATCAGGATTCAGCACCAAAAATGCTCAAACATTTCCTCCACATAGAACAGAACATTCAGTTCGTTACAGTTTTATGCTTTTAGACTTGATGTGTATTTTGCTTTTATTAAGTGATCATAAGAGATCAATAAGTGGTAGATTAGCCTCCGCTGCTATTAGCCATGCTAACACAGCGGTGGTTGATTAGATAATTTAAACACCTGCTTTACTGATGCTCTGTCAGTTTGTGTAGATCGCCATTTTTATTTTAAAAGCTGAACCAAACACACCTTATTCCACAGCACACCTAAGTTAAGTTTGTCAAAGTATATCGCCGGTTTATGAGCTTCTTTGATGTTTCCCAAGCTGGAGTGCTGGCGGGTCCCATTAGTGGACATCTGCTGCTCTTCCTAAGCGTCGCACTAAGACTGTGGATTAATCTAGTCGAACCGTTCCCCAAAAGAATAAAAATTAAGCATACATTGTTACTTCACCTTCTCCTCCTTTGGACGTCTGACACCACCAGAACCCAGGAATCAACATCCTCCTCTTTCAGTGAATCATAAGGGTCGCTTGTCTGTATTATTTAACATCGTTTGTGTAAAAAAAGAAAAAAAAAAAAGAAAGGGTGCGTTGCTTTGTGGTTTAGGTTTGTGCTGGTTTTGTGCGACGCACACATGATGCGGTTGGAGAAGTGGTTGTGCTCCTGCAGGTCAGGTGCGGTGATAGTTTTGTGCATACCTTCCGATCGTTGGACATTTTTTTCGACAACTGCTGGTGTCAGCCAACGGGCGACCCGTCAGCTTTTAAGTTCGCGAAACTACAAAAAAAGCTAATAACCCGCCGACCTGCCAGAACCGCGCACACTGTAAAAAGCTTTGGCGGGATCTTAGAATAACGGGAGGTTCAAACTCCACTCATTAATTTTTAGCTCACACAAAAAGCAAACTGACCAATAAGATTTAGGCTTTGGCATGCCCTTTGACCCCAATAGACTCACACTGATGTGCACTACATACAAGATGTTTTGTTTTGGCACAAAAGATCTTTTTCTTCTCTCCATAGTTTTGTTAATAGTAAAGAGGGTTGAATAATAAAAAAATACAATAACTTTTCTTTTTTTATTTAAAGGAAAATCTCACAGTGCCTACAGCTGCTGCTGCAGCAATCCAAAGTCTCAGTCACTTGTGGGCAATTTAGACTCACACAGAAAAGCTCCAAAAGGGAATCAAAGTTAAAACTCCGAACTAAGAACTTCTGATCAAATAATAGCAATTAACCATAGCTGCCATGGTAAATTATTACTGATAACTATTGTCAGTTGTCCCTAACATTAATATGACCAGGCGGCTTGTAATTATATATGCGTGTGTATATACTATTGTTATAAAGGCTGAGCCAAGAAAATTTGCCTGTATCAAATTCATGTTATTCTGTACCCGTGAAGTAGCTCCCAGTCTCAAAAAGGTTGGTGACACCTACTCCAGAGGCTTGCGGTGGATGAACCTATTATTTGACCACCCCTAACCAGCTCACAAGCAGAAACGGTTGCAGTGGGCCCAGCCGTACATAAAGATTAATTTTCGAACAGACTTGTTCACTGATGACTGTTGTGCAACCCTGGATGGTCCAGATGGATGCAGTAGTGGATTGGTGGAAGATGGCCACCACGTCCCAACACGGCTGTAACGTCAGCAAGGAAGCGGTGGAGTCATTTTTTGGGCCGAAATTATGGGGAGAGAGAGAGCTGGTAGGCCCCTTCAGAGTCCTGAAGGTGTGAAAATGACCGCAACAATGTATATGGACTTTTTGACTGATCACTTTCTTTTATGGTTCAAAAAGAAGAGCCGTACCCTCTGTAGCAAAATCATCTTTATGCATGACAATGCACCATCTCATGCTAAAAGGAATACCACTGTGTCATTGGCTGCTATGGGCATAAAAGGGGAGAAACTCATGGTGTGGTCACCATCCTCCTCTGACCTCAACCCTATTGAGAACCTTTGGAGTTTCCTCAAGCAGAAGATCTGAGGGTGGAATGCAATTCATGTCAAACAGCAACTCTGGGAAGATATTCTGACATCCTGCAAAGAAATTCAAGAAGAAACTTTCCACAAACTCACAAGTTCAATGGATGTAAGAAATGTGCAGGTGATATCAGGGGTCCTATGTTAACATGCAACTCTGTCTGTTAAGATGTTTTTGATTGAAATAGCTTTTGATTGTAGTACATGTGACCACTTAATACTGCACATTCAAATAATGACTGTTTGCAGTTCTTTATAATCCATAAAAGGTTTAGAAAGTCCGCTGTGCATAATAATTTAGAACAGAGCATTTTGAGTTTTTTATTTTTGAAAACAATACTGTTCTCATGGGAGCTTTGTTTAGTAAAATTTTATTTATACTGTAATAGTTCATGACTTGAAAATTGTACTAGTCATTTGCATTGACCATTTAAGAAAATCTGAGAAAATATCACTTGCATAATCATTTGGAACACGGTGTATGATGGAACGTAGTGCGTCAGCTGGCAGCTGCGGCCCTACTGACCGATGAGCTTTTTCAATGTGGAGTTCAGGGGTGTCCTCATTTAACTCAAGACCTTGATGGAGTAAAGTTTCAACAAATGAGATCATTGTCGATTCCTTCTCCAATCCCTCTGGTACCCCATACATCCTTACGTTCTCATGTCTGGATGGACTCTCAAGATCCAACAATTTGTCCTCCAGCTTAGTGTGTATCTTTCGCTAGCCATGATGACCTACTCAGGGTTTAGGGTCCTTTCTTCTCGCTTCTCAGTAGGGTTAGGGTTACCTCCACCTCCTCCATTCTGGTGTTCACCTTTGCAATTTCTTCTTTCATAGTCTCAAATTGTTCTTTAACCTAACTGATTTTGTTCTCACAAAATTTTTTAGCGCTAAAAAAGGAGACGCTTACCCTCACAGACTAAAAGTGAATGTGACCGAGTCTATACAGCATCTGATCAAAAAATGTGAAGATTCGTTGCTTATGATCTAAGAACATGCTCAGTGGTCATCCGATGTTTTGCATCACCTAAGTTTCTAGTTTCTGTATCTGTTACAAATACAAAGGCCCCTGTGTGAAAGCATGAGAATGCAATGTGTGTAAAAGCACATGTGTGTACTTGACCTTGATAAGCGTCTCAACAAAACCAAACATTTTGACATTATTAATAGGGTTTCTATTAACAAGAACCAAAAATACAAGCCATGTTTGTTAATTTCTACTTTGTACAACATCGTTCTATCCACTCACTGTTCAGCTGTCTACCTGGAAAATCTTCAATGTAAGAAAGTCAGAAAATGTGTCCAAAACCTGTAACCTTAATTAATGATAAATAAGACTTGAGTTTAAACTTTTAAGCCCCCGATCAATTCTTAGTGACCCAAATGTGAAAACATGGAAGGTTTGATTAAAAGTAGAACCAGTCAGATTAGAAGGAATACAGCTTTATTTGTTCTCAGTATAACTTGATCAGATGAATCGTAATTAAACTATTAAGAAGTTAAAAACAACAGATTGTTAATGCACTTAACTCTGTAAGAACATCAGATACATTTTTTTAAAAATTAGAAATGTTTCACCAGCACATTGGGCTTATGTGATCCCTGCTCCAGAAAAGTGAAGATCTCTGGACATCCTGAAGGTAAAACACCTTCTCGCAGTCAGGAAGACGGACACTGATGAGACATCCTACAACTCAGAGGCTGCAGGAAGAACCACACTGATGGTCTGCAGTTTACCAATATCTGAAAACACATTGAATTATATTTTGAATTTATTCTGAAACCTAAGTTATTTGCAACACCCTGACTAACATTAGGGCATGTACATTCAGCACTATTACAAGTTTTATAGTAGTTTAATACAAAAATCATTGTTAGCTCACCTGCAAAGTATGAACCACCTGCTTTCCTCCCACTGCAAGGCGGTCAACTGTACTGGACACAATGGCATCATTCCTCCCACTGCTCACTTTTTTGAAGTCTCAAAAAAATCACAATCAGGCTATAAAAAAAATAGCTCAGCTCTCTCTTCTTCTTTTGTATCAGAAAAACAATTAGCATTAGGTCGTATAGTAACAAAGCACAGCACATGGCACCTGGAGGTGGGGCGCTATACCCCCCACCGCCAGAAGGAGGAACCCTGCGACAAAGCTGAGTCGGGCTGGTGGAAATGCGGTCATGCCGATGTAGAGCCAAGCTCAGCAGCCTAGCCGGGCTGCTGAAGTAGAGCCGGTGGAGAAGAGGTAATTGTCCTTCCAGTGTGTTCTGGGTCTTACTCTAAGTCTCCTCCTGGTGGGACATGCTTGGAACACCTCACCAAGAGGCATCCTGAGCAGATGCCACCTCAACTCGCTCCTCTTGAACTGTAGGAGCAGCGGCTCTACTCTGCTCTACTACTTAAGTCATGTTTAACATGCAGAAATTTTATTTCTGTAATGACTGAAGGTAGCATATGTACTTGACTGTGATGTAAAATGACATTATATTGATGGAAAATACTGGATACTGCTTGAACTTAATTGTTTTAGCATTTATTTTTGTAAAAGCCCACAATAATTGCTACTTTGCATCAGATTTACAACAACTTTTGAACTTTAAATAATTCAATGAATGTTACCAAATTTATTTGAGCTTGGACATGAATGGAAGCAAAGCAAATCTTAACTCTGTAAATCTGATTCAATTTTACATGTTTGCTCTATGGTGGTGTGTGGAGTTGCTGTGTTAATAAAAAAAAAGTTGTATCGTTCTTTCTATCAGGTTTGTCAGCACGCTAGAGATCCCAAAAAGACATCCACACTGGTTGCTGTCTGGATCAGGGGTATGCATGTGTGTGTTTCCTTTGTTAGGCTATGCATTTAGGTGATCTCCATTTGCAACACTGATACTACATTAGGTTTTATAGACATGCACTTTCAACTGAGAGTTGTAGGAGTTACAAAAATTTAGGGTGTAAAATGCATTTGTCACTCGTTTCGGATACTTGCATTTGTTTTTTTAAATCTGTAAAAATCTGAGACCATGGATTTAATACTGATTTTTATCATAAAGAGCTGTAATAATGAGCCTGTGAAATCTTATATTTGTCAGGATGGAACAGTGAAGCTGTGGGAGTTTGAGTCTGGTCGCAAACTGCAAAGCTGGGACCTTGGACAGCTAGAAGACAAGCTATGCTCTGATACTGCCAAAGGAAATGTAAGAAGATCAAATATTGTCTGCAAAAAAAAACAAAAAACTTTTGCTCATTAAATATTTTAAATCAAATACAATAGATTATAATTTATTAATATTTTTTAAGATACAAAGTATAGGTAAATTTTTATTTCCTAAATAATAGTTCAATAATTGTCTAATATTTTAAATCTCTGCATTCTGTCTTGTAGTTTATTTGTAAATTTTTTTGAATCATATAATTTTCTTTCTGCTTCACTATTATGTACCACTTTTTGTTGGCCTTTCACATTAAATTCCACTACTTTTATCTAGGGCTGGGCGATATGAGGAAAATCTAACATCCTGATATATTTTTGCAAAATCATGATACACGATATATATTGTGATATTTTTAAATGAGCTCCAGTGTTATTTTAAACTATAGACCCCTTGCAGCATGACGCCTCCCACGCAATTTCCTACCCAATTTATACGGAGCAACTTAAAAGTAAGCTCCGTATATGAAAAAAAAGGGATGCAGTAGTTGAATTGTCGACACCATGACTAGATAACAAAGTCAGAAAAAAGTTTTAATAAAACAAAACAACAAAAAAAAAAGAGTGACAGGGAAGTATGTCAGTTGCTTGCTTGGCTTTGACAAACTTAAAATATAGATGTGCTGTGTAATAAGGTGTGTTTTGGTTCAGCTTAAAAATAAAAAATGCAACCTACAGACAAACTGACAGATCATCTCAGTAAAGCAGGTGTTTAAATTAGCTAATCAACCACTGCTGTATTAGCTTGACTAATAATTTAAATGTTTAGATAGGAGTTTGGCTCACTGTTATTGATCTAATATCTACTACACCTTTACAAAAACTTAAAGGCTTTATGTTGGAGATGGTAAGAAATAAAGACATAATTTTCTGTCTTTCTGTCTGCTGTGTCTCTCTGCTCTCAGCTCTCACACACTGAGCTGTCAGCTGGTTGTAGCGATCAGCCCCTCCTGTTTCAAACTCTTCTCATTAACATAAGAGTTAGAGAGCTAAATATGGCTGAAATATTTGCTATCTTTGAGAAAAACAAAGAGAAGTCTATCAAAGCAATGCATTCAGATTTGCTAGTTTTGATTTCCAAGGCATACTTTCAGCCAAAGTAATTAAATAACAAACTGCAGTCTGATGTTTATTGTTAATGTGTTTTGCCCTAATGGGCAGTGAAAGTAAATAAAAGGTTTCCATGTCTCTTGCTTTAAGTATTTACTTATTGAAGGGTTTTTTTTTGTTTGTGCTGCAGAGCCACAGCTTGCTCCTCACTTCAGCGGCTCTAACTAACAGTCTGTGCCATTCTGCACTGGTGCTGTTACTCCTCCTAAATATTGAACCATTGTTCTGACAATGGTGGGGGGGAGGAACTAAGAATTTATTCTTATTTTTTTCTTAGATAAATGGCAGCTATATTTCATTCATTGTTTCTTTCGCCTTTTGACATTAATACTGTTTAAATACAAAGATTTCTTTTGTGAAGAAGGGCCAATTGCACACTTTTCCAAGATTGGGAGGTATTCTTGGAAAATATTCAATGTAGGAAAGTCAGAAAATGTTTCCAAAACTTGTAAATATTAATTATGTTTAATCATAATTAAACATATTGAGAAATTAAAAACAGATTAATGCACTTAAACTCTGTAAGAACACCAGCCACATTTTTTAAAAGGGCAAATGTTTTATCAGCATAAATCTGCATTATCTTACTCTGTAATGTCTGGGTCACCTGCTTTCCTTCAGCTACAAGGCAGAAATCAGCTGTCCTTCTCGCCGCATTTGCAGCATTCCTCCCGTTGCGCCTTTTCTTGAAATCTAAGAAATGTATCCGTGGTGCCCCCTAAAAATC
The DNA here is from genome assembly GCA_010277075.1 of Poeciliopsis retropinna. NCBI lineage: Eukaryota > Metazoa > Chordata > Actinopteri > Cyprinodontiformes > Poeciliidae > Poeciliopsis > Poeciliopsis retropinna. Next base: position 405,304 of record VMRM01000051.1, read on the forward strand.
TTTAAATAAAAATCAGGCCATTCTTTGACCAACAATCATAAAATTTGGTACACATGTATCTTGAACTTAAAAAGAAGCTTCTTGGAGTCGTGGCCCAAACCCAACAGGAAGTCAGCCATTTTGGGTCAAAGCAGTTATTATGTATTTTTTGTATACGTTGTAACTCCTCCTACAAGTTATACGATGCAGATTTCAGAATCACTCAGCAGTCTTATGGCATTGAAGGTCAATAGTTAATAAAATCTTTTTTGTATATGAAAGCATGCAGGTGTGGCAAAGTCTGGAAATCTTCCAATTGACCATGTAAAGACCAATAACTTCCACACACAAGGTCACAGTTTCCTCATACCTTTTATCTCTCATTACTGACCGACATGGATGACTTTCAGATGGTTAATTGGTGGCATCACCTTGGCACCACCTCTTTTGAACAGGAAGTCACTTGTTTTCTTGCCAGTTCTCTTCCCTTTTCTCTATGATTCATAAAGATGTGGACATGTATTTAATGACAGAACAATGTGGAACTAAATCCTTCTGTCTGTAATAAATTGCATACATTGACCTTTTAAAGTTTATGAAATATTTGCTTTTAATGAAAGATTGCTGTTTCTTTTCCTGTCGGTGTACTATCAGTTAAATCTTTAAATCTGTCTTTATTTTCCAGAACACAGCTGTGTTTCGTATCTGCAGTTCCCCAAGTGGCCGTGATGTAGCTGTGTTGTGTGATGGGTGAGTGCAGAGTCCCTGGAAATCTGTTTCCTACTCACACATGCACACACAAGTGTGTCTTTCTACCTTCACAGAGACTTTGCATTGACTTTAACTCATATTTCATTCATTTCTGCAGGCTGACCTTAAATTAACCCTAACTGTTAACATGTTGAATGCTGTCTGTCACTGTCATATCCTACTCCACCAAGCTGCAGTAGTGCTGGGCAGGAATTGTGCAGTGTGCAGTGACGCAGACATAATCTTAGGATGGACAAGCCTATCCAATCCACCATATTATGCTGGAATACATTTCACAAAGAATTATTTACTGCTATGAATTCTTATCATGCTCTACAAATAATAAAAATTCATAAATGCACCCTAAGAAAAACGTAAATGCGGTTCTGGAGTATTTTATTATTCAACCATATTTTTATGGCGAATGTAGTCATCTCCAAAGTAAGGCTTGATGCATGTAAGGTTCAAGATTTCTTTATTCTTATGTCCTGCCCCTCTTTCTTCTCCTAAAGAATTGTTGCATGTTGTATAGAAATTCTGGAGGAAGTTTGCAGCTGACATGACTGTTGGAAATGGAAAATTCTTTTTCTTTGTAGCATTTACAGTCAAAGTTATGGATCTTATTGTGGCTGTGATAAGTAACCAAGTGTTTCTTTCAGACCTTCAGCTTATTGCCCAAAATCAATAATAAATGTGTGTGAATAGCAAAACAAAGCCTGGTAAATTAATGAGCTCTGGGTTACCCAAACTCCGTGAAAGGGCTCAGTTTTACGCTGTAAACTAGCTGAATTCAAATACAAAATTTACCATTTGCTATATTCGTCACTATTCAATTGTATCCAAAATTACATTATTTTTGTTACATTGTGTGAACTCTACATCAATTTTTCTTTACATTCCTTCACAATCTTGTACACCACAAGATGAAAAAGTTTGTTTTTTTTAACAGTACAAAGCCAATTCTGGAACTTGCAGGATATAGACTAGAAGTTCTGTATCTTCCTTAACCAGGGACACAAGCAAAGGACCCCTACCGCACTGTTAGGACTGTCTGAACACTGCTTGCATTCTTTTATTCAACCCACTGGTGGAAATTTTAAACTGCTGAGCCTGTGGTTAGTGTTGTATGAAAGTGGACAGGGCTTTCAAAGCAGAAGCCACTGACCTACAGCTTCAAATGTCACATTACAAATCAGTTTTTTCTGAAACATGTCTGTCGAGACCAAGACGGACAACAATGACAGAGTTTAGGCCATGTAATGTTTCTTGCAAAAGCACATATTGCCCAATTAGTAAGAGTCTTTTATGCTTTTAACTTTTGGTATGTGTTCTCAGACTGATGCACGTTTACCTTTTCACCTTGGAGCAAACCAGTGATGAGAATCTCAGGCTTCACAGTAAACTCCACCTTTCCCACCGTCCCATGGACATAGGCTTTGACATGAAAGGACAGCTTTGGGTGCTATTGGACTCCAGCTATGTTCCACTCCAAATCCACACATTCAGAAAAAACTCCTGGGAGGTATGGTTGGACTCAATCTTACACACATCTAGATACAAATTAATAATCTTATTTTTAACATCTATTCTTATTCTGAATATTTATTTTTATTTTATTTTATTGTTATAATAGCAGTTAATTATGGAGTGAGGTTGTAAACCAGTCAAAGGATTGGTGTTTATTTCTTGTTTTGTCCAATCAGAGTTGTTGCATCGTTGGGAAATGTATGTATTGATGCTTTACATTGACTGGTGTTCAATTAATTTTTTTGAAACAAAACAAGTCAAGTGGAAACTCTTGCATTTAAGCTTGAGTTACTGATAGCGGAGTTGGGATCCATTCTTTTTGGGCCACTTTGACTAAGGGGAGCTGAACAGTCAGTCATTTTTCTTGACTCAATTGAGTAAGAAAAATGACTGACTATTTGAAAACAACAGTTGATCCAGATTTTGCTAGCTCTGGGTGTTACTACATTATTGATTAATTCTTTCTCATTATTCTCCTGCTTTAGTTCCACACAGGCATAGTATTAATTTAGCCACTTTGACTAAATTAATACTATGCCTGTCTGTTTCTCTGGCAATGCTGTCAATCCATACTTGCTTACCAGGACCTTCATGGATAAGTGTCTTCAGGCTACAACTTCTCTCAATTTGTAGGTTAGCATTACATTGTAATGCTTTAAGAAAGACTGCGACCTACCACCAACTTATCAGTGAAGTGCAGCTTAGCAACTTCATTAGAAAATAGTGTTATACAGTGTCTTGTGAAAGTATTCAGCCTCCTTGAACTTTTCAATCTTTTTTCCTCTTTTCAGACTTCAAAGATAAAGATCTAAAAAAAAAAAGGTTTTATTTTGTGAAGAATCAACAACAAGTGGGAGACAATAGTGCAGCAAATTCCTTCCCAAAGTTCAGTGAGGATCTCTGAAGGATCCAATGTTGTCCTAAATGACTGATGATGAATAGAATAGAATCCACCTGTGTGTAATCAAGTCCCCAGTTAAATGCTTTGCTCTGTGATAGTCTCAAGGTTTAAAGCACAAATAGCATCATGAAGATCAAGGAACACACCAGGCAGACCACAAATCTACCAAGACCCGGCCGTCTCTCTAAACTTTCATCTGGAACAAGGAGAAGACTGATCAGAGATGCAGCCAAGAGGCCCATAATCACTCTGGATGAACTGCAGAGATCTACAGCTGAGGTGGGAAAGTCTGTCCATCGGACGACAATCAGTGGTACACTGCATAAATCTGGTCTTTATGGAAGAGTGGCAAGAAGAAAGACATTTCTCAAAGATATCCATAAAACATCTTGTTTAAAGTTTGCTATAAGCCTCCTGGGAGACACACCAAACATGAGGAAGAGGGTTCTCTGGTCAGATGAAACCAAAATCAAACTTTTTGGCCACAATGCAAAACGGTACGTTTGTCGTAAAAGCAACACGGCTCATCACCCTGACCACACCATCCCCACTGTCAGACCCAAACCACTATGGTTTGGGTCTGCTTTTCTTCAACTGTCCCAATTGATGGGAAGATGGATGGAGCCGAATACAGAACCAGTCTGGAAGAAAACCTGTCAGAGTCTGGGAAAGACCTGAGACTGGGATGGAGATTTATCTTCCAACAAGACAATGATCCCAAACATAAAGCAAAATCTACAACGGCATGGTTTACAAATAAACATATCCAGATGTTAGAATGGCCAAGTCAAAGTCCAGACCTGAATCCAATGGAGAATTTGTGGAAAGAGCTGAGAACTGCTGTTCATGAGGGCTCTTCATCCAGTCTCACAGGACATTCTGCAAGGAAGAATCTGCAAGAATTTCAGACTCTCCATGTGCAAAACTGATAGTGAAAACCAAGCAACTTGCAGCTGTAATTGCAGCAAAAAGTGGTGCTAAGGGGTATTAATGCAAGGTGGCCAAATAATATTGCACGCTTTACTTTGCAGTTTATTTGTTTAAAAAGTTTACAATAGCCAATAAATTTTCGCTCCACCTCATGATTGTATCCCACTTGTTGTTGATTCTTCACAAAACAATAAAAATTTTAGTTCTTTATGTTTGGAGCCTGAAAACCGGCAAAAGGTTGAAAAGTTCAAGGGGGCTGAATACTTTTACAATGCACTGTAACTCCTGGATTTATAGTTTTTTGTGTGGACGCACAGACAAAATGTGTCAGTTTGTGTCCCTCACAGAGTCTCAGGTCCACTGTCGGGTTTTTCATACTTTGGATGAAGCAGCTGCTGAAGTTGGCAAATGATCCAAATGCATTCAGTGGTGGTCTTGATGCTCCCGTTAGCTAACTCCTTTATTATGTCAATGTTTTATGTACTTCATTGATATTGTGTTAGCATTAATATTTTAAAAACAAAAACATGAAAAACAAATAAGCTGTTCATAAAATAAACAAAAAAGCTGGTCCACTGGTTAACAGTCTGAACTGGCCTGAATTTCACAAATAAAGATCTAAAATCTTTTTTTAGTTGAAGGTCCTGGGTTCGATTCCTGGCCCAGGGTCTTTCTGAATGAAGTTTGGACTGGTGACCTGTCTGGGCCTCTCACCCGAAACTTTCGCTAAGGATAGGCACCAGCACCCCTCCCGATCCTCGTAGTTACAAGGGTGTACAGAAAATGGATAGTGATCTTCTGTTGCAGCAACATCAGGATGTTCTTCAGCTTTAAAAAACAGGCAACAGAGGTTTTAAGCTTTGTCCAAGATGAGAGGTAAAGAATTAGATGGTTTGTATCATTTTATGATTCCTTCACAATAACACTCACTGTTGGGTCCTTTTTGACCTCTGGGTCATCTGCAGGAATTGCATGGTGATCCATATTCAGTTTAGGCCATTCCACTTCTAACCTGTGGAGAAATTCTGGTCCATTTGTCCATCTCCTGCATTTGAGGAACTTCTCAGCTCTTGTGCCTCTGCATGCGTCATCTGCAGGATTCTCCTTGGAGGAAACATATCTCCACTCATTCTCATCTGTTGTTTCTCGAATGACAGAAATTCTGTTTGCAACAAAGGGGTGAAATCTTCTGGTTTCATAGGAGATGTATTTTAGCACTGTTTTACTATCAGTCCAGAAAACAAGTTTTTTAAACTTGACTTGCAACTCTTTTTGCAGCAGTTTAGCAGCCGTCAGTTCCAGCATGGGAATTGTAGTTTGCTTCAGAGGAGCAACTCTCTCTTTTCCTACAATGAAAGCAACATGTGAGATGTTATTCTTTTCCAGTTTTAAATATGGCACTGTTCCGTAGCCATCTTGACTTGCGTCAGGGAAATTATGAAATTGTGCTTTGTCTAATGCAGCTTGGTTTGATACAACAGTCCACTTTAAAACTTGAAATCAGCAGGAGTACCTCCAGCCAATCAAGCCACTTCCTAGAAAGGGATGGAGAATAACGTCATCCCATTTCGAATGTTGTCCACAAAGTTCTTGTAGCAACAGTTCAGCTGGCATACTGAAGGGAGCCAGGATTCCCAAGGGATCACACAGTGAGCTAACCACAGACAAAATGCCACTTCTGGTCTGTGGGCAGTCCTGCACAGAGGTTCTGAACTTGAACCTATCTGTTTCGATGCACCACTGTAAACTCTTTTTAACTGGAAGTTGATCTGTGTCCAAATCCAGATTCTTGATTTCTTTTGCTCTCCTTACCTAGGGATTGACATGAGCACTGTGTGACTGTTGCTGACCCATTGACCCATGCTGAAAGCAGGAATCCTCCTTTAGAACAGAGATCTGTCAGCCTCTTCACCATATGCACTGCATCTTCTTCTGTAAGAACAGATTTTAAACAGTCATCCACATTAAAGTTATTTTTGATTGTGTCAACAACTTCAGCTGGAAACTTTGGTCATTATCAGCAGTTCTTTGCAGAGCATATTTTGCACATCTTGGTGAAGATACTGCTACAAGCAAATGAACTTTCATCCTGAACTCTTGTGCAGGTTTTGAAGTATCACCATGATGCCGCCACAGGAAATGGAGAAAGCTGGTATGTTTTTCAGAGACATAAAACCTGGTGAAACATGGCATTAGTGTCGGCCATTAGTGCAACAGGCTCTTTTCTAAATTTGATGAGAACTCCAAGTTTGTGAGATCAGGTCTCTGTAGAAGCTGGATGTTCAGTGATACTCTTTTATAAGTTGATCAACAATTAAGTACAACTCTCAACTTGCCTTTTGTGGGATGATGGTTCTTCATCATGCACTCCATGATGAGGAATATATCATTGAATGTATCACAGTTGTTTATCACCTTTCTGTGGCTCATCTGCTGGTACAGCTTCAGCATATCCTTGTTGCAGCATGTTGTTTACACATGCAGAGTATTCCTCCTTGCAGTGAGCATCCTTTTCAAATCTCTTCCTGAGGTTCTGGAGGCAACACAGATTTTATTTGTAAAGCTGGGGTTTTTAATTCTGAAAGATAAGTCAATATGATAATGACTTCCAACAAGTTTGTTGAGGTATTAACAATGTTCATGAAATGCAGATCCTCTCTGGACATTTCAGTTTTCTGCTCTTATAATCTTTCATTAAAGTCATGATTGTACTGTTTGACCAGCATTTCTTTAAGATGCTCAACAGAGATCCTGTTGGCTGTTATATCAGTGCAGACATTTTTATTTCTGCTGTTGCTTCCAGTGTGCAAAGGACCATTTATGGCCCAGCTAACTTTGGTTTTTACAGCATAAGGCTCACCATCCACACTGTCTTATCATCTCCCAGGGCTCTAAAACATTTGAGGCATCAGGTGCTATCAGTAGTTCCACATTTGTATTGATGTCATGAAGCTTAACAGGTTTAAGATGAGAGCATTGATCAATGTCTTTTTGCTGGGGAAATCAGCATGGTACTGTGAGTCAAAACATCTGGCAGTTCTAAGAAGTCATTTGTTTCTAAATCAGACAAAACTTGTACATTAACAATATTATTTTTGACTCATTGTTCTCAGCAGAATATTTGTCATTTTGCCCTTTACGTTCAGGCTTTTTGCCAGTTTCTGTACAGAACGTACCTGAACTTCCTGGATCAAGAAATGCATACGTTTGTACAAATTTGTTGCTCTTTTGACTTTTAACTTTAACTGCAACAATAGAAAAAACAACGTCATCATCATAACCAGCCCCAATATGTCCACATGTCTGAGTGGTTACAGCTGAGAAGTTGACATGAGACCTTGCTGTCTGTTGGGTTTGTTCTGAAGAAGCTCTTGGCTGCTCTTGGCTCCTTTTGCTCTGCGAAAAAGCCCTTGGTGCTTTGGCAGTCCAAATGACACCTGCAGTGTTTGCTTCAAATATAAACAAATCCCTTGTTGTTTAATGAAAGTCAACTTTTTTTTTTAAAGGAAGATTTTCTTTTAAAAATATTAAACAAGATTTTTAGTTTTGCACATAATGTTTGCTTCTTTTTTAAAAATAAAAACAAAACAAAAAAAAACATTAAATAAGATAACTAGTGGGTTAATTGTTTATCACTGACCACCTTCCAGTTTTTATTGTATATGACAATAATTGAGTAATGTAAATATGGAAAAACCCAAAACAAAAGCAAATTAGGAGTGAGGAAGCATTGTTTGTAAAAATGAATAAATGGCATTAAGAATGGAATGAAACGTATAATGAAAAAGATGTAAATGAAATGTAAATGAAAAAGATGCAAATAAGGCATAAAATAAATTGATAGTGTAAGGAAGGTTAAACTTTATTAGATCTTAAGCTTGGTTTTGTATTTTTTTAATTTTAGTTTTCCAAGCCTAGATCAGTAAATGCAACGCAGCTCGGGAGAAAAGGCTAGTATCACGAGATTTGTTTTTTTAAGTTTTGTTTATTCTGCTCTTGACAGCCAGTGGTTACCTTAGCAACCAGTATCTAACAGCTGATCCGTTATGTTTCTGTTGTTGGCTATGGCTCTCACCGCTCACTGCCCGGACATCGCTAAATACTGTCTGTGCCAGAGCTAGAGGCCATAAGCCACACAGTTCTTCTGTGAGAACAACTCAGTTGTCGTTATAATTCATCTGTGCTGGAAGGAGTAACGTTCATGCAAGAGACCCTTCGTTCTTGTCGTGTATCTTCAATTACCCACACGCCTCTGTCCAACCGGAAACCAAAAGCACGATAATATATTTACTTCATTATATATCAAGCACAGTCCTATTAAGGAATATACAAAAAAAACAGGTAGATAAAAATACTCCATAGTTAAACAAAGATCTGAGAAATGCCTGTAAAAATAAAGACCTACTGTACAGGAAATTCCTAAAACAGAGAACAGAACATGCACAAGATATTTTATTCTTGTATCTTCTATAATTAGCTGATATAATAAGATTACAATAAAAGGATTACTATAAAAATAAGTTAGAGGAGAATAAAAACAGTAACAAGGGAATCTGGAATGTATTAAAACAACATTCTAGACATACTTTACCAAAATATTTCCTCATATGATGTTGAAAACTATATTGGCAAATAACTTTAATCAGTTTTTTTGTAGAGACCAACTTCAGAGGTCGGTCTTGAGTTAGTGAAAAATACCTCACACCCAAGGCTGAATGAAGATTTTGAAGTAGTTATAGAAAGGAATCACCACTCAATGTTTATAAATGCTTTCAATTCAACTTCGTACATTTCTCAATCTGATGAAAATGGCTAAAGTCATTCCAATACTGCGAGTAAACACAGCTTTGCAAACTATAGACCTGTCTCACTTTTGCTGCAATTTTCAAAAGAAAATTTTAAAATCTCTACAATAACCAATGAGAGATCTTTCTGGATAAATATAAAATACTATCTGAGAGTCAATGTGGCTTTCATGCAAATAGACAATACTGCATTAGACTGATTGTATCAAATGCCCTTACAAAAGCATTTGATACTGTCAGTCATATATTATTCAGTACACTAGAAAAAATATTGAATAAGGGGACTGGTATTAGATTGTGTAAAGAGTTATTTATTTATTATTTATAAATTTAAACTCTTAACTATGCAAACAACCTTGAAAAGCTTTTGTGTATCTATTTCTGATGTTGGGCTATAGAATAATTTAAGTGAAGATCTGAATGAAGTCCTAATATTAGACAATTTTAGAACATTTTAAAAAATCTGCTGTTTGAAACATGTACTTTATAAAATTGTTTATCATAACTTGAGATGCCATTTATAGAGAAGCTATGTATTTGTAGAGATAATATATATATTGGTGTGCTAAGTATGCCTGTGCAAATATGTAGGAATGCGTATGTATGTGTGTTTATTAGGCCCAAGCAGCAAAGCCTTGCAAAGAAAGGCCTTTTGTGATGGCAGAATTTCTTATTATTTTTCAGACAAAATACGTGGCTTTTTGGTGGCTTTCATGTTCAAAAACTCACCAAACTTCTCCCAAAATTGTCCCCCAACAATTCTGGGGGACAAAATTGTTGTCCCCCCAAAAATTACCCTCTGTAATTTTTGGATTACAGTGGAATCACAAACTGCTCTGGAGAATGAAACGTTATAACATTCACATAAAAAGGTAAATTGGCTCCACACTTTGCATGAGTAATCCCGGTTGGATACCTTATCTTATGTGGTCATAGTCTGATGTCATCTAAGCGTTGCCCCTTTAGAACAGGAAGTGACTTTTTTTTACTTGGAAAGTTCCATGTCTGACACCCTTACCTAATCAATATGATCTTGTGTCAGATGGCAGAAAACTCGATGGTGTCACTTGCTTTAAAGCACAAAGTGATGGTGGTGCTATACGTTTGGCTCTCAATTCCAGACATTTCATCCGAGCTGCACCAAACTCACTGTGATCAACCCTTGTCCACCCCCCACCAGGAATTCAGTCCAATATTTGGTGGGCGTGGCTTCCTCCACGATGACCCTAAGAAATCTTAAAAAAAAATTACCAAAAGCCATGCCTTTATCAGTAAACATAACATTTGGTACACTTGTACATCTTCAAAGGCCATGAAAAACGTCTCTGGGAGTCATGGTCTAAACCCAACAGGAAGTTGGCCATTTTGGATCGTCTTGCAGCTTTGGAGATCAAAATTAGTCAGCACAATCTTGAGGCATTGAAGGTCAAAAGTTATCAAATGATTTTTTTTAACATCAAAGTGTGTGAGTGTGGCCAAGCCTCAAATCTTGCAAATCAAGGAGAAATCTTGCAAATATCCAGATTTATTGACATGAATGAATTAAATTTCTTGGGCGCGCAGGCCGTGGCAGAAAACTTGAACTGTGAATTGCAATAAGCTCAGATGAGCAACCCCGATGTTGATTAGGGATGTCCTCCCCACGGGGCACGTACACTGGTGGTGGAGGTCGGAGAAAGGATGGCAGCCTGGTGAGCCGGGAGAATGCAGGTGGAGAAGGGGTGGAGGTGGGCTGAGCGAATGATATCATGGATGAATGAGGATCCTGTATAAGGGGGAGCTTGATTGGTGATTGGACGAGGCGGGTCGTGGTCCGGTGAGGTGGTCGGTGGCGGTGAGCGTGACGCGGCAATTGGATGATGCAGGTGAGACTGAAAAGTCTTTCAGTTTGAATTTGCGCCAAGGCTTCATTTTCATTGGCCACCATCATCTCTGTGTTATCCCCAGTGTTTTTCTGACTGCCTGCTAGCTTGGTGGTGGCTTCCTTTACTCGAACTCACACACATCTGAATCTCTAATTCCCCTTCCTTCTCCACTGCTGAATCTGCTCCAGTGGTCAAAATTTGTGTGGTAATTATTATATTGGTTAGTTTGACACATTGTTCTGAATGGGTTTATTTGCTTTTTAGCTTTTGTTTTCATAGTTTTTCTGACCCCCCTCTCCTCGAATCCGCTCACTTTTCTCAGACTCCGGTCAGCTAAAATTGCGCTATTTATAACCTTGGAGAGTACGGGAGGAGAGGGCCAAAGAAGACTGAGGGATTTCATTGGCTAAGCCCAATTTCCGTCAATAAAATCAAGCAATTGGCTGTCGTGGTCGATACAAATTATATTAAATATGCTTTTTTTTTTTGTTTAGGGCCACCAGCGACGAACAATATGTGCATCAGTTTGTACTCCAGATAGTCAGTCCTCCCCTGAACAGAAGTTCAAACTGAATAATATTTTTTCTCTGTTCAAATTGTCAACCCACCACAGTGGTGGGTGCTTTGCTCCAATTTACACACCACTGAATTTAATTAAGCTAAAAAAAATATTTTCCATTTCACCTGTTTAGAAAAATATAAATGTTGGTAATGCCATATATTTAAAAACAGGCAACTTATAAATTTGTTCTTCTTCTAGTGTGACACTGAGAACAACGACCTCAGAAGAGTAACTGATATCCTCAGAGCGCAATGGGGCACAACTGACAGTAAGTCCACTGTCCTTGTGTCTAATTGTCATGAAAAAAACACTTTAACAATAGTATGGGTAAGAAGAAGAAACAAATTCATTAACACCTTGGGAGGTTTAAACAAACACACAGAGTCTGTCAAATCTGCTTTTAGTGATTCTGGCTGTCTGGTTCTGGTCATAGCTCTTGTGACAGCAGGTTGTCACTGTATGTGTGAAATTGTGGATTGCAATAAACCAGTGTTTCTCAATTCCGGTCCTCACGCCCCTCCTGCCCTACATGTTTTAGGTGTTTCCCTTATGCCACACACCTGGATTGAATATGTGGGTGATTAACAGGCTTCTGTAGCACTTGATGGTCATGCAATCATTTGAATCAGATGTTCTGGAATAGAGGTACATCTAAAACATGCAGAGCATGGGGGCCTGAGGACTGGAATTGAGAAGCGCTGCAATAAACCAAGGATGTTGTAGATATCAGCACAGATGATGGTCTTGTCATTTGCCTTTGCTAAGAAAAGAGAATAGTTTGAAACAAATGTTTGATGTTTGTTTTAACATCAAACAAGAACTTATAACCAAGAATAAGTTCTTGGTTATTAAAATAACCAAGAACTTATTTTAATAAGTTCTGCATAAAACTGAAGGTACACCCGTTGATACTTAATCAGATTTCTTGGTTTTAATGTTGATCTGACTGCTACACTGCAGACTGTATTTACAAGCGCCACTTCAGACAAAGTTTTGATATCAAATTAAAACTTTGTCTTGATTTGAAGATTCTGAAGACTGAAGACTCTCTGAACGAGGGGTTTTCCAAGCAGGGGAATTTCTGCAAGATGATATCCTTGCAGAAATTCAAGGATATCATCCTTGAGTCTGACCTAGACTCACGCACCAAGCGTGAGTCTAGGTCAGACTCATGCTTGGTGCATTCACACGCCATTCACACTGCAGCCTGAAGTGACCCAATTCCAATTTTTGGTCAAATCCGATTTTTTTGCCAGGGCCGTTCACACTGCCACACATATGTGACTTCTGCAGTCTGAACGAGCAAACAACCTGAAAGTGTCCTGCATGCACAGTAGAGGGCGCAATAGTGTCAGCGCTCTCAATGTTCTGCCAACCACCATAAAAGGAAGAAGTGCTCAGTGTTTGCGGAAGTAAACATGGAGAGTAATGGTGAAACTTAGCTTACATATTTGAGGTTGTTGTCTGACCGGAGCAGCATATTAACAATTTAATCCTCATTATAGTCCATTATGGTTGTTGTTTTTCTTCCCGCTTCCGCGTATCAGGATACAGAATAGTGACATTTGTCGAATATCAGTGATGTTCAGTTCAGATGAATGCGACTTGAACCTTAGGTCCCATTTGAATCGGATACGTATCGGAAATGGAAGTGGCCGGGGTTGCATTCGAAAACAGCCTGACCTGTTCTGTTCAGACTATCATGAAAAGATCAAATACATGTTGCATTACGTCAAAAATATCAGAATTGGGTCACTTCAGCCTGCAGTGTGACCACAGCCTTTGTTAATTTATTTAGTGTAAAGCTGAGATTATTATTTTTTTCTTTGCTGAAAAGCGGGTACAGAAGGAGCCAAACGATAAGGAATGAATAAGTGTCCATTGTCTCTGAAGAGATTGCCTTTGACGCTTCAGCAGACATTTTGAGACAACACTCTGCTCAATGCAAACACAAGCAGGGCTGGAAATCAGACTTGGTCGACAGTGGCTGGGGAAGGCCTAAAGATTAGACCCGAGCATCAAGGATCGACGGATCTTTGATGCTCGGGTCTAATCATAAACCAGCTGTTTTATGGCTATATAGTCTGTTTGAGACTGACAAGACTATTCAGATAATATAAAAGACAGTGAGGACACTATAAAATTTTGCATATCAGCCTGCAAATAGCTAAATTTGAATCTTTATTTTTTGTATGATTATAGGTGTTGCATAAAGAAAAAGTTTAAAATCTTTGTAGCCTCTCATTACCAGCTGTGTCCTGTGTGATATCTTGAGATGCTTTTCCACTAGGGCGCCTTCAATTGGTCCATCTCGCCAAATTCAGTTTCCATTAGCAGGTCTAGCTTGGCTCTGCCTGACTGTTTTCAGATTTTCATACCTACTTCAAGATTAGAACTCGCAGGACCGAGCCAGATACAGCACCAAAAGTGACTTGACAGCAACCGCATTCACTGATTGACTCGTAATTTACATCACTGAAAACTCCAAACATATAATTTAACTGTCGACTGCGGTTAAACATGCTGTCTGCTATCAGAGAGCTGCTCAGTATAGAGGAGCGTAATTATGAGTTTAATCACACTCAGTGCCAGGGACACTTTAAGTTTTGGAGAAGAATGACTGATTTAGCAGAGCAGCTTGCAGCTCATCTCTCTGAAGAACTGACGGTAATAAAAAAGAAATGGATCAGTTGTGGTCAGTTTTCTGTCAGAGCTGCAGTTAGTGGAGACGGTGTGAAACACCTGAACTGAATAATATTAGCTTGTGATGTGAATTAGGCCCGAGCAGCAAAGCGCTGCGAAGTCCTATTGTTTTCATACCGTTTATTATTTTTCCTTCTAATTTAAAAAAAAAAAAAAAGTTCAGGTGGGGATATTTGTTTACGTCTTTTGACCTAAATCTAAAAGGTTGCACATTTGAAAAAAATAAAATACCAGAATGTGATTATATTTATGTGTATAGCAAAATAATCAGCAGTCTTTATCATTATGTTTGGGCTACCAATTAATTTCTATAAGACAAAATTAAATGTCTGGGTTTATTTGAGTCAATTAGAACCAGAACCTGGAGGTTCTCCATTGCTGAGAGTTGAGCACAGCTGCTGCTGCTCATGTCCCACCAACAATAGTGAGGACCAGAGAATAATAGAAAAGCTCACTACCTGGGGTTGAACCGAACCGCACATTAACTAGTTAGAGAGCCACTTGCTACTGGAAGAGAGGTTTGTTTCCAAAGCCTGGTCCTTACGGTTCACTGCCTCAATGTTTCCCTGCTCTAACACACCAGTTCAGCAAAAACTCGTTAAAGAGTCATCAATTGAAATTATGTGTTCTGAAGCAGGAAAATGCATATAATTTGCAGTGCAGATTGCCTTGAGGAGCAGGGTTGGAAAAACAACTCTTAAAAACCCATGCTTGTGTAAATCATGACCAGACTTTTCAAGTCATTTGTGGAAATAGCTGCAATGACACTGGGGTTTAGTTTATCCTGTAAAATTGCATTTCACCGACACATGCTCTATTTTTCATGACAGATTTCACAAGTGTCACAAACCACTTTGAGCACCTGTATAAAGTGAGCTTTGACAACGTGTCAGTGTATCTGCAGAAAAAACAGCAGCGGATTCAAGAGCATCAGCTGAAGAGGACAAAAGCTCCGAAAGCAAAATGCAACAAGAAATCAAAGAAGAAACCTGATGAAGTTTTGACTCAGCCTTCTACTTAAGTCAAGAGTAAAGAGAATCATTCAGGTTTTGTACTTTGAATGTTGTGCACCTTGCCAGTTTTATTCAGTGGTTTATTTTTACTGTTTAAGATGAAACAAAATTAAACCTTTTTTCTGTTTGGCATAGTCATTGAAATAAACCTGTTTGCCAGTATTAGCCACATACATTCTCTTGAATCATCATTGTATGTTCAGTGCATTTAATTACATTTAATTTCACTCTGGGAATAATAAAGCATATTTTATTTTACAAATTCTTATGTCAAACCTTAATTCTATAATGATGCCACGCTGAAAATTAAAAGTTCACATATTCATTGGAACCGAACCAGAGTTAAGGTCAACGAGGTTTGTAGATGGACCAGAATAAACTTAGCATTCACACCTCCCCAAACGAACCGGACGTTCTAGTCAAATGATCTAGAACAAAATACGTTCAGAATGGGACCAAAAAAGACTCAGGCCATGCAGGATTTGGATGACATTGAAAAATTACTGGAATTCCTGTCAGAGGAAATTTCTGCTGTCAGGCCCCAGCAGAAAATGATCTTGGACTTGGTTGAGGAGGTTAGATCTTTGAAACTCCAGAAGACCAACAAGGATAAGCGGATAACACCTGTGGATAACATGGTGTTGGAATTGGAGCAGTTCACAGGGAAGAAGAACGTGTTCATCACCGTTCTGCTTGTTAAACCTCGCTTGTACACTTGAGCAGTTACAGCGGAGTTATATAAGTCCACAGACGATAATTTATGGAATTCCATCAAGCAACAGCTTCTTTTCTATTAGCCAGAGGAATAGAGGTTGACAGAAACACAGTAGAAGCCTGTCATCCACTGCTCTAGGAGGAACAGCAGCAACATACCAGCTAGGTTTTTCAGCAGTGAGCATAAAATGGACTTGTTAATATAAGGAAAGAAGTTGAGAGGTTCAGATGTTTCATGAACCGCTGGTCCTTTTTGTCCATGTTCCGTTTGATCAGAACCCAGACAAAAAGGACAAAATGAACATCGCCAGGAAAGTTTGATTCCTGAAGAAACGAGAAGATCCAGGCTACGTGGACCGGAGGAGGCAACAGTACTAGTTGTCTAAGACATCAAGGAGCTGGAGAGATTTAATTGATTACTAGCCATACTGGAGGTGAAATAGTAAGAACTCTTTACTGTCTGAATGACATTTAGCTCTCATAATTATTTATCAGCAGCACTGATAGATAATCTTTCATCTTGGTGAATAAAATAGAATTGAAATCACTTAAGACAGTGTACAAACATCAGGAAGGAGAGGATGAAATTGATCTGGTTAACAACTTCTACTATGACAACAACTGCCACTATTACTCAAAGGATCAGTACAATATGACATTTTAACCCTAACGTCAACAAAATCAAGTATTATGTGACCCAGATCAATCAAACATTTTAGTGTTATTGCCATCTCTGAAACGTGGATATGTACCAAAAAGGGCGCTGACTTTGATCTAGACGGATATGAGTTTAACTATATAAATAGAGATGAGAAGGCTGGTGGAGGGGTAGCTATATATGTGGACAAGAATTTAGAGTATAGAATGGTAGAAAAAATGAGTGATGAATGATATATTTGATAATATAATAGAACTTTACATGGGAAAAAAAAGAATGTAATTATAAAATTTATTTATAGAACACCAGGGTTCAATTTAATTACCTTTAAGGAGAGATTTGAGGAATGAAGCTTTAACTCAAAAGGTAGTATTTGTGGGGATTTTAAAATCAATTTGCTTAACCAAATAATCACAAACCAAAAAATAAGTTTATTTATGTAATCCACAGCTTGAGTTTGTATCCTAAAATTACTAGACTTAGAATTACTTCTCTCAATGCTAAATTAATAGATAACATATTTACAAACCTGATTAAAAACAACATAAGTGGACTATTAAGTGATGTCAGCGATCAGTTACCAGTTTTTATATGACTTTTGTTAAACAGGATATTGGACAATACAATAAGAGAGTGAAGCCAGAAGACACAATTAATGCATTTAAAGAAGAACATATATTTAAAATAAATTAATTCCTTTTTACATGTCCTATTATGTTTTGGGAGACCCCAGTAAATTCTATCAAAAACAATCTTAGTTGAATTAAAATGACTTCAAAACACAATTGATTAGGGGCTTAACTAAGCACTAAACACTTACAAACTGTAGCATGCAAATATTGTGCATTTACTAATTATGTACGTTTGTATTCAGCTTCATTAAATGAAACTGCTTTCATGAATTACCTCTCTGTAGTTCTTTAGTATAAATCCGACTGTTTTGTGTAGGCTGTGAGATTTTAGCCCATTAGTTAAAAACAAAAACTGCTTCATGACCAAAAAACAGACAGGTCAGGTAGATGAAAAGCTATGGAGAAATTCAGAACAAGGAAGATTATGAAACTATTGAAAGTTTTGAGCGGCTCACTGAGCATTAATCAGTGGAACAGCCAAGAGGTCATTTTTGAGAAGTTGCAAAAAGCCACAGTCAGATGGATACTTTGACATCCACACTGTAATACATGGTGGTGGCTGCACAGTGATTAAAACTGCTGGGAAGATAGATGACTCTAAGAAAGGAAAATACTGGAAGAAAGATTGGAACAGTTTATTCTCCAGTAGGACACTGACCTTAAACTTACAACCAGTTGCAAAAATGGCAAATATGACCCGGCCGAGGGGCAGGGTTTCTTTTTTTCTTTTAACAGGACGCACCAGAACACTGATTAGTGTACAATACTTTATTAAACAATTTCTTTAAAACACGTTTTCAGGCGTACTACTTGGTCCCTGGAAGGGAAAGGGATCCTGTGAAATGGGGACAATTTAAATAATTCCCAAAAAATAAATTAAACAAAACATGCCATGCAAAAGAAAGCAAATTAATAATCAAAACAAAGAAAAACAAATTAGTAATTTTAATAAACAAGCACAGACTGTAAGCAAACACTTCAAACATTGGAATAATTGTCGAATTGTCCGATTTCAGAGGCCTTTCAATAGGACCGAAGGAGTCATGCCCCGCCTATCCACGCAGCAACAGGTTCCGTTCAGAACTGCTCAAACACTGACATAAGACAGCAGAGCGTCCAAAGTGCTGCAATGCCCACAACAATCGTGTGCCTAAAACAAAAAAAAAAAAACATTAAATTCAGGTAAAGTAAATAAAAATATAAATGACAGGCAGCTTACCCAGGAGTGGAAGCACAGCTACCCGGAGAGGGAGCGGACCAACAAGGGAGGACTAGGTGGAAGCCACACGCCGCAACAATCTCCAGCCGCAACCGCCAATGCCACACCAGCAAAACAACGCTGCAGAAACGCACGGCAGGTATAGCACCAGAACCAAACCACAATCCCAGCCAGATAGTACAAATGACACTTACGATGTTCAGTAAGCCGATCAAACGCACAGGTCACTCAGCCAGCCAGCATGTAGCAGGGGAAACAAAGACATACGCGCCTTGCAGCGGCCTGCCTAGCTATAAAGGCGTCTGCCCCGCCCACCAATCGACGGTGCGCTTCTTGTTGCACCTGGTGCGTAGAGTGAGGAGGGTGGAACACCATCCCACCACATTCACATCGAACAACATGTTGCAATAAAAGGTGTTTCTGCATTGTATTGACTTAGATCGTGGGTAATATTATTACCCACTATTTGGAGGCATTAAGGACCAGAAGCGCTCACAAATCACTGACATCTTTAAATACTTGAGATCCCCTTAAAAACTAACTGCTAATTTTAATTGCACAGACTCAAACACAACATAATGTGAAGGACAGTAACAAAACTTAGTTGTGTTTAGGAGAGTAAAACAACTTTGATTAGGTTATTGTTGTCTTTATATATAAGAGCAGAGTGGCCTAAGTCAAGGCAAATTCTGCCGAAGTCACTTTTATGTTTGCTATTCAATCAGTGTCGTCTTACTTTATTTGAAACTTGTTCACACTCTGGTTCAACTTTCTGTTACATTAGCAATACAAAATTCCAATGTGTTTGCTTAAAAATGTTTTTTTTTCTTGTTTTCCAAAAACATTCTAATATTACTGAGCCCTCTAGGGGACATGACTGATTACCCAGCGATAGATATTTCACAAATAGATATTAACATTCATGGAAAAAACTCACATAACCTTAGATTAAAGCAGAAAGTATGGCAGCCACTGTATGAAAGGCTCACAGTATTCAATTATGCAGCGTAACTGATCAGTACAATATTGCGAGGGAACTCAAAAGTTTTGCGAGGGAACACAAAAGAAAAAAAAATTCCCCATGTCCCCTAGGGGACTCTGTATAATATAACCTGGGCAATTATGCTATTAAACTAACTAAATGTAAATTACTACTACTTTTACATTATCTTTTCAGAGACACCTGTTTCTACTTTCTTGGTGTAATACAAATCATTTCAAATCTAAATCTGTCAATGGTGTCAATAACTTTGGTTTTGACTGTAAACCTGACAGTTATTAAGATTATGATACCCACAGGTGAGGTATTCACACCTGCAGGTGTCTTCTGAAGATAACTGATGTAGTGGACATAATTTATCAAAGTAAGGTGGTGGTGGGTGGAAATCCATACAGATGTTTTCCAGCAATGTAGAGTTTTCATTCCAATTCGCCACACGTGTTTATCACATAATCTCTCAATGAAGTTCATTGGACTTTTACATGCGAATGTACATAAGAATGAAAAGCTAAGTGCAGTTCTACACACTGTGGAAACTCCAGTGTTATACCTGTGGACTGACAAAGGTTATCAATTACAGAAACCACAGATATCACTGTCATAACTGAGATATTCAGGTACAATACAGCTTCCACTGGTAGAAGTAAAGTGTTCATGGGCTGTTTAACAAGCTCTAATAAGCAGAAGAACTAGCCTGCTGCAAGGATTTGAAGATTATGAAGTAGTATTTAAAATGAAAACATGGAGTCAAAAATGATCACCTACCCCCAATAGATAAAATAGCACAATTCTGCCCTGTATTTATTTTTATTTTATTTTATTTTTTACAAAATATTTAATTTGAAACTTATTTCAATTCATTTATTTTATGAGAAAATAATTTTATTAATCTAATTTCCCAATTTTTCACTTTTTGAGATATTAATTTCAGCCTTGTGGTAGTTGGATTTGTTGCATGAATTTTTTGCCTATTCAGAATTTTGTATGTGCATGTTTATATGTATATGATAAAGAAATACTTATTAAACATATAAATTGTACATTAACCCATTCAGACATTGAAGATAAATCAAACCAGAATGAGACCAATTAGGTAAACCAGTAGAGTCTATTGAGTAGACTGTTAATGGAAGTTGGAACTTGAAGCTGGGAATGATGTCATGTCCGAGTTCCAGTTAGCATAGTCAGAGAAGTCCAGGTTCTAAAATGGGGATCCCCAATTAGCCATTGTTCATAAAGCAATTACTTTCCACATGCACACCAACATCTCTTTTAATTTGTTCATTTTAGAGTTGCAGGTGCTACATGTGACACAGATTCCAGACACAGTCTTGCCAGTGTTTCTTGCAATATTAACATGTTTCCACCACAACTATTATTCATGGAACTGCTTTAATGGATCTCAAAGTCAGAGTTTGAACAATTCCCCGACTTTCAGAGTGAGACTGTCTGAATTTGGGGGAATATCACAACTGAATTTTCTGGCTCAGAAAACAGAATTTTCCTATTCGTACTACAAATGGAATGCAACATTATTGACAAAATGGGCAACTTTTTGGACTCAAGAAGTTGGGGCTAAAAGTCAAAAAGGTTAAGAAGCCTGGCCAACTGTGATAAAAATGAACAGTTTGGGTTATTTATTTATTTGTTTATTAAAGTATAAAACTTAAGTCTCAAATATTATCAATTATACATGGACTACATATATAATATTAGAATTATTATAACTAATATATAATTATATAGTTATTGGCGTAACTATCTGAAGGGAATTACTTAAAGTGACAGCGTGACATCATGTCTTTATGGAAATTAGTGCCTGTGAAGCCACTCCCCGCCCCGGTGACATCAGACGAAGGAAGCTCGGCAGTTTTCCTCTTGAAGCCTCCGGGCTGAAGCAGGACACACACACACTCACACACACACACGCAGACACGCATCCAACACAACCAGGAGAGAGCTCGAGAATTGAGACTGCTCGGCTGTTTTCGCTTTTCGTCTTGGTTTTATTTTATGGAAAATAAAACCAAGAACTCCTCGCAGGCAGGTAAGATTTCAGCTTCTGTAATTTCTCATTTTCCTCCATGTTTGTTGGAGAGGCTTTTTTGTCACGGAGAGCAGAATGTTACTGTCACCTGGGAGCGACTGGAACTTTTCACTGTGGGAAAGGCACCGCGAGTAGGGAAGGAAAGGGGAGTGAACCGACATTTATTGGATTTATACAATATTTTTAAATCCTCATTGTTCTCATACTTTTACACAGAAGCTCTAAGTGGCTTGTTTTTCTCGTCTGTCTCTGAGTGGAGCCGCTGTATCCTCTCTAGATCGCAGCGGTGTAAAACTACAGTTTTGCTCGAAAGCAACGATTCTTATCTCGTACTTTTAAAAATCCAACCTTAATTTCAAATGCGCTTCTAAAGCATCTTCGGCTCCGATAAACTGTAATAAACATAAGTAGCTGTGTCACAACCTGATGGTGTCTCTGTATACTAATGGTCTGTTTTTAGCTCAAGTGGGGGTGTGTAGGGGTGCAAGGTTGCCATGGCATCCAGAGAAACACAAGACCAATTTTAAATGATTCAACGTCATCATCATCATCATCATCATCATCATCATCATCATCATCATCATCATCATCATATCCGTTGTTCTTTGCAGCATCTACAACATCCACAACCCACACTTATTTTGGCTCAAAAAGCCCCTGATAATCATCTACGATCTTGTAGGATTTATATGTGAAATCTCCTGTAGTTATTTTTGTTTTACATTCTATAATGTAGTCACCTATGCAAAATAATACAATTCTTTACTCGGTTTATTTTTTTCCTCTGTGAACAAAATGCTTCATTACATTAAAATGCCAGTTGCTTTGAGATTAAAAAAGTAATTAAGAATCACAACAATAACTTCAATTATTGAGTACTTTCCACAACCTCTAAAAATGCATGTAACTGCCCATTTTAAACAAGTTAACGTCTAATGTCTTCAGCTCTTAGTTGTCACCATAAGGGAAAATAAATGGCAGGTCTGGATTGGCTCTTTTCTAAATGTGAATTTAACCCATTTCCCAGCTGCATTTTCTTTAAAATATTTTAAAAACACTCTTGTAAAAATCTGGAAATAGGCAACTTTCCCACAAACATTCTACAGTTATTTTCCACAGAAAAATTCACAAATACTGAATTGTGAGTATACGGGGTCCACTATAATACTGTTGTAAAATATTTGTCAAAAAGTGTATTTGGTAAGAAAAAACAAAAACAGAAAATAAACAGTGATTTGTTTTTTTAATTAATACTAGATGTACACAAATGAATTGCCTAGACTGGAATTGACTACTACTAATCAAGCCTTGATTAATAGTAGTCAAACAGATCAAATATTGACCACTTTCTTATTTATTAAAACTAGGTACTCTGACCATTTTTGTCTACAACTGACAGCATATAATTTGATTCATTTTTATAGTAATAGTTTAATAAATACCTGATACAATGTGCAACCTTACACCAATTTATCAATATACTGTTACTGCAAAATCAGCATTCATAGTATGGCAAGGGACTGTTTAGAATAAAGTAATTGTTGACTGTTATAATCTTGGTGTCATGTATTCACATGCTGCAAGCCATTTTAATATTTGATCTTTGAGAGCCAGGTGATGGATGCCCACACCGGACTCTGACCATATGCTAAACTTTTAGTTGTCTCTCTGCTTCAGCACGCCTTGCTCAAATATCAGCTCATTAGCAAAGCTCTGTACAACTGGACTGCATGCTTCACAATTTAATGTCAGTATGTAAGACAGGGACACATCTAAAAGTTGCAGGACTTCGGCCTTCAAGGGCAGTTTAAGACCACTGTCAAAGATTGTAAGAAGCAGAAGAGAAAACATTTACAACACCCTTCTCAGCTCTCTCCTTAACGACGACAACTTTAACAGCAATCTGTCAAGGATGATTATTGCCCTTAATCCTTAATTATAAATAGGACTAAATGAATCAAATGTAAACTATTTACCAGATTTCGTAGTCATTAGACATGTTTCTGTTAATACGACTCTTTGCTTATGTTTCCAGAAATATCCACATTAGGTGTTTCTACGTAATACCTTATTGTTTAGCTCACACGTAACATGTGAGCTAAAGCTGGAATCTAGTCTGAAAGAGGAGATAAGACAGACACTGGTTTGTTTCTTGAATATTCACACTATTATTTAATCTTCCCAAAAATCTGCATTAACATGATGCTTTGGCTTATTTCCAACAAAATATGCAAATAAGGAAACAAAAAATACTTTTTGTGTATGGTTATGAGCCCCTTACCCCAATGAGAACATTGCACCTAAGATCTGCAGTACAGCTTTTTGTCTCTCATGTTTTCAACCTCCCACTCAAAAAACATCTTTGTCCAATTTTATCATATTTTCACCTTCCTAAAATAATGGCCAAACTGATTTCGGCAAAAAGTAATAATGTGGATATCAATGCATAATAAGAATCTTCTTTGAATAGAAAAGAAAACCTTCCTTATAAAAACAAAAAAAAACTCAACACCAAAATATATAAGTTTGTGCATACTTCCTATTGACGAGGAACAAATTTCCCACATCCGCAACCCCCCACTTCCTGTTTGCATGGCTTTACAAGCAATGAGTGAAGTATTTAATTTTTTTCCCTAAAGGAATATCTGGTACAGGACACATATAACTCTTGCTTAAGGTGATTAATTCAAATGTTCAAAATTTAGCAGATGTGACTGGCTGCAGCTAACTAGTTTCTGTCGCTATTGCTAGCTTCTTCTCTGTGTTTCTGAGTAGTCATCTTTTCCTTGTGTGTCTAAAATGATCTGGGTTCTGAGTGACAAAACGGACAGAAAATGTTTGTCCTGTTTCATATCCTCCTGAGACCCGGTCCATACACTTATGTCCATTAAGATGGACATTTTGTTGAAGCTTATTTTTTATTCCTACTTTGAGTTACCCTTCCTAGCCCTTCAGTACACTTTAGAGCAGGGATGTCAAAGTCAAATACACTGAAGGCCAAAAAACCAAATTTGCTACAAGCCAAGGGCCGGACTGGTTCAATGTTTATCAAAATATATTGAAATGATTGCACATAGCCTATTGAACCAAGACCTAACACAGTGTATATTATTTAATAATT
Organism: Poeciliopsis retropinna; assembly: GCA_010277075.1. Classification (NCBI taxonomy): domain Eukaryota; kingdom Metazoa; phylum Chordata; class Actinopteri; order Cyprinodontiformes; family Poeciliidae; genus Poeciliopsis; species Poeciliopsis retropinna. Next base: position 429,730 of record VMRM01000051.1, read on the forward strand.
AAATAAATAAAGCAATATTTTCTTATGGATCTGTCAGTAATTTCAAGTGAAACCATTTTTCAACAGGCAAACAGACAAAAACAAACTTCCTTCAAGGAAAAATAGCATGTTCTATATGTTAAAAGAATAAAGCAATATTTTGTTATGGCTCTGAAATTGTTTAATAACAATTTAGTAACCTCAAGGGAAAACATTTTCAACAGGCAAACAGCAAAAAATTAAATTGTTTTGAAAAACAGTATGTTTTTTAATATCAAGACAGTGTCGTATAGAAACTGCAGTTACTCCCCAAGACGCATAGAGGAAATAAAATTACAAAAGAAAATAGTATCGCAACGTGATTTCGGTAAATAACTGTAGTCTGACTTTCTGATTTGAAATAGAAACATTAGATTATTCGTTACTGAAAAAAGTTGACATCACTGTCTGCCTCCCAGCTGGCCTGAAACCCTCTGTTCTCAGCGTCCACTAAACGTTTAGCCACTTTTGAGGAGGGGGAAACTGAAAGTTGATTTCTGCTCTGATTGCTGAAGAAGCACTGCTGTTGCATTGTGGGGAATGTAGTGTTGGTGCGTGCAAAACGCCATCGGGCCACTGTGGCCTGCGGGCCGGTTCTAATAGTAATTAAATATCATCCAGGGGGCCACAGATAATTAATTCACGGGCCAGATCCGGCCCACGGGCCTTGACTTTGACATATGTGCTTTAGAGGATATCCTGGGCTTTCCCGGGATGTGTCATGTGATAGGTTTGCATACCGGGAAGTCCCTTTTTTTCCTAAATAAAAATGGTCTACCTACCAGCAACCACATTTTATGGAAAGAGGGTAGATGAGTCAAATATGTAACTTCTTTTGTTATTTTTGTAATGATAATTATTGATATTTTTGTTAATTAAATATCAATAACTGGTTAATTAAATACCAATAACTGGTTAATAACAATATTTTGACCAGTGAAAACAATTTAATAATTTCTCTTTAGAAATAACAGACCTTTTATGAACGTCAATTGTAGTGGACATCAGACCATTTCATTGTATTTAATGATTCCACATTGTTGTAGGAGACAGAAGTGAAATAGGATTCTACACCAGATTCAGATCTGGAAGTGTCAGATGAAGATAAGGATAAGTATCAGCCTATGGTAGGGAACTTCATCAGATTGAGGACAATATGATGAAGAGACAGACTCATGGTACATTAACACCAAATGCATTACGCTTGTCAAAAACGTATTTGACGCTTCAAGTTTGACACATGTGCCCTTTGGTGCGTTCATACCAAAAGCATTTTGAGCGTCAGGTGTGTCTGGTTTACATTCACAGTCTGTGGAACATCATAAAAACGGTCCAAATGGCCTCCATGGCCCTCAACATGCCTCCACATAGACATTCAATGACAGCTCAACATCTGGTCATAAAGGTCTACGCCACCCACCATCACTTCTGGTTGTCGTACCTGGACACAAGTTTTTTCTTTGTTGGACCATGGACTACTAATATCATTTAGATCTTTCCCATAAATGGTGGAGGCCATCACCACAGGTTTATCGTCAAAACACTTTGTGACAGTCAGCTAAGATGCTTCCTTCTGTTCACAGTGGCCTATCCTCCGGTGACTGGCGTGGCTTTGGTATTCTTTAGTTGATCATAATGGTTCCAGTTGCTGGAAGATCCTTTTGAGAAGTTTGCAGAACTTATTCCTCATCATTTTCCTGTTAATAACTGGAACTTTTGATTTTTTAGTCCAGAAGATTTTGACTTTGGGAAAGCCAAGATAGGCCATGTGTGCTGATACTCTGAAGAAAGTCCTTGTTCATGTGTGTGATTTTATACTTCTATCATGTTCAAATAAATAAAAAAAAAAACAACAAATAAATAAAAATAAATCAAATCTTAATTTCTTGGGCAATAGTGTCTATGGACACTATTGCAGTGCGCTGCACAACTCACAAGAATTGAACTTAACTCATCCTGCGGTTTTACCAAATGGAGCCTTCTGGGTGCACGTTACCCTCCCACAGCCAGGAGAGAGGTGTTCTGGAGGAGCACGGCTCCTTTTGTAGAATCTTTTGTAGATTCCATTTTTGTGAAATCTACAAAAATTGCTACCAGGAGTTTTTGTTTAAGGATCTGTTTAAAAGAATATAGTGGCACATAGAGATGTGAGATGCAGGTGTTGGCTGTGGGGAGGTGCTGGTCCTTCAGATGGATCCAACTCACTGAGGAATTAGCTCAGATTTTTCTGCAGATGCCACCAGGAGAAATTTGTGAAGCTGTGCTTTCAAACTCCAGCAGGTAAAGTGCTTGTAATTTAAGTGGATTTGTTTAATTTCATTCATTATAAGTTATTAATCACTGACAGTGGAAGTCAGTGATTTGTGTCATTACGGAGAAAAATTTAGATGCATGTATCTGCTTTATGTATGACGAGATCTGGATTCATCGTTCAACTAGGTGCATTGTGTAACCAGAAAAATAATACTAAAAATAATAATAAAATAATATAAAACCAGCGTGATGCATGACTGCAAGGCGAGTGCGAAAACTCTTCACCGGGCTGAACCTGCATGATGTGGTTAGCACTGGTTTGTTAACCACTAACGCTCTGGCCGATCGGGAACACATACACTTTATCAACGCACGCAGAGCCAGGTGCTGAGCAGCGTGTTGAGCTGTAAACTCCGCAGATAATTCTTTGTTCACAAGGATAAATCATTCTCATTGCTCCTCAATGCACATCTGTGCTGTGTGCAGTGGTCTATCGGCCACCAAAGTACAACAAAAACTTTATAAATTACTTTTCTGATTTCTTGGCTGATATCATGCCAAGGCATGACCGAGTTCTCATTGTTAGTGATTTTAATTTTCGTGTCTGTTGTCCTACTTCACCTATAGCTCAGTTATTTCTTAATGTTATTGATTCTTTTAATCTTGTGCAGTCGGTGTCTGGTGCTACTCATGAGCATGGACACACTCTTGATCTGGTTTTATCTTCTGGTCTACCAGTTTCTAATTTAGTGATGGGTGACTCATTATTTTCAGACCATATTCCTGTTTTATTTGAGATAACGCTGTCCTGTGCTAAAGCTAAAGCACATGTTGCAGCTCGGTTCTGTCGTATTCTTAACCCTTTTACTGCTGGTCAGTTTCCTTCTGTTTTTATTTAGAAGTGTACCATCCCAGAGGCTGTGGGAAATAACACTGAGGAACTCAGCAACCGGTTTTACTCTACCAGTAAAATCCAGTAGTCTGGATTTGGTGGCACCACTAAAAATTAGACTTCCAAAATCCAAGAATGAACCCTGGTTAAATGAGGTCTCTGGGGCTGCCAGGAGAGACTGTCGCAAAGCTGAACGCAAATGGAAAAAGGACAAATTACAGGTGTTGCTCCAAATATTGAAGGAATGCTGGCGCCATTATCAAAGGATTGTAAAAGATGCCCAAAGAAGACACCTGTCGGGTCTGATTGTACCAAACAGTCACAATTCTGCTATCTTATTTAAAACTATTAACCTTGTTCTAAATGATTCACATAGTGGTTTTATGGAGACTTCACCTACTGTATGTGAAAGCTTTTTACACTTTTTTGACAAGAAAGTCAAGGGCCCAGATCAACCACTCTGCTTATGACCTTTCAGTCATTGTGCCTTGTTCTGTTTTACATAACTTCGAATGTGTGACTTTGCAGTCATTGCAGTAGGTGATTAGTCACTTAAGGCCAACTGGTTCTCCGGTCTTTATTTAAAGATGTTTTTTTTACTATTGGTCCTTCTGTTCTTGCTCTTGTAAATAGCAGCTTGTCCTCAGGGGTTGTTCCTAAAACTCTGAAACATGCAGTTCTGCAGCCTCTACTTCAGAAACCAACTTTGGATCCTACTGCCTTTTATTTAAAAAATTCTTGAGAAGGTAGTCTCTGATCAGCTAATGGCTTATCTTAATGAACACAATCTGAGTTGTTTCACTTTGTTTTATTGTGTCTGTATATTAATATGTATTTTATATATGATCTCTTCTATTTTATAATTGCGTTGTATGTTATAATTGTGTATTTATACACTGACAGCACTTTTGTCCTGTCAGTGTATAAAGTGCTTTATAAATAAAGTTGGTATGGTATGGTATGGTAAAGGAGGTGCGCTGGATCCGTGCTGAGGTAAACTTAAAAAAAAACAATTTTTTTTTTTTTAAATTATTTTTCTGAAAACATAAACAAGAAAGGCTTAGCCTGGCGGTGGGGCTAGTAAAGCATGGCAGGCTGCCAGGCCTATGATACACTGGGGGAAACCCTGGATCTGCTTTTCTTTCAGGATCTTGCGTATGTCTGTGTATTCTTTTTATTTTTTCAAATTGCTTGCTACTTACTGCAGTTTTACAGACAGGTTTTCACTGAGACGTTTGTTTGCACTCTGTGGTGCAGCTTTGTTTCACTGCAGGACACAATTCTGGATTCCTCTTGGTCTCTGGACACACGAGGCCTCATCAGTGTTGACTCAAAAACAGATGCTTTGTGCCTCTTACCAGATCCATAGTCTCCTACTAGTGTGCAAATAGTAGTCTGTTTGATCAGTATTTGCTGATCAAACAGACTGTTATGTTTAATAAGCCTACAGAATATACAGAATAGATAAAACCAAATGAGACGGTGCAATATAAGATTGTGTTGTGCTAATCTACTTATTATATGGCAAATAGAGGAGAAGATAACTTAACCTGTTGATGATCTGTTGATGAGGTAGGGTGCAGAAGTTAATCAGACTGTAACAAGTGTAATCCACCACATGCACATGCAGCCCTGTTCTGCTCAAGAAGCAGCAAAGATAGAACTCTTTCAAGGACACTGTCACAACAAGTGACAAGATGGAGCTGGAAGACTTTAAGCAAAACCTAAAAATGGGAGAAGTTACAGTGATTACTTAAATGGTGGTTTAAAAAAAGGAATGCGTAAAATCAGAATTAAAATAATATGTGGGCTTTACTTTGGGCTCAGGCTTATAATTAGGTTGTGTTGGCTCGGACACAGCGCCTATGGGCTTGGGCTGGATTGGGTTGGATTTTTGTAGGCTTGATCTAAAGTCTAACTATGGCTGAGCAGGCAAGAACAATATGTTAGGGGTGGTGCTTTGAAAGAAATCAAGCAGGCAGGGAGAGTCAGTAGAGATCTAGCAGCCTCTCATCACAAAGGCATTTCCTCCACAGTCTCTGAAGGAAGACTTGTTTTTAAGCAGAGACCCGGCCTGCTCTCAGGGCTAATATGGAGCCGGTTATTTGGTCATGGAGAGGCTTTTTTCCTGTGGGCTATGCACTGGGCTGTTTTATTGCTGAGGGTTCATTTCTATTATCCACTACAATTTTCTGTGAAGATGTTACCCTTCTCCTGTTATTGATGAGAAAAAAATAGAATTATCTTAATTTGAACTTATTCAAATGAAGAATCAGGTTCAGTGGTGCTTCTATGTTCAGTTGATAATCTAATCTAATGATCAAATCTGAATGATCCAAATTGGTCCAAACATAATTTCCATCAAGCTAGTTGTGTTTCGATAATACAAATTACTTTAAAATGTCATTAAAAAATCAGCAAACTGTTTAAGTCTTTACTTCAATTCTCTTTCCTGATATGCACTCCCTTTTTACAAGAAAACAAACACTTCCACCTAAATCAAAGTCAGGAAGCGCAGGTTCAGAGGGAGGTGCGTGTCAAAAGACTGGATAATGGCATAAACAAAGATAAAGCAGTAGCAGGAATACATGCATTGAACTCCACAGGACTGAAAAAAAAAGAAAATGGCAAAACTTTGTTCCCCTTTTGTAGCTACAGTCAATGGAACATTGTAGCAGACTAGAATTGCTACAACAAAGTTTGTTTACAAGCTTTTTTTGTATTATTTAACAGTTGAAACTCATCTGTTGTCCGAAAATGTGGCACGCTGACAAATGTTTAAACACAAATTCTAAAGTAATTCCAGTATGGAACTGTCTGGAGCAAACTTGTAGATATATCTGGGTGTTGAAGAACGTGATATCAGGATGTCTCACCGCTGATACCTCTCCTTTTCGTTAGCTCCAATAGCTTAGCTCCGTTAGCTTAGCCCCCTCGCGTTGTTTACAGGCAGGAAAACAGTGAAACGAAAGTCAGTTTTTCATCTTTTTACCGTTTTGGTCATGTGGTCGGACATTACACCCAATAACACAGCAAGTTTGTACCATCACAAAATTATTTTAAGTAACTTACATTCAAAAATTCAAAATATCTGTGAGACAATCGTTTTCTCGGTTATGTTTATGGCCATACAATATGGCGCTCATATCCGTCTGCCGAGAGCAGTGACATCACACTCCGAAGCTCTATAGGCCTTTGCAGCGCTTTGCTGCTCGGGCCTAATAAAAAAAAAAAAAATTTTTAATCAAATAAAAAACAAACAATTGGGGAGGGAGCAAATAAAGCATTACTTATAGTGTTATAATAATACTTTATTTAAGAACAATTTGTCACAATGTTCTGGGCTTCTCCTGGGATATCCAACCCTACAGGAAGTGAACTGATGAATATAAGGAGTACACTACCTCTGCAGGAACCATAAAGGAAAAGAAGAGGAGAATTGAGGAGACAAAATAATTTCCTCTCCTTAACCAGCAGGACTGGTTAACTTTCTGCCAGTCCTGCTGCCAATTGAAAGCCCCATCTCCCAAACACATGTCATTTAAATGATTTATATTTTTTATTAATAGCTACAGTCTAGCATAGGATCTATGGTTCCTATGCTAGTTCCTATGCATGGAGCCACAACTTAGAGGTTACAGTCTCCTCTAAGTGTCCGCCGTAATTTCCTAACTGAGGACTGAAGTAGATCCAGTAAATATACAAACTCCACACTTTTGGTTGACTTGATAAATTAGAAGACAAAAAACTGTCTTTTAAATCAAACTTAAACTTGATTGAAAAATGATACAAAGATGCTAGTACTGGGGTGATATGGTCATATCATCTGTTACCTGTTAGAAATCACATTTTTCACCAGTTGTATATGTGATAGTCAACCCTAATCAACCCTTCCCCCAAAAAAAGCAAATTGCAGCAATCCAAGAACAAAGTTACAAATAAGTCCCGCATAGAAAGAAAGGGCTTTACATTTAACAAATGTCAGAGATGGAAAAAGGTAAGGATTTTACTACCCATACACTTGGTTATCAAAACTAAGAGCAGTCTATTTTCACACATTGATTAGTGACACAACTCATACGTTATCAGGGCAGCAATATCAACACTTTTGGCACAAGAGAAACAGATAGAGACAAATACAATACAGTGAACCCTCCCTATAACCCGGTTCACCTTTCACAGTCTCGCTGTTTCGCAGATTTTTTGTGCAGTTTTTTTCCCACAGTGAATTGTATTCTGCGTCCTGATTGGCTAAACAGTCTCTCCGCTTCTTCTCTACCTGTGTGTCAATAATGTTGTGGTTTAATATGTACACGTACGTAAAACAGCTTGCCAAATTTAAGTTTGCAAATTCTCTTGCAATTTCAAGTTTCTTTAAAACCCATAATGTCGACAAAACATTCTGCACCGACAAAAGACACTTCCTGTTGGACCCAAAAGGCAGAGGAAGACGCTAACTATGACAGAGAAAGTTAAACAAAGAGACAACAACTACCTATAACTATGTTCTTCTGTTGAAAAGAAAAAACGCTACAGAGCGGAATCAGGATGCAGCGGCTCAGTCAGAAATACACGTGAGTCACTATTTGTCCTGCTGTACTTTGTATTTTTTTGTCATAATCATTTTTCATTTTCTCCCGTTCTAATCCAATGACTTGGGTCTCGGTGGGGTGGTGCTGATCTCCACAATTTGAAGCCTTCAGTTCGTATTGATGATTAAAATTATGATTTTACAGTACAGCAGTTATTTGTAAAAAAGAAAAAACAAAAACAAAAAAAACATTTATACAGTACTTTTATTTGTTAAACAAATAATTGGGCTTGTAAAAAGGTTTTATTCTTTGGTTTTAATGTATTATGGAATTTTTTATTGTATAATAATTGTAAAAAAAATAAAGGTTACTACTTTGCAGATTTCGCCTATCTTCTTCTTGGAATGTAACCCCCGTGAAAAACAAGAGTTCAATGTAGTGACTTTATTTGTGTTATAAAAAAGAATGCCATCCACAATTTAACGTGACCTATTGTAGATAATCAAGGAGAGGTTTTACTGTGGATGTCTGAGTATTTCAAAGAAAAACAAAGCTGACAACTATAAGCATATATGTGAAAGGAAATTTACAGTTTTATTTTAGAGTCACAGTTTTATTCTAGAGAGGAAATACACATGAAATCTATGGCCAAAGCCAAAGTTTTAGCCACACTAAAACTGCTTTGTCTTCTTCTAGGGCACGGGTAATTTATCCATTCATTGAGTTTCTCTAAAGGCCTAGTCCATACATAACAACATAATGTTGTGTGGGGTGCATTTGATTAGTTGCCTCATTCCAGATAGTGATGGAGAAGCTTTTCCTTTTCCTGCAGTGGCACTGGGAGATTGGCAGCAAACGCTTTAGGACTTGTAGAGGTGTGGCTGTTGTTGTTGGACTTGTTCCAGCTTGTCCCATTCAAGTCTGATCAGATCAGAAGGCAGAGATGAAAGAAGCTGGTGGGGCTGTTGTGTTTCTTCATGTTTCTGAGCAGTTTTTACAGTATGCTGGGTAGACATGGGTAATATGGGGTTTCAGTTTTGATTTTAATCTTTTGTTGTATTTCACTAATTTTTTTACTAGAATGTAAGTGTGAGCACACATTAAGTTAAAATAAAAAACAGCATTTCTCACATGATGAAGTCTGCTGAAAACAGGATTCACACACAATGCTTTGAGCTGTTTGAAGCTTAGCTTTTATTGTTCATCTTTAAATAAGCCTCCTTGTCTGTGCTCATTTCTCAGCAGAAAACTAAGATGACTATCTACTTGATTTACATTCTCATGTCTGCAGCTCCAGATGTAAGCAAAAAGTCTAGAACTATGTGGTTGCACTAAAACCAGATACTTTCTTTTGTGAAAACACAAAATTCCACTTTGTTCACTTTATAGGTAACGTGTAAATTATTTAACATCAATGTTCATTACATATCTATGTTATATACAGCTAAATGGGATTGACTAATGCCTACAACTGATTCAAGTTTGCATGTTCTCCCTGTGCCCCGGGTTCTCTCCGGGTTCTCCGGCTTCCTCCCACAGTCCAAAAAAAACATGACTGTCAGGTTAATTGGTCTTTCCAAAATTCTCCCTAGGTGAGTGTGTGTGGGCATGGTTGTTTGTCCTGTTTGTTTCTGTGTTGCCCTGCAACAGACTGGCGACCTGTCCAGGGTGTACCCCGCCTCTCACCCGGAACGCAGCTGGAGATCAGCACCAGCAACTCCCGACCCCAATAGGGACAAGGGTGAAAGAAAATGGATGGATGGATGGATGGATGGATGGATGGATTGATTGATTGATTGATTGATTGATTGATTGATTTAGCGAACTGGATTTAGCGAACTGAAAGGTCTCTCCCCTTTCAACAGTCATAGGCAATGTGCAAAATATAAATGAAACAATCCAGACTTCTCCAAAAAATGCTATGTAGTTGCATTTTATTCAAGCTGCAGTACATAACTTTAATAAAAAATGTTTTCTCCATATTTGTTAAAGCTGGCACCATGTTGTGACAGTTTGTTACAAGACAGATAATCTGTGAAAACAATCAATCTCCTCCACCTGCTCTCTGAGCTGCTATTGCTGGATAAAGTAATGCAACATTCTGGTCAAAAACAAGCAATCAGAACCAGGAGGAGGGTTTTTGTGCTGCCAATCAACTTCAGTCACTCACTACTAAATGTGATAATGATGGAGAAACAAATTATTATTATTGCTAGCTACAGCATAGCATAGAGCAAAGAGAGGGAGGTAGGGAGCAGCCACATGAGATTGTGATTGACAGCACTAAAACTCTCCTGCCTCTGATTGGTTGTTTCTACATAGTACTGGGAGAAAGTAGATGAAATATGTTTTTCACAGATTATTTCTATACCATACTGTCACAACATAACAGTTTTAACAAATATTTAAAAATATATATTTTTATAAAAGTTACATACTGAAGCTTTAATTTCATTTTGGGCAGGTCAGGAGGGACGTGAGTTAGAGCTGCTGCTGACTGACTCATCTGTTCAGTGTGGTAAGAGCTACAGGTACAACTTAAATATATGAATATGTTGGTCATTTTTTTCCTTCATTCATAGAATGCTAGTGAAATGGAGGCAAACAGTAGTCTGAAGCTGAGCTAATTATGCTAATTATAATCTCACACAGTCTATTTGTGACAGAATGGACTTACCATACCATACCAACTTTATTTATAAAGCACTTTAAAACAACCACAGCTGATACAAAGTGCTGTACATAAAATAAATAAAAACAAAAAAAAAACTTACAGTTTAAAACAAACATACAATGAGGGGGTGTGATTGAGAAACTAAAGTAAGGGAAGTGCAGGGGGTGTGATACAATCACACCCCCTGCACTTCCCTTACTCAACCGGGATGCATTGGGCTGCAGTTGCAGTGGTTCGCCACCAGTTGGCGCGTTGAGCACGGTGAGCACTCCTGACTCAGCGAGCCAACGGCAGTTTGGTGCGGTAACGGCTGGTCAGCGGAGGCGCTCACTGTCGCTCTGATTTGTTAACAGACGTCATCAAATAAAAGAACCTGCGAAAATCACACTGACTAATCATTAAGTGTGCAACAAAAATTGGTGGACCGTACGGGGATTAGCGGTGCTTCAGTAAAGAGAGAGACTGTGGCTGAGTGAGGCCCTGGTGCAGTTGAAAGTGGACCGACTAGAAGAGGTGTGTTGGTATGGAAAAGTCTCAACAGAAAATCAGACCAGAAAGCACTAGTTGATCAGACTAATAAATGCAGCTGTAGATACAGTTATAGAGTGTGAAGAAGAGGATGTGGCTTGTGAATTCCTCAGCAGATTAATATCAAAAGCTAGAGAAGTGAGCGAACGTGAGATGTCACTGGTGGCCGATGATACTGTGAATCAGGATAATGCTGCTCTTACTGGTTTGCAAGAACAATACGCAGCATTACAGCTAAGTTTACAGGCTGCAACTAATAAATTAGAGGAAGAAATGGCAAAATTGGAAAACAAAGTGAAATAACAGGAAACATCACCACTCCCAACACAACATGCCAACTCCTTTGCAGCATGTCCACCAGAAGTTGAAATAAGAGGAGAGTTTAAAATTAATGGCCAAATTGGAGAAAGAGACAAACTGTCCTATTCAAACCTGATCCATCAGATTGAAATGGGCCTAAAAAGAAATCACAGTTAAGTGGAGATCATAGAGGCTGTGGTCAGAGCTATTAGCCCAGGTTTACCCTTCAGTGATATGCTAGAGATCAAAACAGACCTTACTGTTGCACAACTGCGTACAATATTAAAGGGACATTACAAGGAAGACAGCTCCACTGACCTATACCATCGTCTAATTAACATTACACAGGATAGTAACGGGTCTCCACAAAAGTCTTGTTTAGAGCAATAGAGTTAAAGAAAGATTGCTTCCTGCATCTAGAGAACCTGGTTCAGAAGACGGTTATGGCCCAGAACTGATTCAAAAGAAGTTTCTGAGAACAGTAGGAACAGGACTTATTCATTAACATCAAATATCAGCTCAAGATCTTCCTGGATGATCTGACAGTTACAGATGATGTACTGATAGCAAAGACAAATGGGCAGCCAACATTGAATGGGAAAGACAACAGAAGTTTAGAAGGATTAATAAAGATCTGAAAGTGAGGGAGGTTAGAGCAGAAGCACAGGCAGTTCCCAAAACAACAGTTGGAGCAATTTGGGAGCAGGAACAGCCATCTTCCACTGGGATAAAGAATAAAACTGGAAAAGTGCAATTATCTGCCTCTCACACAAAAACCGAGCTCATAGACGCCATCGGACAACTTAAAAGTGAGATGCAAGACATCAGGAGACTGGTTATTGACTCTTGTTTACCTGTTTCCAAATCAAGACCAAGTCGGAGACGTGGCTGTACACAGTGCTAGGAAAACAATAGAGGAGAGTTTTGTGACTATTGCTTCAAATGTGGACAAGGTGGGCATCTATCATGTGGCTGTAGATTTGTTCAAAATACATCAGATAGGCCCAGAGAAAAAATATGTCTGTGAGCAGTGTGACATCTGTACCAGCAACGGAGATGATAAAAAGGAAAACTATCAAACCGGAAATGGCCGCAAGCTTACCATTGACATCACACACCATTCAGAACCTAAGTGTATGGAAGGAGTGAAACATGCAGCACCTGAGTTGAATGAGAGTGTTAGTATCAACCTCCTCTCACCATTACAAAGAGACAAACTGCTCAACTTGATTGGAAAGAAATGTACCATTATCTGCCTGCTGGATGGAATGGAAACCAGAGCTCTATGGGATACTGGATCACAGGTCTGCCTCATGAGTGAAAAATGGAGAAAGCAGAATCTCCCCCATGTTACTATCAGAAGTCTCACTGAAATTATTGGACCTGGAATGTTGGATGGAAGAGCATGAATAAGACACCAATCCCTTTTATTGGCTGGGTTGAGTTCAAATTTAAATTACCATCTGTGAGTCAAACGCAGCTCGAGCTCTGGGTGACAGTTCTAGTTGCTGAAGAGGATGCAGTGGGAGAAGGACCAATCATTGGTTACAATGTGATTGAGTACCTATTAAAAAAGATCCTCCCTCCATCATTACAGAAGCTGTTAGTGAAGCATTTTCTATTGAAAGTAAAAAGGCAGAGGTATTTCTAAAAGTCATGAGAAATACAAATGAGGACAGGGCATAAGTACTGTTAAAGCATTAAGAAAACCTCATCATCCCAGCTGGCCAGATGAAGATGGTGAAGTGCAGTACACGAGCTAGTCCACTTGCAGGTCAGCAAGGAGTCCTAGTTGAACCTCTGTCACAGTCACAGCTACCAGAAGGACTAAGGGTTAAAGCAGGAATAGTGTGCCTACAACAGAGTTCCTGGTCCTGCTTCAGAATCCCAGTGAATAATTGTTGTTTTGCCCTCCAAAAGTAACATCCAAGGTCAAATCCAAGCAGTAAAAGCAATGTATGTGGCACCAAAAGAATCAACAAAAATAAATGAAATAGAGACACCAAATTTCAATGGGAAAGGGAACTTCAACAGGATCAAGAGCAAAGGGAAAAGAAAGAGAACCAAAACAGGGCTGAAAGTGAAGATCGTTGGGATCCACCAGCTCCCATCAGCCACCTTTCTTCAGCACAACAGCAGTTGTGAGAGAACTACTCCGAGAGGAGTGTGCATCTTCTCTTGTGATGATTATGATGTTGGAACCATCCCTCATTGCAACTCAATTCCGACTGCAAGATCCCACACCAGTGACAAGAACATATATATCTGTCCCAAAACCACTGCACAATGAGGTAAAATAATATCTTGAAGATTTGTCAAATAGAGGCTGGATAACAAAGTCTAAGTCAAACTGTTCTAGCCCGATAGTCTGTGTGCGTAAAAGGGATGGTAGCCTTAGACTGCTGTGATAACAGAGAGTTGAATAAGAAGTCTGCCCGATCGTCATCCCATTCCCCGCATACAGGACATGCTAAACAGCCTGATCGGAAGTTCTTGGTTTTCTGTCCTCAACCAGGGAAAAGTCTATCACCAGGGCTTCCTGGAAGAATCAAGCCGCCCTCTCACTGCACTTATCACACCATGGGGTCTGTATGAATGGGTAAGAATACCATTTGCATTATTATCAGCACCAGCAGAGTTTCAGAGGTCCGTGGAAGACTGCCTGACTGGGCTACGTGATGAGGTGTGTTTGCCTTACCTGGATGATAATTAGGTGCACTCTAAAACATTTGAAGACCACTTGAATCATCTTAGAAGTGTATTGCAGCACAATCAGGAAACAGGAGTCAAGTTGACACCAAGGAAATGTGACATCTTTAAGAACCAAGTGAGATTTCTTGGAAAGCTGGTCACAAAAGATGGATATACAGTAGATCCTGCAGATATTGCTCCTGTACAGGCTTTGAGAGAGAGAAAACCATTCACAGTGGGAGAACTGAGAAGATTATTAGGATTTGATCCCAAACTTCTCTTGCATAGCTAAGCCTCTTAATGAGCTTCTCACCTCAAGCCCTGAGAAAAAGGAAAAAGGAAAACACAAAAAGCGAGGTGTAGGGAAACCAAATCAGAACAGTGGACAATTACCATCATCACAGCCAATTATATGGTCAGCAAAACATCAAGGGTGCTTGGCCAGTTATTAGATTTTCTAGTGAAACCACCAGTATTGGGTTATCCAGACTTTGAACAGCCGTTCATTCTACATTGTGATGCTTCACAAGAAGGGCTTGGTGCTGTACTTTATCAGAGACAGCAGAAAACTCTAGCAATCACAGCATATGGATCCAGAACACTAACACCCCAAGAAAAAAATGATCACCTCCATGAAGGAAAGCTGGAGTTCTTGGCTCTAAAGTGGGACATATGTGAGAGGTTTAGAGATTATCTCTATTATGCAATACCATTTACAGTTTACACTGACAATAATCCTCTTACAGCTTTCCACAGCTAAATTGAATGCAACCACTTATCGATGGGTTGCTGAACTGGCTGATTTCCAGTTCTCAATAAAGTATTGCCCAGGCAAAGTAAAGGAGATGCAGATGGTCTCTCCCAAATGTCACTCAGCATGGAAGAGTACATGCAAACCTGCATAGTACATCCAGAGGTGTACTATCTGTACACTGTTGAATAACAGTGTTATTCAAGCAGTTGCTGTTCAGTTTCAGGAGTCTGAGCCATGGCTATGCCCAGCAACCATCAACAGTCTGGTCACAGAGGAATGTGATGCAGCCAACACATCGGTAAATAAAGGACATCAGTACAGAAGTTCTTAGACAAGAACTTGATCCAGTGATTAGCAAAGTATTGAGATGTGTTACTGCACAGAAAAAGCCAAAACATGGCTGGTACAAGGGCAAGAGGGGTGCCGCTGCTCTGATGAGACAAAAACACAGATTATATATGGATGAAGATGGATTACTCCACCGCAGAACAGCCAGTCGCTCACAGCTCCTTCTACCACAGAAATATCATGCACTTGTTTTTAAGGAGCTTCATGAGGAAATGGGTCATCTTGGAGTTGAGAGGGTGTTGCATCTCATCAGAGATCTCTTCTAATGGCCTAACATGCAAGGTGATGTCGAACACTATGTCACTCGTGTATGCAGTTGTTTGAAACAAAAGCGGCCAAATAGACCAACTCGGGCCCCTCTTACCAACATCATCACTACATACCCATTTGAGTTCATCTCCATTGATTTCTTACATCTGGAGAAATGCAGTGGTGAATATGAGTGCATCCTTGTCGTGATGGACCATTTTACACGATTTGGCCCAAGCTTATCCCTGCAGAAACAAAGCTGCCAAAACAGCTGCAGAGAAAATATTTGGGGATTTTGTTTTGAAGTTTGGTTTTTCCACAAAGCTGCATCATGACCAGGGTAAGGAGTTTGAAAACAAACTATTCGCATCACTAGAGAAGTACAGTGGGGTCAAGGGGTCAAGAACAACACCATACCATCCGCAGGGTAATGGTCAGGTTGAAAGGTTCAACAGGACACTGCTTGCTATGCTGAGGAGTCTGCCAAAAATTGAAAAAAATGATTGGAAATTTTCTCTACCAAAAGTGGTCCATGCATACAATTGCACACGCAGTGAAGCCATATGCTCCCTACCTCCTCTTATTTGGTCATCAGCCCCGGCTCCCCATTGATCTCATGGTCGGTCTTAGTGAAAAGAACCAAAGCTCTTCTCACCAGGAATATGCAAAAAAAAGAAAAAGAAAATGGAGGACAAGGATGAGTGAAGCCTTTCAATTGGCATCCAGAACAGCCAGTAAGCAGGCGATGAAAGGGAAGGCTCACTATAATAGGAAACTACATGGAGGGGAGTTGTATCCAGGTTGCAGAGTGCTTGTCAGGAATCTGAATGAGAAGGGAGGACCAGGAAAATTGAGAGCATTTTGGGAAGATAAAATGGTACATTGTTAAAGAAAGGAAACATCACGACAGTGCTGTGTATGAAAGTCACCCAGAAAGTGGAAAAGGGACCATCCACAGAAACCTTCTGCTTCCATGCGATTTCCTTTCAACAACAGAACCAAAAGTAACCATTCTTCATCTCATCGAGAGTCAGCTGAGAGTGGAGACACCAGAGTTGCACCCAAACAACAAGGACATGCAAAGGGACTGCATAGCTGATGGTGGTGGACCAGTGCAGCAACCAACTCTTGGTGAGGACATGGATGCAACACTAGAAGATGACTTTCATCCAGAGAACATGAACAGTGGAGATGAGTCTCACCAGTCCACTGCAAGTGACCAAGAAGAGACTGACACATCCCCCACAGGATGGAAAGGTATCCTTTTCTAACAAGAAAACCTATGTTAAGATTTAATTACCATAATTTGGGACAGCCTTTTCTGTGATGTGAATAAGTTAGAATGATCTGCATGATTAACTACTTTTTGATGTATTTTAGTTAGAATGATAGATGAGTACCCATGGTATCTGTTTTAGCATGTTTTTGAAGTTAGTTTACTTTTAAGTTAAAGTACCTTCCTCTCAGAAGGGATTGCAGATATTTACGCTACTGGCGGATCAAGTGGTGGATTGTCATCGTGCACAATGACGTCGACTACAACAATGTGACATAAAGAGGAGATGCATGTCATATTTTCGGACTGGACACAGCATAGCATCCCTTTGAACATTCATTCTGACTCCTGCATGATTGTAAAGCATCAAAACAACATATTTGCTGATTTATTTGCTGTAAAGCTAGGGTACCCGAATGTCGGGACAACATTACATTTTTGAGGGGAGAGTGTTACAGAATGGACTTGAGAAATAATCGCACCCCCTCACCTCTTTTTACTTTATTTAAGGACTTGTAGTGTACTCTTAAGCTGCACTTCCCGTACTCAACCGGGATGTATTGGTCTGCAGTTGCAGTGGTTCGCCACCAGATGGCGCGTTGAACACGGTGAGCACTCCTGACTCAGTGAGCAAACGGCAGTTTGGTGCGGTAACGGCTGGTCAGCGGAGGCGCTCACTGTCGCTCTGATTTGTTGACAGACTTCATCAAATAAAAGAACCTGCGAAATCATTAAATTTGCTAAATATTCACCTTTTGGCGAAAAACTAGGCTATAAATTGACACTCTTGTCCTTTTCTCTATTTCTCTATTTTTTTGAAAACCTGACTATTATTTTGTTCTCGTCTTCCACTGACTGCTGCTGAAAACCTCACCGTCAAGCAGGAACGAACTGTTTCATGCAGATCCAGGGGGGTTCAGTGCAAATATGGATGTCTGCTTTTTGGTCTGGGAGGGGAACCATTTGATAACAGTGCTGTTATCTTGTTTTGGAATGCTTTGATTGCCTTAAGCAGTTCTCCCTTGGAGTTGCAGGTTGTGTGTGTCTAGGTGACAGTTACTGTCATTTTAATTTCTCCCTCAGACCACAAACTAATTTCCTCTGTTATTATTATTGTTATTATTATTATTGTAGTCACAGTTCTGATTACAGACACTCTCAATGAGTGCCAGCTGAAGACATCCTCGAAGGATGCAGGTCAAAATGGAAAACCATTTGACCAATCTGCCAATATAATCTGGATCAGAGGAAGGCATGATGCAGCTGTATGATCTATTGTGGGTCTTTGATAAAAGTGCAAATTTCAGGAATGCTGAAAAATCACCCTATTTCTCCGTAGGGCAGCCATCTTGCTTCACTATGCATTACTTGATTGCTGTCAGTCTTCAATTAATTGTTTGAATTGTCTGTGGTTTAGTGGTTTGGAATCTAAATAACTTTCCACCTGCACAACAGTTTGCATCACATTCTGAAATTTGTTGTTTCTGATCTTTGACACAAGGGAGTCTTGATAGATGATGCAATAAAAACTGACGGAATTTGGTATTTCGGCCTTGCCTTCAGTCATCCTATGTCTGTCATGCTTTTAAAGCGGCATGTAACTTCTATAAAAAATTTTTTTTTTTACATATTTGTTAAAACTGTCAATATGTCGTGACAGTAAAGTATGAGATCAATAATTTGTGATCTCTGGGAGCATGTTTCTAGTTAGCATGCTCCCAGGCTAACTAGAAGCAACCAATCAGAGCCCGGGAGAGGGTCTTAGATAGTAAAGGGTCCGGCAACACCAATGCATCGGCGAGCCCACCCTGTGTTAGTTCGCGTTTAGCTAAAAGAATATCATGTGATTGATACAGAAACTGTTTCAATCAGACATGCACCAAACTGTGTCAGTAAGGAATATATATGCCCATGGGATGCATCTGCCCAAAGAATCTCTTATCCTTTGCGGTTCCAAATAGATGGATCCTATAAGATACTGGGACAACCATAAGAGTATATGAAATAATACAATATAAATGTGATAGCATCAGTAGCTCACAAAGAAGGTGAACAAGCTCGATTTTTTTCCCAAATCACAATATCATTGTATACTGACATAACAGAGTGACATTTTTAAAACATATGTAAAACACATTTTTCATAAAAGTTGCATGCTGCAACCTTAACTGATTCCAGTGCCAGTCTTCTGGTCACAATCTGGTCTGTCATTAAACTGTGCTAATTGTAAATTCCACGGCTTATGAAAGTCTGTGGTGACAGCAGAGTGATTTGACTGAGCAGGAATGTTATTAGAGAAGTCAGGAGAGAGAGGTCCTGGCATGTCTTCAGCAGGGAAGCACACTGAGCTTCATTATGGCCTTTCCCAGCAACATATTGCCAGACAATACATGGTGATTTACCTCAGAGAGTTTTCCTGTTGTGCTTTCTCCAGTTTACAGGGACCCCACCCACTATTGTTTTGCATTGCATTGTTTTGGGTGTTTGTTAAGCTGAGCAGGGTGGTCAGGCTGAAGTCTGGATATCTACTCCTGGAGACCACCCAGAGTTTACATCTGACCTCTCCTTACCCTGTACATCCCCATCACTTTCCTTCAAGTGTGCCAAACATTTGGATGGAATTAACATTGTAACAGCAATAAAGCAGCTCCATGAGTTAACTTTCCACATAGTGCCTTGCAAAAGTAAACAAACCTCTGGTCTTTTTCACATTTTATCTTGTTACAATCACACGTCTGTTTATTTTTTACTGGGATCTCATGTGATAGAACAACAGAAAGTTTGTAGCAAATTGGATTGCTTATGGCCCATTTCCAGCAATTGCTTTCTTATTGCCACTCTTTCTTAAAGTTAATGCTGTGCACAATTAATTTCTGCAGGACTGTATGATTCTCAGAAGAAGGCCAAATTGGGATATTATTTATGAATACTGCTATGGGTTCATGGTTTCTAGTTATCAAATGGTTTCACCAGTAAGTTCAGTCCATTTACCATTTTGCATCTATCAAGCAAACAGACACTATGTTAAAAGTGTCTATGATTTAACATAGACACTTTGTTAAAACAAAAGTGTTTTAACTAATGATAAAGAGGCAGATGGTTCTACTCCTTGGGAATCATCTGCCCAAGGATTCTATTTCAAACTACAACCTGTTCTGTTGTAAGTCAATAGAACCGATCTCTGTTCTGTTGACCTACAATGATCTCTGGAAACATTTTTATTATCTTCTTTAAAATGATAGCTAAACAAACAAAAATTTTGGAGCACAAACCAGCACACATGTAGCCTAATTGATTGTCATCAATTTTGTCTGATTTGAGGAGTGTGGGGTAGGGGGCGGTGTGAGTTGACCTTTAGTAACCTGTGGCAGCATATATTAATGTCTTTAAAATAATAGTGGCTAGGGATGTGCAAGATGGAACAAAATTCATATCACAATATATATTGTGACAGTAACAATATATATCAAGAATGGAATGTATATATTTGAATTTTTTAAAAACTTGCTTAATACTCATTTTTGTGGATGTTATTTATACGTAATGTTTATGTTGCTGCCCATCATTGCCAGGTTTTTGTAAAAAAATATAAATTTAAAGGAGCTTTGGCAATGAAAGGCAACAGCAGATTCTCAGTGGTGACTACCTTGTTAAATCAAAGTTAAATAAATAAATGAAACGTATCTCTATATAGAAACACAATAACTTTAAATTAATGGATGCAAATTCTGCTGTTTCTTTTTGGTATTGTGACTGGAGCTTGTTGTCAGCTGCATTTCTAGTATTCTATCACATGCTTCATTTTAAGGTGGTAAAACAAATTGCTTGTATCCCCTCTCTTCCACACACTTTGTAGATTACAGTTTTCTGCTCTCCCGCTGTCTTAAGAGACATTTAAAAGAGTCATTTAAAAACCCAGAAGTTTTTTTACTCTGTGCACTGTGCACTTTTAAAAATTTTTTAAAAAAATGTTTCGGGTGTGGTTTTGTAAGATCGTCCCCACGGCACTTCCCCGCTGTCCGAACGTGACATTTTACCCCTTGGTTTAAACTTTACACGTCCCAGCAGAGGTGACTGATCCTGCATGCGCTTTTACCCTTCTCTTTCCTGTTGTCCTGAGGGTGGCAAATGTGACATCTGCCACTCTCCTCCTGACAGTCGTGCTAAGACTTAGAGAGGCTATACCTGAACCAGGTCGAAATTATTTACTTTTTTTGTAACTGCCTTTTTAACAAACTCTTCCCTTGCATTCTCAGCCACACTGCTTCCCCCTTGCTCTGTATTAATTCCAGCTAGTTACGTCAACAACAATCATTACTGCAGTTAGCAAGGAGTCTTCAGATCTTTATCGAGTGCCAAATTTCTACCGTTTCTACCATATGCCATAAATATTGCGCTTTCCTAACGGAACAAACAGAAAAAAATTCTTCACAAACCAGCACATTCGTAGCACAAATGTTTGACACCAATTTTGTTAGATTTGAAGAAAGTGAGAGATTTTTGTTACTGGTTGTTTTACAGACACCAGCAGAACATTTACTTATTAACTATAAACAGTTGGGTGTTCTTTTTGTTTGCTCTTGGACTGTTTCAAGCAGCAAGAAATACCCATATAAGCAGCAAAAAACATGCAAAAAAGTTAATTTTGCACAATAGTGGAGCTTTAAAATATCCACACTGTACTCCGCTAAGTCATTAGAAACAAACACTTTTGTAAAGATATAGTCGTGATAGGGAAGAAGTACATCCCAGACTGAACAGTGTTAGTGAGGATTAATACAGGCAATTTCCAATGTGTTGGCTATATGGTGGTACATGATGGGCTGTATTATATGAGACAGAATGGATCAGGAGAGGAACACTGCACACCTGTCAGAACCTACGCTGTACACAATTAACACCCAAATTGTAGTTTTGAGGATTCATGTTATTGTTGAACAACCATAGCCCTCTTGTCCATAATGTTAATAACCTCTGAAACCTGAATATTTAAGAAAGTAATATTAAGAGTTGGTCTTTCTTAGGACAATATCTATGTGTGCACAATTATTGGGCAACTATTAGTATGCAGAATTATTATGCTGAACTGAATTAAACTGAAAAATTTCCCATCTCACTTGTGTATTATCATCCATTAAAGTCAAAGTAATAAAAATACAACTGAAAATTGACAAATAAAAGTAAATTTAAAATGAGAATCATCTCATCTTCAATGTTAACAAATCAAAGGAAATTATAGTTGATTACAGGAGGAACAGGGTAAGGTCATACCCTATTTCCATCATGGAAGAAGAAGTGGAGGTGGTTGAGGAATATAAATACCTCAGTGTTCATCTGGACAACAGACTGGACTGGAGATGCAACAGTGAAGCGTCTATAAGAAGGAACAAAGCAGACTGTGCTTCTTAAGGAAGATAAGACCCATCAAGGTTTGCACTAAGACGCTGCAGATCTTCTTTAAGTCTGTTGTTGAGAGCACAATCTCTTCTGCCATCATCTGTTGGGGCAGCAGCATCAACCTAAAAAGCCTGAACAGCCTGATACAGAAGGTTGGTTATGTTCTGGTTCTGTTCTGGGGACAACTGTGGAACCTCTGGAGATTTTTTTTTTATTATTATAAATTTTACGTTTTCAAAGTTTAGAACATGCACATAAACAAAAAGGGCCCAGATGCACAGGTCAAAGCATAAAACATTGCAGTTGACATATGGTGTACACACAACACATATATACATAGTCACATACAAGAGTATACATACACATACAAGTGGGCGACCGAGGGGAGAGTCCATGGAAGAGTTTGTTCAGCTTAGTCTGGTCTTTGTAAAGTGTTCCAGGAAGGGATGCCGGTAACACGAACAAGTGTCTTCAGAGCCTTTACGAAGTTTCTCCATCTGTATTATGGACATCGTGTCTGTCATCCACACGGAGGAACAGAGGACCTCTAGTCTCTCAATATTAGTCTCTTGGCAACAATCAGTCCCAGTTCCACTAAATGCCGCATTGCAACGGGTATAGTCCCCAGCACTTGAGGGCATCCAAAGATTATAAGTCCTGGTTCAGGTTGTAAGGAAGTCTTATATGCCTTGGAGTACCAATGAAATATTTTCAACCAAACACCCGTTAATTGAAGGGCAAGACCAAAAAGCATTAGACAGTGTGCTTTCTGATATGTTATACCTGTCACACATTGGGGAGGCAGATGGGTGCAATTTAACCTTTGAATAGTGTAACCGATCTGTGATTTTAAACTGAATTAACTGATGCCTGCTGTTTATTGAGCAAGGACGGATTTTAGAAAGGCACCTGTTCTTCAAAGGTCCAGGGATTGTTATCCCCAGCTCATTTCCCCAGGCCTCCCTCATTTTTGTGGTGTGTGCCACAGTGCAGTCACCAGATAGATCCAGTACCAATGCTATGCCCAAACATAACAAATGCAGAAAAAAAAGTCTCAACTACTTAACTATTAAAGCCTAGAAGAAATCATAAATCAATTAGGCTCCTCTTCCTGCTGTCTCGATATCATAACCACAACTTTTCTTTAGAAAATTCTGCCTGCCGTTGCATTGATCCAAATAGTAAACTCATCACTTGCATCAGGTTTTTTTCCTAGGGCTTTAAAAACAGCAGTAATCAAACCACTGATTAAAAAGAACAATCTGGACAAATCACTGCTGCAGAATTACATGCCAAACTCTAAAGTTCCATTCATCAGCAAAGTTATTGAAAAAACTGTTTCAACAGTTAAATACCTTCCTAACAATAACAACTGATAAAAAGCTTTATCAGTCTGTTTTCCATGGTTACCACAGTACTGAGACTGCCCTTATCAAAGTTAGGTTAGGTTAAACTTTATTAATCCTGTAGGGAAATTGTCACTGGATGTGTTCAGTGACACCCAGTCACTGAACAGTCTAAATAGAGACTATAGAAGAACCACAGTGCTAATTCTGTTGGACCTCAGTGCAGCTTTTGACACTGTTGATCATGAGATGTTACTGAATCGACTGGAAGGTTGTGTATGATTCTCTGGTCCAATCCCCAACTGATTCAAATCTTACATAAAGAACAGGAATTTCTTTGTTTCAATAAGTAACTTCTCATCAAAGTGGACAGAAGTCACATGTGGTGTACCCCAAGGTTTAATCCTTGGAAAACTAGGTCGATAATATTGCTTGTGTGTTTTTTTTGTCATGTCTGTCTCTCTTTCTACCAAAGATATTGGATGACAAAAAGCTTAGTTACTCATGTTCAGATAATGGGTGGACAGCTAAATGCCAACAAAAATTAAAGGGAACTTTCAACACATGAATTCCTCCTTTGCAAGTTGAAACACTTTAAAAAGGGAAGTCAGTACTGAGCTCCTGTTTGTTTTACTCTCATCACTACTTCTGCCTGAGGCATGTGTTTTATTTACAGCAGTGGAAATATCTCTTTAACAGTAATGTGACTCCATAAGCACATAGTTCTCTTTTTCTTCAGTGAAACAAAGTGATTTTAGTTGGTAAAACCTTCAAGATATACCTTGAAGGTTTTATTCAGCTCCAAGCAAGAAGAATCAACATATACATCAGCACCAGGACCAATGTGGTGGACCCTATTGGCTATACATACTCAATAGGGTCGCTGCTACATGTCCTCCACTCTGAGCATTCCACCACTTGTGGGCTGTCACAGTTATTAGTTATAAATTAAAGTTAAAGGTTTAAGATATGTCAGGCTGCTTTGTTCCTTTGACCCATATCTGCTTGGTACATTTTTATTCAACCTCTACCATGTAAGCTTTCTTTACTTAGACTATCGAAATATTCAGTGACTGTTATTGCTGTAGTTGAGAGAAAGAGCTGGAGTTCAGCTAGAGCCTTGCAGGATCCACGGGAATGGACAGGAATTAGGAACGACCACAATAGCTGAAATCCGTGAACATTGAGATCTCCTCTGAAAGTGCTTATAACTGCCTATTTTAGTAGGTCAAAAAGCAAATATACTTTAATCTGCATTAATACATAGTAGAAACTAACATCTATAATCTTCCTTTTCTTTGCTGTTAAGGATACAGCCTATCAACTCAAGAAAAATAAATACCACGCCTGGATTGCTTCCATATTATTTAACATTGCACTTAAATACTTCAGCTCCCTATACTTTAAAATATTTTACAGGGTTTTCCAAAGTAACTTGGAGTAATGTTCCACAGAACAGTCCTGAATACTATTCAGTATTCAGGATCTTTTTGAATAGTGAGGTTCAAGGCATGGCCTACTATAAAAATTTCCTATTGCTTTTATTTGATACAGAGAATCCATAATTATTCCTACTGATGCTAAAGTAATATAACAAAATCCATCCATCCATTATAGCATGCTTATCCTTACAGAGTAACAGGGGTGCTGGTGTCTATCTCCAGCAGTTAACGTGCAAGAGTCTGTCAATCGCAGGGTAGCAATATCTAAAAGTCATATTAATGTTGTCTATAACATAGATAGAACAAGGTGTGAGACCTTTCCAATCAGATTTTGGTCCATGTTGAAACTTCACTTTGTCATAAACTGATGTGGTGGATGGTGGTGAGCCAGACGCTTGAGAACCCAGGCAGATAAAAAAAGACGGATTTAATGGCAAGAGGTAGAGGAATACAAACATGCACGGCTGAGCAGAAGCCAGAGCTCAACACCGGTAGCACAGGTAAATGACTAACTGACAGACACATGTGACAATAGATGAGGACCTGATGAGGAACAAAGAATTGAGGTGGGGTTAAATACACAAGAGGTAATCAGGGAACGACACACACCTGGGAAACAATCAAGGACAACAGAGAGACTTGGGGACACAGAAAACTCACAATAAACACTCAGAAAAACACAGATCATAACACACTTAGTTGCTGTTTTCTGTTCTCTCACATCACACATTTCTTTTTTTTTTATTAAATTGAGATCTGTTATCTATAGAGGCCATTGAAATACATTGAATTTCTTGTCAGTAATGAGATTTGAGCTTTTTGGCAGGATACATTATCCTGCTGGAAGTAGGCATCAGAGGATGGTACACTATGGTAGACATGGGCAATTTATTATATCATTTATCATTATCATGGAAGAATAAATACTATGTATTGCCCTTGTGTGAGTTATGATTATGTTTATACTGACACCATCTCAAGGATTACATATTAAGTAAAAGTTAGATTTATCTGAGCAAATAAACAACTCTTGACAGAAAAGAACACATTTAAAATCCCTAATATGTTCAAAACTGGCATAAATTTTTAAATCTGTTTACTTGTTTATGTCCCAGTTCTGTACACATGCATCTGAACTCCTGAAAAAGAAGCACATGCTAGTAGGCCCTTAAGCTCCCTACTGAACACGCACAGAATGAGCTGACAATTTTCAAAGTGGGTTGAAATGCTCTGCAAAATAATTCAAACATCAGTACTTACTTTCAACACTCACTGATAATGTAAATTGCTATCATTTCGAACTCTGTGTTTTTCAGAGAGCCTGGACAGCTGCTGACGTCCATTATTGTCTGGAGATAAAAAGTGCCCCAGAGTCGTCGAAGTCACTGCATTGTGCTCGGTGAAGGGCCTCATTATGGCTGCTCATCGGATCAGAGCCAACAACAATACTTCTCTTCCTCGCTGCAAATCGGAGGGGACACTCATCGATCTCAGTGAGGGAGTGTCAGAGGCTAGTCTGACAGATGTCAAAGGTCAGCATTCCACATCATAAAACTGTGTTTTCTTTGTTGAACTTCTTTTAATTGAACTACAGATTGGAACAATTTGTATATTTTAGAACAAATTATGATGTTAAAAACATGAAATATGTTAATATGATCTAAAAATCCATTTGAGGAAGAATTAATTCTACATTGATAATAAACACTAAGGACTTTGATATTGCAACTGTTCAAATATAATTTAGGTGTACATTGCCTAGTAAAGATATTCATACTAACTAAAATGTCATGATGGAGGTTGTTGTAGTGTTGGACACAAACACAGAAAGGTGGAAGCAGAAGCTTAGTTTATGATATAATGAAAAAAGATTTAAAAAATACTGCAAACTACAAAAATGCACAAACCAGGATGAAGACAAAAAATAAATCCAAAACAGTTTGAGCCAGGAGACACAAGTTGAATACAAGAAAGCACAAGGGGCTGACACGAGCAGGCGTGAGGATCTGATAAGTAGAGGAAGAAAATGAGAGGCTTAAGTACCAGGAGGTTGAGAGCTAGACAAAGACCGGGGCTATATGAACACAAAACTGAGACAGACCTAACAGAAATAAGTATCATCAAATAATGAAATTAGAAAGAACAAGGCTGAAACAAAAAGGAACTAGGACATAACTGATGAACTAAGAAAAACAGAAAACAAAATCCCTACAAAAAACCCAACATTAAACTGTTCACATTTTGTAAATTTACAACAAAAAACTTCAGAGGGATTTCATCTCATAGATAACTAAGATGAACATGTTTTGTACAGATCAAAATCTGAAAGTATTTTAAAAGTAAAAGCAAGCAAATGTGTCCAGTCCCCTTTACTTTGATAACCCTGTGCACAATTCAGTGCAACCAACTACCTTCAGAAATCACTTAATTTGTAAATCTAGACCTTCCATGTAAAATCTAATCTCAGTATGAATACAGCTGTTCTGTTTCCAGTCCCAGAGGTTTTCTAGAGAACATGAGTGACCAAACAGCATCACGAAGACAAAGAAACACAGCTTTGGTTTGAAATGTGAAGAAATAGTAAAAGCAGAGTAAGGTTATAAAACAATATCCAAGCAAAATCCCTGTTTACTCAGTCCAAAATATGGTGCACCTAAAAACCCATCAAGACAAGATGATCTATTCTCGTCAAATAAAGTTTTTCTATTTTTATATTTTGTATCTATACTAAGTAGCTGGAGATGAGGCAGTAATCACACAGGAGGCCAATGGTAGCTCAAAACTCTACAACTCAGCTTGGATAATCTGTCAATAGACAACTGTTAGCGTCCACTCTAGTAGGCATGGGCCAGTATTTAAGTGACTTAGTTGTTCCTGTTGCAACTTTTTTGGGGCGTGTTGCAGACATCAAATTCCAAATGAGTGAATATTTGGCAAAAAAAACAAAAAACAAATAAATAAGCAAAAATCAGTAAAGTTTATCCATTTGAAGATTACATGTCTTTGTAGTGAACTCAACTGAATATAGATTTCAATTGGGATTGTAAATCCAAATGAGAATCCTTGATAAAAATAGATGTTTACAGATGTGTAATTAGATCAAGCATGAGAAAGAATGCCCAAACATTTCACTTTCAAAGTTCAAAGCTGGTAGAGACATACTCCAAAAAACATGCAACTGTAACTGCAGTACAGGTTGAGTCTACAAAGTATTTACTCTTGGGGCTGAACATAAAAAAAACATGTTGCACTCAAAGAACATTGGTCTTGCTCCTATTAAATGCATTGAAGTTTGTGGTTGCAATGTGAAAAAAAATCTGAAAGTTCAAGGGGTATGAATACTTTTAAACTCTTTGTATTTGAAACAACTTATTTTTTATTCACTGATTGGATACATCACAGCAGCGTGATGTAAGAAAGAAAACCAATCTTTTTTTGCTGTCTTTTTTAGTGCCTTCTCCTAGTGCCTTACGACTGGATACCACTGCTTCTTTTGGTGCTGCCAGGGAAGTTGTTGCCATAAAGGACTACTGCCCATCCAGCTTCACCACTCTCAAGTTCTCTAAGGGCGACCTCCTCTACGTTCTTGACTCATCTGGGGGAGAGTGGTGGTATGCTCACAACAATACAGAGATGGGTTACATCCCCGCAGCCTATGTGGAACCTATCAACTACAGAGACTCATCCTTCAGTGACAGCGGGATGATAGACACAGTATCAGACTGTAACGAAGAGGGAGCTAAAGAAATGGACCTGTTAGGAGAGTGGACAGGAGGAATTCTAAAACCGACCACTTTTCAAAATGGAAATCCATTTGCAACAACCCATACCTCTACAAATCCTTTTCTAAACAGGGGTTCTCAGAGTTCCTTTGATCAGACAATAAAAGAGAAATCAGTTGACCTTCTTCTGTTTGATACACTCTCTTCTTCTGGCCTTAATTCAACCAGAAACACTGGAGACAATGGTTTTTCCAGCTATGTCTTTAGTTTGAACACTCTTAATTCCTCTGTGGTTGGGGGGCAAACATTTCAAAGAGACAACCCGTTTTTTAGAACTAAGCGTTCCTACAGCCTGTCTGAACTGTCCATTCTTCAGGCTCAGACAGAAATTCCTCAAGCCTCCAACAGTTTCTTCAGAGGTCTCACAGCGCCTGCACCCGAGCAGTTCCAGACCAGGGAGGACTTCCGTGCAGCATGGCTCACCCATCGCAAGTTGGCCAGGTCCTGCCATGACCTGGATTCACTGGGTCAGAACCCAGGCTGGGGTCAAACACAGCCAGTAGAAACCAACATTGTCTGTCGTCTGGACAGCTCAGGAGGAGCAGTGCAGCTTCCAGACACCAACATTAGCATCTTTGTGCCTGAGGGCCATGTGGCAGCAGGGGACACACAACAGATCTCAATCAAAGCTCTGCTCGACTCACCACTTGAACTGAACAATGATCGCTGTACCACTGTCAGCCCTGTGGTAGAGCTCAAACTCGGCAACATGGAGACCAAAACCACCATCACCCTGGAGATGAAAGTGTCCGTTGTTGTAAAAATGGAAAACAGACAGACGACAAAAGTCTTATGTGTGAGGAGTGATTGTAAAGAGGGGCCATATACCCCTATCCTTCAGGCCTACATCTATGGGGACACGGTTCAGGTGGGCCTGGATAACCTTGAGCCATGCATGTATGTATGTGTGGTTACCCAGGCCCTGTCTGTACTACCTGAAACCACAGTCTGGGAGCATGTTGTTAAAAAGATTACCTTAGGAGTTTATGGTCCAAAACACATCCACCCATCCTTCAAAACTGTGGTGGCCATGTTTGGCCATGAATGTGCTCCAAAGACACTGTTGGTGAGCGAGGTGGGTAAACAGACACAGTCTGCACCACCAGTTGCCCTGCAGCTTTGGGGCAAACATCAATTTGTCTTGACAAAACCTCAAGACCTCCATGTTGAGGTTTACTCCAACATGGCTAACTATGAGATAAAAGCCAGTGAGCAGGCCAGAGTGGTCCGGGGCTTCCAGGTTAGATTAGGCAAAGTCAGCAGGCTGATCTACATGATTTCCACTCGGAATGCTGAAGATGTTTCAGATTTCACTCTAAGAATCCAAGTCAAAGATGACCAAGATTGTATCCTTGCTCAGTTTTGTGTCCAAACGCCAACACCGCCACCAAAAACAGGTCCAAAGACATCAGTGCAGCGGCGATTCCTGAAGAAGAAAGAGTTAGGGAAAATAGTTTTGTCTCCTCTTGCTGTTGCAACCAAATACCCTGTTTTCCAGGACAGGAAAATAAACAACCTGAAGTTCGGGAAATTAATCAAAACTGTAATCAGGCAAATGAAAAACCAGTACTTGCTTGAATACAAAAAAGGAGACTTTGTAGCCCTTCTGAGCGAGGAGATGATCAAGCTGAAGGGTCAGTTGTGGACAAAAGAATGGTACATTGGGTATTATCAGGGCAAAATAGGGCTTGTTCATGCTAAGAATGTTCTGATAGTTGGCAAGATAAAGCCCACTAATATCAGCGGACCTGAACTTACAACCTCATTGTTACTGGAGCAAATTCTGAAGCCCTGCAAGTTCCTCACATACATCTATGCCTCAGTAAGAACTATACTGATGGAGAATATCGGCAACTGGCGAGTTTTTGCGGACGCTCTTGGATACGTCAACCTGCCGCTGACATATTTCTGCCGCACAGAGCTAGACAGTGAGCCAGAGAGGGTGGCGTCGGTCCTGGAGAGGCTAAAGGAAGACTGCAACAATGCAGAGAGCAAAGAGAGGAAATCCTTCCAGAAAGAACTCCTGACTGTAAGTTACAGCTTTGGCATGTTCATCTGTGGCAGTTGTTTAGTATAAAAATAAAGAAAACTAATTGCTTGCTCTTGTTTTAAGCATTGTGTCTCAATTGGATACCCTTTATTCCTTCATGGGTCCAATTAAACAGCCATATGTTTGGGAGATTTTGCTCAAACAACATCCTTTCTTCAGGTTTATAATCTCTTTGCAGCTGCTTAAGGCCTCAAACTTCAGGCAGTGATCCAGTTCTATTCTGCTGGGAGTGGAGTTGATAACTGCTGTGTTGGCACCAAGGTGTAATAGGGGCCCGAGGAGCTGTGGAAAACAGCAGAGTGCTTTGTTCCCCCTACCAATGTCTGTTGCTGGAGTTTCACAGTGTGCAGTTTGCATATAACATGCTGATCTGATAAATCCAGTTGATCTTATATAGACATATAAATCAAATATAGATTTGAAAGGCTATTTATTTCAGCCTATTTATTTCAGCCTCACATAAGGCTGAAAGAAATAGCCTTATGTCCTGATACTTTTAAATATTAAAGAGATGGTAAGAGATGGTATCTGCAGGCTTTGATACGTCTTGTAGGTTGGCAAGTCCTTTTTGTCTTTTTGATACTTTGAAAGTGCTGAGCTGACATGGAAATGTGGATTTTTCAGCACAGTCTCAGGGATTCTCCTCCATAAATGTCTTTGACATAGTCACAGTCTGACAGCCTGGGCTTTCTCCCCTTGACTCAGATTGTCTTCGATCGACTTTTGACCAGACCAATCAGCAAACAGAAGGAGAAATTTTAAATGATGACATGAATTTTTGGTGTTGTTTTAGAATTGTAGTCTGTCTGTATTTTTAATGGTAGCAGAGGAAGTGAACAAAGCTGTCTGTGTTTGCGACGCTTCCAAATATTGAGTTAATATTAACAGCCGCCTTGCTCGTCTCTGTACTTCTCTATTCGCAGTGGAGGATAGTTGTTTACACTGCAGGCCATTTCCAGTCCACCTGCTTTAAGGATAAGACGTAAAAGAAGTTCTTGACATCACTATGGATGAATCTTGGTCCACCTTTTTCTGCAGAATAGTTTTAATCAAACCACATTAGAAAGATTTTGTCATGAAATACAGTGAGAGGTGGTGAGAGACACTGTAGACTCAGGATGAGATGAAAAATGATTGTTGATGGTACAACACAGATCCAAACAGTCCAAAAATCCTGGCAGCACAGCAGAGCAGAAAGCAAAGGCTCAGCATTGGTAGCAACAGGGTTCACAGATGGACAGAATAGACAGCACATGATGACAAATGACTGACGACTGAATCGACAGCTGAGACAAGGGCCCGACGAGAAACAAAGAACACAGGTGGGGTTTAACACGCAGAGGATAATCACGGAAACGAGACACATGTGGGAATAATCAAGGGGAGACAGGACAACACGGAGACGCGGAGACACAAAAACTCAAAATAAACACACAGAAAACTCAAATCTTGACAGATTTTGAATATGAATTGCCTGTTTTAAGGTAGCTCAAATCAGGTGGCCTAGTCAGAGCTTGACTAGGCCACTCCAAAATGTTCAATTTCGGGAGTTTTTTAGCCATTGAGGGGTGGAGCTTGTGTTTGGGAACTTTCTTCCTGATCATAGGCAGACAGCAAAATTCATGGTGCAAATAATGACCAGTGGTTCACGTCCTGGCACAGCAAAGCAACCATAAATCAGCCCTCTTAACGCCACCATGTTTGAAACTGTTCTTCTATGCTTCTGTAATTCTCTTAGTTTTCACCTGTCATGGCATGCAGCTTCCAAATTGTTCCTTTGTCTTTTCAACCAACAGAATATTTTGTTTTACTTTATTCCTTTCTTTGAATCATCTAAAGGATCATTTAAAGAAAATGAAATGCATTTATAAAGTGGAAAATAGTTTCCATGGCATATGACTGCTGTCTGCTGTAAAACGTGGCATCTTTTGCTTATCTAGAATTTTAAAACCACGAGGAGAGTGTTTGTCACAATTTCACAATGTTTCACAATCAGTGTATAATCGTCCTGAGAGTCTCTGACAGAGGTCAGATTTGTACTACAGTTGAAGTTACACAGACCAGGAACACTGTAATTTACCCAAAGTTGTAAATACTAGTTAGACCCATTTATAGACAGAGAATCTGTGGTATGGAAGAGAACATAATAAAAGATAGTTGAAAAAAA
This sequence comes from Poeciliopsis retropinna, assembly GCA_010277075.1. Lineage (NCBI taxonomy): Eukaryota > Metazoa > Chordata > Actinopteri > Cyprinodontiformes > Poeciliidae > Poeciliopsis > Poeciliopsis retropinna. Next base: position 462,429 of record VMRM01000051.1, read on the forward strand.
CATGCCGTCTATGAAAGGCTTTTTTCTGACATGCAGCAATCCGTCCATTTTAAAATCACAAAATATTTTTGTTTCTTCTGAGAACTTTTCTGTTTTCTGGAAAAGATAAAATAAGAAGAAAATTAAAGTGAGCTTCAGTGTGCGAGCTACAGTATAAATAGGTGCAGATTTAAATGCTGTTGCATGGAATCATCTTCTCCCTTCAAATGAATGTGAATCTCGTAACAGTGAGGATAGACTCTCATAGTTTGTCCGTGAGTGTTTTGGCACTGATGGTAGATTTGTAGAAAAAAGAGATGCAGATCAAAAGCAGCGTGGCTGCACTGAGGAGCCACCTTTGTGTTGCAGTGACTGAACCGCTATGTCTGTTGGAAAAAATGGAACATCAGTGCTGTGTACAAACAGAGTTTAACATTTGATCAATTAGACAAACAACCCAGTCAAAACGTGTGTAAAATTTGATAAAGGTGTACATGCTAATTTACTTAAATAACATTTACGGCAGCTAAAATAAGTATTGAACACATAAAAATTTTTCACAGTAAAAATATTTCGAAAGGTGCTATAAACATGAAATTTCCACCAGGTGTAACAACCCAACTAATCCATACATAGAAAGAAACCAAAACAAGGTCAGAAATTAATTTAATAACAAGAAAAACTATGGAACATGCTTACTGATATTTATTTAATAATTTTTTCAAAAGTCTCTGTTCGTAATGACAATTCAAGATTCCTTCTGTATGGAGGAAAAGACAAGACTGATTTTGAACTATTCTTCACACAAGCAGTTGTCAAATCTTCAAGGTTCCATGGACCTTTTCTATGAACTCTGATGTTGAAAGCACTCTGCATGCTACATCATATAATTAATCTGATAAATCAAGATTAATGTATTTTAAACCTCCATGATTTTAACTCCTTCAGAACCCTCGTCCACATAATATTTTTCTGGGATTAAACTAATAAAAAAATTAAGAAAATTGTTATTTGCATGATAGATCTTACAGATTGGTTTCTTATTAAACAAAAAACACTGAAGTTTAGACTCCTATCTTGATACTAGTGAGTTTCAGGCATCAGACAAGATGAGCATGTGTATGAAGCGAGAGATGGGGAAGAGTAAGCATCTGTTTTCCATCAAGAATATTAATTTATGTTCATAGCAGCTTAAAACAATTACTCTCAGTATAATTTTAAGTATTTGCAGTCATAGTATTTGAAGGCATTTTGAATGTTTTTTCTATCATGAAATTGCAGGATTTTTTAAAAGTTGTGTGTCCATCCCAGTGGATAGGCAACTGCAAAGGGGGGTGAGGGGGTGGCTTGAGCCCCTGCCCCTTTTTTCCTTTAAGCCCCTAGTGCCCTTTTTGAGTTTTTTTTTTTTTTTACTTTTTATTTTCTTTTTTTTATCTGTATGTCAGAAGGCCTGCTTGTGCCCCTCAGCATTAATATTTAGCTAAATATAATAATTTAGCAAAAATAAACTAGTCTGGCTGCCCTCAGTCTAATGACTCTCAGTTTCTCTGCCTCCATGTTGTTCAGACACCGAGTCCATTGTGAGGAGGAGGGGGGCTTATCTGTTCCCTCTAACTAACAAATTATGGGCAAGAATATTTTTTCATACATTGATTTGAGAATAAAAATATAGATCTGATGATGATGTTAGAAAAACTGTTTCTATTTATATTTTCATAATTTCTCGTAATAGAAGTAAAAAACCCTCCTCGCCCCTAAACACAGAAATGCTATGGCTGCAGAGAAACTTCTGTCTCAAACTTAATTATTCTGCTAAAAGCCCGGTTCACTACAGGCAGTCTGAGTCGGTCCCACCGACAGATAGAAAGAATGTCTCATTTATATCAGACATTTTGATATAAGACCCAGTACTGTGACCGTCACCGCGAGTCACGACGCAGCTCAAAGCCCTGGTCCCACCTGGTACCACTCTGCTCTCTATTCTCTGCTTCTCCTTAACGTCTCTACCAGGCAGGTTAAAGCTGCTGCTGATGGGATCTGGGCTGGAGGTGAGCGGCTGTAAATAGAAGTTACTGCAGAACCTCATGTGTTAAAGGAAGGGTCGGTCCAGAGGATTTAGAGTTCACAAAATAATCAGAGAAAATACTGTAGCAATAAATAGAACTTCAGTATAAAGCCAAACGTGCCACAATTAAATGAACCAAAATGTTCCCAATGCATCGACGGACTGGCATAGGGGCCACCGGGGGATTCCAGGTAGATTCCAGAGATGCACATTTTTTTCTTCATGCAGGGCCGGACCGATGTAACATGGGCCCCTAGAAATCCTTCCTACTAAGAACCTCAGCATCACTAACAGTGTTTAAATATTGATAAGGTGAATCTGTGAGAGGAGACCAGGTTTATTGGCCAAGTTTAAAATCAATCACTGATTATTGTTTATTTGCTGTGATGTATTTGTGAACAAACCCAACTCAAACACAAATATTACACCATATTGTAGCCATGGTAACACAACAATCAAACTATCAAGATGATTCTTTAAACTTTTACAAAGTAAAATTCCTAATTAAATCCTAAATGTACTTTTTTTCTCTCTGCTGAATGCATGAAATAATATTTAATAACATTGTCATTCTCTATAAATGATGCTACAGGTTTAGATCTATGGTGTCTGTTACAATTAAACCATTTCTAGGGGCCCCTGAATGTCTGGAGGGCCCTGAATGTCTTGATTCCTCTAACAGCAGCTAGGTTTTCTTTGCCTTGATATTCCAGTCTTACAATTCTAGATCTCAGAGGTACTAACATCAAACAATTAAATCAGTCTGCAGCCAAGTTGTTATGGAGGTTAAATAGATATTATAATATCTACTTATTATTAGATATTAGTATTATTAAATAGATAAATTTGCTGCCATTATTAAAATGGCAGCAAATTTTCTTATTTCATAACTTCATAACCAGCGACCTTCTCTCCTCTGGTCTGTTTAACAGCTACAGTCTCAGATCAACGCAGCCCTCGGGACTGTCAGCAGCAGAAACAGAAACTTTATACTTGTTGGGAAAAATATACATTTACTTTGCATTGTCCCCGCATGATGGCAATGATTAATTCTTGATTAATATGGGTTGTTGCCATGTTGTTGTACAGTGTTTTAAGATCTTGTTCAATGTGCCCTTTTTTAACTTTGAGCCCCTGCCCCTCCAAAGGTCTCTGCACAGCCCTGTCAGTGGACATCAGGAGTTTGTGTATATTGTACAACGCCTAATTATTCAGTGTTACCAGGCAAAGAAAGACGCATGTATGAGCATTTCATAGCCAGTTTGTGGTTTCTAAATGTTTTTATGTTATTTATTTATTTTTTTTAATGATGGAGTATAAACTCCCAGACTTTCTTGAACTGACTGTACATCGAAAGATATCTGATCTTGAGTGCTTAGATATAGGAAATAAGCCATGTGGGAATAGGAATTAGATGGTAAATTGAGAAGTAAAGCAGTCCCAGTTTTTCAAAGTGTCTCATCCAGAGGTGTTCAAGCTATATAGTGAATCAGTGGTGATTTGGTGTTGTCCTGCTAGATAAAATTGTCAATCTGTACCACACAAAAATCTGGGGAAAAAGTCTATGCCCACCAGATGCAAGTGGCCATAATGCACAAGAAAAATGTGCTTTTACTGTAACACATGTAACACATGTGCACTAACACTGCTTCAAGGGTGTGGATCAAAAATGAGAGATTACATGAAAATACTCAGCAAGCTGATGCTTTGTCAAAGACAAAATACCTGTGTTTCTACACTGACCTGCCACTTTATTTTGCACATCTTGCTAGTTCTGTATTGGACCCCCTTTTGTCTTTAGAGCTGCTTTAATTTTTCAAATCAAAATTTTGTTCAGATTTTGGCCCATATTGAGCCATCCACTTTGAGAACATCCTTGTTCTCAAAGAATGTTCTCAAAGTAGAACATCCTTTGAGATGTTCCACTTCTACAGTCCGCAAAGCTTCGAATGTAGATTGAGAGCTTCTGAATGTGGAAGATATTGGAGTTCAGTGAACTCATTGTTGTGTTTGACATGATTAGAGCTTTTTGACATGGTTTGTGTTGCACATTTAATGATTAGTTTTACTGCCATAGTTTTAGTTTACATGTTTTATTTTGTATTATTTATATTTTTTGTTGTTACTACTCTTATTTTGGAAGGTTAAGGTAGGAAGTGGAATCCGGCATGTTGCTAGGTAACCAGAGACGCTTGCGATGCGCGATATGACAGCATCGCTTTGGCAAGTGAATGTAGAAAGGTAATTTAAGAAAGCCGACTTCACACCAGCAGTGAAACGAACTCATGGAGTTCGTTTCACTGCTGGTGTGAAGTCGGCTTCAATAAAACTCTTTAAAGTTGTTCTTGTAACAGCTTCAGTTTCCCTGACACCAACACCACCGTCGAACTAAAATACAACGTAAACTATAGTGAGATGGTGTCAAGAATACAAAATCGACATGAAAAATAACATAAAACATATAAACATACATGGCTAACCCTTCCTTCTGAGGTAGAAATGAGGTCATCAAATACATTTCCAAACTTAAATTACCTTTCTACATTCACTTGCCAAAGCGATGCTGTCATATCGCGCATCGCAAGCGTCTCTGGTTACCTAGCAACATGCCGGATTCCACTTCCTACCTTAACCTTCCAAAATAAGAGTAGTAACAATAAAAAATATAAATAATACAAAATAAAACATGTAAACTAAAACTATGGCAGTAAGTGTGATTTTCGCAGGTTCTTTTATTTGATGAACGCTGTTAAACAAGAGCGACCAGCCGTTACTCCACTAAATTGCCGTTGGCTCGCTGAGTCAGTAAATATTTACAATATAAATATAAAAAATACTAATTCCAAACTTACACACAAATATCTTGTTACTTTACTGTAGCTCACTTCCCCTATAAAAGACAATTTATATGAATAGCAGCGCAAATTGATATTTACGTGTTAACAAACAAGAGCGACAGTGAGCGCCTCCACTGACCAGCCGTTACTGCACTAAATTGGCGTTGGCTCGCTGAGTCAGGAGTGCTCACCGTGCTCAACGCGCCAACTGGTGGCGAACCGCTGCAACTGCAGCCCAATGCATCCCGGTTGAGTAAGAGAAGTGCAGCTTAGGAGAACAGTCTACAAGTCCTTTAAATAAAGTAAAAAAAAAGGTGAGGGGGTGCGATTATTTCTCAAGCCCATTCTGTCACATTCTACCCTCAAAAATGTAATGTTGTCCCGACATTCGGGTACCCTAGCTTTACAGCAAATAAATCAGCAAACATGATGTTTTAATGCTTTACAATCATGCAGAGTACTTTTAAGGAGTCAGAATGAATGTTCAAAGGGATGCTATGCTGTGTCCAGTCCGAAAATATGACATGCATCTCCTCTTTATGTCACATTGTTGTAGTCGACGTCATTGTGCACGATGACAATCCACCACTTGATCCGCCAGTAGCGTAAATATCTGCAATCCCTTCTGAGAGGAAGGTACTTTAACTTAAAAGTAAACTAACTTCAAAAACATGCTAAAACAGATACCATGGGTACTCATCTATCATTCTAACTAAAATACATCAAAAAGTAGTTAATCATGCAGATCATTCTAACTTATTCACATCACAGAAAAGGCTGTCCCAAATTATGGTAATTAAATCTTAACATAGGTTTTCTTGTTAGAAAAGGATACCTTTCCATCCTGTGGGGGATGTGTCAGTCTCTTCTTGGTCACTTGCAGTGGACTGGTGAGACTCATCTCCACTGTTCATGTTCTCTGGATGAAAGTCATCTTCTAGTGTTGCATCCATGTCCTCACCAAGAGTTGGTTGCTGCACTGGTCCACCACCATCAGCTATGCAGTCCCTTTGCATGTCCTTGTTGTTTGGGTGCAACTCTGGTGCCTCCACTCTCAGCTGACTCTCGATGAGATGATCTGACTCCATGTTGTGATGCTGTAGAGGTGGATGAATGATGGCTTTCCGGTCCTCCCAGTCCTCTTCATCATCAGAGCTGTCTCCATGTCTCTGCTTCTCCTTCTCTTTCCGGGGTCTTTTAGGTTGAATGGTTACTTTTGGTTCATTTGTTGAAAGGAAATCGCATGGAAGCAGAAGGTGTCTGTGGATGGATCTCATTCTTCCTTTTGAGTGAATTTCATGCACAGGGCTGTCTTGATGTTTCCTTTCTTTAACAATGTACCATTTTATCTTCCCAAAATGCTCTCAAATTTTCTGATCCTTCCTTCTCATTCAGATTCCTGACAAGCACTCTGCAACCTGGATACAACTCCCCTCCATGTAGTTTCCTATCATAGTGAGCCTTCCCTTTCATCGCCTGCTTACTGGCTGTTCTGGATGCCAATTGATAGGCTTCACTCATCCTTGTCCTCCATTTTCTTTTTTTTTTTTTTTTTTGCATATTCCTGATGAGAAGAGCTTTGGTTCTTTTCACCAAAGCTCTTGGTGAAAAGAGCCGACCATGAGATCAATGGGGAACTGGGGCTGATGGCCAAATATGAGGAGGTAGGGAGCATATGGCTTTACTGCGTGTGCAATTGTATGCATGGACCACTTTTGGTAGAGAAGATTTCCAATCATTTTTTTCAATTTTTGGCAGACTCCTCAGCATAGCAAGCAGTGTCCTGTTGAACCTTTCAACCTGACCATTACCCTGCGGATGGTATGGTGTTGTTCTTGACCCCTTGACCCCACTGTACTTCTCTAGTGATGTGAATAGTTTGTTTTCAAACTCCTTACCCTGGTCATGATGCAGCTTTGTGGAAAAACCAAACTTCAAAACAAAATCCCCAAATATTTTCTCTGCAGCTGTTTTGGCAGCTTTGTTTCTGCAGGGATAAGCCTGGGCAAATCGTGTAAAATGGTCCATTACTACAAGGATGCACTCATATTCACCACTGCATTTCTCCAGATATAAGAAATCAATGGAGATGAACTCAAATGTGTATGTAGTGATGATGTTGGTAAGAGGGGCCCGAGTTGGTCTATTTGGCCGCTTTCATTTCAAACAACTGCATACACGAGTGACATAGTGTTCAATATCACCTTGCATGTTAGGCCATTAGAAGAGATCTCTGATGAGATGCAACACCCTCTCAACTCCAAGATGACCCATTTCCTCATGAAGCTCCTTAAAAACAAGTGCATGATATTTCTGTGGTAGAAGGAGCTGTGAGCGACTGGCTGTTTTGCGCTGGAGTAATCCATCTTCATCCATATATAATCTGTGTTTTTGTCTCATCAGAGCAGCGGCACCCCTCTTGCCCTTGTGCCAGCCATGTTTTGGCTTTTTCTGTGCAGTAACACATCTCAATACTTTGCTAATCACTGGAGCTATACTGCTAGCAGTACTTTACCTGCTGTCTCTGGTAAAGTACAGCACTAAGCCCTTCTTTGGAAGCATCACAATGTAGAATGAATGGCTGTTCAAAGTCTGGATAACCCAATACTGGTGGTTTCACTAGAAAATCTAATAACTGGCCAAGCACCCTTGATGTTTTGCTGACCATATAATTGGCTGTGATGATGGTAATTGTCCACTATTCTGATTTTGTTTCCCTGCACCTCGCTTTTTGTGTTTGCTTTTTCCCTTTTTCTCAGGGTTCGAGGAGAGAAGATCATAAAGAGGCTTAGCTATGCAAGAGAAGTTTGGGATGTCACTGTGATAGTAGGAGACAAATCCCAGTAATCTTCTCAGTTCTCCCACTGTGGATGGCAGTGTTGTATAGTAACAAAGTAAAAACACTTCACTACTTTACTTAAGTATATTTTGGAGTACTTCATACTTTCCTCAAGTATCAAAATTTTTGATAACTTTCACTTTTACTTCACTACATTTCCGAACTTAATTGCATACTTTTACTCTGATACATTTTCAATGTGTGGTTTAGTACTTGTTACAAAAAAGCGAGAGAGAGAAACGCAAGTGTTTGTACCCCACCTGCTGATTGACTGCAACAAAGTCGGTAGCCTACTTGCCTGGGCTTATTCATTACCACCAATAGGATACACCTGTTTCGCTTCTCCCATTAAACACAAAGCAAGTCTGGCAATCAGCAGCAGCCACACGGAGGAGGAGACGGAGACCACGACTGCAACTACGTCGGACACGGCTCCAGGGGAACCACCAGCTGGTGATGAGAGCCCATGGCCTTATTTAAACACAATATACTCTTTCGTGGGTGTTAAAGATTCGTCGTACCGCATGAAGTGTATGTTATGCCTGCCCAAAGATGTGGAAAGTCTATCTTACAAAAACTCCCTGTCCAACTTGAAGAAACACATCGAGGTAACTTCTTATGAAATGGTTATAATCCTCCTGTTTCAGTAACTATAGCTTGGTCACTAGGCACTATTGTGAAATCTTGAGCATAATGTTACCTGTATAAATGAACTTTGTTTGGCATTGTTTCAGTTCCACACATATTTACCTTGTATTTAGCTTAGGCCTAATGTTGACTGTTGCAGGCTACCTAGACTCCTCTGTTCAAGGGGAGATGGAAGCCATAGCAATTTAGAGTACATTTAACGAATATAGGAAAGGCATGCAAGTTCAAAACCACAAACCATTAACATGTGCTACTCTTTAAAACTGGAACAAACTTTGTGTCTTAACAAAGCCAAGGTTAGCCGACGTTGCAGTCGCCACAATAGCTACGTTTATATGATGGCCAATGTTCAATACCAACCAGTTTACTTAAATAACATTGTACTAGATTAAGTGTGTTTTGTTTGCATTTATGTTGCAACCTAAGAAAATTTGTAACTGATGTGTGGGTCAATTTGTGTCCAAATTTTATTTATTTTTTGGTCTTTCAGAGAACGGATCCGCACCATGTTCAGAAATACATTAAATTGATCACAGCAAAGCGCAAAAGGGCCAGTGGACCACCCACCCCCGCCAGCAAGCAGGCCACATTGACTCGCACCTTGGCCATGACTCCTCAGAAGAGTGTTGTCAAATATGTTGTACATGGGCTGCGGCCCTTCTCAGTAGTCGAGCAGGAGCCATTCAGAGAATTCATCAAGGACCTTGTCCCTAATGCCAAGATGCTGTCACGGGTGACGCTCACATCCAAGATCAAAGATGGCTTTAACGAAATGAAGGCTGCGCTGATTGAAGCAATGACGGGGGTTGACTACATAGCTACTACTACTGATTGCTGGTCAGTGAGAAGGCGAGGGTTCATTGACGTTACGGCACACTGGATCGACCCGGATAATCTTGAGAGATGTTCAGCTGCCTTGGCATGCCGACAGCTGAGGTGATCCCACACTTTTGATCTCTTGGCCAATGCGTTGAATGACATCTACGCAGAATTTGAAATCAGAGGCAAGATTGTGAGGACAACCACTGACAATGGGGCAAACTTTGTGAAGGCTTTTCGAGTGCTTTGGGAGGACGAAAACAACAATGAAGAGGGAGTTGAAGCTGAAGCGCAGTCTGAAGATGAAGGAGATACTGGAGTGCCTGAGGAAGATGTGGAGTACATTGATACTGCAGCTCTGCTGCATGAAGATGATGGGTTTGAATTCCAGCTGCCAAGACACTGGTGCTGTGCTTGTCATATTCTAAACCTCATCGCCAGTGAAGACTTCACAAATGCAAACTCCAGTGATGTGTACAAGAAGCTGCACCATGCAATGGTTGCCGAGTGTTATGGCCTGTGGAACAAATGTGGAAGATCCACACTTGCAGCAGAGATGGTTGAGGATGTCTGTTCTCTTCAACATCTAAGGCCAAATAAAACAAGGTGGAACTCATTGTTCATGGCCGTGGAACGTCTACTCAGGATTTGTAAAGAGAAGGGAGAGGGAGCCTTAAGAACTATTGCCACCGACCTGAAGGTCCCAATGTAAGTAGGCCTAAGGTTTTTTTCTTAAGTAACAATAGAACAGCTGCAGATAAACAAATGACAATGTGAATAACAGTGTCTATTATAAACAAAAATCACTGGAAATCTATCAGAAAAGTCAATTTTCTATTCAGTTTTATAATCCTTGGTTCCATCTAACAAAAATCCGGATGTGTCTTCTTTTTTGTCAACACAGGTTCAACACAGCATACTCGCATTTCTCACGGAGTATGCTGCTGTAATGAGCCCTGTCACCCAGGCAACCAAAATACTGAAAGCAGAAACCAACACACAAATGGGTTGGCTACTTCCGACAATTCACCTGCTGCAGATTAAGCTCGACAGCGTGAAGTTGCAGCTGAAGTACTGCAGGCCTCTTGTTGATTCTTTAAGTCTGGAATTCAGAACCAATTCGGGCACATGTTCAAGGATGCCGAGCTGGTTGCAGCTGCAATTCTTCTTCCCAAATTCCGAACATGGACGAAGGACGATGCCACCATTAAAATGGGTAAGCTTATACATTAATGAGTACACGCATCTGCTTCAGTAGTGATGGTACATGTTGACATGCATGTTGACTGCATTCATGCAGCTCAAAACCATGTCAGTCCCACTACCATGCGTTACCTTGAGCGTGGGACACTTTTCTTTTTACAAACTTCACCAACACATACTTGATACCATCTAAAACAAATTTGTTTATCTTGGTGTTACCAGACCACATGACAGGCTTCCAGCAATCAGTAGTCTTTCTGTCTCTGAGACCATGATAAACAAATTTGCTTTAGATGGTGTCAAGCATGTGATGGTGACCAAATGAGAAGTACAAAGAAGTGTCTCATGCTTATTCAAGAATGATGGTGGAACTGACTTGGTTTGGGATTGCATGAATGCTGTCAACACATTGGAAAGCGTTCATGCATCAATAGATTTGCTTGTTAGTGGGTACAGATTAATAATTAATGTAGGCAATAAAAAAAATCAAATGCTTTATTTCAGTACTTTAGACCAAGGCCACAACATGGCAGAAAGCTGCATCGTTTAAGTGCTACAACTCTTCTATATTTCTGTATTTTAGGAATTGATTACATCAAGCAGCATCTCAAGTAACCCTCCATGCAGCCTGGTGATGCGACTAGGTCGAGTTCTTCGGATGAAGATGGCTTCTTCTCGTCTCTGCAAGCATCAAAGACCCAAGATGGCGCCAAACAATTTGATGCCTACCTGTCCTGCTCAGCTGACCACATGAATTTGTTAGGGCCTTTCCTTCTGTCTGCAAGCTGTCTGTCAAGCTCAACACGCCCCTCCCAGCATCTGCAACATGCGAACAGCTGTTCAGCATAGCAGGTCTTGTGTTCAGCCCACGAAGAGTACAGCTAAATTCTAGGCACTTGAAAGCCAACTGCTTTTGAAGATGAACAGAAGATTTTACAGTTTCAAGTGATAATGGGGTTTTGTGCAAGGATGACCACAAAGGAGGTTGAGATTTGGAGGGGAAGAAAAAAAGTTGAGGGCAAAAGTGTAGAGGGGATGGGATGAGGGGCTTGTGTTTGCAAAGTGTTTAAGATTTAGTTAATAGGCCGGAAGTGCAATAACAGTACCATCTTTTTTTTTCCTCTGGTGAGATGTGCACCTCATTTCAGCACTGCCTTTTCTTTACGTTTTAAGGTAGGTTTACAAAAAAGGTCTCCCTCTTCAGATGCCAAATAAGCTGCATTTCCCTTCCAATTCTTTTTTTTTTTTTTTTTTTTTTTGCATAATGACCAGTTGTGTGCACCTATAGTTTGTGAAGTAGAGTAATCGTAACGGCTTTTTTTCTTCATGTTGGCCGCATTTTCTGTACTGACCATTTATTTTTCTCATTTTCAGCACTGACCTTACTTGAAGGGAAAACTTAAGGCTTACAAAAACTTTGTATTTTCTGTCCTGGAGGGTATACTAAGAAGCTGGTTCAGTTGTAAAACAGGTTAAATTAACCTTGTGGTATAGGTAAAGCACCTAATTTTCTTAACTAAATGATGCCTGCAGGTATATCTATTAGGTTTAATTTTGCCTGCACTTGGTTGTGTACATTATTTTAAGTGTATTTGACAAAGTTTACCAAAATATAAAAAATGTCATTCAAAATGTATTTGCCTTGTTTTACTTTTTACTACACTTTTCATTACATTACTTGAGTACATCCATTTTTACAGCAATTTCCATACTTAAGTACAAGACGTTTCAGATACTTTAAGACTTTAACTCAAGTAACATTTCAGTCAGTGACTTGGACTTTTACCAAAGTCATATTTTGGAGAGGTACCTATACTTTTACTTGACTCTGAGATTTCACTACTTTATACAACACTGGTGGATGGTTTTCTCTCTCTCAAAGCATGTACAGGAACAACATCTGCAGGATCCACTTGCAGATGTGGATCCTGCAAAAATAAATAATCATTTATTTTTGTTGATTCTTTTGGTGCCACATACGTTGCTTTTACTGCTTGGATTTGTGACCAGCTTTCCAAGAAATCTCACTTGGTTCTTAAAGATGTCACATTTCCTTGGTATCAACTTGACTCCTGTTTTCTGATAATGCTGCAATACACTTCTAAGATGATTCAAGTAGTCTTCAAATGTTTTAGAGTGCACCTAATTATCATCCAGGTAAGGCAAACACACCTCATCACGTAGCCCAGTCAGGCAGTCTTCCACGGACCTTTGAAACTGCTGGTGCTGATAATAATGCAAATGGTATTCTCACCCATTCATACAGACCCCATGGTGTGATAAGTGCAGTGAGAGGGCGGCTTGATTCTTCCAGGAAGCCCTGGTGATAGGCTTTTCCCTGGTTGAGGACAGAAAACCAAGAACTTCCGATCAGGCTGTTTAGCATGTCCTGTATGCGGGGAATGGGATGACGATCGGGCAGACTTCTTATTCAACTCTCTGTTATCACAGCAGTCTAAGGCTACCATCCCTTTTACGCACACAGACTATCGAGCTAGAACAGTTTGACTTAGACTTTGTTATCCAGCCTCTATTTGACAAATCTTCAAGATATTATTTTACCTCATTGTGCAGTGGTTTTGGGACAGATATATATGTTCTTGTCACTGGTGTGGGATCTTGCAGTCGGAATTTGAGTTGCAATGAGGGGATGGTTCCAACATCATAATCATCACAAGAGAAGACTGCACACTCCTCTCGGAGTAGTTCTCTCACTAACTGCTGTTGTGCTGAAGAAAGGTGGCTGATGGGAGCTGGTGGATCCCAACGATCTTCACTTTCAGCCCTGTTTTGGTTCTCTTTTCTTTTCCCTTTGCTCTCTGATCCTGTTGAAGTTCCCTTCTCACCATTGAAATTTGGTGTCTCTATTTCATTTATTTTTGTTGATTCTTTTGGTGCCACATACATTGCTTTTACTGCTTGGATTTGACCTACTTTACTTTTGGAGGGTAAAACGATGTCATGAGCAGTATCATTGTTCACTGGGATTCTGAAGCAGGACCAGGAACTCTGTTGTAGGCACACTATTCCTGCTTTAACCCTTAGTCCTTCTGGTAGCTGTGACTGTGACAGAGGTTCAACTAGGACTCCTTGCTGACCTGCAAGTGGACTAGCTCGTGTACTGCACTTCACCATCTTCATCTGGCCAGCTGGGATGATGAGGTTTTCTCTTAATGCTTTAACAGTACTTATGCCCTGTTCCTCATTTGTATTTCTCATGACTTTTAGAAATACCTCTGCCTTTTTACTTTCAATAGAAAATGCTTCACTAACAGCTTCTGTAATGATGGAGGGAGGATCTTTTTTAATAGGTACTCAATCACATTGTAACCAATGATTGGTCCTTCTCCCACTGCATCCTCTTCAGCAACTAGAACTGTCACCCAGAGCTCGAGCTGCGTTTGACTCACAGATGGTAATTTAAATTTGAACTCAACCCAGCCAATAAAAGGGATTGGTGTCTTATTCACTGCTCTTCCATCCAACATTCCAGGTCCAATAATTTCAGTGAGACTTCTGATAGTAACATGGGGGAGATTCTGCTTTCTCCATTTTTCACTCATGAGGCAGACCTGTGATCCAGTATCCCATAGAGCTCTGGTTTCCATTCCATCCAGCAGGCAGATAATGGTACATTTCTTTCCAATCAAGTTGAGCAGTTTGTCTCTTTGTAATGGTGAGAGGAGGTTGATACTAACACTCTCATTCAACTCAGGTGCTGCATGTTTCACTCCTTCCATACACTTAGGTTCTGAATGGTGTGTGATGTCAATGGTAAGCTTGCGGCCATTTCCGGTTTGATAGTTTTCCTTTTTATCATCTCCGTTGCTGGTACAGATGTCACACTGCTCACAGACATATTTTTTCTCTGGGCCTATCTGATGTATTTTGAACAAATCTACAGCCACATGATAGATGCCCACCTTGTCCACATTTGAAGCAATAGTCACAAAACTCTCCTCTATTGTTTTCCTGGCAATGTGTACACATCTCCGACTTGGTCTTGATTTGGAAACAGGTAAACAAGAGTCAATAACCAGTCTCCTGATGTCTTGCATCTCACTTTTAAGTTGTCCGATGGCGTCTATGAGCTCGGTTTTTGTGTGAGAGGCAGATAATTGCACTTTTCCAGTTTTATTCTTTATCCCAGTGGAAGATGGCTGTTCCTGCTCCCAAATTGCTCCAACTGTTGTTTTGGGAACTGCCTGTGCTTCTGCTCTAACCTCCCTCACTTTCAGATCTTTATTAATCCTTCTAAACTTCTGTTGTCTTTCCCATTCAATGTTGGCTGCCTCATTTGTCTTTGCTATCAGTACATCATCTGTAACTGTCAGATCATCCAGGAAGATCTTGAGCTGATATTTGATGTTATCATGAATAAGTCCTGTTCCTACTGTTCTCAGAAACTTCTTTTGAATCAGTTCTGGGCCATAACCGTCTTCTGAACCAGGTTCTCTAGATGCAGGAAGCAATCTTTCTTTTAACTCTATTGCTCTAAACAAGACATTTTGTGGAGACCCGTTACTATCCTGTGTAATGTTAATTAGACGATGGTATAGGTCAGTGGAGCTGTCTTCCTTGTAATGTCCCTTTAATATTGTACGCAGTTGTGCAACAGTAAGGTCTGTTTTGATCTCTAGCATATCACTGAAGGGTAAACCTGGGCTAATAGCTCTGACCACAGCCTCTATGATCTCCACTTAACTGTGATTTCTTTTTAGGCCCATTTCAATCTGATGGATCAGGTTTGAATAGGACAGTTTGTCTCTCTGACCTCTTTCTCCAATTTGGCCATTAATTTTAAACTCTCCTCTTATTTCAACTTCTGGTGGACGTGCTGCAAAGGGGTTGGCAGGTTGTTTTGGGATTGGTGATGTTTCCTGTTTTTTCACTTTGTTTTCCAATTTTGCCATTTCTTCCTCTAATTTATTAGTTGCAGCCTGTAAACTTAGCTGTAATGCTGCATATTGTTCTTGCAAACCAGTAAGAGCAGCATTATCCTGATTCAGAGCATCATCAGCCACCAGTGACATCTCATGTTCACTCACTTCTTGAGTTTTTGATATTAATCTGCTGAGGAATTCACAAGCCACATCCTCTTCCTCACTCTATGGCTGTATCTACAGCTACATTAATTAGTCTGATCAGCTTGTGCTTTCTGGTCTAATTTTCTGTTAAGACTTTTTCATACAAACACGCCTCTTGTAATTGGTCCACTTTCAACTGCACCAGGGCCTCACTCAGCCACAGTCTCTCTCTTTACTGAAGCACCGCTGATCCCCATACGGTCCACCAATTTTTGTTGCACACTTAATGATTAGTCAGTGTGATTTTCGCAGGTTCTTTTATTCGATGAACAACACAAATATCTTGTTACTTTAATCTAGCTCACTTCCCCTATAAAAGACAATTTATATAAATAGCAACACTAAATTGCCGTTTGCTGCGAGTCAGTAGTGCTCACCGTGCTCAAGGCGCCAACTGGTTGAGTAAGGGAAGTGCAGCTTAAGAGTACAGTCTACAAGTCCTTAAAAAAGTAAAAAAAAAGTGAGGGGGTGTGATTATTTCTCAAGTCTATTCTGTCACACTTGTTACCCTGCTGTAACTAGTTGTCAGAAGAGGAGTACAGTGTGACTACAAAGGTTCATCTTGAAAATGAGATCTAGATCTCAATGGGATTTTAACTGGTTAAATAACGGAAATAAAAAAGTAGGGCTGCACATGGTCAGTAACAATACTCAGGCAAGTTGTGGTGCTGCTAATGAAATAAAAACTCCTCGTATGAGGCAATTATTTTCAGTCTGCTATTGTCCACTTTTGATTTGCCTGTGGAATGCCAGTTTCTTCTGCCCTTCTGTTTTAAAGTTGTGGAGAAGATTTTTTGTATGCTATGTGGAGAAGATATTCCACATAGCACTGCCTTTCTATTAAATGGAACTAGTTTTACCATTCTTCCCTGACCTTTGTTTTCGCCATCACAAACGTTTTATCCTCACAACTTCTGCTTACTGGATGCTTTCTCTTTTTCAGATCCTCTGGACCATTGGGACCAGAAACAATAATTATCAGCCTTGAAAATATTTTTGGATGCATAGAGGATCTCACACACAGTGTGTGAAAGCAGTTGAAGAAAAGCACAATAAGTGCTTTGGTGAAATTTCATACTGACTTAAGCATCTTAGCTTTACTAAGTAAACATCAGACTCTGTGCGTTTTCCTTTGAGAATGTAGACCCTTACCTTTACTGAGATTTTAAATGATGTCCACCTGAAGTACACTGATCATAGTAGCCAGGCAGAAGAAAGAAAAGTGTGTAACCTGTAGTCTCATATTTAGTACAATTGTATGCATGAACTATGCCTGGTAGGCTCTTCTGCCAGTTGGTTCTGGCACCAGATCTCGGGGAATCTAAGCCAGCAGCTGGTACTCATGCCACCCTGGGTGGTTGCCCATGTCAGAAATCACCACTGCTTTCAGTCTTTTTTTAGTCTTTATACTCCAGTTAACAATTAATCCATTAGAAAATTACACTCTAGAAGGTATTTTTGATTGTTGTTCAGTCAAAAACAACAGTCACTTATTAATGTAAATAAGTGAAATTATTTACATTAATTTCACTATATTCATTTGTTTTTTTGATGACAACTTACTTTTTTGAGTTCAATTAACTTTTAAAAGTTACAAATCTAACTAACTTAAATTACCTTAAAGAAACTTTTTACTTTGACTTTACTTGAAACAATTAAGTACAATGAAAGTTTTGTACTCTATGTCTAACCAACTTAATTTATTATGATCATCCAATTCATTAAGTTTAACTCAGTTTACTAAGTTTTTATAACTTAATTCAGTAAGTGCATCAAGGACTAAGGTCTTATGTGAGTTATGCTCTACCCCCACACCACCACAGCATGTACAGCATCTGACCCTGGTCAAGCTTATGTCATGACATCAGATGGAGGATACGCTATTGAACTTAGTTGTTTCCAAAACTCCTCTCAGAGTGCACTCTCAAAAGTGTATTTGAAATAATTAAGTTCAATGCCGCGTTCGTGTCTGACGTCTGATGTCATGACTCACCACGGTGCTGCAGTGGCGTACGGGTAGAGCACCTTAGTCCTCAACACAGGTGTCCTAAGTTTGATTCCAGCCTGATGGTCTTTGCTGCATGTCTTTCATTACCCACTTTCCTGTCTAAATACTCTCAAACAAAGACTGCCTCAGCCAAAAGATCCTGCTAAAAAAAGATTGTTTCCTTATTTATTTGAGTAAGACTGACTTAAATTTGTCATTTTAAACACACTTATTGAATTTAGTTTAAAAAAAAAACTTAATAAATTGAATTGGATGAACTTAATGAATTGACTTAGATTATCGTAATAAATTGAGTTGAATAGACATAGCTTGAATTTGTTAAACTTAATGAGTTGAGTAAACTTAATTGAATTACTTGTTACCAACTGAAGAAATTCAATTAAGTTGGTTCAACAAATTTATTTTTACAGTGTAGTTGATGATTATTTCAATAATCGTATATAATGCTGCAGTATGTGACTTTTATAAAGAATATATTTTTTCATATTTGTTATGAGACAGACAATCTGTGAAACGATGGATCTTCTTCACCTTCACAGGAGGACCATTTTTCGGCCATCATCTGTGGCTACGCTAACTAGCTTAAGCAGTCACAACAGCTTGTCAGATGCTGCCATATATGCTATCCGACCATAATTCAAGGAAGATCTCATAAGTGTCTCACAAAACTCCCAACAGTGCACTTTTTGACCAGACCAGACAGACGTTTTAGCAAATTAATTCTTTTGCATTTATTTTATACACATTCTATATGTTGTGTCCAGGCAAGTTTTTCATCAAATATGGCATCTAAATATCTCACTTGTTCAAGCTTTTCATTGTAAAGATTCAAAGAAATTTCCTTACGTTTTCTATACAAACAAAGGACTTGGGTCTTTGCGACAGACATTCTAAAGTCCCATTTGTTCACTATCTTCCACTTTCATAATTGCTTCCTACATCTTTTTCTGTAAGTACTCAAGATTATATCTCTGCACCTAAAGAACGATATCATCGCATATAAAGATTCCCCTATACTACTACCTATTTGATCAAATATGTCATTTGTCATGATATTAAGAAGATTTATACTACAATCACTGCCTTGTAAACCCACCATTCTGTACAATATAATGTTTCTCAACCTTTTTTGGGCCAGCGCCCCCATATCCCTTATCCAGGTCTCTCACCGCCCCCAATCAAAGAATTTGTAGGCTACTTTGCACTGAGAATTATTTTGTTATTAATATTACTATCACTAATTTTCAGGTTGTTCCTGTATTTATCATCAAAAATAATTTCCCAGAGAACAAAAAAGTCATGGGAATAAAAATAATTTTTAGACATCTATGAAAAATACAATGAATGGCCATTCAACTTAAAATTGGTAGGCCTAACAGCAGCTAATCAGAGTAGAAAAATCATTCTTGTTCTGTGCCATTTTCTGATGTTAGTTAAGTATTGCACAAAATGACCAGATAAAAGATGAACAAGACCAATTCAAACTTTGAACTATTTGCAAGAAATTGTGCACTGCAACATTAAAACATGGAAAGAACTGCAATTATATTAGTCATAACTCTTTTTCTCTTCATATCTGGTGGTGCAGATCTGTACTGCCTTCAGGACAACGGGACATCAGAGTATCATCCATAAAATTCACTTACATGGCATTTACTGTGCAAACCAGGGGTTCAGTGGAAAAACAAAAGTGCCAGATCCTTCTAATGCCATACAAATACAGGATAGAAACATGGATGATATTTTTCAATAGACCTGTTTATTGATTTATAGAATAGTAGTTTTACTGGACAGAAATTACAAAGAACAACGCAGGCTCTTAATCAAATCCTAATGAGTCAAATTGAAAGTGTCATGGAGTCATCAGCCTCATGATATTAACACTGACATGAAAAATATTATTGAAGAAATAAATATATTAAACCTAATTAAAAATATAAATAAGTGATAACCTCCTTATTACTGTTATTGTCTGTGAGATATACATCTTCTCGGTACTAGATGTGGTCTCAAAAACACTTGACACTTCAACAATATTATTTTACCTTTTATCTGAAAACACTGTCTCTTTGTTCTTACCATATAGTTCTCTGTCTATTAATTATTGCTCAAAAGGTCTTGCCATACTAGTTTATTTCTCTGTACTTACTTTAGTTTCTGAGTTCTTGCATTTTGTTCTTCATTCATTTCCATTTAGTTGTCTTTGATTAGTATTGTGAAAAAGGCTGCCTAACAAACTGCCTTTAAGGTGCAACGGACTGGTGACCTGTCCAGGGTGTACCTCGCCTCTCGCCCAGAACACAGCTGGAGATAAGCAGCAGCAACTCCCGACTCCACTAGGGACAAGGGTGAACAGAAAATGGATGGATGGAAGGACGGATGAACCATTTAAGGAGCTGAGCTTAGAGCACCTGCAGGATGCAGATGAAGAAAGGGAGAGAGGAAAAAAGGAGTAGCGTAGAAAAAGCTGTAGAGTTTACTGTTCGCATTGCTGTTTGTTGTCACCTTCCCTTGATGTGTGTGCGTGGAAATACAAGTGATGTTAGACGTTAATATTGTTTATTTAGCAGAGCATTTCAGTTTTCACCCTTAATAGCATTCTTTGTTCACGTGTGCACTTAAGAGCTATACAACGTGGGTTTTTCGTGTTGTGTATTTATTTAGAAACGTAATCTTTGTAACTTAATAGTGCAGTCATTTAGTAAGTGTGATATTATTGCAATCATTTTATTTAGAGATTATTCAGACATTGACATTTTATTATTTCTTTTCTAGAACCACACAGTGACCTAAAATAAGAAATAAACAGAAAGTCCGAGTTGAATCAACTGGACTGTGACTCTGCGTTCTTTGGAGCCCTGAGCAGACTCACCACAGTGATCTGAAAATTCCTACTAGCAATTACAGTTCGTAACTTTTAAGTATTATCCTCACTTGGTTTATTGTTATGTCGTCTTTACTTTCTTTCCTGTTGATAGTTTTGTTTTTGTCATGATGGGGTCTATATATCTAGCCCACATGCAGAACACAACACAGGAGAAGTTGTAGATAAGAAAATGAGTTTATTATGAACACAATAAAAGATGAATGGAGAGTAGTGGGTCTGGTCCAGGGAAGGAACGGGCTCACGGGGCGATCGGCACTTTATGAGAGGCACAGCAGAAGATGGTGAGTTCAGGGCCGTCGGAGACGGGAGTGCTAACAGGTTAAATGGATTGAGCTTACTTGTGGAGAGAAGGTTTGTCATCTTGGGCGGGTTTACTGAAAAGTGTCCTGGGTCTTTGTGGAGTGCGTTGGAGGGCTGACAGGTAGGCTCAGGTACAGCAGAGACAGAGGAGTGGTGCGACTGCCAGTCGAGGAATCCAGGAGGGACTTGCAATCAGACGGAGAAAGTGAGTTTGGAAACTCTGGCAACCAGTGGGTAAGTTCCACGGCGTCACGAGGAATGTCTTGATCAGAAAACCAGACTAGATCGACACGAGGAGGATCCAGGGCGTCTCGAGGGATCACCTGAAGACAAGAAAAAACAGGGAGAAATCACTAGGAAGGTCAGTCAACGAGGAACACAGAGACTAGCTCTAGGAGGCTCAGAGGTATCGTTAATGGCTAAAACTCAGGCGCTGAAGTACTGGCAGTCAGCTCTTCTTGTACCTCCTGTCTGATGAGCTGATGCAGCTCAGGTGTGCTGGATGACAGCACACAACTCCAGGAAGGTGAGTCTGACACCATCTGGTGGTTGAACGGTTAGTAGCAACCACAGAAAAACCCACAAAGAAAAACAAAAAACCCCGGAACACAACAGTCTTATTGTTTGTATTGACGCTCACCTCCAGAAATCTTTACTCATCATGCCATTCACCTGCTGCGCCGCCTCATCATTAAGAGTTTAACCTGATCTGCCACTATAAGCTCTCGATTTTTCACTGTTCACCGCCGGATTCTCTGATCCTGATTCAGTTTGTTCGTTGCTCCATTCTATGTCCTGGCTTTCCTGTTTTAGAGTTTTGCCAACGTGCTCGTCGTTTTTTTGTTGTTGTTTTTTTTACCCCTGCGGTGCGGAGCGGTTGGGGACCGTATCGATGGATAAAAGCAGACTGACGTAAACATTTTAAAACAACGGAAACAATCCTGGTATTCTGATGTTTGAAATTCAAAAGTGCTGTTGTACAACGTTTCATACCGGATCACTTACAGCACCGATGTTAACTCTATAAAATGAACGTTCTCTACTGGCATTACCCATGGAAGAATTTTAAAAAATGATTTAAATGGATTAATTTTTCTGAAGGAAATACAGGGAGTGTGTCGTGATTTTAGTAATTACATGTTTATAAGAGCGATATTCCGTTCCCCTTCCATGGAAGCGGGCAGCCTCCAGACGGACAATAAAACACGTTTTAATATAAGTTGCTGCTTTGACATGATCACAGCACTGTAAAAACATATATACACAAATCCTCAATAAAACATAAACTATTTGAAAATCAGACACCAGACAAGAGAATCACAACAACGTCATCAGCCAGTGTAATGCTGAACTGATGCGGGGAAGCTAACAGTAGCAGGAGAGAACTGAGCTGCGCCAATACCAAACACTGAAGACAAGAAGAGCTGCCATCAATACAGTTGCAGCCAAGCATGCTTTAATGTTACAAAATACAGTTTTAGCAAGTTGCTCAAAATCTAAACTGGTATTTAAGGTGTAAAGTTTACCTTCCCCTCAAAAGAATCGCAGTGCCCCCCTTCAGTAAAAATTTCCGCCAGCGCCCCCTGCCGTCCTCTGAACACCTCCCGGGGGTAGTACCGCCCTAGTTGAGAAACGCTATACTAGAGTAAGCTATTCCTGCTCTTCTAATTTCCTCCCAAACAAAAAAGAAAATCTAAAACCCATTTATAAAGGTTACCTCTTATGTCAGGTTTTGCTAGTTTAATCAATATTTCCTGTTTCATAAGGCTTTTCTGTGTCAGAAAACATGACTATTATTATTTCTTTGTTTGAGCTTTCCTTACTTTTGACTCCAAGCACGGTATTGCATCCAAAATATTTCTCCCTATACAAAAGCCACTTTGAAAAGGGCAAAATAAGTTTTTACTTTCAACAATATATGACGGTCTATTTGTTACAATTCTCTCCATTGTTTTCCATAATTGAGACATAAGTTCTAGGTCTATAATTTGAAGAGTGTGACATTTTTACCAAGTTTCAACACAGGAATTATAATTGAGTGTTTTCATGCTGCTGGATAATCCTGCAGCATGCTATTTTGAAACTTTTTAACCAGATTAAAAAGTTTCAAAAGAGATATGCCACTTAAATGTTTCAGTATTGTATGACAGACTCCATCTTCATCTGGTGTTGACATTTTGCATTAAATATAGCTTTTTACAGCCCATAATGAGTAAAAGGCAAATGTAGATCTTGGTTTGAAACCTTTTTCTTCACAGTGATTATCAGCTAAAGTCTCTTTTTAACCCTTTATAAACTTCAGATACATTGTGTACTTATGTACTTTAAAGTTTTTACCAATAACTCTGCATTTTCTTTATTACTAATAGGCATTATATTTTAGAATAGGTAAAGAACAATTCTTCCTAACACCATTCATTTTCCTAATAATTCTCCATACGTCAGACAACTTGGTCTCTCTTCCAGTAGAATTACAATAATGCCTCCAACATGCCTTCTTAACTGCTCTAAGTTTTCCTAACTACAGCCAGTGTCATGATTAGGTGGTTGTAGATGGTGAAGATGAAGCAGAGGATCCAGGTGGTTGAGTAGTGATGATGGTTTAATGATGAAAAAAGGACAAAAATCCAGGCAGCACAGAGGAGAAAAAGCTAGAAGCTAGTCTCCGGTAGCAACTGGTAAACAGTAATCAATATACAGCAGACAAGAGACAACTAGACAGTTCAGACAAGGACCTGACAGAGAACAAGAAACACAGGTGGGTATAGATACACAGGGGGTAATCAAGGGAACGAGACACAGCTGGGATCAATCAAGGGTAGACAGGGCGGATACACATGCACATTTACACACATTTATGCTATGTGTATAAACTAATAATATACACATAGAATATAAGTGATGCTTTAAAGACATTTCCAACTAACACAGAATCCTAAATAAACACACCAAAAAACCCAAATTTTTACAGCCAGTGGACTTTTACACTGAATTAATGCCTCAAAAGTATTATTCCTCCTTATCAACTAGAAAACTGTTTTTCTTTTCCTTGTAACATTACTACATTCCTCATTCCGCCAAGTAATAGATTTTTTTTATTTCTTCTTCCCCATATCTTGGGAATTGAAGCTTCTGCTATCTTAATAATAATAATCTCTGAGCTACCCTTCTACATATTTTGACATCACACTCTAAAAAATGTTTTTAGATGTAGTTCATTTAATGGACTTATTTACATTAATCTCAATTAATTTGGTTTAGTGATCACAACTTGCTTTTTTGTGCTCAATTAACTTAAACGTTACAAATCTAACTAACTTAAATTAACTTAAAGGAACTGTTTACTTTGACTTTACTTGTAACAATTGAGTTCAATGTCAGTTTTGTATCCTACGACTGACCAACTCAATTTATTATGCTCATCAAAATTATGATATTATTATGATAATCCAAATCAATTCATTATGTTTATCCAACTCAATTTACTAAGTTTTTATAACTTAATTCTTAAGTATGTTCAACATGACAAATTCAAGTCACTCCTACTCAAATCATTTGTTTTTGTCTAATAAATAATTCAAAACTAAACTGACTAAATTCTACAGAAAGTCTAACTTTTAAGTTGTTCCAAACTAAAACATCCAAAATTACATTATCACTCACATTGTACTTAAAATACAGCTAGAATTTGAATTATTTTCAATTCTACTCAGGATTAGATTGTCTGCATCACCAGATGATTCACCTCCTCTGGGAAATGTTAAACATGGACCGAAAATGCTGCTCAAATTTGCCAATATTATATTTTTTTCACTGATATTTGTGTGATGTGTTGATATAAGCAGCTAGATCACTGAATCATGTTGTTTTTTTTTTTTTTTACAAACTAATTATATACACATAGAATATAAGTGGTGCTTTAAAAACATTTCCAGTTCTCATAGTTCCTAAATACAACAGTGACCAGGTCACTATTTTAAGCTGTCAGTCGTGATTCCACACTACTGTCATCTGAGGAGGTCCTGCGCCTGATCTAAAACAGGGTCAAAAGTTTAAAACTGAAACAGAAAATCTGAAACTAAACAAAAAAAAAAAATTAAATCTGAAAAATAGTTTCAGTAGTTAAAAACTTTTTTAGTTTCATTTTTTTTTCAATTTGAAATTTTTATCAGTTCATTTTCTCTGTTTCAAAACTATTTTTAAGTTTCAAATCTTTTTTGTTTCAAATCTATTTTCTTCAGTTTGAAACTTTTTTTCTTTTGAACAAACTATATGGCCCCAATTTAACTCCAAAAAACCCTCATTGAAATTATGTCATTTTCCAAAACAAAAACAAAAAACAAAATCCCCAAAGCTTAGCACAAGGTTTAAGTCTAGTAAGTTTTGTGATATGGGAGAATCATAAAACTGTATGTTTTGTCAGATGTAAGGTTATATATGATAATCACTATGAAACCCTTGCAGTGTAATGCTACTTTGACACGTAAGCGTGTAAAGTAGGTAATATTTACGTTAACACGTATTTTATGCATTGATTACTTGTTATGTGTCACATTATGACTTGTATTTAAGATGTAAAACATCAGATTGGTATATGGGGGAAAAAAACATTGCTTATTTTGGCACAAACCTGAGAACTAAACACAGAAAAACTGATGTGCCATTTGGAGATGATGTTTTCTGTCTTTTCCATGTTTTCCGCATTTCTGGGAGTTCTGCAGGAGAATTAGAAAATAAAAATGAACAAAAGTTCATTATGGAAGTGTGCACAAGCTTTTACTGTTTTCATGTTTGTTTGCTTTTCTTTTTTAATGTTACAAATATTTTTGGTGTTGTCTCTGAAGCATTTTTGAAAGGTAGATTTTCTTTTATGAAATCTACCTTTCATAAAAGAAATGTTTATGAAAACTTGAGATTCTGTGTTTTGCATATAATCTGAGTTTTCTTTTTAAACAATTTGCAAAATCAGTGTTCTGCTGATCCACATCATTGTTACGTTTGTGAAATTTGAATAACATTAAATGTGGGCCTTTGGTGACTGCTTCTCACCCTAATAATTTTTGGTTTAATAAATATTGTTAACATGTAAAAAGTAAAATTCAGACAAAAATGGAAAAAAGAAGAGTTTGGGGGAAAATAATATGGAATTTGGAAAATAATGTGGGTTTCATAGGGCCATACATTCATTATCCAGTTGAATATTTTATCATTATCACAACTTCTAGAGTACAAGTTGTGGTTTCTGATCAAAGATCACCTTAAACTCTTATTTCAAAGGTCTTTGAAAGAATATCCACCTGTAGTTTATCTGCAGTCCTAGCTATATGGTGGGCTTTGCGTTCAACAGTGGGCAGAAACAGCCCCGTTCTCACAAATATCTCGGGAGCTGAGGTTCAGACTCATCATCCAAGCTGCATGAGCAGACAGCTACTGGGTGCTTTCATGTACCAGAGATGACTGAAAACAGAGGGAGTTGCACCAGAGAATCCAATCATTATGATACTGAGGACACCATTTTTTTAGTTTCAAACATAGTTACAGTTCCTGAAGACAGGGCAAAAGCCCCATCACAATTGACTTATCCAATTGTGACTGCTGTGAGTTAGGGATTTTTTATTTGAAATCTTCACAAAAATGGAATTGAGTTCTATATTAACGGAGGATAATTGTTGCTACAAAATTTCAGAAAAAGAGTTTTGAAGACTTTGGATCTTTTTAGTAGTGCTTGATTGATCCTATCTAGCTTTTTAACATGTTTCTTTTCACTATGAGCTTGAATTTGAACAAGTTACCAAGAAGGGCCAATATGCTGAATCTGTCAGATCTTTGTTGTGTTTCCACTCCAGGTGTTCTCAGGTAGTAATAGTTGTGCAAATCATGCTTCCATGAGATACTTACCAGCATGGAGGTGCAGAAGAGCCTGATGCTTAATAAAGAGGTGTTTGTTGCTGTTATTTGGGTGGATGATGGCAAGGCTCTAGGTCATGTATCCCACCTCCAGGTGTATCCTGCCTCATTGTTCAGACACTGAACACAAGTTCCAGTTGTGGACCTGCAGCCTCATTGTCCCTCCATTAACCCTCACAGAGTCAGATCCCACATGACCCATCCAACTGTCACAACTCAATCTGGAGTTGTGTGGAATCTTTCACACAACTCCAGATGATTTCCTCTTGATATCCAACTGGAGTCTCAGTAGGGGTCTGCATACATTGATCAAAACTTTGTAAAATACTTTTAAAAGCTTAACCCAGAAGTTACCAGCAGTGCAATTGTAGTGACTCATTCAACTGAAACTCCCCTTTTTTTTTACATCAATCATGGCCATGAATGTCATATTAATTTTGAACTAGAAAGGATTGGTTTGAATTTATGTTCTTTCATGGTGGAACAACAATCCTACAAAGTTGGGAAATAAATGTAAAAAAATAAGTTTTTGGTGTATTAAGTTTTAGAGACCAGACTCCGTTTCTGTCTCTTTTTTTTAAAAGGTTTTTGAGCTCAAGCAGACATTATTTGGGAGTGATTAGACAGGAAAGTAGGTAATAAAAGAGAGGTAATTGAGTTAAAGGTCACCGGGCCAGGACTGGAACCTGTGACATCCACATCAAGGGCTGAGTCAGTAATATAAAAAACAAGGCAAGCAATGATTGCTGTCATCTGTCAATTAAATGGTTTCAGTGCTGTACCTCAATCGGTCCTGCTGGTACTATCCCTGAAGTAGGTACTAAAATGTGAGAACAGCTGGGCTGAGCTGCGCCTGACCGAGACTGTACCGGTTAGAGGCAGGCAAGTGAAAAAGTGTCTTAGGTGTCTTGTTCTTATGTGATCTGAGGATAGAGTAGGATGAAAACCAATCAAGGTTGTTTTTTTTTTTCTTTTATGCAGGGGTACAGTTCAAAGTAGAGATGCTCCTTCATAGCCTTCAAAGGAGTCAGTTAAGCTAGTCAAGGCATCTAATCAGTTTATTCCATAGGCACCTGCTTTTGCAGGTTTTCCAGGCATGTTGCAATGGGAGGAGACCCCAGGAAAACCCAGAATGTGTTGGAAGCCCTCTGTTTCTCTTTTGGCCTTGGAATGTATGGGAATGTCCTTAGATATCCCAATGCAACGTTCCTTTCTGACGAGAATGTTTGGGGTTCTCTCCTGGACTTATTGCCTTTGTGATCTCATTTAAGATAAGCAGACAATAGAGAGATGGAGATATCAGGTCCACAAAAGTAAGAAATAAGCTAGAAGATAGAATGCTCAATAAACGTAATTGTTCTGCATTCAAGCTTCAGGCTTCTGACAGGATATTCTTGAAAAAAGTGGTAGTATTTTTTAAATTATTGATATGGTTCCTGATCTGAAGCTTACTTCTTAAATACCCAATAAATTAGAGGTAAGGCTTTTCCAAAAGCTTAATGGTGGTTCATTTCATTTATCACTTATCACTTATGCTGCTAAATTTGATTTAATTGTTTCAAATCTTTACAATTCAAAGACTGTAAAATGAAATGTAAGACTTTAAGGAGCTGGCAAGTTTATTTTATAAAACTTCAAAGAACAATATTCAGAGTTAGATTATTTTGTTACCACAGCTACAGTCTGATGCTCTGAGTTTCATCTTTGAGTTTGATCACAAATACAAATTAGTAAACTGCAATTATGCAACTGATTGTTTTTAGGTTGGCCAATTAAGATTTCACTAAATTTAACACAGAATAACAACCATGAGGGAAATCGTGAAGCACTGCCTCACAGGGTGAGCATCAAAAAGCTAGCATACCAATCAGGCACAAGTTGGGTGGGTTAAAGTAAGGAAAACCAGATACTGCATTAAAAGCATGATGAAGACTAGCAAGCAAAACATTCACAAAGTGGATGTAGTAGAATATCAGAGTACAGGAGATGCAGGATGAAAGATTGGACTGAATCAAGACATTGTCCGCATGATTCTGCAAATTAATTATTTTCATAGTATATTTCAATTATACAGTTTATGCACCCCGAAGAGGAGTTCTTACCTGTTAGAGAAAATATAAATATTTTTGATTGCTTTGAGTATGATGATATTTTACTTAATCTGACTGATATGATATTTTTTAATGCATATGGATGCTTTGCATTTATCATTTGTAAGCTTTAGCAATGGAACCCTTATCAGCAACCAGAAGTGTATTGTATTTTTTCTTTAGGTAAAGTGTACCAATAGCAAACTTAGTCAATATTTTTATAAGTTGGGCTAGTTGTCTGAAGATGTAAGTAAGTCTCCATGAGAGAGGGTATTTAAGAAAAACAAAATTCACTGATTGAATTGTTGGTTGATATGTATCATGTATTTGAATTAGTGCAATAAACATCAAAAGAAAAAAAAAGCTAAACTCTGAATGGCCATTCAATTTGATAAATATTTACAATTCAATAAATCTATAAAAATCAAAGTCCACACATCAAAACATCAAATCTAAATATATAATACTAATTGTATGAAACATCTTAAAACATATTGCCCGTATAAACTCTAAGAACTAACTCTGCTTTTATATTTTAGAGTACATCTTTTATGTTTGATTCTTAAGTTTAAAGTTAAATCTAAAATTACAATTTAAAAATATCTCTAGATAAGATTGAAGTAATTGCAAATTAAACCTTGTCCTTCTGGCTGAGTTCAAACAGTCAGAGTGAAGTTAGCAACTCGTTTTACATCACTAAAAAGCAGGAGATAGGTGTCGTTCAGACTGAGTACAGAGACAGCTGAGGTGGCAAATCGTCCAGACTACGAAGTCACGCAACTTTTAGACCAAGTACAAAGAATGGGAGGAGAGGAAGCAGATTGTTTATCCCACAAAACAGTAGAGGGTGTCTTCCAGACTCTTTTTGTCTACAATTTTTTCTCCTCTGTAATCTTTGGCCTGCTTCACTTGCTGTGTCTCCTCCTTCTGAGGCTGGGTGGGAGCAGTGCTGCTTTTAGAATAATTGACAAAATTATTTTAAAAGCCTGCCACTCTGAGGAGATGCAGGCTGATTTCAGGAGCCGGTCCAGGGCTGGTCTGCAATACCCAAGAAGCGTTTTCATGGAGTCTCGAGCTTTAATTTTTTCAAGGTTTTGGTTCCAAGGTTGCTTTTTGTGAAACAAAAGCATCTGGAAAATGTTTAAGTGCAGAAGTGGGTAAGAAACACAATTTCAAAAGCCACATTGTGGTTTAGATGGAGACTGTAAATAGGAGGGGATGGTAAGAGGACAAGTCAGGTGAAAAATGAAGATGGAATGGAAACACAAGAAAGAGGAGTTTGGAGTGAGAAGATTGTCAATTTAGTAGCAGAGGAGAAAAATGGAAGCCAGATGACAGACACAATAAGTTATTTATCAAAAAGGGTCTAATGCCAAGCTGGTGGAAAAAAACTGTCATATTTAACTACACGTTCACACATGCTCTTTTAGTCACATAATACTGAGACCAGTTGACATTTTGGAAAAACACAGCACAGTGTTTTTATTCTTCCACAACAGTGAATCTTAAGTCTCAAGAGTTTTTTTTTTTATTCTGTTGCAACATCAAGTGATTCCTTTTCAGAGTTATTCAGTGCTTAATACTTTACAAGAAAGCATGAA
This sequence comes from Poeciliopsis retropinna, assembly GCA_010277075.1. Taxonomy (NCBI): domain Eukaryota; kingdom Metazoa; phylum Chordata; class Actinopteri; order Cyprinodontiformes; family Poeciliidae; genus Poeciliopsis; species Poeciliopsis retropinna. The sequence continues at coordinate 492,699 of VMRM01000051.1, forward strand.
AGTTGACACCAGATCTTTTTTAAACTTGGAGATGGACTCTACTGTTGCACTAATCAATTTTGTGCTGCACTGAGACTGTAAAATGTCTATTAGACAGCAGCGCCACATGTTGTTTTAGTTGGATTTCATGCAGTTAAAACAACTGCATGAAATCCAGAAGGGCATTCTGGATTTCATGCAGAAGGGCATGAAATCCCTTCCCCTGCCCTTTCAAAAAAAGAACTACGATCAGTTTATCAGTGAGCTGAAGCTTAGCAACTTTATTAGAAAATAATACTATAATTCTTTATTATCCATTCATCCATCCATTTTCTTTACACCCTTGTCTCTAGTGGGGTCAGGAGAGGTGCTGGTATCTCCAGCGAGACATTTCAGGCGAGAGGCGGAGTACAGGTCGCCAGTCTGTCGCAGTGACTATAATCTGTTAGCTTTATTGCTGGATTACCTAAAATGTAGGGACAAAATGCATCAGGGACAGCTCACAAAATTGACTTGCGTAACAAGTATCTGCGTTGACTGTGTGCACACTTTGTGGTGGATTTATAATCCTTTTAAGATAACTGTCATGATGCCCATTTACCAAGAAGTTATACAAGTGTCAGCCAATAAATTAGAGCTTACCTTTTTCAGAGGATTTTTGTGAACACGATTTATTCAGAAAAGAAGAAAAAAACACTTGTTGGTTGTTTAGAGTCAATTGTGTTGAATATTGGAGGTCCCAGCTCCATAAATTCTATTGAGTGAAAAACAGAGTTCTTAATTAACATATTGATTTTCTTGATGAAAGAAAATCAAGAAAGGATAGGAAAGGTGGACATAGGAAAGGTGGTCATAGTTATTGGGAATTTAGCTAAAAATAAAGGAAAATCCTGGAAGAAAACCTGCAGACATTGAAAATGTATGTTCACACACGATTTATGCATTTTGACTGAGCTTGAGCTGTTTTGCAAACAGGAATAAGACTGTCTCAGTCTCCAGATTTGCAAAGCTATTATTTGTTTGAATTTGTTAGCAGATACATTTTACTAGCAGTACTCAGTAGCACTAGTTTTTAACAAAAAAACTTAATGTAGGAGCGGGAAGTGTTCACTTTACTTTTGGCAGAATTTTCCTATTCAGTTATCCAGTAAGGACGTAAAGTTCTTCTTCCCCCTCAATGTTCATAGATCCAGAGGCAAACAAACAATCTTTGACTCCACAGTGTTCTACTAGTGAAATTGATAGACTTGTGTCTGAACTGCTCTTCATTTTGGTTTCTCTTAGCTCGGCATTCCTGCGGAGCAGAAATTATTACCCAATTGGCTCACAGCTGACACTATCTCATTCTCTGGTCTTGTCTCATCTCAAGAACGAGTGAGACTTTTGGAGCATGGAGTTTAGATTCCTCACTTACCCCCCTTCTTCCCCACTTCCCTCATCCTCTCTTAAAATCCTGTCATTCCACACATTCCTACACATTCAGTCAAGGCCCAAATTAGAACATTAAAGTCACCTTTGCTCTGTTGAGTTGAAGCATAATGATTGTGTGACTGCATCTCTGTCATTGAGACCCGTCTGTGTTGAGATCAGAGGAAGTATTTTTAGGAAATCTTGATTCCCCAAGATTTTGATAAGTGTGGATTTGTGAGAAGCTGAAAAAGCTTATTTGAAAGGAATACTTAGAGTTTTAATATTCTGATAAAGGTGAAATGTTACTCCTTTCAAGAAGATATGAGTAATGAGAAATTGCTAAATTTACCTCCATTAAACCTACTTTATTCAGTTTTTTTTTTTTTTGTCTGAAGTTGTTTGTTTCTTTGTAGGCTTTGCTGAAAATGGATTGTCAGGGTCTCGTGGCCAGACTTGTCATGGACTTTGTCCTTCTGACCACTGCCGTGGAGGTGGCCGGACGATGGAGGGACCTAGCCGAGAAGCTGGCCAAGGTTTCCCGCCAGCAGATGGACGCCTATGAGGCACCGCACCGTGACAAGCATGGCGTAGTGGACAGCGAAGTAGGCCTGTTGGAACCTGTTGTCATTGCTAAAGTATCCATTTAATGTTTTCATATTCGATTCAGTTAAAAAACAAAAGGGATTAATCAGTTCACAGACACAAATTTTTATGTATTCTATTGAAGGTTTGTGACAAACCAACACACAACAGAGTTTAAAAAAGACAATTGATGTAGTACTTGATGAGATATAATATTTTAAGTGTCATCTATTTAGGACCCTACCCTACCCTAGTAGAGTCCCGGAAAGGACATTAGCATTCAATGAGTTAAAGTCAGATTGATTCCCCAAGATTTTATTGCTAAGCACTTGTGCTTAATGTACAGTAAAAGCTAAAATGAACAGTAACAAAAAAAAAAAAAAGAGTAATCTTTTATGATGACATAGAAATACAGGAAGAGTGAACATAATGAAGCATAATTGCAATTAATATTATCATTGCATAATTCTACAATAATATCACATATTTCATGTGTTTTTAATGTTATGCAAGTCTAGTTAAAGGAAAAACATAAAGAAGTCCGCTCTTCAGTTTTCCTTGAGCCACTTAGTGAACAGAGCAAACCTGTGGAAAGAGGTAAAATATGACCAAAATTGAATTTTTTTCCTCATGCTCATGGTGAAACATGGTAATGGCAGCATTATGTTGTGGGAACAACGGCATGAAGTTATATACAGGACGATACTAAAGGGAGAGCCTAGTTCAATCTAGATTATCTTCCAAAACTTCTTAAGTTTCCAAATATTCTCTATCCAAAAAATGTGCAAGAATTTGACTGTATGTGTAAAGCAGGGAGAGACAAAACCCAAAAGATTTGAAGCTGTATTTTCAGTAATGCTTCTACAAACTTGAGTGATTTACTTGATTTAATTGGAACAAAATGTGGAAATGTTCAATGGGTGCATTGTCACTGCTGGCAATGACTTTTTTAGTCATTGTCAGCAGGAGTCAAGGTTAATAGATCATGCAATATTTGCATTTCATGTCCACAGGCCATGTGGAAGCCAGCGTATGACTTCCTGGTCACGTGGGCTACTCAGATCGGCGACAGTTACAGGGACGTGATCCAGGAGCTCCACATGGGCCTGGACAAGATGAAGAGCCCCATCACCAAACGCTGGAAGCACCCTACCGGCACACTAATCCTGGTCAACTGCCTGGACATCCTGCGGAGCTCCGCCTTCAGCTCTGCTTCTCAGGATGACAATGCCTTCTGAGTTTGAGCTGCACATCAACTGACTGTTCCTGAATACCTATATTTTCTGTTCATTGCCTGGTGGAACCCAAACAGACTTCTCCTAAGGTCTCCCTAGGACACACATGGAACTCACTTGAAATACTTACATGTTGCACATGTAAGTATTTTTCTACTCTAGTTTTTAGCACAGTCTTTTTGTAGAGCAAGACTTTAAAACCTTTGATTAAGAACTGTGTATCAAACTGAAGGATCACTTTTTCAAACTAAAAATGTTTTTTTAGATCTGTGTTACAGTCTCACTCTGTATTTTATATGTACATGAAATCATAATGATCTTTTTCTGCCATGGTCCTTTTTACTTCAGACATCCAGATATTCAGCACCACTCTGTCTTGTTGGTATTGAAGACGGAAAGACATTAAATCAAGTTTAATAAATGATTTATTCATTCATCATTTACAACAAGGTTTGACCCTGTTGAAGGACTTTGCTCAAGGTTTTTTAGATGGTTTGCTTTTGTAACTGTGAGTGTGGTGAAATTATTTTTTAACACTTTTTACAGTTTTCTGTCTTTGTTTGATTAAGATTAACTTTGTAAATTAATGACTTCTCTTTGTTTGAAGGAGTTGGCATGGTGGTTGAGGAAGCTCCATTTTGAGAAGTCAAAGACTTTAAAAATGTCCTTTTTTGTTGAATTTAATCCAACAGTTCTTTTGGCATGAGCTATTTTATGGGTCAATAAGATTTCAGTACAGAGTTTGACTAGGATATGAAGGAAGGGTGACATTTATCTTTCTGCAGTTCTTTGTTAGATTTTGACCAGATGATACAGGATGTACAACTTACAAATGGTTTCACCTTCACCACTGTTTTTAGTGTTTACTGCCTGGGCCCTAACAGACTTTGGGATCATCAGGATCCTTTTTTTTTTTTTTTTTTTTTTTAGCAAATGTATGGCACAGGTTTGTGGCATTTTTGTTTAGAAACCTTGAAGGTCACAAGAACTCTGAGGTAAGCAAGGTCTGCAGTGCTTTAGATTTTGTTCTTTTGTAACCTTGATGCTCTCAGGGTACTTTTGGTTGGCTAGCCATGGGCACTCACTTTGGTGTAGTGGAGTTTACTGAGTGATTAATCAAAAACAATTTCTAATTTAAAAAAAGGACAGAAAAAATGTAACTTTAATGAGACTTTGATGTGACTAAAACCAAATTCACTGTGTTAAAAGTATCAGTTTTAAAAGAATAAGAACATTCCATATCTCAGCCTACAGCAGCGCTGCTGAAGAAGAGTTTATCCAAAGATGCAGTTTAATCACTGTTCTGCACAGTGTGGTAGTATTGTCCATAATTATTGTACAACATTCTTGTACATTCAGTTGCAACATTCTTTATCCATTGAGTTACTTTCTTTGAATCTTTGCATTTGCTTCCCTGACAAATAGATGCAAACATCCAATGCTACAACCTGCTATCCACTATAACAATTATTGTGTAAACTGTTTGCATTTGCTTCTCTCCTTTACAAGCAGACATTGTTTTTGGTGAAAATTAGACTTTCAAAAACATATAAGGTGATATAAAAACCTGCTGACCAAAAAATGTTGCCATGTGTTGGAAAGTTAAAAAGTTTATATTACATAAAAAACATTTCTTATCCATAATCAGAATGCTTTCATGTATGTTTTACCTTTTGGGTAATGCTGCCTTTGTTACCAACTGCAGGCCCTTTATTTCTTATATTCTGTTCTTGAAGTGTGTATTTTCTTTCAATAGCAAATGTAATAAAATAAAGACTTCAAAAATACAAAATATTTCAGAAGCACACTAAAGGGAAAGTTACTTCTACTTTGTGCATATTTGGATTGGTCCATCTGTCATTAACACTTGCTGCTACAGTTGTACAAAATACATGATGTATCTTACTTTGCAAACAAACAAAGTTGGAGATTAAACTGCAGAGGAACAATATCAGAAATGTGTGGTCAGGGCTGAAGAAGATTACCGCAAAAGGAGGAGATCGATGGAGCAAATGAGCTGAAGACATTCTTCAACAAGTTCAGTTCAGGAACAAACTCATCATCATCGTCATCATCATCATCATCATCATCATCATCATCATCATCATCTCTGCCCTCTACCATACAGACATCCCACCTTTCTGTGATCCGCAGATTTCCTATCAAACTACAGATGTCCTAACTTCCAACTCAGTCATGGACTCCTGTTTTCACAAATTTGTCTTCAACCAGGAGATGGTGTTGTTCCCTTTGATTCACCCTCTCACTTTTCTGTACCTAGAAGTCAGGTGAAGAGGCAGTTGGAGAGATTGAATGAGAACAAGGCTGCAGGTCCAGATGAAAATCAGGTCCCTCTTGAAAATGAGATCCAGATCTCAACGGGGCTTACCTGGTTAAATAAAGGACATAAAAAACTTTAAAAAAAAAAAAAAAAAGGTGTCAGCTCCAGAGTACTGAAGGCCTGATGTATTTTTAGGCCAAAGCAGCAAATAACTTCTTCTTTGTCTTCTTCTTCTTATTATTATTCTGATTATTATTTTATTATTATTATTTTCCACTGAAAATTGCGAATTTAGAGGCCGAAACATATTCAAAAACTCACCAAACCTTGCCCAAAATTGTCCCCAGCATGTAATTGCCCACTGGCAATTACATGCAATTGCATTGCCAGTGGGCAATTACATGCCCAAGATCCTCTACACTGTGTCCCTATTGTGAGAGAAGACAAACTGTGTACAATAGAGATCAGAAACTATGTATGAATGTAGATCCATGGGAATCAAAAAAAAAAAAGTCTCCTTGTGTTATGTCATAAAATGTACAGGGAGGCAGCCATTTTCGGTCAATTTAATTTTGGTTAATTTTCATGTTTACACATATATAAATCTATTGGCTTTATATTTGGTCAAGGCAAAGAGGTATTAAACATGATCAAAATCATGGGTTTTTGAGCATGTTTGGGGGCATGGCCAACTTGTGAACTTTGTGTACTTGCCAAGGCAAATGACATGCCATAACTTTCACATACAAAGGCCGAGTTGCCCTTGTAACTCATTTTGATCTGCTGATCCCCCTTAGAAGAGGAAGTGACTTTTTTTTCTTGGAAGTCTCCATCTTTGACCCCCTTGAGGTAATTGAGATAATCTTGTGTCGTTGAGAGACAGATAAGTTGGTCTGACTTGCTTTAAAGTGCCAAGAGTTTCCGGTGGAGGTGTGGCCATGGCAGCACAACAAAGTCAGAGGTGACGCTGTTGACATACATTTGGCTCAAAATTCCAAATATTTCAGCCAAGCTGCCACAAACCAAGATTGATCCTAGTCCACCCTCCAACAAGAATGCGGTCCAATATTTGGGGGGCGTGGCCTAATTCATCCACAGCGCCCCCCAGAGATCAGCTCCCAGCCATGCTTCGACCCACAATCATGAAATTTGATACACATATGTATCTTGACAGGACCTACAAAAAAGTCTGTTGGAGCTATGGTCCAAACACAACAGGAAGTCAGCTATTTTGGATCAAAGCCACCATTTTGTCTTTTTTACACATTGTATTTGAGTGAACTACAGCTTTTGACATAACGACTTCAGAATTACTAATTATTGAATACTTTCAATGTCTTGAAACAATTAAGGTCAATAGTTATGTGTTTTCTCAATATAAGAGCATGTGGCCAATCCTCAAAGCCTGAGCATTTGCAATAAACAATAGATGTGGAATAACTTCCAGCTTCCAGAAACTTTGTTTGTCGTAATTACCTCTCCACTGTTTCTGTGCATTATAGATCTTCCTCTGCTGCACTTCAGGTTTTTTATTTTAATCATCAGTAACAGATCAGAAAAATCTTCCTCTCTAGCATTAGTTGCCCACATCCTCTTCATCTAATGTGTTTCTGTCATTATGATCATATTCAGGGTTGTGTTCAACACCTATAAGTAAAACAATAAATAAAACATTTCAATTCAGTCGAGCTGCTGGAGGAGGCAAAACAACCACTATAGGAAAAAAAGTATTCCTCTTCTTGTAAATACTGACACCATGGCAACCTCCTGAACCAGGCATGCAAATATTCATGATAACCCCTTGTTCTCATTCAAAGGGAGAAACTGATCTAGATTCATAGAATACATGACAATATCTGAAATATGTTTTCTGCTTTCTGAGAGGTATTTCACACCTTAGCTGGGACTTCCAACTAATGAACAATGTGAGAGCTGGAGGGCAACAAAAGGAACAAACAGAACAGTTTTATACTGACAAACATCTCACACTTTCCTAACAGAGGAGCACTCACTGCTCCTCTGGTACCAGGTTATCAAACACAAGGTGTGGTAATTTTTCTGACAAACTTTCATTTTTGGAGAACATTTTCAGTCAGCGTCACTGGAAATGGAATTAAAACCAAACTGGAAACAAACAAAAAAGAAAAAAGAAAATTGAGACTTTGAGTTCATTTTACTATCTAGCCCTAGCTTTTCAGACTGACTAGTCACAAGCTTTGGACAAGGTATATTAAAAAAAGTATATTAAAACTTCTGATTGGAACATTGGCTGCTTTTAAGATTTTTGGTAATAACCAGTGATCTATCTCAGTTAAATTCCTCACTTTTAATGTACATATACATTATATACTTGCATATCCCAAGTATGTATACATTACAAATAGCACTACTCAGGGTGGCATGTTGGAGTAGTTCCCCAAATACAAAAATATGAGTGAATCAATGTTGAAAGATAGTTAGATAGAAACATTGAATCCATGTTGAAGTCTGATATTGAAATGAGTCTTCAAAGTGACTCACTTTCGGTTGGTGACTCACATGTTGACTCAACCATAGGGTTTCAACCATAACTGATGCTACATCACTGTTGGTTCGACCATAATCTACATTTCGATCTACATGCACGTTTGTGTTGAATTTATAATGAAGCTTTGAGTCAAGCTGCCAAACAGCAGCTCAAATACAAAAATAAGGGTGAGGCAGGCACAGAAACCATAGGCTTCCACCTGTACTCTGAAATTAATAAGGACACACCAATAATTATTCATGAATATTTATCTTACAGACGATTGGATCATTCATCCTGCTTCCCCTGTTTGTGAGATAAGACTGAAACTCTGTCTACTTGTTGATAACCACACATGACGAGTGTCTTGGCTGCAGGAAGTCCTTGCCAATCATTCGTCACAAAACAGGAAGTAACAAATAACTCCTTTCTTGAAGGCCGGGTTTCAGCCAGACTTTTAAGACACACTGGTGGGCTCGCATTGAAGGCCATTTGGAAGATCTGCCAAATGCACGGGTATGGCGCAAGAGCGTTGATTATGTTGGAGTGGTGATGCCAGAGCTCCTGTAGTCAACAACAACAGGCCAGAGCAGTACTGAGCTGTGCAGGCCTTACACGGCTGCGAGCATCTTTAATTTTGTTGCTATTGGTGCCTTGCAGCAAAATTTGTCATGTTCAGTGCTAGTCTGCTGATCCACATGCAGAACAAAACTCAAGAGACAGAATCAGTTAAACTTTATTGTACAAAAAAAAGTAATTTTCGTCCAGTAATCATTGGATTTAAGCTGACAGGATCACTGAAGATGGGGAAAATAACACTGGTGAGAGACGCACTTTGAGAAACTGGGTGTGAATGTGAATGAAATAAAAAGCTACTGGAAGCTAGCATAGAGAGGCTTGGAGTACCAAGCCAAGAGAGGCTTGGAAGAAGGCAAACACTCATAGAAGTGTTTGCCTTCTATGAGTGTAGAAGGCAAACACTCAGGCACCAAAGAACTGGCTTCCTTTAAAATCTGGCTGATGAGATAATGATATGCAGGGGTGAGTGATCAGAACCTGGGACAACGCCCTCCAACTGGAGACGGTCTCTTGGCTCCCTCGGGTGGATAACTGAAAAAAGTGCAAACAAACCCCACAGAGACCAAAACCCCGGAATCCCAACAATTTCATCCTATTAAGTAGATTTTAAATGTATAACTGAATGACAGTAAAATCTGTGTATGTATATTACACCAGATGGTGAAAATTTATGTTCAGTGTTTTGGTAGCTGTTTACATTCCACCCTCAGCTGCTGCCAGTAATGCATGTGATAAGATGTGTGACGATCCCCGCTGGTGCATTATGGTTGTTAAGCTGTACTTCTATCAAGGTCCTGGATATGAAAGGTACTTAATTTCACGTGTCCACCTGGATCATGTATATAAGGAATGCTCGCTCCATTTATGGAAGATGCACAAAGATGCACACCGGCTTGGACCGTGTCGGTTGCTTGACACAGTCTGGGACGCAGTTGTGTGGGAGCCAGTTCGGAGGTTTGGATGGACCTCATAAGGAGGCAGAGTTTGACCTAATGGAGGGCTACACCTGGGAGCAGAAGCTTGGACCTGTGGGAGCCAGCCAGTCCTTGTCTGAACAAGACTTGCACCTGAAGATGACCAAACCAATGGGTGCACACGCCGGTGCAGCCGTTCCTGGGCAGTATGCCAGTGGACATTACCCAGAGACTTCATTTTAATAATAAATGCTTTTACAGGGCTTAAAGTGATTTTTGGTATTGTCTCCCCCCATGTTCTTGTTGCAAACTTCTGAGTTGGGCCATATCATCTTTTCGATTATTGCTAGAACAGCGACACAACACCCGGATGCATTTGTGACATACCTGGTGACTTTAATCATGCCTCACTCTCTTCTACACTGCCAGTGTTTCATCAGTTTGTCAGCTGCTCCATCCAAGAAAACAAAACTTTGGATTTGTTTTATGCTAATGTAAAGGATTCATATGTGCCTCTTATGGGGAAATGTGGAAATGCTTGCTTTTAATTGTTTTATTTTATAGATTTTTTAATGTATGGTTTAATCAGTTGGGTTTTTATTTTGGACTAAATACTAAGAGGTGTGCAGGCCGTGTATACTCATTTAACATTTAACCCAGATGAACTGTGGGAAAGAATTGCTATGCTGAATAACAAGAATGTATGTGCATCTCTTACTGAGCCCCACAGTGCTGCACTACATGGTGTGTTGCTGTGAGTGTTGATCTCCAAAGATATCTTTATTTCACTATCATAAATGTTTGGTTGATTCTATTCATTGACTTCCTGTTACTCGGGTCTGTATCCTCAACAGAAATCAGATCACAATCTTGTTTTTCTCTTGGATGAATATGAACCATTTACTTAGACACTTGGAAAGTGGTCACAAGAAGCACAAGAAACGCCCCTACAGGGTTGGTTTTGAAGCAACTAACTGAATTACTCTTTGCCAGCCACACTCAGTCACACCAGAACTGAGTGGATGACTGACGACATGAACTTCTGTGTCAACAGCAGCATCCCCACCAGAACAGTCAGATACTTCCCTAATAACCAAACCTGGATCACATGTGATCTAAACGAATTTTTAAACAAGAAAAAAGAGCCGTCAGGGAACAAGACAGGGAGTCATTGAAGAGTATATAGAAGCAGGTCAAAGTCAAGTTTAGAGACAACATACATTTATTTTGATTGGGTCAAATCACTGATACTGCTGCGCAAGGCAAAACCCTAACCAGAGAGAAAAAGATAATGCAGGGTAATGTTATTGCACTATCCAGAGAGGACTATTAAAGGTCTTATTTTAAAATTTTCAGTAAGCTTCATATTAAATGGCAAAACTAATCCCATGAGTAACAGTGATTGGGTTAAATCAATTATATAATGCTCAAATAAGCAATAACCTGGTGTAGAAATTGTCAAGGCTTTTATTTTGAAATTTTCAGTACGCTTCAATTTAAAGGGCCAAACTAATCCCATATGCAACAGTGATTTGGTTAAATCAGCTATATAATTTCCAAAATAGCAATTTCTTAATGTAAAAAATGTCAAGGCTTTTATTTTGAAATTTTCAGTAAGCATAATTTAAAATTGCCACACTAATCCTGTGTGTATCAATGGTTGGTTAAAATCAGTTAGAAAATGCCCAAAACACAAGTAGTTCCAGCTCATTCCTCCTCCGTAGTAACAGACGGTTCCGTCATGTTGTAGTTTTTACATTCAGCTGTGACCTCTTCTGTCGGTACTGAAAGTTCCACCATGTTGTAGTCCTAGCCTTCAGTCATTGTAGTTCTAAAGAGCAGCACAACTGTCATGTTTGTCACACAGGTGGAGAAAGATTTCTATCTTTGTGAGACACCCAATCAGTTATAATGAAAAAAGCAGTCCAAACAACTCCTTCCCATTCGAGAACCGTGATACATATTACGAAAACCGTTTGAAGCATAGGAGAGGACTATTTGTCGTCTCTGATAGTGCCGCGATTCATATCTGTACCTCATTCACAGTAATTGCAGCAATTAGAGAAAAATAGTGTGTGCTGAGGTCTTTTACGTTTTCCATAAAAGTATGAAAATGAATAGCTGAGTGCGTCAGTTACGATGATGCATGATTTCGCTCTGAAGCACCTTGACAGAAAACCGTAAGACCTAGCAAAATTTTGAAAACATTTTACCGGAGCAGAAACTTGTATCGATGTCATGACCGAATTTGATACAGATTGGGCAATATTTGTAGGTGTGAAGGCAATTTCAAAATTGTTTTGGGGTCAAAAATCCACTTCATTTTTCACTCTCGCGGAGCGGCAGTTGGAATCAGTTATGCTCTGCATTTCCGCAGTTGGAAATTGTTCTGGTTTTTCGCTTTTTACGTCGCCATCGTAACTCCGATTCCCAATAAAAGTAATAGCAATAATGCCGTGATCGAGCCACACGTTTTGATACCACATTTGTGGGTGAGCATGCAGCGGTATGAGCCACAGTGACCGACTTGCAAAGCAAGTCTTTCACTGCTCTCCTGATGCATTGCTATGGGCAGGCCCCAATAAAGAGACATTCTATTAGGTGAAGCACAATAGGTGCCTGCCATGCAATGCATGGATTTAGGAGCCCCTAAATCAGGGGCATCATTGAACAATGATGTGGTCATCATTGTTCAATGATCCAAGTCTCTTGCCAACACCAGGAGAGAGACCTAGTGTTGGCGATGAAAAGGCTGGGCAGAACCGATCTATGTGATTTCGCTTGTAACCTTGCATGTATGTCGCTCTATTTCTGGTCGTGCAGAGACCTTTGGAGGGGCCGGGCTCAAAGTTAAAAAGGGGCACATTGAACAAGATCTTAAAACAGGTTCTGCAGTAACTTCTATTTGCAGCCGCTCTCCTCCAGCCGAGATCCCATCAGCAGCGACTTTAACCCGCCTGGTAGAAACATTAAGGAAAAGCAGAGAACAGAGAGCAGGTGGTACCGGGTAGTACCGGTGCTTTGAGCTGCGTCGCGACTCACGGTGACAGTCACAGTAGAGGTCTTGTGTGAAATTCTGTTCTCCTGTGAAAATTGGTTCCTCCTGTGTCGGGAGCGCACATTGCAGCCAAAGAGGCGGATCTGACCATTTTCACGGCTATTCTAATCAATTTCTCGGTAAAAACAAGTCATATAATCATGTCAAGGTTGTAAAATTCAGTTAAATCGGCAGCTGTTGTTTAGAAAATTGTAAAATAATTAAATAAACAATGTCTTTTTACGCTGTTTTGTGTTATTTTAAAAGTCTTTCTCCAACTTTTGTCACTTAAGCCCTGACAGAAGTAAAAGTCAGGCACCAAACACAGTTTTCCAACACGTAGTGTGTATTTATAAGTTTTCATTACTGATATAAGAGGATGGAAGCTGCTGATAAAATTAAGACTTCCTGAAAAGATGAGAGTGTAGACTTTCTGGTAAATCCCGTTCTAATGTAAAATATGACAGATTACTGGATTAAGGAAATTTCTATTATACTACTTGCTATCACACATAACAATTTTTGAGAATTTGGAAACAGTTGGTCTTTATTCCCCAAGTATGGGGGGAGGAGAGAATGGATATTTCAGCTGCCTGAAATAATCTGTTCCCTCTCCAAAACACGGGAACAAATTAATTTACCAGAAAATCTGAAAATCTAATTAATTAATTAGTGAATTAATTTGTTAGCATGTTATGGAGGGGGAACGGATTATTTCAGGCAGCTAAAATATTTGGTTCCCCCCTCATAACTTTGTCAAATAAAGAGCCAAAATGACAGGATTTGTTGTTGATGAAGAGAAGAATAAACACAGTTAAAGACTTGCAGGTACAACAGCTGCCAATTAAACTGAATTTTACATCCTTGACATGATTATATGACTTGTTTATATCGAGAAATCAATCAGAAGAGCCGTAAAAAAGATCCGCCTCTCTGGCTGCAATGCGCGCTCCCGTCAGTTCCCCTCAGTTCGCAGGGGTACTGAATTTCGCACAAGACCTGTGTCTGAACAACATGGAGACTGAGGGCACCCAGACTAGTTTATTTAGCTAAATTATTATATTTAGCTTAATATTATTGCTGAGGGGTACAAGCAGGCCTCCTGACACACAGATTAAAAAAAAGAAAAAAGAAAAGAAAATTGAAAAAAAAAAAAAAACCTCAAAAAGGGCACTAGGGGCATAAAAGAAAAGAATGGGCTCAATCCCCTTTTGGCCCCCCCTCTGCAGTGGCAGTTCAGTCGGGTTCTGGAATTACGTAGATGTGAGACGTTTGGGGAGTTCTGTGAGTTAATCGGATCGCCGCAGAGGCTCGTGAGGGCGCTCGCTTGCTGCCTCATTAGCACATGTCCCGTCCTGCAGGGGTGGAGCGTATCAAGGACTGTCTCTGATGTTCTGTCAGCCTCACATCAGAACGGCTGCAGCGAGCGACAGGAGAGGAGGGATTATCTGACACGAAGCCGACGAAGAACGAGGCAGCTGGGAATTGTGTTGCTATTGGACTGCTGGATCTGTGTGCTTTCCCCATGCTTAATAACGATCACTTCTGGGAAATATTATCTGACTTCTAGGGAATCAGATATATTTTGTGCTTGTCTTTCAAAGCTGTGACATTTTTTAAGGAGTGTTTGAACTGTAGAGTTTTCCTCGTCATCAAATGGATGCAAGTGCGTGAGGGGAATACTTATAAACGGCGCGTTGAGTCCTGCGAAGGCACACCGCTTCCTTTTCCATTGCTACTCCCAAGGGCCAAGCAGAGCCCATCAATCCCCCCACAGTTTCTCGACCTGCGGAATTTTACTGCCTCAACCCGGGAATTAACGAGTCTGAGCTGTGGAACCTTCATTTCCAGTTTTGGGGGAGGGTGGATCCAATCCTCCTGCGTAGGAGGGGGTGGAGGGTGTATCAAAATGGGGAACAGCTTCTCCAACATATCTGCCTTCCAGTCACTTCACATCGTCATGCTGGGTTTGGACTCTGCCGGTAAGACCACAGTTCTCTATAGATTGAAATTCAACGAATTCGTCAACACCGTCCCCACAATCGGTTTCAACACGGAGAAGATCAGGCTGAGTAACGGCACAGCGAAGGGCATCAGCTGTCACTTTTGGGATGTAGGGGGACAGGAGAAGCTGCGGCCCCTGTGGAAGTCCTACAGCCGCTGCACAGATGGCATCATCTACGTGGTGGACTCGGTGGACGTGGACCGGCTGGAGGAGGCCAAGACCGAACTGCATAAGGTCACGAAGTTTGCGGAGAACCAGGGCACACCTCTGCTGGTCATCGCCAACAAGCAGGACCTGCCTAAGTCCTTGCCAGTGGTTGACATCGAGAAGCAGTTGGCCCTGCACGAGCTCGCGCCCTCTACGACATACCACGTTCAACCCGCGTGCGCCATCATAGGAGAGGGGCTTCACGAGGGCATGGACAAGCTGTATGAGATGATTGTGAAGAGGAGGAAGTCTCTGAAGCAGAAGAAGAAGCAGCGGTAACAGTAGCTGGAGCTGGACTCTGTTTCTGCCTGACTTACTGTGAGAAATCCTGGATTCTGCCATTTGCGGCACCCAGACAGGTTGATTTCTGTTTTCTTCCATCCTGTGTTTCGAATTAAACATGTTAGGCCCTTCTGAGTGATGCTTTTGCACACAGAAGGCTGCAGGGTTGTCAACAGAACATTAAACCAAAAAAAAAAAAAAGACCTATGATCCAGAAACTTTGTGATAGAAACAGGCTGGCCTGTTTTATCTGCTACAACTTTAAAGGAACAGTTTGGCTGCTTTGAACCTCACCTCTAGTAGACAGATGTCATATTGCAAAAGAGTTGGTTAAAAGTGAGAAAATTGTAAGAGTGATGGAAGGCTGACTAATAGCTAGTCCGACAGATCTGTAACTATTTAGAGCAACTGAAACTAGAAATATTTATATTTGTGGGATTAAACAACTATATGTTCCCATGAGAGGCATGTTAAATTTGCTTTTTAACATTCAAAGAAAGTAAAAATTTTTTAGCTAAAGTTGTGGGTTGAGGCTGTTGTCTAGGCAATAGCTGGTTAAGCGTAGTCACTCATAGATTGATAACCAAAAAATACACCTGCATCAATGTTTCCCACCTTTTTCCTAAATCTTTTTGTTAGTAGCATGTATGATAAAACTGTGTTAGTTTTACACAATATTATACTCCCCTGTTTTTTGTGATTAATGGATGTTATGCAAACACAGTATTTTATAGTTTTGTTTCACAATAAATAAATAAATAAGACTATAGATGATAAGAATGTTTTCATATGTAGTTATAGGGTTATAGGATTTTTTATATAGATATAACCAACACAAAATTGGAAAACAAAGATGTCATAAACCTAACATTCTTTTTAAATATTCCAAATCAAGGCCTATCACAGTTAAAGTAACTCTTTGGGTTTTGGCAAAGGCTGCCTATAGTGTTTCACAATCAACTGTTTTGTTTTTTTTCCCAATTTTGAAGAAATTATCTTGATGTATTTACTCAGCTAACTGTGGATTCATACAACAGACAACCTCAATCAAACTTTAGCCTACTAACGTGAACGATTTTTGGAGAGAAGTTAGAAAGTCTCTTAAAGGTGCAGTTACATAACTTTTATGAGAAATATACTTTTTACATATTTATTAAAACTGTTACCATATTGTAACAGTATGTTATGACACAGATAGCTTGTGAATAAACTGATCTCCTCCAAATCCGCTCACTGAGCAACTATTGTTGCCATGTGAAGAAATGCACCACTCCAGACCAAAAAGAACTAGTCAGACCAACGATGAGTTTGGGCTGTCGCGATCAACAATAAATAAAATAATCGCATGATAAATGAAAATTATCGAAGTCATTTTAATTTATTGACTTTATTGTTTCTTCCTGCCCTTTTCTCTTTCTATTGATGACACTGGACAAAAAAGGTGCAACTCTGGTGCTCTCCACTGACCCCTCCCTTCCTCATTTTCTTAGCATAAGGTAGGAGTGAGGAGTCTGATATGGCCATCTTCTCTATCTTAATTTAATGATTATTGAAGTGCAATATATTATACAGACTTTATTGTCTGTACTCTTTTGGTTCAATGTAGTTTTTATTTTATGTTGTGTTTAGTTTTTATTCAAGTGCATTCTTGTTAAAGAAGACATGGAGTCCATTTTATTTTTGTTTTCGGTTCTTTTGTTTATTTAATGTGCTTACTGGAATGTGCATTTCCAGTGTTTAATGTTCTTTTGAAAATAAAGTGTATTTATTTTGGCAGAATGTGCTTGCATTATTATCTCATTACCATTACATCAGTTTAAAATGGTCTTCAAAAAATATTATTGTTTATCACAATAATTTTTGAAACAATTAAAAATTTGTTATCATGACAATTCACAAATTATCTGTATCATAACCATACTGTCACAACATAGTGACAGTTTCAACAAGTATGTATACAAATGTTTTTCTAAAAGTTACATACTGCAGCTTTAAAGTATGGGTCTGCTCATTTCTGCCAATGAGGAGTGTATGACCAGTTTCAGTTCATTTTAGGGATTAAAAAAACCTGTGAAAACAAGGTCTTTAAAATATAGCAGGAATTTTTTTTTTATCAGTTTAGTAGTTACACTTCCCCCTCTTTGAGGATTTCATCACTTTTATTTAATTTCACTGTAAGTTGTTGTGAAAAAAAATTTTTAAAGCAATTTTTTCAGCATCTGGAATGCAGACATGACTTCTGCATTCCACATAAAACATCTGGACTAACCCTTCAAAGCTGAAGAAGCTCTGGCTCATTCTTTCATTAACTGACTCAGACACCTTTATTTCCATCCACAGGTGACAGTCATAGTCAAGAGAAGGGTCACAGGTGACATTTCTCTTTTCATGTTTCCTCAGACATCTATAGTATCAGTTGGACACTGTGGGTGTCACACAAACTGTTCTTGTTTACGTTTTACTATTTGGAGCAATGAAGTAGCCTTTCCTCTTATTGTTGGACTGATGTACTACTTTGCACTTTTCAGTTACTAACAAACCAATAGGAATCTGCACAGAATGAATATAGCAGCATATCAAAGTATAAATTGGTGTGAGGGAGCAAAAAAAATGAGCCAGCTTTGAAATCAGAGCATGCAAAGGAGCTTCAGAACCAACTGCAGGCTGTTGGTTAAATTTATAGATCAGCACTGCGGCAGCCAGGACTCAGACTGTGCCAGCACCCATCTGGATGATACCGATTTCTGTCTAAATTACTTTTTATTCTCATTTGATGGTTAGTATTTAATGTGAATAAGGTTTCACATATACACGACCGTCCACTTTATTAGGTACATTTGTCCAACTGCTCATTTACACAAATGTTGAATCAGTCAATCACGTGGCAGCAACTCAATGCATTTAGGCACGTAGACATGGCCAAGATGATCTGAAAGTTCAAATTGAGCATCAGAATGAGGAAGAAAGGTGATTTAAGTGACTTTGAACATGGCATGGTTGTTAGTGCCAGTCGGACTGGTCTGAGTATTTCAGAAACTTCTGACCTACTGGGATTTTCATGCATAACCATCTCTAGGGTTTACAGAGAATGGTCTGAAAAAGAGAAAATATCCATTAGCACCCAGAATGTGGGCGCAATTGCCTTGTTGATGCAAGAGATCAGAGGAGAATGGCCAGACTGGTTTGAACTGATAGAACAGGAACATTAACCACTCATTACAACAGAGATATGCAGAAGAGCATCTCTGAACGCACAACACATCTAACCTTGAGGTGGATGGGCTACAGCAGCAGAAGACCACACCAGGTGAAAACAGGAAACTGAGGCTACGGTTCACACAGGCTCACCAAAATTGGACAACAGAAGATTGAAAACATGAAAGCAGGGATCCATCTTGCCTTGTATCAATGGTTCAGGCTGGTGATGGTGCAATGGGAGAGGAGGCGGAGGAATGCAGCACATACATTGATTCAAAATTTATTACCAGTTTTTCCCAACCCTGGTCCTCAAGGTACTCTGCCCTGCGTGTTTTAGATGTTAATCTGCTTCAACACACCCTGTTCAGATTATTGCAATTCAGCAAAACTTTGTTAATCAGCCATCAATTGAAATCATGTGTACACAAGTTTGATCCACCATCAATTGTGAACTTTAATCATATTTTCGACCTTTTCGATCATAATTCAACATTAATGTTGAATTAATGTCTTTTGCAATCTGCAATCAACCCAACAGTGCAAGGGCTGTGTGGTTGGGACATACCACTCGTGTAAATGAGGGTGCTGGACAGCTCCACTCCTTGTAGTGACTTGTGTATGTTTTTGTGTCAAAACATTATGTATCTGTAATAATTTTTATGGCTAATTAAGAAAATGTACAGAAAAGAATCAAGCGGTGCAACAAACAGCATACATTGATTCAACATTGATCCGTTGTTAATCAGACTTTGGCATTTCAATTATTAGAATTCAACCACAAAACAACATTGATTCAATGACATCTCTTCAACACTGCTTACTTAGCTAGAAGTAGATGATTGTTTGATGGCTGGTCCATCATTAATAATTGACCTCAACCAAAAATCAACCTTTTTGACCAGAAACAATGTTAATTTACCATCGCTTGCTATCTGGGCAGAGACTTGGTATATGTATGAGACTAATCTCAAAGCTTCTGGTCCTGGTAGATCAGCTCTCTGTTTCTGTTTAAGCTGTTACAGTGAATCAGAGGGATGATAAGCTGCTCTTTGTTCATGTGTCTCTGTCTTATATAGGTCATGCTCTCATTATTCTGTCTCCCCATCACTGTGTACAGACTGCTTGTGTGGGTACGTGTCACTGTTGTCCAAACAATGCACAACAGCACTATCAGATTGCCTCAAGCTGAGAATGAAGCTCATAACCCAATTAAGGCATCTAGCATCTCAAACCATGGGGAAAAACATGATGCTAAGTTGAGCATATCCAACACTGAAGTCAATGTGATGAGTAATAGTTTTAATTCTCTGTTACATGTCAATGTAAAATGCCTAACCATGTTTTGTATTTGGTTAATCCTGAAAATGTGAGAATTGCCTGTCGATTAGCAGGGGCACATCTACATATTTTTGAGGTGGATGCAAACATGTGACACATCACAGGTGGCCAGGGCATATGTGGTCACTGATTCCTCCCGCGTATACATGTGTTTCTTCTCCACATGCAACAATAACTCATATTAAATCCTCCCATATGTCACATGTGAAATCCTACCATTTGTCTCAGGTTAAATCCTCCCATTTGTCCCATGTTAAACTCTACCATTTGTCTCATGTTGAATCCTCAAATTTGTCCCATTCCTCCCATTTGTCCCATATTAAATCCTTCCATATGTCTCATGTTAAATCCTCAAATTTGTCCCAATCCTCCCATTTGTCCCATACTCAATCCTTCCATATGTCTCATGTTAAATCCTCCTATATGTCCCATTTGTCTCATGTTAAATCCTCCCTTATGTCTCATGTTAAATTCTCCCATATGTCTCATGTTAAATCCTCCAATATGACCCATATTAAATCCTGCCATTTGTCTGATGTTTTTTTCTAAAATATGACCCATATTAAATCCCCCCATTTGTCTCATGTTAAATTCTCCCATATGTCCCATGTTAAATCCTCACTTATGTACTGTTGAAAATGGATTTGTTTAACTATGTGTATATCACTTTAAGAGCTCAGGGAGCCATCTGAATAAGCTTTACTGTGATTGGTTCATTGTTATCTCAAGCTGCCATTAGTTATTGAAACAGCACATGTTCAGTTTAGTTGGGAAAGTAATTGTTGGAGGCCGTCCAGAGCTGTTGTTCCAGAGATTGGGAGTGAGTAAATGGATAAAAGTAAGATTAATCATTATTTAAGCAAGTTTTGTTTATCTGTGCACCTTAAATATATACAATATGGCAATTTAAAGAGTTAAGGTTATGATAATGTGGTTTGTAATTTATTTGTTGTCTCTTGCTGCCATCTGCTGGACAAATTCGTAATAGCCATTTGTGGCGAGTGGAAATAATAGCTTTCATTTGTTTGTCTTCTGTATTTTATAGACCACTCTCAGCTCTATTAAAGGCAACCAAGACATGAAACTTTCGTATCATTCTTGACCGGATGCTCGTGGTGGCTGTACCATTTAAAGAACACTAACTAAAGGGAGCACAACAATTAATGGTCCTTCGAGCTGGATTCACAGTTGCCACGAAGAGAGCATGTCTTGGACCTTTCCTCAGAATGTGATGGATGAACAGGTTAGACCCAGACGGCAAATACGTCGGCCACCTTACCTAGACGAATTTTATGTGGAGTATGCTGGTCAGCAGAGTAGAGCACCTTCGTATGGTGGACGTTACGAAGCTGTTGGACATGGAGTGTATACCGCAAGGACACCTATCAACACTCAACCTTACATAAGTGGCCATCAGCAACGTCATGAGGGATCTGCCAGGATGACACCCCTCCCCATACAAAGCTTTGAAGGTGAACATATGACACCAGCCTTTCCCTGAACAAACAAGAGACGAGATGGTCTTTACAGTAATTAGGGAAATCCGACAAGAAAACCGTCAGATGCAGGAGAACATGTTATGGCTCACAGAAGCAGTAAGCAAGCTGCAGATAAACCCGCCCCCTGAACCCAAAATCCAACAGGAAAGGCAACATTCAATTGCAGTTAAGTCAGTTGAAGATTTGGAACTTCAGGATTCTCTATGTACATCTGGATCAGAGTCAGAAGCTATTTCCCAATTGGAATGTTTAAAGACAAACATTGGTCAAGCAGACACAGAAGCTGAGGTTTTACCCTTTCAAGACCCAGCCCCAGCTGTAAGACAACACTCGTCTCCCTCTCAATACTCCTATTTTAAGTCAGCTTCAGTGATGAATGATGATGTACAAGATGCATGTAATGATGTGCGAAGGATGGACGTAAGGGAAGGAGGACCTTCACTCACATATGCTGATGTTTGGCCATGGCAGTACAAGTCTCACCCAGAATACTCACAGCCATCTCACTGTCATGCAGTGCAGTACCCCCATGCAACAGGTAATGTTCTTCATCCTCAGCATCAACATCAGCAACCACAAGATTTTGTACCGAGACCGGAACATCAGGAAAAGATCTACAGGGGACCGAAGCCTACAATCCCACCTTTCATACATGATGATCCCAGAGAATTCTCCAGACTTAAAATAGCTCTGGACAATCTTCTACCAAGTGATGCCACAGAACGGTTCAAGTTTCAAATATTGGTTGACCACCTCAAGCTAGAGGATGCATTACTCATTGCAGATTCCTATAGCAACTCAGTCTCCCCTTATACTGACACCATGGCGGCACTCACAGCATAATACGGACAGCCTCATCAGCTTGCTTTAAAGAGGATTGCAGAGTTAATGGATGGCGCCAATATCAGAGACAGCGATACTGCATCATTTCGCAGATTTGCTCTGAAAGTGCGAGCCCTTGTAGGAATGCTGGATCAACTGGGACAAAATGGACGAATCGAACTGACTTGTGGTTCCCATGTCACTCGACTTACATCAAAATTACCACATGCTTTAAGAACTAATTTTCGTCGCTACGCTCTTTCTCAGCACATTCAAGTACCCACATTGTACAATTTCTCAGACTGGCTGGAATTTGAAGTCCAGGTGCAAGAAAGTGAAATAGTAATGTCAGGTTCCAGAGAGAGACCATATAGACAGAGGGAGCGACAAGAGAAACAAGCACACCCAAAGTCCTCTACTGTTTTACTCAGCACAGGACCTAGGACCACAGCTGCAGTCGCTCCACAGACATGTTCTATTTCAACAGAGTCATCTCTAGTAAGTCAGAAATCTAAGTTATATTGCCCATATTGCAATAACAACCAACATCTTCTGAATCAATGCACAAACTTCAGTAACCTCACGAAGGAGCAGAAAGAAGTGTGGATTCGGAGTAACAGAAAATGCTGGAAATGTGGAAGGAATCATCAAGCTGCTCAGTGTAAGCTGAAAGTTAGATGTAGTACATGCAATAGCAGACACTTGGAAGCCCTTCATGAAGTAAATGCAAGACCAGCAAAAGATGAGACTCCTCCACACTCATCTAGTGAGGTTTTGTATGTCGACCAACCAGCAGCTTCCAGCCATGTACTACTCAAGATGAGTAAAGTCATCTTGAGAAATGGCAACCATAATATGGAGACATTTGCCATTTTGGATGACGGTTCCGAAAGAACCATTCTTCTATCTGCTGCAGCACAGCAACTTCAACTCCATGGTGACCATAAGGATTTAGCCTTAAAGACTATCAGGCAAAACATTCGAGTTATTCAAGGTGAATCGGTTTCCTTTACAGTCTCACCAGCTTCGAATCCTAACAAAAAGTATGAAATAACCAGAGCCTTTACAGCAGAACACTTAGGCTTAGCAGAACGTTCACACCCAGCTCCCACTTTACAAAGTAAATATGCTCACTTGAAGAACCTTCCCCTCACTTCTTTCCATCAAGTGAAGCCTCTCCTCTTGATAGGTTCAGACTATCCACATTTAATCACACCAATCGAGCCTGTAAGACTTGGACCTCCTGGTTGTCCTGCCGCTATTAAAACCAAGCTGGGATGGACTCTACAGGGCCCTACATGCATGTTAAAAGAGCAGCTTCCCACACAGGTGCAATGCTTTTTTACATCCACATGCTCCACAGACTCTGACCTGATGAAGAATGTGCAACAACTCTGGCAAATGGATGTGCTGCCCATCAGAAATGAAAAGGTGATTATGCGATCACAACAAGATCACCAAGCAGTTATGCTTCTAGAGGAGAAAACTGAAAAAGTGACTGTCAACAGTGTTAACAGGTATGCAACCCCACTTCTTCGCAACATTAATATGCCTACATTGCATGCTGCTAAAGAAGCTGTTTTGCCACTGTTGAGAAGCACAGAAAGGAAATTGCTGAAGGATGTTAACAGAGCAGACATCTACAACAAAGAAATAGCCAAGTTAGAAGATGCAGGCTACATTACCAAGTTAATGTAGCCTGCTACATGATGTTGCACAAACAATGATGTTGCACAAACAAAGGAAGCGTGGTACATACCACACCACATGGTGGAACATAATGGGAAGCACATAATTGTGTTTAACTGCTCATTTGAACACCAAGGGCAGAGTCTGAATGACTATCTGTTGCCAGGACCAACCCTCGGCCCTACGCTTTTGGGAGTGCTATTGCGTTTCAGACAGCACAGCATTGCCATTTCAAGTGATATTAAAGGAATGTTCCATCAGGTCCGCCTGCTATCTGAGGACAAACCTCTTTTAAGATTTTTATGGCAGGATGTGAAAATAATGCAACCTCCTGATGTGTTTGAATGGCAAGTACTTCCATTCGGCACTGTCTGTAGCCCATGTTGTGCTGTCTATGCATTACAGAGACACACAAAGGAGAATACAACACCTGATAAAGAAGTAAGGAGTGTTGTTGAGAACAACTTCTATGTTGACAACTGCTTGTATAGTCTTGAGTTCTAAGGAAAAGTTAAAGGAGTTAGTCGACAGGCTTCAGTCACTTCTTCTCTCTGGAGGATTTGAGCTCAGACAATGGGCAAGTAATGTCCCTGAAGTTATAGCTCATCTTCCACATGAAGCCAGAAGTGGTAGTAATGAACAATGGTTGGCCCAGAACAATCTGGAACAGCAAGAAATGGCACTCGGCTTGCGCTGGGATTGTGAGAAAGATGAGCTGGGCTACAGATATCGTGTAGTTCCAGAGAAAAGGCCAACAATGCGCTACATTTACAAAGTTCTGGCAAAACAGTACGATCCACTTGGTTTCATTGTACCTTTTACTACAAGAGCGAAGATTATTGTTCGGCACTTATGGGACAAGCGTAGAGAGTGGGATGACCCTCATTTGCCTGAAGACCTCCTTAAGGCATGGTACAAATGGGAAGGAGAGCTGGAACACCTTCCCCGAATAACCATCCCACGGTGCTACAATAGCCCTGAAACAGATATGCAGGACTGCAACAAGGCTCTCCACATATTCTGCGATGCATCTGAACAAGCTTATGGCGCTGTCGCATACATTCGTACAGAAAAAGCAGACAGAAATGTGGAATCAGTTTTTGTGATAGCAAGATCCAGAGTGGCACCCAAGCGGCAACAGAGCATTCCAAGACTGGAACTGTGTGCTGCTCTGACGGGTGCGCAATTGGCAAAACTACTAGTCACTGAGTTGACCATACCTGTGCAACAAGTCGTACTTTGGTGTGACTCCACAACTGTACTTAAATGGATCCAGTCAGACTCATGCAAATTTAAAGTTTTTGTCAGAACCAGAGTGGCAGAGATCCAAGAACTCACCGGTTCTATGACCTGGCGATATGTAGATTCACTAAATAACCCGGCTGATGACATCACTCGAGGAAAATCTATGGAGTCCCTTATCAACTCAGACAGATGAAGTCAGGGCCTAGATTTCCTCTTGCTTACACCAGACCACTGGCCTAATCCTCCTGAATTGAAAGATGTGGATGAGTCTGAACTGAAGGTCACAGCCTTCTGTGGAGCCACAATGCAGATTTCAAATTCTATACCTGATGTGGATAAAGTAAGTTCATTTCAAGAACTCATCGAACACACCGCAACATCTGCTCACGGGGCGGCTCCTTCCCAACATCACCTCTCAGTGGATGACTACAAAGATGCAGAGATGACAATTTTACAGAAGACTCAAATGGACTGTTTTCCAGATGATTATTAGCTGCTGCAAGCAGGAAAAACTGTGCCACCCTCAAGTAGACTTGTTAAACTGGCTCCAGAGTATGACACAGAGATTAAACTAATCAGAGTTGGTGGACGTCTCCGACATAGTGAATACCTGGACACAGAAGAAAAGCATCCCATTTTGTTAGATGGCACTCATCACTAAACTTATCATTAAACAGTTTGATAATAAGCTCCATCACCCAGGGCAGGAAAGAGTGTTTTCTGAACTGCACAGACACTACTGGGTCATTAAAGGAAGGGAAGCAGTTAAACGACTTCAATGAGAATGTCCACTCTGTCAAAAATGGCGTGCAGCACCAGTGCTCCCTCAGATGGCTGATCTCCCATCAGCAAGGTTGCGCCTGTTAAAACTACCCTTTTACTCATGTGGAGTTGATTGCTTCGGACCATTCCTTGTGAAGAATGGCAGGAGAAATGAAAAGAGATGGGGTATTCTCTTTAAGTGTCTCACAACATGAGCAGTTCACATTGACATCCTCACAACCATGACCTCTGATTCATTTCTCATGGCTATCAGGCGTTTTGTATCAAGGCGAGGAAAACCATCAGAATTACTCTCTGATTGTGGGACAAATTTCAAAGGAGGTGAGCGAGAACTACATGAAGCCTTTCAGAAGATGTGTCCTATAATTCAAGATCACCTCTCCAAACAACAGATAAGGTTCAGTTTCAACCCACCTGGTGCACCTCATTTCGGAGGAGTTTGGGAGCGTGAAGTACGATCAATCAAGTGAGCACTAAGAGTATCCCTTGGAGCTCAGACTGTCGCGGAAGAAGTTCTCAGAACTGTGCTCATTGAGGTCAAGGGGGTACTAAACTCCAAGCCACTCGGTTATGTATCGTCAGATATTGCAGACTTGGATCCTGTAACGCCAAATTACCTCCTGATGGGGCGGCGTGATGCTTCATTACCACAGGTAATCTATCCTGAATCAGGTCTGTTGACCAGGAAACATTGGAAGCGTAGTCAGATGATTGCAGAACAGTTTTGGCATCAGTTTATAAGAAGTTACTTGCCCACTTTGCGGTCATGTCAGAAATGGTCAATTAAGACAGAAAACCTTCAACTCGGAACAGTGGTAATGATCCTTGACAAACAACTACCCAGAGCACTATGGCCTGTTGGAAAGGTGATGAAACTTCTATGAGGACCAGATGGAACTGTTCGAACAGCTGAAATACAGATTAAAGACAAGACTTACATCAGACCAGTGGCTCGACTTGTGTGTCTTCCAGCCATTCCAGAGACTGATGAAAGGAAGGAGTAGACATAACTTGGATTTTTCCATTTTCTGTTATTCAAATTTGTAAGACAAATTTGGGGGCGGCTGTTGAAAATGGACTTGTTTAACTATGTGTATATCACTTTAAGAGCTCAGGGAGCCATCTGAATAAGCTTTACGGTGATTGGTTCATTGTTATCTCAAGCTGCCATTAGTTATTGAAAGAGCACATGTTCAGTTTAGTTGGGAAAGTAATTGTTGGAGGCCGTCCAGAGCTGATGTTCCAGAGATTGGGAGTGTGTAAATGAATAAAAGTAAGTTTAATCATTATTTAAGCAAGTTTGTTTATCTGTGCACCTTAAATATATACAATATGACAATTTAAAGAGTTAAGATTATGATAATGTGGTTTGTGATTCATTTGTTGTCTCTTGCTGCCATCTGCTGGACAAATTCGTAATAGCCATTTGTGGCGAGTAAAAAAAAATAGCTTTCATTTGTTTGTCTTCTGTATTTTATAGACCACTCTGAGCTCTATTAAAGGAAACCAAGACCTGAAAACTTTCGTATCATTCTTGACCGGATGCTCGTGGTGGCTGTACCATTTAAAAGAACACTAACTAAAGGGAGCACAACACAGATGTTCAGATTTATTTTTGCATTTTGTTTAAGTTAGGAAAAACTTAAACAAAATGCATATATATATATATAATATATATATATATATATATATATATATATATATATATATATATATATATATATACACATATACATATAAATTCCCTTCTCACCAACCGCGGGTGGTTCTTATCCTCTGAGCTCGGGTCCTCTACCAGAAGCCTGGGATCTTGAGGGTTCTGCGCAGTATCTTTGCTGTGCCTAGAACTGCACATTTCTGGACTGAGATGTGTGATGTTGTTTCTGGGATCTGTTTTAGCCACTGCTCCAGTTTGGGGGTGACTGCCCCGAGGGCCCCGATGACCACAGGCACCACTGTGGTCTTCACCTTCCAGACCCTCTCCAGTTCCTCCCTGAGGTCCTGGTATTTCTCCAGTTTCTCGTGCTCCTTTTTCCTGATGTTGCAGTCACTTGGTATTGCTACATCCACCACAACGGCTTTCCTCTGTTGTTTATTCACTACGACAATGTCCGGTTGGTTCGACCTTACAATTTTGTCTGTCTGGATCTGGAAGTCCCACAGGATCTTAGCTCGGCCATTCTCCACCACCTTTGGGGTGTTCCCCACTTTGATCTCGGGGCTTCCAGTCCATATTCTGCACAGATGTTTCTGTACACTATGCCTGCCACTTGGTTATGTCGTTCCATGTACTCTTTCCCTGCCAGTATCTTGCACCCTGTTGTTATGTGCTGGACTGTCTCAGGGGCCTCCTTGCACAACCTACACCTTGGGTCTTGTCTGGTGTGGTAGATCTGGGCCTCTATTGCTCTGGTGTTTATGGCCTGTTCCTGGGCGGCCAGGATGAGGGCCTCTGTGCTGTCCTTGAGTCCAGCTTTTTCCAGCCATTGGTAGGACTTTCTGATATCAGCCACTTCAGTTATTTGCCGGTGGTACATCCCATGTAGGGGTTTGTCCTCCCATGATGGTACCTCCAGCACCTCAACTTCTGTTCCCTGTTGTTTGAGACATTCATTGAGCACATTGTCTGATGAGGCTTTGTCCCTGATGTATCTATGGATCTTGGATGTTTCGTCCTGGACAGTGGTTCTCACACTCAATCTGCCTCCTTCCTTGCGGCTCGTTTACAGTCTCAGGGTGCTGGATTTGGGGTGGAACCCTCCATGCATTGTTAGTAATTTTCGTGTCTTAACATCTGTGGCCTGTATCTCCTCCTTTGGCCAGCTAATTATTCCTGCAGGGTATCTGATTACTGGCAAGGCGCAGCTGTTTATTGCCTGGATCTTGTTCTTGCCATTGAGCTGGCTTCTCAGGACTTGCCTTATTCGTTGGAGGTATTTGGCTGGCTCAATAGATACGTCATCAGTCTTTCACCCGGGAGGCCCGGGTTCAAATCCAGGCCGAAATCGGCAAAAATTGCACTATCCAGTCTGGGTCCTTAGGCAAGACCCTTTGAGCTACTGCCTACCTCAGACCATGAGAGACATTGAGAAGCAAGGAAACATGCCGGCTCAGATGTCGCCCGGCCAAACATGGTCAGGTGTTGGGGGACCAGAGCGCCTTGACGATAAATGGGCTATTGGAACAAGACGGAAATGGGCGAGAAGAGAGAGATAATAAGGACACCTTCTCATCAAAGTTAATTTGACAGGTGACCTTTCACCCGTAGCCCCCGCCCCCCCTTCCGGTGTTAGGTTACCACCCATCCCCCATTCCATCTGACACCTTCTCATCAAAGTTAATTTGACAGATGACCCCCCACCCCCTTCTGGTGTTAGGTTACTTCCTCCACACATAAACTCCCATTATAACATCTGTTATTCCAATCAAAGCAGTACATTGTTTATGATGAACTCCTTCTGACATCTGAGTTTTAAGAGTAATTACAAAAGGTGATAGATAATCAAGAATGATGTATATAATATATACTATGCATTGAGAAGTTTAAATAGATTTGGAGTGTAGTAGTTACCTCAGGTTCTGTGCCATTGTTCAGCCCGGATAGGCGAGTGGGGTCTGCTTAAGATACCATCTGCGCAAGGTGGGTGATCAGCATATATGAAAACCCTTCAGGGTTATTCCCATGATGTTAGGTCAGCACACATATGGTGTGAATGATGCTCTATGTGTGAGGACAGCTGGTTTTCTGACAAAACAAAGATCCGGCAGGTACAATTTTAAGGTTTATACTTATGACCTATGTATGATCAATATGTTCCTCAAATATCACTAAGTGAGGTGATGTGAAACCCGTCAGCTCTCAGGATTTGCGCAGGAAAGGGTCCTTCTGTGTGTGTGTGTGTGGGGGGGGGGGGTGTGTGTGTGTGTTGGTGTGTGTGCGTGTGAAAAAAAGCCCCTGTCCCTGCAAACACATGCCTCTAAAGAAAACCTACAATTTAACTGCATTATTTATGGTGGCACGACTAGTCAGTGCTGACTATGAGTTTGTGATTTTCTTCATCAAAAAAATTGAGACTTAAATTTGAAACTCTTGTAGATTTTTCTGTAGCACTTTGTGTGACACATTTCAGTAAATGTTCCTCATTTCTACATGTACTTCTTAAGAATATGTGACAGATAGTAAACAGAGGTTACTCAAATTTAACTTTTAGCTTTCTGCAGTGAAAGAATTTGTCCAGAATTTTCCAAAATTTGTCCTCTGATCATTTCGTTCAGTTTTTTTTTCTGCTGCTGAATCAACACTGATCTTCCCAGTGCTTCATGCTTTCTCCAAAATAGTAAACATTAATTTAAATAGATTTGAAACTCATAGATTTTTTCTGTAACACTTGTTAGTGTGATACATGTCATTAAAGTTCCTCATCTGTAAATTTATTTCTTAAGAATATGTGACACTCATTAAACAGGCCTAGGTGAGGCTACTCATATTTAAGTTTTTAGCTTTCCCCAAAGTTGATTTTTTTAACACTGCACAACCACGCGCCAACATGAAAAATTGTTGTTTGTTTGTTTACCGTTAAAATTATCCACTACTTTTGTCTCCGACTTATATTCTGTATGTTTCTAGGCCCTAATCATCTTACACACATGAATGTGTGTCACTAACAAAATATAGTTGTTGAATTTTCCGTTACTAGAGCTATTAGTAAATATTTACATGATCAATGTAAATATTTATCAAACTGAATGACCATTCAGGTTTTATGTAGTTTTTTTTTTTTCTTTTGGTGTTCGTTGCACAAATTCAAATAAATGCTGGCTATCAACCAACAATTCAATCAGTGATTTTTTTCTTAATTACCCCCTTTCACAACTTCTGACAACCAGCCCGACTTATAATAACATTAACTAAGTTTGCTATTGATGCACTTTACCTAAAAGAAACAAATATAAAAAATAAAACATACTGACTACACAACCATGTTCCAACAGTTGGTCACAACAGAAATTTCTTTGTTACCGTTAAAATTATCTACAGCTTCTGTTCCTTGGTCCTAATGATGCTATCTGTTCACTAATGTTCACTAACAGACAGTACACCTCTTGTAAATTATAAGTTTATTGACGATCAAAGTGAAGCATCAGAATGCGTTAAAGAACATCATATCAGTCAGATTAAGTAAAATATCATGATACTCCAAAGCAATCAAAAATATATTTATCTGAAAGGTCATTTCATCTTTTCAGGGAGCTTAGACTGTATGAAAGGAATCATTGAAATATACTATGAAATATTTAATTTGCAGAATTCTGATAATAAAACTTCAATTGTGAACTGAAAGATTACATTACATCTATACACAAAAGAATCAACTGTTATTTAGTAATCATGCTTTTTAATGGACTAAGATCTGATCAAACGAGAAACTTGATTACTTCAAGGGATTTCTCACATTGGAGAATGAACCGTCTGACTTTCTTTAGCCTACTAAATTTAACCTTACCAAAGTTTTGCAGTAAAGGCAAGCAGGTACTGAGTTTGAAGCGTGGATCAGATTCCTTCAGCCGTGTGCTGAACCTAGACTTCTGCCTATAACATAAAACATCAGACTCAACAAAAGTTCAAGTGAACATCATTTAATTATCATCAACTTGTTGTTTGTATTCATCTTAAACAAGTGGCAGGAATATTTGGATAAAACAAAATGCTTTATAAGTTCATCTATTTAAGTTGAGTCCAGGCAACAACTAAAATAAAATAAAATAAAAAGTGAACTATTGGAAAGTAGTGAGGATTTTTATGTGGTAAAAGTTTAACATTTTAACATGCCCAGACACCACACCATTTCTGCTCAACCAAACCAAAAAGGTTTTGAACAGTACATCTATGTCAAATAATGAGACCGTGTATCTTTAATGTATGTAGCAGATATATTGCTGCTGCTGTAGGCAGAAAAGTAAAGAAATTTTGCAGAGAATAACATTTTGGATGAGTTTAAGAATATTGGTTGCCAAAGTCACACAGTATAACTACATATGTACATGTTACAGTAATTGAATCTTTTGAGGCAATTGGTTTGCATGAACTTAAATAAAGCCAACCTATTTTTCTGCTCCACTTACATGGATAGCAATTTGCCAGTTAGCTTCCCAGTCTGAATTTCTATGCAATGTCTTGTTTCAGTCAGATCTTCTATCCTGTATCTCCTGAACTCTGATATTCTACTATTTTGCTTGCTGGTCTTCAGCATGCTTTGAAAGGCGGTCTCAGGTTTCTCTGACTTTAATCCGCCCAACTTGCACCCGATTGGCATGTTAGCCTTTTGATTCCCTCCCAGTGAGGCGGTGCTTGACAAAGCAAACTGTTTGTCAAACTATTGATCTGCCTCGTGGTTGTTTCAGAAGAAGAGGAAACATGGCGACTGACCAGCTCATGTAGCTTTTTAGTAGAAGGCAGTCCTAAAACTACATACCTTTAAAATATGAATAAATATGTACAATTCCTTAATTATTCGATCCAGAGGTTATAGAAGTTTGGTAATAATGCAATTCTTGTTTCTTAGTGTAAGTGTTTCAGCTGTTGGACAAGAAACAGGGTTGATAAGACAAGATGATATTCGTATTTACTGAGAGCAAGGCTATGTCTAGTTATCAGGACAGAATGAGACCTGTAAAACTGTTGGCTCCATATGACCAAGGAGGGAACCGGTCATCTGCTCCAACAATTTATCTGCCTTTAGGAAATATTTTTGGACACACAGAGCAGAAACATCACAACATCAGATGTATTTTTCATCCTTATATCAGTGATTTAAAACTATTTAAAAAATGTTTTTGATACCATTCGGTAGACCTCAAAGTTGCGCATGAATGTAAAAGTCAATTATTTTGTCACCCAAAGAAAAGTGTAATGTGTTTATTATGAGTAGGATTAGCCAAGCTGAAGGAAAACAACGAAAAAGGAGAAATAAATAGTCATTGATACAGAACCGAATCAGCAAATATGAACTTCTGAAACTATTGAAATCTTCAGGAATTTTGTGTTGTGTAAGATATTTAAGAAAATAATACTGAATCTGCGCTCTTGAATTTCTTTATTCGGTTGTTATCTCTAAAGTACATTTAGTTTTTTATGTTCAACACCAGACATCTCACCTCTTTCCTACAGTTTTTCACTTAGTTCAACTACTGCAGCGGATTTTATAGTTAATGTTAAAAGCCAGCACAGAGTCTGAAGCGATGGAGGAAATTTACGTCAATATGGAACCTGTTGGACAAACTGCATCTAATAACACAGGTAAGAATGAAGTTACACAGAAATCTAATATGTGTTTAATTCAATTCTGCTAAGGTTAAGATTTTTGTTAAGGTTGGAGCAACTCCAAAGAGAGGCTCTGTCTCGGTGCAGCGGTAACTTTGGGAATCCTGAACGTTTTACTTTTGACCAAACTCGTCGCCCTCAGTGTACACAGTGAGCCTACTTCTAGTCATCTTAAAGATGTAAAATGAGCTCATTTTATGTTTCTGTTATAAAAAATGTCATCGGTCCCCTTCTGAAATCAAACTGAGGTAGGGTTTAAAAAAAAAAAAGAATGAAGCGTGGTGACTCAAAGTGTTGCAGACAGGTGAAACATTACAGGATGCTACATGAGTTTGATTAATTTTCAGCAATGGTTGCATTTGCAGTCATTTAGGGTAGCTTGTCTCCTCTTTTTCAAACTATTTACCAAACAATTTATTGTTCAGCGTTACCTCAGTTTAAATTCTACAGGCATAACCAAAGTCATGAAATTATTTTATAAGTCTGAAGTGAAAAATACGATGCAACTTCTTTTTGCAAACACGTCTGTTGATTTTTTTTTCCAGCTCATGACATGACAGCAGATTTTTCGGACATCGGCAACATTCTGACTGAGCAGAACAACAACAGCAAGTTTCCCTCCACGAACGATAACTTCACTGAAACGTCTCCACGAGCTGAACACACTTTAAGGTTTGTCAAAACTTTAAAAAATTGAAAGCTCGCTAAAATGACTGAAAACCTTTTCCTCTGAGCTGTAAAGTATAACTATCCTTTTGTGTCTACACGAATATAATGTAAATGAACAACTTTTATTTTAATTTATTAAGTACTCTATCATTTGCGGGCGCTAAAAACAACAATGTAAAAGAAACAAAACTTTGTTTTTTTCTCCTTACAGGGGAATGGTGTCCTACAGAACGGGCAAACATCAGTTGTTCCTGTTAATCCAGGGGCTGCAGGAGAAGAGAAGAGCAGATCCAGTACTGATCGATGATTAGGAATTGTGTTCAGAGTGATATTGTTCACCGACAATAATGTAGCTTTTTAGAATGGTGTTACGTAAAACCCTAAAGATAAATTGTACACTTCCAACTGTTGTGATTGATAAAGCAACAATTTTACCGGTTGTACTCTGTGTTTTTTTTCTTGTTAAAACTCTGACATGATAAACAAACGTTGGAGGAGGATCGGCTTAGCATGATGCGTTCTGATTGTGTCTTCATGTGACTTTTACAACCAGACTTTATGGAACTTCGGTTGTGTCCAGTAATGGCGGATCAAGCTCCATCTCGGTAGGATTATAATTACCGTCATTTGTAATAAAGTGATGCCAACACCATGGATTCAATAGCGAGGAGTTTGTTCTAGTCATCTTAAACAATCAATGTTGTGCAGATTCTGAGTAACTGAATGATGAACTGAAGCACTCTTTATTCATTTCAGAGTTCAGTCAGTGAGATTATTCATTTTGTGATGGTTCTAGTCTAAGAAAGAGAGAAACAAAGAAAGAAGGCACCAAATGTACACGTTGACTCCGCAGGCTTCCCCTGAAAATATGGATAAAATCAAGTATTATAGGGTAAAAGTAATTTGAAGAGGGAGAAGGATATAAACAAGTCAAGTCAATGACAAGTCAATGACATGATGCAATCTGCATGTTTTTAAACTCAGATAACTTAACTTTTTTTTTTATTGACTGAAATAATACATCTGTCAAATTAACTTTGATGAGAAGGTGTCAGATGGGATGGGGGATGGGTGGTAACCTAACACCGGAAGGAGGGGGGGGGGCTACGGGTCAAAGGTCACCTGTCAAATTAACTTTGATGAGAAGGTGTCCTTATTATCTCTCTGAGAAGTGAAAACTTGGATCTGTTGGAATGCTACTACTCAAGTAGCCCTAGTCGGAGAGGTTATATATATGCATTTTGTTTAAGTTTTTCCTAACTTAAACAAAATGCAAAAATAAATCTGAACATCTGTGTTGTGCTCCCTTTAGTTAGTGTCTTTGCTATATGCAAAGACTGAGGGAGGAATGGTTACTTCCAGTCTACACTAAGTGCTAAACAACTAAGTAGCTCAGTGTTCCAACATCCGCAAACTGGATGTCAGGATGGGTGGGGCTTAACTACAAGCCCCCGCCCAGAGAGGAAGTATGCAACCACAATGA
Organism: Poeciliopsis retropinna; assembly: GCA_010277075.1. NCBI lineage: Eukaryota > Metazoa > Chordata > Actinopteri > Cyprinodontiformes > Poeciliidae > Poeciliopsis > Poeciliopsis retropinna. The sequence continues at coordinate 527,763 of VMRM01000051.1, forward strand.
AGGAATCGGAGCTGAATAAGGCTGGAGCTGACCTAAGAGATAGGATCATGGCACGAATGACAACCAGTACCATCAGAAAGCTTCATTGAAGATGTGAATGCAGCACTGAGAAAGATCCCTAGGAAACCAATATATATATATATATATATATATATATATATATATATATATATATATATATATATATATATATATATATATATATATATATAAACCTTTTCACTTATCAACAATTTTCCACAAGCTACTTATTTTTTTCTCTGTTCATTATTATTAATAATTTATTTGGTATAATCACTAAATGTCATAAGTTAATCTATTTTTGAAAATTCAAAAATATTTGTTGTTTTTGGGTGCTAATATTAAAATGCATAAAGTGCCAAATGACACATTAAAATAAAGGCAAGAGTTGAAAAGAAATAAGGAAAAAATTAAACACGGAGGACTGAACTTGCAAAACGATTTTTAATCTACATGTTCAGGCATTTTCAGAGGGGCTTATATTGAAACCATGCAAGTAATTTGAGATTGATACATTTTTCCTTAATTCTGAATCACCTGAACAGAAGAAAGTCAAGTTCTGTCTTTCCATTAAAGTCGATCTGACTACTCAACTCAATTTACTTTCACTTTCGTTAACAAACCTCTCTAACACTGTTTTACCCAGATACAAGTGACGCTTGCGCTCCTAACGATCCCCGTGACTCAGGTGAATGCAGAAATCCAGGTACACACTGTGCTACTTCCTGGTTTTCAGTCTCTTCGCTCAGATGAAGAATCAAGTAGCTTTAAAATGGATGAACAAAAATTGACATGGCCGAAAAAACAACCTTAATTTTCCTTATTCTCTTAGGAATACAAGGATCTGCTGCAGGTGAGTTAGAAAACCTAAAAATCTGAAGATCATCATTATTTTAACAACTTTGTGTTATTCTGAGCTTTAATCCATGACAGATCCTGGTAATGGATCCTGAGTTTTAAACATTTAACTTATGCATTTAATAGAGAATTGTCTAAAATTAAACAAAGTGAGCTGGATATTAAGTTATTTTCTCTTTATTTAACCATGTTGTAATTGTATCCATTATGATTTGACATTATCTACCTGAGTGGCTTAGACTACAAACAAAATGGCTGCATGTTGAGTCACAGTAGTGTCGTTACCAATGTGAGGGTTTGGCTAAAATGGAAGCTTGTAAACTCACTAAACCTTGTAGTGAGTTTACAAGGTTTACTTCACATTCTGAATAAAATTAGCTAAAATGCCAAAATAAAACAAAGCACTGGATTTGAAGAATAATTTTTTTACTTTATTTTTTATTGTGTTCATTCGTCGCTGAATTTACATGCAATAATTCTCAGCCCAGAACTCTACAAGCTTATATTTTTGTCACGTTTTTTCTCCTCTCCTGCTCTTTATGCAGAGAATCCCATGATCTGATAATTTAGTGTAAATATTTTAGTACATAATAGACTCGTCCCTGGGTGTAAGTGGTAACATGATCTATCATATCTTTTCTGTGCTTATTTTTTCACCCAAAAAATATCCACAAGTAAGAGTAGCACCACTTCAATATATTTTTACTCAAGTAAAACTAATAAATGGGGATTTTTCTTTTCTTTCGCATCCCCTCACAATATAGCACTGATCAGTTATGTGGCATAATTAAACACTGTGAGCCTTTCTAACGGTGGCTGCCGTACTTTCTGCTTAATAGAAGGTTATATGAGGTTTTTCCATGAATGTTAATACCTCTTCATGAATATCTGACGTTTTATATCTTTTCCTTTAGGACAGAAAGGCACCACCAACCTATGATATAAACAGAAACTTTCCGTAAGTAGGAAATAAATAAAAATACATCCTAATTTGGACTACTTCTGAGTTATTATTGTGGGATAATTAGTCATCTGACAGTTTTGATTGTGTCTCTGTTGTGTTCGTATTCTAAATAGTTTAATGGGCTGCTAAATAAAGTGCCGTTCCATCTTAAACATGCAGTAGATAAATCAATTTTCATTCAGTGTTTGCACCAAAGACTTAATAGTAATAAACACATTTTCACTGAGGCTCTGTGAGAGCCATATGAATGAAATAATTAATTATTGATATGACAGCAGCACACGGCTTCGACACTTGGGTGGTGGACGTGTTGATGTGGGCGTGACGTCATCAAATATGAATGGGAAGATCACTATCCTGCTGGCTTTGTGTGTGTGAGGAAGCGGTGAGCGGGGATTATCATTTGGGATTATCATGGCCCAAACTTTCAAAGTTTGGGCCATGATAATCAAAATGGAATAAATCGATAATTGTGACAAAACAAAGAAATTGTTTGGAGCTGATTGATACACGGACAGATGAGATTCCCCGAGTTATCAGTGCGGCCGTCGACCACTCAGTTTAGTCAGTTTATCATGTTTTATAATAATAAAATGTCTTTATTATTATTAAGTCTTTGGTGCAAAAAACTGAATGAAAATCGATTTATTTACTCCATGTTTAAGGTGGAACGGCACTGAACGCAGCACTTTAAACCATTCAGACTACGAACACAACAGAGACACAATCAAAACTGTCAGATGACTGATTACCCTGTGATAATAACTCAGAAATAACCCAAATTAGAATGTATTTTTATTTCTTTCCTACTTACGAAACGTTTCTGTTTATATCATAGGTTTTTAGTGCCTTTCTGTCCTAAAGAAAACGATATAAAACTTCTGATATTTCACAAAGAGGTATTAACATTCATGGAAAAACCTCACTTAACCTTATGTTAAAGCAGAAAGTACGGCGGCCACTGTTAGAAAGGCTCACAGTATTCAATTATGTCGCACGAACTGATCAGTGCTATATTGCGAGGGAACGCAAAATTAAAAAAAATTCCCCATGTCCCCTAGGGAGCTCCGTAGTATAGAAAGCCCAAACATTAAAAAAAACAAAAAACAGCTAAGTGTAACCTCTTTAATTATAATCGCTTAGCATCAGTTCTGCGTTGTGTGAATAAGGGATCAGGAGACAGGATGAGATGAAATGTGGTTTATCTGTATGAAACAGAATATGGACAAATCAGGAACCAGGTTCATCACAGGGGGAGCAACACCTCCCCCTGTGATGAACCTGGTTCCTGATTTGATCTCTAAATGAATTGGAAATATCTTGAATTACCTAGTTTTTCTATTTAAGATTAACGTTCTGACAAGTCAGAATGACATTATTGATATCTTCAATATATATTCTGTCCAGTCAAAACGTCACTGATTTACGTAGCAATTTGAAAGTTTAATAAAACAATAAAAAAATAGAAAAAAAAACAAAAAAAGATGTTTGAAAATGCACAACTTTCATGTTGAAACTGGATTGACAATAGCAATTTTAGCTTTTCAAAGCTGTTTTTAAGTGCTTTCAGTTCGTCTGAAATTAATAAACAGGATTTTTTTTGCAGATATCAGAAGCAGTCTTGTAGTTTATGAAGTTTTGCGTTCTCCGCATTTCCAACATTGCTGAGCTCTTTCTAATTTGTGGCATTTATGTGGAGCTTTCGCTATTTTAAGGACATAAACTGATAATTTTGTGCAGGAAACATAAAAATCTGCAGGCAACTGTTTGAACAGCACAAAGGGGCTTCCGCATCATTCTTAGTTCAAATATCAGAATTGTAATATTGACTAGTGATAATTTTGTTCAAGATATCTTAAATCGTAATTCCGGATACGTGTCTCGTCAAATCATAAGTCCAGTGACGTCATTCGAGATATCTTGAAAAGAATTTTGACTAGTCAAAATGTAATTGAAGATATCTTGAATTATTATTCCGGATAGTCAAAATGAAGTTTTGTCTACTCAAAATGCATTTTTAGATATCTGGAATGTAATTACGGATAGTCAGACGAAGCGGAATTTATGTTAAATGGGCTTGCTATACTCCCGGTGCACCACAATCCGGAAACAACCCTGCTTGAAGATAGAGGCGGGAAAATGTTTGAAGCTGAAAATAACAGGTTGGGATGAATGTCAACTGAAGCAGGAACACCGCGTGTGCACCCACGATGAACGGCGTCAGTTTAAGCTGCAACAAAAAGTAAATTAGTTGACCTTATGTGTGCTCGCCTGCTGACACTATTCTAATTAAATCCCAGCTCGTGACAGCTCCTACATCACAGTAACCATCAAAGAAACTACTCAAGTAAGAATAAAAAGTATTTGGTTTAATCTCTACTCAAGTACTGAGGAACTGATCAAGACTTCAGTCTTTTGATATTTAAAACCTACATCAGCAGAAAGACCAAAATACACTGCTCAAAAAAATAAAGGGAACACTCAAATAACACATCCTAGATGGACAGTTTGATTTCACAGAAGTTTGATTTACTTGGAGTTATATTGTGTTGTTTAAGTGTTGCCTTTATTTTTTTGAGCGGTGTATAAATTTATGTGGAACTTTAGCTATTTTAAGGACACAACTGAAAAATAATTAATATAAACATAATTACAACATAACAAGATAAGGCAAAAGAAATATTTTTTACAAATCAGTTTCTTTTAATATAAAGCTTATGAAACTCAAATAAAAACAGCAGGTCTGTGTCGTAAATTTGGGGTAAAAAAAGCTTGTTCTTCATTCAGTGAAGTTTTTTGGCAGTTGGTCGAATATCCAGAAAATTTACTCAGGTAAGAGCAGAAACACTTCATAAAAAAATTACTCAAGTAAAAGTAAAAACTATAGCGTAATAATAATTCTACTAAAAATATATTTTTTTCAAATAGTTATTCAAGTAAATGTAACTGATTAAATGTAACTAGTAACGACTCAACTCTGAATGATGCTATTTTCTAAGTGAAATCCGTGTTGAGTAATGTAATATGTAATAAAATTAAACAAGAGCAAAGTAATGTGCATCTCTCACCTCCCCTCTTTGATGTTATTCCAGTGAAGAACTACAGAATTTTATAATATAAATTAAGAATATTTGTCTAATGAACAATCAAGAACAATCAACAATCCGTTTCACCACGGACGGCGGAGTCCGGCGAAAACAGGCGCTTAAATTCTGTGAAGTGACAGGGAAAGGGATAAGTAAAAATTAGCCAATAGACAGTCTAAAATCAAACGACTGGAAGTATGTCAAAGATCAGGATCCGCACAAAGTAAACTGCTAGATAAATGGATAACAAGTTATAAATTTGACAGCCGTCTAATTTAATGTTTTGTTTAATTCATGTTACATGACTTTGTGTTTTTATGTTTGTTATAATGTAAATCACTTTGAAATGCCTTGCTGCTGAAATATGCTATACAAATAAAATTTGATTGATTGATTGATTGATAAAAAACACATAATGGTGAATTTTTAAAATAAAAATTATTAAAGAAGTCTGCTAAAAGACAGCCAGAATCAGATTAAATGTTAAGAATAAAAGATTTAGAAGGTAACGAAAAACAGTCTTTAAAATTGTTGGTACAACAATCCTAAACAAAAGCTCTGACAATGTTCAAGGGGTTATATTGTATACTGCTAAAAAAATAAATAAAGGGAACATGTAAACAACACAATTAAATCAAACTTCTGTGAAATAAAACTGTCCACTTAAGAAGCAGCACTGACTGACAATCAATTTCACAAGCTGCTGTGCAAATGGAATAGACAACAGGTGGAAATTATTGGCAACTAGCAAGAGACACTCAATAAAGGAGTGGTTCTGCAAGTGGGGACCACAGACCACTTCTCAGTACCTATGTGCTTTCTGGCTGATGTTTTGGTCACTTTTGAATGTTGATGGTGTTTTCACACTTATGGTAGCATGAGACGGACTCTACAATCCATGCAAGTGGTTCAGGTAGTGCAGTTCATCCAGGATGGCACACCAATGCAAGCTGTGGCAAGAAAGGCTTGCTGTGTCTGTCAGTGTAGTATCCAGAGGCTACAGTTGCTACCAGGAGACGTGGATGAGATGTGGAGGAGGCCGTAGAACAGCAACAACTCTGCAGCAGGACCACTATCTCTGTCTTTGAGCAAGGCAGAGCACTGCCAGAGCCCTGCAAAATGATCTCCAGTAGGCCATAAATGTGCTTCAGTCTGCACAAACTGTTAGAAACCGACTCCATGAGGATGGTATGAGGGCCCGATGTCCACAGATGGGGGTTGGACATCTGCTTGGCACATTTACCACTGGCATCCTGTGCTCTTCACAGATGAAAGCAGGTTCACACTGAGCACGTAGCAGTTTCTAAAACCGTGGAAAGCGATCTGCTGCCTGCAACGTCCTTCAGCACGACAGATTTGACAGTTGGTCAGTAATGGTGTCGGGTGGCATTACTTTGGAGGGCCGCACAGCCCTCCATGACTGCCATTTGGTACCGAGATGAGATCCTCAGACCTGTTTTGAGACCATATGCTGCTGTGGTTGGCCCTAATGCAGGATGATGCTAGACCTCATATGGCTGGAGTGTGTCAGCAGTTCCTGCAAGATGAAGACATTGAAGCTATAGACTGACCAGTCTGTTCCCAGACCTGAATCTGATTGAGCACATCTGGGACATCATGTTTCGCTCCATCCAGCAATGTCATGTTGCACCACAGACTGTCCAGGAGTTGGCTGATGCTGTAGTCCAGGTCTGGGAGGAGATTCCTCAGGAGAACATCCACCTGCCAGGCGTCGTAGGGAGGTCATACAGGCACATGGAGCCCACACATTACTGAGACTCATTTTGACTTGTTTTAAGGACATTACATCCAAGTTGGATCAGCCTGTAGCGTTTCTCTACTTTAATTTTGTGTGTAACTCCAAATCCAGTCCTCCATTGGTTAATAAGTTTGATTTCCATTTTTTTTTTGTCAGCACTTTGAACTTTGTACAGAACAAAATATTCAATGAGAATGTTTCATTCATTCAGATAAAAGATGTTATTTGAGTGCTCTCTTTATTTTTTGAGCAGTGTATAATGTACACTGATAATGAAATCACTATTTAACAAAGATATTCAACATTTAGAAAGATTGGATCCATTATTTGCAAGTGAGCTTGTGTTGCTACTAGTCTGTTTTAATATGAATTCATGGACAGATAAATAAACTAGATATGTGTTTTATATTTCATGTATCAGAACAAAACCTAATACTCTGGGTTTATGTCGGGTATCAGTCATAATAGAATCATTCAGAAATGTATTTTTCTTACAGTGACCCACTCTCTAAAGTATTTCTACACGACATCTTCAGGAATATCAAACTTCCCATCTTACGTCTCTGTTGGGTTTGTGGATGAAGTTCAGATAAGTTACTGTGACAGCAGAACCAACAAAAACATCCCTAAACAGGATTGGATGAATGAAGTGACTTCAGAACATCCAAGTTACTGGGAGGAGGAAACTCTGACATGTCTGGCTAAACAGCAAGTCCTCAAAGCAAACCTAGAAATTGCTAAACTACGTTTCAACCAGACTGAAGGTTTGTTCATAATTCACTTTGTACATCTCATATATTTTTTAAGTTTCCCACATTGTGTAATTATGATGTCAGTGATTATTTTACACATGATTTTAGTTATTGTGCATCTGAACATATTTGCCTCTGTGTTTAATCCAGTAAATTTCACTCCAATAATAAGTCTCTTTTCTTTGTGTTCCTCTCTATTCTGAAAATAAATAATTGAAAACCATTTCTATTCCAATTCCTGGCTTAAAACCCATAACATTACACTACTGGAGCATAAAGCAGTAAATATTTAATTCTTTATGGTTACTGTCCAATTAAAAGTTATGAACACATGGTAAACTAAACATACCATAAATGTAAAGTTAGCATTTTTCTCAAAGTGTCTATTTTAGTTAATTTGTTCAGATGCTGAGGAGTTTATTTGTGATAGAACACAATAAATTATGCAATTAAATTGGGACAAATGAATGGATTGTGTTTTAAACTCACTGATGTCTCTTTGTCTCAGGAGTTCATGTCTTTCAGCAGATGTATGGCTGTGAGTGGGATGATGAGACTCAAATGGTCACAGGTTATGATCAATTTGGTTATGATGGAGAAGATTTAATCGCACTGGACCCACAGACACAACAATGGATCGCTGCAACACCACAAGCTGTCATTACCACAAACAAGTGGGATAATAATAGAGGTGCTGTAGTATATGAGGAGATCTACTTAACTCAGATATGTACTGACTGGCTGAAGAAATATGTGAACTACGGGAGAAACTCCATGATTAAAACAGGTATTACAAAACACTATGTAGTTCAAAATACACAACTGCAGTTATGTGTGACCCTTGTTTTGTGTAAACATGTCAACATCACAGTTTGATGTTCTCCCTGTGCATGCTGGGTTCTCTCTGGGTTCTCCAGCTTCCTCCCACAGTCCAAAAACATGACTGTTAGGTTAATTGGTCTTTCTAAATTCTCCCTAGGTGTGAGTGTGTGTGTGCATGGTTGTTTGTCCTGTTTGTGTTGCCCTGCGACAGGCTGGCGACCTGTCCAGAGTGACCCCCGCCTCTCTCCGCCTCTCGCCCGAAACGTTAGCTGGAGATAGGCACCAGCACTTCCCGACCCCCCTAGGGATAAGGGTGTTAGAAAATGGATGGATGGATGTCTCCATCACATTTACAAGTTTTTACTGCATTGTCATATCAGTCATCTTTCCTTTCACTTTAGACGACCTTTTTCAGCTTATCAAGTTTTCTCTGTCTATTGAAATGTATATTGTTTAAATAAAAAATTGTTACAAACAACTGATGTTTATCTTTATGAAATGTTTTCTTTCTACATCCTGCAGATCTTCCCTCAGTGTTTCTCCTCCAGAAGTCGTCCTCCTCTCCAATCAGCTGCTTTGCTACGGGTTTCTATCCTAACAGAGCTGAAATGTTCTGGAGGAAAGATGGAGAGGAGATTCATGACGGTGTTGATAAAGGAGAAATCCTCCCTAACAATGATGGGACCTTCCAGATGAGAGTTGACATTGATCTGTCTGCAACTGAAGACTGGACAAGGTATGAATGTGTGTTTCAGCTCTCTGGAGTCAAAGAAGACCTTGTCACCAGTCTGGAGAAAAGCAAAATCCTGACCAATGAAGGTGAGAATAAAACTAAAACTTAAAAATTAGAAAGTTAGAGCATACACTTTAATGTAGAAATGCTTTAATTCTTGAATTTATTAGTGCAGACCTGTTCATTGTTTTTTTTTTTTTTTTTTTGTTTTGGTAGTAAAAACTTTTAATTGTACTTCCATTGCAGTATCACAATTAACCAATTTTCAATGGAAACTTGACATTACAATGAACATTCAGTCATATTTAATAAATTAGAATTTTATTTCAGTTACTCGGTTTATGAGGTGAAACACATTTTATAAGTAATTTACACATTTAATTCAGTTTTCAAACCTTTATTTCTCCACATTATGATAATTTTCTGCTTAAAGCTAATTTAGACATTTAAGATTTAAGATTATCAAAGTAATAAAAAAAATGTAACAAAAATGTGGAATTACATTTCTGCTAATAATGTACCTGACAGACAAATTTCATTGGAACATATATTCTTGTTTATTGAATGTGATGGTATTCCATAAAAAGAGTATAAATGAAATTAGCAACAGCATAACAGCGTATGATAGTCTGAATGTGGACACTGACTTATTATAGGTGTTCATTTTAGCTCATAGATGTTTGTTTAATATTGAGTGTTTCAATTGTTTCTTATTTTGTTCACAGACGATTCGACCTTCATGCCCATCATTATTATTATTGTGTCAGTGATAATCATTGGATTCTTTGCTGTGATTGGATTCATTCTTTGCAAAAAGAAATCTGGTAAGAAATCAGTTGGTTTTTGTCTTGAATTGTAGATTTTGAGTTGAGCTGATAAAATACCACTGTTAAATTAACTAAAAATTGTTAGTAATTTTAGATGAACATGTAAAAATGACATCAGAAAATAAATCTGAAACTCTTGTGGAAGCAAAAACCAAAAAAAAGTTAAATAAAGTAATTGCTTTTGTGTCTTAATGATGTTACAGATTCTAAAGTTTGTCTCGTGTCTGCAGGAGTTACGACAATAAATACTTATCTTGGGATATTTATAGAACCAAGTAGATCCTGCTCACATCAACTCATAAACTCATTACAGTCTTAATGTCACAGAGATTAAAGTGAACCTTCTCCAAAAATAATGTTCACAGGACAGATTGAAGAAAAAAGTCACATAAAATTCCAATATTTTGTTTAAAAAGAAGTGTTGCAAATTTTTAATAGCTCAATGATTCCCTAAGTGCCAGAAAATGTAACTATGACAAGATGCGTTTCAAATTTAAACACAGGAACAAATCGAAGGATGTCAGGAAGTTTGTGTTCAAAATGCTCTAAAGTCTGTTCTACAAATCTGGCGAGGCATTTTGAAGTTTAAAAAGAATGTCAAAGGTTTTAAAGGACAAGTAAAGCTTCCATTATTTACAGGAGTAACAAAATGCTACATTTGGTATTTAATAATGGGAACTCATCAATAGCCTAAGTATGAATCTTTACAAATTTATTAAAAGGTGAAGTGGCAGGTGGGTAAAGAATGACTAAAACATGTACAAACCTGCAGCAAAGCAATATATTAATAATAATAATAACACCATCTCAGAAATGAACAAACCTTCTGAGAGTTTATGGAAGAGAGTGAAAGATGTTTCAGCAGGATATTTGTTGAATGTATGTAAAATAGGAAATATAATTCCCAGGTCAGAATAACTGAATTATTTTTAACATTAATAAATAACTCTGTTTAACTTTGTCTAGAAATGAGAAACTACAGTCAAACTGTTCAATGTGCTCTCAGATAATCTAAAACTACTGCTGTTAACAGGAAGTCTACATTATATTATTCAGGGTTTGTCAAATGTATTTAATCACTTAATATTTTATTTTGTAATTTCTGAAAATATTTGAACGCTCAAATGATTCTTTTTGTTGTAGAAATAGCTATTTATACTATAAACAAATTATTTATCAATCATTTTTGTTTGTTTCAGGGCGTAAACCTGCTTTCAATAAGTATTTACAATGTTTCGTCAGATGTTTGTCTTTTTTGTCTCAATTTGCAATGTTTTCTGAGGCCTACAGTAAAACTCATGTGAGACTGGACAAAATTAAATCTCAATAACTCTTGTCACGCTGTATAGAATTATAAGACTGAATTGTTTCCGCTGCTGAACTACATCAGCGTGGTTTGAAGAAAAATTGGCTTCAGATGTTTGTGAATTAACAGTGAATTAAAAGAGTTTATGATCTTATTACTAGAGCTGAACAATAAAAATAGGGAAAGAAGGACAAATGAAAGAAGAATGTTGTAATTATTCAGGACAGGACAAGAATCTACATTGTGTTCATTTACCCCTGTGAACAATCACAAACCACCAAACTCAGAGTCAGAGATTTAGTTTCATTACTAAAGGTTTTGTCTGAGAGATTTGGCTAAAGGCTTCAGTTAAATCAAAAGAAACTAAAAAAAGGGTCAAATAAAAAATGACATTACATTCTAATGTTTTTATTTTCTAGTTTCTGAAGAAATGAACACTTGGTCCTCAAGCTCAGCGATTTCATCAGACAAAAGATTGCTAAAACAGTAAGATTCCATTGTTATAACTTGTTTCTTTTTCTGTGCATTGTATGTCAACATAAGTTCATATAAAAATTGTATAAATAATGTTTATGCTTATTGAATTCTTTCAACAGCAAAAAAATCCCCTAACAAATGAGGACCTTGGACACCAAAACAAAGTTTTCCTGAATTTCTGCATCTAAATAAAACATCAAATGTACATATTCAGTGATCTTCATATTATTTGGCTTTTCTATTCAAATATTGTTGAAAAGATGTTTTGAAAACAGTTACATTTTTATTGCTTTATAATTTTACATAGTATTTTCCACAATAATGACATGAAGGACTTGATTCTGTCCTGCTGTGAAAGCTGGTTTTTAGTTTGAAATTGTTGAGACTTAAGAGATAAAACATGCAGTCTGGAACATGTGTTGTTGGCAAGTGGTTCTCTTTTTGATAAACATTTAAGTTTCTAAATATATAAGGTTGTTAAGTTTGAATTCATTTTCCTGAAGCCAATTTCTTTAACTATGTTTCATATGTTTAATAATGTATAGTTGATGAGATGGCACTTTTTTGGGGTTTGTTAAAATTTTTTTTTTTTTCAGCAAAAAAGTCAAAATCATTGCAGAGTATTGACATCAAAAACAGAAAAAAATAACGTAATGATAAATTAATAAAACAAATTCCTCAGTTAAAACATCTACAGACAGATGATATGTCTCATAATGATTTACACACATTGTTAATACATAGACGGTCATGGAGGGACGTGTTGGATAAACAAAAAAATCCTGTTGCAGAGTTTCCACCTTTAAATAACAGAATATGTATAACTTTTGCAGAGTAAACAGCCAAATGTGCTTGTCTTATTTACATTGATTTTTTTTCTTTTTAAACATACGTTTGCAGTTCTTTGTAGTGTTTGGCATCCAGTCAGATCTTTGACTTTATCATCCAAACTTCGTGGTGGATAATATCCTAATGCTGTCTGCTAATTGTAAAGTCTGTTTAATGAGATCACAGAGAAGCTTATGAAAATGCTTCTTCACAAAAGCTGTCCATTTTCAAAGAAAATCTCCTTGACTTTAAGAGGCAGATTTGACAGATAAAATTAATGAAACCTTTATTTAATGTTATATTTAATTATCTATTTATTTAGTCCCTTCCCGGCTCTCAATAGAAAGTACACCTCTTACACATTCTGCTCACAAAGAAACACAAATATACAATATTATCTGGTTACAAAGTTAGTCTAGTTTTCATCTTGCTTTGAAAGGAGTAATCGGTGCCGGTCCACTGTAACCATCTGTCCGGCTGTCTGTCCATCCATCCATCCATCCATCCTCTAACAAAAATGGATGGATGTGCTTGTGGGGGTGAGAGGTGCTGGTGACTATCTCTAGCTAACATTCTGGGCGAGAGGCAGGGTACACCGTGGACCGGTCTCCAGTCTGTCGAATATTCCTTATTTATCCATCCTTTCATTTTCTATGCCAGAAGCCAAGAGCTGGTATAACGTCTTTCTACTTTTAGATGCATCTCTGTCCCAGCAAACCTGAATCAAATGAATAAGTTGTTACCAGGTTATTCTCCTTTGTCGACCAACAGTAGTCCACTGGTAGTGTGTAGGTCATATTTGGTTTTCTCCCTGGTTCAACTCACCTGATTTAAATGATGGCTCATTAGCAGGAATCTGCAGAACATTAGCTGTCTGAGGAAGTAGTAAGTACTACCAGGGAGGGAACTGGTGGTAGTTCAGTATTCTACCCTGTCCTCAAGAGTAGGATACTGACGCTTGAGGACAGGGTTTGAACACACCTGCTATGGGATAAAAGTATCAGTGATGGCCATTATCAACCCAGGCTTTGACCAATCTGACATGGAGTTTGTTTGAGATTAGAATATTTGATTTAGCTCAGGGTTTAAGTTGGATTCTCTTCCTGACACAAACCCCTGTATTCGTCAGGATTTGGGACTGGCACAAGGCCTTTTATGTTTGCATGAAAGTAGAACCGCATGTTATTTCCTTTTTAAATAAAATAAACACTTTCTTGTTTGTATATGAACAAATGATTTTTCTCAGATCAATGGATGCTGCACAGAAATGTTTTTCAGAAAGCTTTAGATCTGCAGGTTATGACTGGTTGTAAATATATAATATTGCTGTGTTAAAGGAAAACGTGTTAATAAGAGATGAATGATGGAAGATATTTAGTTGGCTGAGAAAATATGTTCAATCTTTGATTTACTCTGAAAAGGAATTGAGGAAAGGTGAGAACAAGAACAGACAGGAAACAGATTCAGACTGGTCTCTAAGTGTAGCTCCCCTAGCTTCCAGTATAGCATAGCAACATATAAACTGGTTATAACTGGATCCTCAGCCTCCACTCATCATGAAGGTAAAATCTCAGTGAGGTCCAGTTTGGCCCCGGCTTCATAACCAGTCAGCTGTGTGAAAAAAAGCAAAAACTTATGCCATGCTACATCTGGATCTTCTACTTTTTAAACTTCCATTTTCTTCACTCATCTCACTGCAAAGTTACTGCAGAAGAAGAGATTTGCTGCTCAGCATAAAACCTTAATGTCTGCTGCTTATAATAATTAAGGTTTTCATTCAGTTTCTTTGATGCTGATTTGTTTTCTTCTGCTGTTTACATTGTATTTTATGTACGATGTAATTCTGTTTTCACTGTGTTCATGTGTAATAATCCTATACAAATCTACATTTTGGAATGATAAAGCTGCAGTTGACCTCTGACCTCTTTTAACTGCTGCTTGATAAAATATTAAACCAAACTGTAGATTTAAAGTTAATTTAATCTCCACTTCGCTCCACTCTTCTGCTCTGCAGGGCCTTTTAGCAGCCTGCAGATTATGAAATTGTACATCATGACATTCACATTAATAAGGGGATCTTATATTATTATTATTAAAACATTATTGCACAAACATATTCATACTTAGGTAAGCGCAAAAAATATTTTAGAAATCTTCACACAAACAGCTTATTAGCACAAAAAAACTGAATAAAACCATAAAGAAATTCAAATAAAACCATAATAAAATTTCATTAAGAAATGTTATTTCTTAATGTTAATAAAGTAGTCAATGAAAACAAATGTTTAGCGTTTTAAAAGCTTTCTAGGAAAAATATTTAATGGATGATTTAAAATGTTTCAAACCTACTGGAAATATCTTGTCGAACAAATGGAACCTTCTTTAAATTTGTATTTTTTGAACTAATGGGGAAATGACTGTAATTCAAAATGCTTTAAATTAAATTCACTACAACAAAATGTAAACAGAGGACAAATTGTCTTTGGCTGTTACACTGTTCATTTATCAGGTGTTTTCTTGAGATAAAAGGAGCCTCTTTTCTTAACTCTGTCACAAATTGAATCTACACTTTAAATGTAAGAAAGTATTACACTTATGTAAGACTTACAAAATAGACAGAAAATTAAGTGTTTTATCAGTTATATTTATTTAGTGCTCATCTTGACATGTTTGGATTTAATCTTCTGACCCACATGCAGAACCTACACATTTAAGTAATGGAGATAGGTTTATTTTCAAAACATCAAACAGTGACGGGTCTTCTTGACATCACCGGGGAGGGGTTAGAGTCACACGATCAGGGATGCCTGAAATGAGAGTTGGGTTATTGATGGCCTGGAAAGAGTTGATCGGAGATGTAATTGGAAACGGCTTACTTCAGGGTGGTTCTGATGAGGCGCGGGAGAAGGGTGCCCAGGGTCCTGTGTGGGGAGTGGTGACGGTGGCTCCAGAAGTGAGTGTGAGGAGGGAGGTGACGGAGAGCCGGGGGCTTGTTGGAACGGAGTAGAGATGGGGGAAATACGGCGGAGCAGGCAGGCAGGTACTTGCAGGTGGATCCACGGGAGGAGAGAACAAAAAACTGATCTTTCTTGAAAAAAACTAGAGGCAGCAAACACAGAGACCAAGAAACTTCAAGTAAGGCTCAAGAGACAAATCTTAGGCTAACAGGTGACTACAGGAGGTGGCCAGCGAGACTACCGGTAAACGTTAATCATCCAGCACTAAATGAAGGCTCTGCTGCTCCTTTATCCCCAGCACTCTGATGAGGCTGATGGACTCCACCTGTGAAGGCTGCCCAGGCTCTTCACCAAGATCCTCGCTAGAAGAGATGTGACACTCGCACTCTCTCACACACACACACACACACACACCCACACACACACACACACACACACACACACACACACACACACGCTCACACACAGGAACCCTGACACATCTTTTCTTATTCTGTAGATCTGGAGTTGATCATCTCTCACTCAATAATCACTCAATGTAATTTAAGATTTGTCTCCTTAAAATGTTGAGCATTTTTTATTATGAAAAAATATAATATAGAAATGCTGCTGTATAGTTGAATTTAAAAAATGAACAGAGGTATGTGTTGAAAAATTATTTAACCCTCCTGTTATGTTCTGGGTCAAATTGACTCGTTTTAAAGTTTACTTTTTTTTTTTTTTAATAGATGGAAGTATTTTGTTTTGCATGAAACTGTTTCTATTTGTCTTAATAGGTGCACTCTACATATAAACTGAACATTTATTCATTTTACACATTTGCAACGCCCCGCATCTACTTTTTACAGAAATTCTGTTCGGGTCACTTTGACCCAGCAGTCAAGTTTAAGTGAAAAATGTCCAATTCTACATGTTTCCTTGCAGCTATGAACCACATTTCACCACACACACACCACACCACACACATGCACACGCGGACACACACAAGCCCATTTCTCACTATTCCCTTTACTTCACTAGGAAACTGCAAGAAAGCAGGTGTTCATGCAACTTTTGACGGGAACCTTTTCCTGTCCTGTGGATAAACTCCACCCACACTGAGTGACACTCAGCAGAAGTGGGAAAACATAAATACTCTCTGCATGACTCATTTGTCTTGATTTCAATCAGTGGGTCTCAAGTTCAATTATAAAGATCACACATTGAGAAAAATAAAAAATATGTACCGCAATATAAATTTTTTTTTTTTTTTACCAAAGATCAGTTTCAAGGAAATTATTATTTTTTTGTGTCTAGATTTTTGGAATTTACATTTTTTATGTCCAAATGAGTAAATGAGCAAGTTGTCGTCATTAATCCTTAATTTCTGAGAAATAAAAAAGAAATAAAAAAAACATAATTGCACAAATATTGATTGAAATGGTTAGCATTGGCGTTAATAATCAGATACAAAGATGTTTTGGAGGAATTGTTTGGTTTCTGACATTATTGCAGGATTAAACCCTCCGCGGGTCAAACTGACCCACGAACATTATTGGTGTTATTTTACATAACAGGAGGGTTAAGATCCGCAGGTACCGCCGTTCTGACAGCGACATTCTCCTTATTCTCAAATCCAAGACTTGACATGAGAGGGACTTTGACAAATAAAACAATAAGGGCTTTGCTTTACCTGTAAGCTTAACCTAAAATATAACAGAAAGTTTCTGCGGAAAGAAATATTAAATCCACGGATATTAAGGCAAATAAAACAACATTTGAGGTAATGACGTGATAAAAGAAGCAAGATTTAGTTTCATTTTGACTAACTAGGTTCATTTCACCAGGATTTAGGTGACGTCATCGTTCGGATATTTTTTTCATTGGTTCAGATTCATGTTTACATCCGTTTCAACTGTTTATGTGAATAAACGAAGCAGGACATCAGCTGCTGTCCTCACGAACAAAATGTCTAATTTTGTCCTTTTGTTTCTTCTGGGAATCCACAGCACTGCAGCTGGTAAATCAGCAGAATACTTCTTTTTTTTTTTTTCTTGTTTTATTTGAATATAATAAATATTCGGAGAGAAAACGTACAGTTTAACATCTGGTTAACCAAACACTCAAAGACAAACAAATCTTTAACATTTAAACATGAGGAGAAAAACTAAGATGTAAATATTAATTATCTTCCTCTCCCTGTTATTTTTCTTTTACTATTTACTATTTATTTCTGGTGACTCCTGCTAGTAGCGGGAATTTGACCGTATTTTATGAGGAAGGAAGTGATTTTTTTAGTGGATATTTTCTAACCCTATAAAGTACCTTGTGAAAATTATATTTAATTGTTCCGGTAAAAACAAACAAAAACAGCAACAACAAAAAAAGATCTCATCGTGATTTTGTCCTCACTACGATTTATATTAAACTCTAGTTTGTAGATAATACAAATAGATTAAAGTCACTGGGGATAATCAGGGTAAACCAAGAACAGCTGGGGATAATCAAGAGAAGACTCGACACAGTCAGGGACTAATTAACACACAGAAAACCAAATCCTCAGTATTTATTTGTGATTTATTCTTATATCTTGTTTTGTGGCTTCTGTTACTGGGTAAGGTGTTAGGGGGAGGATGAGAAATTCCTGTATTAGTTTAACACCACAAAGCAATTTCCCCACTGGTACAAGTAAAATATTTATCTTATTTTAAATTTAATTGTCTTTATATACAACAGGATATTGCAGGAAACTACAACTCAATCAAACATTGGAAAAGAAAAGTCAGAAATATGTTAAAGTAGATTTTTAAAAAACCTAGAAAAATTTAAATAACTACAAATTAATTTATTGTTTCACTGAGGAACATTGAGTACCGAATGAATGAATGAATGAATGAATGAATCCCACAGGGAAACTCATAAGGCAATGTTTTAAAATGAATGTGTTTATTTCTTACATCAATAGTGACCAAGGATTTTCTCTTAGTTTCAATATCAGCTCATTATTTTAAAAAAAATATATATATATATTTTTTTACAAAATCTAAATTGAATGTGACTTTAATTTGTAACAGAATTATTAGTTGTTTTTGGAAAATAGACGATAGAATATCTGTAGACATAACCAAGATTAGGAAATATCAAGAACATCTTGTGCAGATGGAGCTTTGCTGATTTATTTGTATTTATTTATTTTCTTTTTTAGCTCTGTATAAAAAAATGTAACCTTTGCTTGAAGTTAACGTACTTCTATATTTTATGTAAAGATAACAGAAAAACTGAAAGTCTTTAATCGTCTTTCAAAAGGTGATGTCAAAGGAGATTTATATAACTATAAAAATGACAACAATTACATTGTGGAATACTTTGAAAAGCAAAAGATTAGATGAAACATCCAGCTTTTAAAAAGTAGGAAGCTACAAGAGAAGTAGTACATATTCAACATTATGTATGATACTAAATAAATCTTGTTGTGGGTTTAAAACTGAATACAATAATTATTTATTTCTGAAAATTTCTGTTTAGTAACTAAGCCCCTCAAAATTGATCAAAAAGATGAAAAACCTTCGGAATGATCTTTTAATGTAAAGTTTGGCTGTTATAATTATTCCATATGTTGCTTGATATAATTTGTAAAAAATGTTTAATTATTTTGTTGTTTTGTAAATTCTCATGTTACTGTCTTTTTTTCAGTTTCCCATTCTCTGAAGTATTTCTACACTGGATCCTCTCAAGTCCCAAACTTCCCACAGTTTGTTGTTGTTGCGTTGGTTGATGATGTTCAGATGGTTTACTGTGACAGCAACACACAGAAAGCCGTTCCAAAACAGGACTGGATGAGGGAGAACACGGATCAGCTGTACTGGGAGAGACAGACTCAGAACTTTCTGGGTGCCCATCAGATCTTCAAAGCCAATATTGAAATCTTAAAGCAGCGCTTCAACCAAACTGGAGGTTTGTGCTGATTTCACCATTTATTAATCACTTTTGTTGTTGCTAATGGGAAGAAAGACACAATATATAGATAGATAGATAGGCGGCGCAGATTGCTACAAATGAGCACAATGAATTTGGAAGAGAGCAGAATTATAAGTTTAAAGAAAAAGACATGAAGTTTTGCTTTCAAACTGAAAGTTTAAGCGAAAGTATTAAAGGTTTTGAGATGCAAAAATCATGAAATCCTGCTTTCATTCTGAAAATGTGTGCTCCACAATTCCCCCATTCTTCTCCATGTTTAGTTCTGGGGATTTAAATTAGAGGAAACGACTCGAAAGATAATCTTATGAAGTAAATTATTATTAATATTGCACACTGAAAATGCAAAGACAATATATTTGTGACATATAGTGCTTTCCTAATTACAACTACAGGTAGATGTAGTTGAACATACCTCACTTAAAAAAAACTGTCAGTTTTCTGGAGATATAAACACAAACTCATGGTTTAAATTTAAAGTGTTTTGTTGCTTGAACTGTCTTATTGCATTACAACACTATTAGAAGCAAGTGGTCGTGTTATAAAGTCACTGGTGTTTCTGTCTCTTTGTCTCAGGAGTCCATGTTGTTCAGCACATGTATGGCTGTGAGTGGGATGATGAGACTGCAGAGGTCAAAGGTTATGATCAGTTTGGTTATGATGGAGAAGATTTCATCGCACTGAGCCTGGAGACAAAATCCTGGATCGCTCCAACCCGACAAGCTGTCATCACCAAACAAAAATGGGATCGTAATGCAGCTTTTGTAAGAATGAGGAGTCGTACTTAACCGAGATCTGTCCTGAGTGGCTGAAGAAATATGTGAACTATGGCAGAAACTCCCTGATGAAAACAGGTACTGCAAAATGCTACACAGTTTAAAATATACAACTATATTTATGTGTGAACCTGTTTTGTATGAACATGCCTCAATCACTTTTTTTCAAGCAGTTTTTGGACTTTGCAACAAGTTTTTACTACTTTGTTGTATCGTTATCATTTTCCTTCCACATTGCACAACCTTGTTCAGAAATCAACTTACCAACCTTTCACTGTATTTTGAAATGTATTTGGTGTAAATAAATTAGTTACAAACAAATTATGTATATATTTATAAAGGATTTAAAAATGTTTTCTTTATTTACTCTGCAGATCTTCCATCAGTTTCTCTCCTCCAGAAAACTTCCTCCTTTCCAATCAGCTACAGGTTTCTATCCGAACACAGCAGAAATGTTCTGGAGGAAAAATGGAGAGGAGATTCATGATGATGTGGAAAATGGAGAAATCCTCCCTAACCATGACGGGACCTTCCAGATGAGCGTCAACATTTATCTGCAATCTGTTCCACCTGAAGACTGGCCCAAGTACGAATGTGTGTTTCTGCTTTCTGGAGTGGAGAGAGACGTCATCAAACTGGACAAAACAACAATCAGGACCAATGAATGTAAGTAGTTTGTATAAATTGTGTTGTGTATGTATAGACAAATATATACTGATTACAATGTTCTGTCTGTTTTACTTGTGCTTTTAGATTAACATTCAGTTTCAGTGATATTCCGCTGTTACAATCTACATCAGTTGTTTGAGCTTCTTTTTATTGTTAATCAAAACCCATTTTTAACAAAAAAGTTTATCTTTTTTGGTTTATTTCTTGGTATTATCTTTGAGGTTTAGCATCTTTATAAAATGAGCAAAATCTCTGTGTATTATTATTGAATTAACATCCAACAGTTTTGGTAACAATGTAAACTAGAACAAGCAGAAGATGAACAAAGCTAAAACCAGCTATATTGTTTAGACAAAATGGGATGAAAAGGATTAACAAAACTTTTACTCTGCATTAATGTGACCTGGTTTTTCTTCTCAACAGTGAATAGCAACATTATGATCATCGCTGTTGCTGTTGTGGTTTTTCTTTGTCTCATTGGTGGCATTTTTGGATTCATTCTTTACAAGAAGAATAAAGGTGAGAGATGGATATGGTACCTTTTTCTTTCTTGTGTTTTGATTGTTGTTCTTTACCCAGTGAGAATTAGCCTTGATTAAATGTTGAAGCTTTATATAAACCTCTTTTAGAGATGAGTCGATGCCATGTAGACTCATAAACTTCACCAGGTTTAAACCAACCAAGACTTTATGATCTAAAAGTGATATAGTTTTAGACTGAGGTCCATAAAAACTGTAAATTATTAAAAACAAAAAGTACCAGAAATCCTCGACTCAAATACAGCTGAATTTGATTCAAAATTAATAAACTTCACAACTACATTACTGTTGTGATATAGAGAGAATATTAGTAATTATGAAAGAGAAAAAAATAGATAAATGATAAATCAGGCCAATGGAAATGATTGAGTTTGTTTTAATTTATCATCCGATTAATTGATTATTATGACAGGCCTATGTGTGAACATTAGACTAAATCCTTAAATATGTTGAGAAGCCAACATAAATGAAATACCTTTCAGTTTGTTCTAGTCAATAAAGTCTAGCAGCAGATGATGTTCCTGCTGGTCCAGATCTACCTTCAATGCTGCTGAAGCAACAAAATACAGTTTCAGTGATGATGACCAACATCCATAACAGCCATAATCTCCTGAAAATGCTTGCTGACTTTGGCGTCATAAAACTAGATCAACCTGGGATTAAGTTAAGACTGAAGATAGACTCTCACTGTGCTGAGTGTGACACTAAAAATACACAGACTTATATATAGGCGTAGGAGGTTTATTTTCTTTTTATGGATTAAAAATCATGTTCCACAAACACAACTATCCAAAGTTACACACAAAGATACTTACACGACTTACAAATCCAGTATTACACACACACAGATACTTTTACACGCACAGATATTTTGAGACTATTTTCTCTCCATAAAATGGCAACCATACTGCATGATTATCACAGAAAATTTTTGAATCCCTAATCAAATCACAGATGGTTTTTGGTTGAGTTCTGTTCTGTTCACCAATTCAAACTCAGGACTAGAGATTTTCTTTCACTACAAAAAGTTACATCTAACAGGGCAAGAAATAATAGTGTGAATCCAGAACAAGTCATTAGTTGCATCAAAAGAAACTTTGACAGAAAGTGTTTTGTCACTGAAAATATCAATGTACATTTTCCATAATTTCTTTTTCTTAATTTTCCAGATGCTCAAGTTACTGAGTCTTCAACATCATCTTTATCTAGTGACAAATCAGACAGTAAAAAGGACAATGCCTCATCAGATGAACCACTCATTCAATGGTATCTTTCCAATCTTACGACTTGTTTCTGTATCAGTGCCTTATATGCATGAT
This sequence comes from Poeciliopsis retropinna, assembly GCA_010277075.1. NCBI lineage: Eukaryota > Metazoa > Chordata > Actinopteri > Cyprinodontiformes > Poeciliidae > Poeciliopsis > Poeciliopsis retropinna. Next base: position 550,410 of record VMRM01000051.1, read on the forward strand.
GCAAACTGAACACCAGCACATGGGAAAATTCTATAAATAATATTGTGCTTTTCAACTTTCTCAACAGCAAAATGACAACTACCAAATGAGGACCTTGGACACCAATATTCAATATTCATCTGGTTAAAGCTTTAGATGTACATATTTGTAAACCATTTCATATTTTTTGTCCTTTGTATTGAAATATTATTATGTCTTTAAGAGATTTTGAAAAATGACTATCGCTATTGCTTTTTGATTTTTAACTGTAACAAGGAAAAGCTTTCCCACAATATCAGGACGGACTTGATGCTGGTTTTATTTTAGTTTGAAGATGTTTATGTTTAAAACCTAGTCAGGATAAACATAATTTGCATCATATATTTGTTGTAAATGGTTGTCAGTTAATAAACTTGATTAATTTGTATTCATTTTACATTAGTTTACCTTTTGACTTACTGTTTTTTTATTGTGATATTGAATGGGGATAAGGTTTAGTTTTTGGTGAGTTTCTTTCTTTTTGGGTGTTTATTAGTTTTGTTTTCTGTAATATTAATTCAAAATGCTAAAAATCTGGAGTATAGATGATAAAATAAACCTGCATTTTATTACTGACATGAGTTGATTGGTAAACCTTTTGGAGAAATAGAATCTCTGGGTTGCTTTTATTATTTTGGCTCTTTGTTTTATACAATCTGGTGCATCAGGAAGGGCATCCAGCATAAAAGCATCTGCCAAGTCTGTGTGCGTGTAAGTATAGACAGGTGGACTGTCAGTGTCTACCAGATGTTTCCCTGGTAGCCTGGTGTATCAGTATTAGTGGTTTAGCTTGTGCAGGAGTTGTCACACTCGTTCTGTAGTCACGGCACCACAATACCTTCTCTACCTCTGATCCACTCCAGCCAGACAGATTTGCTGGGTGCAGCAGTGGAGTGGACCTGTAAACGCATAAACCGAACGCTACACCCACCTATAGTGGCTTTATCACAACATTACAGGTGCTGGTCAAAAAGTTAGAATAATATGAAAAAGTTAATTTAAACCAGTAATTCTATTCAAAAAGTGATACTTGTATATTATAATCATTCGTTACACACAGACCAATATATTTCAAATGTTTTTTTCTTTAAATGTTGATATAACTCACAACTAATAAAAAAAAAACATTTTCAGTATCAGAACATTTTAATATTACTTAAGACCAAAAGAATTTTTAGAAATGTCGGCCAACTGAAATATATGAATATGAAAAGTATGAGCATGTGCAGCTCTCAGTTCTTAGCTGGGGCTCGTTTTGCCCAGATTACTGCAGCAACGCGGTGTGGCATGGAGTCCATCAGTCTGCGGCGCTGCTCAGGTGTTATGACAGCCCAGGTTCCCCTGATGGTGGCCTTCAGCTCTTCTGAATTGTTGGGTCTGGAGTATCACTTCTTACTCTTGACAAGACCCCATAGATTTTCTAAGGAGTTCAGGATAGTCCAAATTGATGTAAAATGGGAAAAGTTTATTCTGATTTCTTTTATATAGTGTATGGAAACCTCTGGTTTCAACTGTAACTAAACAAAGGGATTTAAGAAATGATAAAATACTTGTGAATAAATGAGTGATTGTTTCTTCTGAAAAGTATGAATATAAGATATAAGAGTTATATTTCATATCTCAAACTGTGTGAACATTGTGTCACAGAAAACTCTGTCCTGTGTGTTTCATACTTTTTAAGGAGGCTTAATTCATTATTGTCTTTAAAAGTCATCATTTGAATTAAACTCAAACATCCTAATGTATTTCTAATAGTTGATCTTGTGTTTAAGTCAGGCAAAAGTAAAATACAAAAAAACCCAAAAAGTCACTTATCAACAAAGTTTGTTTTATTTCCAACAAGTTAATCCTTTTTCTCTGTTCATCATTATTATTATTATTATTTTAAATACTTTGAGACATGTCATAAATTAATCTATTTTAAAAATTCAAAAGTATTTTTGAGTAATTAGCTTTGTGTTATTTGGGCATTTTTATGTACTGATAATAACATGAATAAAATGCCAAATGACACTAAAAACAAAGACAAGAGCTGAAAAGAAATAAGAAAAAAATTAAACGCAGATGAAGGGGTTAAGAAATTTTATAGAACGTTTTTATATTGAGACCAGGAAAGTAATGTGTGTTTGATACTTTAATTTTCTTTTTTCTCTTTCTGAATCACCTGAACTGAACAGAATAATGTAAAGTCCCATCCCATTCAAGGTGGAATAAAGTCCATCGTAGAGTAAACTGAATTTACTTTCATTTTAACTTGAACCCAATTACAATGGGACGGTCAGTGTGTACCTGCACAGGTGTGTACCTGGACTTTGGTTTTACAAGGGTTTTACCGTCACCTTGTAAAACCAAAGTCCAGGTACAGACCTGTCCTTCCTCTTTGTTTTTACTCTCTTTGCTCAGAAGAAAAGTCAAGTAGCTTTAAAAGGGATGTATAAAAATTGACATGGCGGAAAAAACAACCTTAATTTTCCTTATTCTAGTAGGAATACAAGGATCTGCTGCAGGTGAGTTAGAAACTTAAAGGTGTAAAGATAATCATTATTTTTACAACTTCGTGTTATTTTGAGCTTTAATCCATGACAGATCCTGGTAACGGATCCTGAGTTTTAAACATTTTACTTATGCATTTAATAGAAAATTGTCTAAAATTAAACAAAGTGAGCCGGTTATTAAGTTGTTTTCTTTTTATTTAACCATGTTGTAATTATAACCATTATGATCTGACACTATCTACCTGATTGGTTTAGGCTACAAACAAAATGGCTGCATGTTGAGTCACAGTAGTGTTGTTACCAATGTGAGGGTTTGGCTAAAATAGACACTAGTGAGTTTATCAGGTTTACTCCACATTCTGAATAAAGTTTGCTAAATTGAAGTCTTTAAATTTTCACCAAAATCTGACGTTTATTTTAGATTTTAGTGCTTCTCCAGTTACAACATTTCTTCTACAAATGCTTACCGGCCAAAATAAAACAAAGAACTGAATTTAAAGAATAACTTTTTAGTTTATTTTTTGTTTCATTCGTCGCTCAGATTACATGCAATGATTTTACATGCAATGAGTCTAGATTTAAAGGAACTCAGTGTTTCGGCCTGAGAGTCCGACCCAACTCTAGTCGTTTCAGTAATATGTCCTGATCAACATGTTCATATCTGCACTGAGGTCCAACAGAACCAGCACTGAGGTTCTTCCACAGTCCGTGTTTATAAGAATATCATTGAACATTTTTAATGTCTCTGTGGTGAACATGAAAAACAATTATGAACTCCAGACAAATGTTAGCAGATGTTTTTATCTGCCAACAGTTTAAAGAATAAAACGGTTCCAGTTGTTTTACATCCAGCTTATATTTCCTTATGAATAAAGAAATAAAGTCCAATAAAAGCTTAAGGGAAACACAGGATGTTTTAAAGGGTAAAATAATTTCTGATTTCCACATGGAGAAAAGTTTTGCTGTTGACATATGAGAAGTTTTAGAATAATAACATTAAATATCGTGATGCTTAGTTTGGGATTCTGGTGAGAATATTATGATTGATTTAAGAAATCTTAATTATTAATGTGTGTTGAAAATGTAATGTATACTGATAATGAAATTATCACAATTTAGCAAAGATATTAAACATTTTAGATCCATTATTTCAAAGTGAGTTTATGTTGCTGCTAAATTATCCTGTTTAAAAATGTTAAAAGTTATGAACAGATAAGAAAGCAAAATATAAAAAACTAGATATGTTGAATATTTTTCCATCTATCAGAACAGAACCTGATGCCTTTGGTTTATATTGGATATGAGTAATAACAGAGTAAAGTTAAAATATTTAGAAATGTATTTTTCTTACAGTGACCCACTCTCTGAAGTATTTCTACACGGCGTCTTCAGGAATTGAAAACTTCCCATCTTACGTCTCTGTTGGGTTGGTGGATGAAGTTCAGATAAGTTACTGTGACAACAGAACAAATGAAAACATCCCTAAACAGGATTGGATGAATAATGTGACTTCAGAACATCCAAAATACTGGGAGGAGGAAACAGAGACATGTCTGGTTAAACAGCGAATCCTCAAAGCAAACCTAGAAATTGCCAAACTACGTTTCAACCAGACTGGAGGTTTGTTCATGATTCACTTTCTACATCTCACATATATTTTAGGTTTCCCACATTGTGTAATTATATCAGTGATTTTAGTTATTGTGCATCTGAATGTATTTACATCTGGATTTAATGTAAATACATTCAGTATTTTTCTGTGCTCCTCTGTATTTTAAAAATTAATCATAAAAATTGTTTCTGTTCAAATTATTGTCTTTAATTCCATAACATAAAACTATTGGAACATAAAGCAGTAAATTATTAATTAGTTGTTGCTATCGTCCCATAAAAAGTTATGAACACATGATAGATTAAACAAACCATTTTTCAGAAGGTCATAAATAGAAAGTTAATATTTTTTTAATTTATTTAGTTTATTTGTTTGAATGTTTTAGGAGTTTATTTTTGATAGAACAGTCTTAAACTGAAATACATTTGGGACAAATTAATGGATTGTGTTTTAAACTCACTGATGTCTCTTTGTCTCAGGAGTTCATGTCTTTCAGCAGATGTATGGCTGTGAGTGGGATAATGAGACTGGAAAGGTCAAAGGTTATGATCAGATAGGTTACAAAGGAGAAGATTTAATCATTCTGGACCCACAGACACAACAATGGATCGCTCCAAGACCACAAGCTGTCATTACCAAACAAAAGTGGAATCATGATAAATATGCTGTAGAACATGAGGAGTTCTACTTAACTCAGATATGTGCTGAGTGGCTGAAGAAATATGTGAACTATGGGAGAAACTCCCTGATGAAAACAGGTATTGCAAAATGTAAAGTATTTATGTGTGAACATTGTTTTGTATAAAAATGTCACCATCTACATTTTCAATGCAATTATTGGCCTTTGCAACAAGTTTTTACTGCATTTTCTATCAGTCATCATCTGTTTCCTTCCACATCAGAAATAAACTTACCAACATTTCACTGTTTATTGAAATGTATATTGTTTAAATAAAAATTAGTTACACAGTAATGATGTTTATCTTTATAAAGAAACTAAAAATGTTTTTCTTTCTACATTCTGCAGATCGTCCCTCAGTGTTTCTCCTCCAGAGGAATCCCTCCTCTCCAATCAGCTGCTTCGCTACGGGTTTCTATCCTAACAGAGCTGAAATGTTCTGGAGGAAAGATGGAGAGGAGATTCATGACGGTGTTGGTAAAGGAGAAATCCTCCCTAACAATGATGGGACCTTCCAGATGAGCTTTTATCTTGATCTTTCATCTGTTCCACCTGAAGACTGGACGAGGTATGAATGTGTGTTTCAGCTCTCTGGTGTCAGAGACCTCGTCACCAGACTGGAGAAAATCAAAATCCTGACGAATGAAGGTGAGAATAACATGAAAAATTAAAGTTAGAGCATACACTATAATGTAGAAATGCTTTAGTTCTTTATTTTTTAGTGCAGACCTGTACATTGTTTTGTTTTTTGTAGTAAAAAGCTTTAAATTGTACTTCCATTGTAATTTCACAATTAACCTATTTGCAGTGGAAACTTGACATTACAATGAACATTCAGTCATATTTAATAAATTCGAATTTTATTGAAAGTTTCATTTTTTTCAGTTGGTTTATGAGGTGAAACACATTTTATATGTAATTTACACATTTAATTCTGTTTTCAAACCTTCATTTATCCAAATTATGATAATTTTCTGCTTATAACTAAACTAGACATTTAAGATTAAAATACTTGATCAAAGTAATAAAACATTTTTAACAGAAATTTTGACTTAATTAAAATTATGTTTAATACTTATTTAAAGGTTATTTTCAAGACGTGCTTTTAATTTGACAAACAAATCTCATTGTAATATTTATTCTAGTCTATTGAATATGATGCTATTCCATATAAAGAGTATTAAAGAAATTAGCAACAGTAGTTTGATGTTATAAATGCATATAATGATTTATAGACTGAATATGGACACTGGCTCATTAAAGCTGTTCATTTTAGCACATAAATGTTTGTTAATATTGAGTGTTTTAATTGTTTCTTATTTTGTTCACAGATAATTCAACCCTGATGCTCATCATTATTATTATTGTACCAGTGATAATCATTGAATTCTTTGCTGTGATTGGATTCATTCTTTACAAAAAGAAAACTGGTGAGAAATCAGTTGGGTTTTTTTTATTGTCTTAAATTGTAGGTTTTGAGTTGAGCTGATAAAATACCTCTGTTAAATTAACTAGACATTCTTAGTCATTTGGTGAATATATAAAACTGATATAATGAGAAAATAAATCTGAAACTTTTCACAGTTATGGAAGCAAAAACCAAACAAAGTTAAAATAAAGTAATTGTTTTCGTGTCTTAATGATGTTTAAGTTGCAGATTCCTCAGAGGTTTTGTGTTTGCAGAAATGACAACAATAAACAGAAATAACATTTAATTAAAACCACAAGTAGATCCTGTTCACATCAACACATTCAACTCATTATAGCTTGAATGTCACAGACATTAAAGTGAACCTTCTCCAGAAATAATGTTCACAGGACAGATTGAAGAAAAAAGTCACATAAAATTAAAATATTTTGTTAAAAAAATATACTGCAAATTTTGAATAGCACAATGATTCCCTAAATAGCAGAAAATGTAACTATGACAAGACAGACTAACAGAAGTTTGTCTACAAAATGCTCTAAAGTCTGTTCTACAAATCTTGCAAGGCATTTTGAAGTTTAAAAATTATGCCAAAGGATTTTAAAGGACAAGAAAAGCTTCCATTATTTACAGGAGTAACAAAATGCTACATGTGGTATTTAAATAATGGCAACTCATCAATAGCCCAAGTATGAATCTTTACAAATTTATTAAAAAGGTGAAATGGCAGGTGGGTAAAGAATGACTAAAACTAAAACATGTACAAAACTACAGCAATATAATAATAATAATAATAATAATAATAATAATAATAATAATAATAATAATAATAATAATAATAATAATAATAACCAGCATCTCAGAAATAAACAAACATTCTGACAGTTAATGGAAGATTTTGAAATATGTTTTTAGCAGGATATTTATTGAATGTATGTAAAATAGGAGAAAAAAATCCTGGGTCAGAATAACTCAATTGCTTTTAACATTAATAAAATTTTTTTTATTATTTTATCTAGAGAGGAGAAACTACAGTAAAGCTGCTAAAGATTATCTCAAATCCTCAGATAATCTAAAACTACTGAGTTTTAGATTGTGATATTCAGGGTTTGTCAAGTGTATTTATTCACTTAATAATTAATTTTATAATTTTTGAAAATATTTGATTGATTCTGTTTGTGGATATAACATATTATAAACAAATTATTTATCAATCTTTTTTTTGTTTATTTCAGGGCGTTTGGTCAGATTTTTGTCGTCTTTGTCTCCGTTTGTAATGTTTACTGTGATCCACAGAACATTTTGAAAACTCATGTGAGACTGGATGAAATGAAATCTCAATAATACTTCTTGTCAAACTGTATTGCAAATATTACAAGTAGCTAAACTACATCAGAAAGACTGATTTCAGATCTTTGTGATTTAACAGTGAATTAAGAGTTTATGATCTTATTGCTAGATAATAAAAATGGAGGAAGGAGGGCAAATGAAAGGAGACAATGTTGTAAGTTCGCAATAGAAAACAAGAATCATGTAGAACCAGCAACCATTCTGTATAATTGGGCAGAGAAAATCTCTGCACTGATATTTTAATGTGATTTGCTTTATGGGAGAGTGTTAAATCCATGTTGTGTTCATTTGCCCCCTTAAACAAACACAGACCAACAAACTCAGAGCCAGAGATTTAGTTTCACTAATAGAGGTTTTGTCTGGCAGAACCAGTAAGAGACCTCACTGCTTTAGTCAGAAGAAACTGAAAAACAGTCAAATTAAAATGTACTATACACACAAAGGCCTGTCACGATAAATGATAAATCAATTAATCGATACATTAAAATTATTGACCTCATTTCAATTATCGGCTTTATCGTTTCTTCCAGCCTTTTTCTGGTGGAAAAAATGAAAAAAGGCTCAACTCCGGTGCTCTCTACCGACCCTCCCTTCCTCATTTCCTTTGTGTAATGCTCAGTGCGCACTGCACAATCTTGGAGCTGTCGGCCCATTTTCAAAACCTGAGAGACAGAAATCATTGGTATAACGGTTCAATTGGGTTCAATTCAATAGGCACAAAATAATGACTAAAAGTCCAGTTAACTAATTGTAAAACCAGGAATTAATCAATTTTTTTACTACAAACTACCTGCAATGCATGTAACTAGTGTCAGACCTGACTGAATTAAAATCATTATAATCTATTTATGTCACGTTAACGAAGAACAGCTGAAAACTTACCGGGTTTATCAACTTCGGTTGCAATTGATAAACTCCTCCCCTTTTCATTTCTATATTCTTTGCATGAAATATTGAATAAACAGTAATGTTGTAAGATTTCATCTCCGATGTCCGCTGGACTTCGGGTTGCGCCGTGTCAGCTGTTTGGGATTCCGGGCTTTCTGATTGGCTACTTGTCACATTCAACAGGCTGATTTAGATCAGGAAAAACCCCTGATTTAGATCAAAGCGGCCAAGATGATCTACCGTAATACACCACATACTATAGCTAGCCGATTTAACATAAATTCGGTTTTGCCGCCCTTACATTCCAGATATCTCAAATTGTTTTTTGACTAGACGTTTTAGCGATTTAAGATATCTGTAATTATATTTTTACTAGACAAAATACCTATTTGAAATATCTCTAATTACATTCTGACTAGTCGAAATGACGTCAAATTTCCCATTGAGTTGTATATGGGGACTTCAATTCAAGATATCTACAATGAATTACTGACTATCTGAAATTCACATTTCAGATATCTACAATTTAATTATGACTAGTCAAAAAGTAAATTCAAGATATCTCGATTTTAGTTTTGACTAGTCATAATTCTAATTAAAGATATCTCTAATTAGTCCATAATTCAAGATATCTTAAATGTATTTTTGGATAGGAGAAATGTAGTTTTGACTAGTGGAAATTAAATTATAGATATCCTAAAAGCAAATAATGACTAGACAAAACTAAATTAGAGATATCTTGAATTATAATTTTGACTAGTCAAAATTCCTTTTAAGATCTATCTTAATCAATTAGAGATATCTTGAATTATTCAATTTTTCTATTTGAGATATCTTAAATTAACATTCTGACTAGTCAGAATGACATTACAGATATCTTGAATTAGCATTCTGTCTAGTCAAAACGTCATTGATTTATTTTGGTGGACAGGCATTCAAGTCTCAGGCTACTTGACTAGGCTATTCAGTGGTCCACAATGTCAGGTCAGTCCAACTCAAATACTTGTGTTTTTAACACAATACTCCGCGCTGCAACTCGTGCTCGACATGAATTAAGAAATACGGATAATTTATTCTCTGCAAAAGAAAACTTTTTATTTAGCCAGTTAAGTGCATGGAGGTAAATGTCGGTTCATGTAACTGTAGATTTCCAGGCGACGTTAGCTTCATGCTAGTGGAATAAAGAAATATTGGGAAAATTTAAGGTAAATTTTAAGGTATGCTAAATAAAGTAGCTGATTTAACATAAGCTAAATAAGCTACTTATTTTATAGGTAGTTTATTCTATTTTGTAGAAATATTTCATATTTCTATAAAAATATAAAAGCGATGTGGGAAGCGATTTGTTGTGTATGGTTTCTTCCTATCTCACACCAGCAATGGACGAGAGGCGGGGTACACCCTGGACAGGTAGCCAGTCCATCTCAGTCTTTGTTCATTATGAGAAATCAAATTATTGGCTGTCACATTTTAATTTAATTTCACAATTTTCATAGTGAAAGGTGGCAACCCTGGTTAGTGCACTCGATGTTATAGAATATCAGCATCTGTGGTGCATCAATGGTGTGATTCTGTTGTGTTCATTGCAGGATCGATTGGGAAGCAGCAAAGCCCTGTATGGAAGACAAATATTTTCTTGCTTTCTGGCCCTAATATTGACGTTCTCCCTTCTCCCTCGGATGTAGAAAGACTGAAGAACCATGGATTAGGTGGGCATATTTTTTTCAAAAATGACATTATTTCATACACCCGCATAATGTGACAGAAGGATGGACTTTTGCTTTTAACATCTCCATTTGGGTTTTAAGTCACCACTTTATCATAATTTTACTCTTTTACCAGAGTCACCTGATGGGCTGATGAGTTTAAACTTAAATGACGTGTTCTTTGTTATTGTGTTTAACATTGCTTTGTCACCATTGATTATTCAGGCAACCCTGTGCATAAGGGGACAGAAACCAGGAGCTCCAAAATTCCCCTGAATTGGAGCTTGTCTGAACTGAATAACTTTGTGTGTCAAAGCTACCCACACATCCGCTTACATCTGGTTGGCTTTGAACTGGCAAGAGCTGGAAAAGGACAAAAAGTAAAAAAACTACAAGTGAATTCTGTGAGAGAGCTGAAGGAAAAGATTGGCACAAGCACACTGTACATTCTACCACGAGCAGATGTGTCACAGGTACGATTGTTTTGTACACAAAAATTATTTTGTGTAGTATGGTATATCCAGAGTTATGTCTTCCAACATAATTTGAAATGTCTTGGCCATGTCTAGGAAACCTACTCACCCTCAGCAATGTCCAGGAGTTTGCTTCAAGAACCCTCAACTGCACCAGAAGTACAGGATATCTCTCCAGAGGATGAGAGTACCAACAGAGAACAATTGGGGGAAGAGCAGGTCATTAATTTCAAGAACAATATATGCATTTCAGTTTTATATCTTTTTTCTGATGTTGACTTTATCAATCTCTGTGCTGTATTCACAATAGGCACTTCTAGATTGGCAATCTCTGCGATCCCAGCAAGACGAAGAGTATGAAGAGTCTTTGTTAGCAGACCAAGAAAATGTGAGTTAACATTTTTGTTATCATCATTTTTTATTGTTGTTGCTGTTGTTGCTCACAATTTTTTTTTCTACCAGGAAAGGAAAAGACAGTGTTACAAGGCCTTGGAGGAGAGACGCATAAAAGTAAGAACTATTACATTGTTACGACATTGTTCAACTCTAGATGTTCAGGTAAAGTAATTAAGTCCAGATCCCATACAATCTCGACTCAGTATTTTTAAATGTTTTTCCCCAAAATGCTGCAACTAGACTTTTTTATTGTGTCCCAGAAACGAGAGCATATAACACCATTATCTGCTTCTCTGCATTGGCTACCAGTTTGTTATTGGATTGATTTTAAGTCTTTCTTAGGTTTTTAAAACTTTACATGGCCTAGGTTCAGCTTATCTTCAAGATCTTCTTCACGACCATTCCAGTTCTATAACACTTTGGTCAAATAATATATTGCTCTGACATATTCCTTGGACCAGACTGAGTGACAGCGAATAGGAGCAGCATTCGCTGTCATTGCTCCTAATCTTTGGAACAACCTACCTTTTAACATTAGATCTGCCCATAGTCTGGAACACTTCATATCGCTCCTTAAAACTCATTTTTATTCTTTGGTTTTTTCTAAGCCAAAAAATAAAAGAATTGTAATTTAGTTGTCTGTTTTAATTTGTGTTTTATTCTTATGTGCTTTTGTCTGTGCTTTATGAATACTGTACAGACCTTCAGTGCAATTAATATCTGTTTTGAAAGTGCTTCATAAATAAAATTGACATTGACATGATTACATTTTTGTTTTATTTGGCTTAGGAAAGGTGTCCAGTTCAGATGAATGTAGTGCAGGAGCAGTCACTGTCTTCTATCCAAAGTCTACAGACATTGCTTTCTGACCAAGCACTGACATCTTTGTCAGCCCAGTCACCACAGGCCCCAACATCTCCTCAAGTGCTGTCGACCAGGCCCAACTCCCCAGAAACATCAACTTCGTTCTCCCAGGCACCTGTGTCCCAGCCTTCCACTCAAGCACAACCAATTTTGCCGACTTCTGAAGTTTCTTTGGTTGCAACCGCAAGGTTGCCCTTCTCCTCCCACTCTAACCTGACTCCACAGGACCAGGCACCAGCTTCTCCATTTACTGAGCAACCTATAATTGTACTGGAAGACCAAGAAGAGCCACCCGAGTCTCCACAACATCCACCAGATTTGCCTTTGGATGAGTGAGTCAAAACTGCATCTTCTGGCAATGTCTTATGTAATTAGTTTTGACAGCTGCAAACCATTGTTTTCTCCAACAATACACAATAAAATAGATTTTCTTTTTACAGAACAGATCTTCAGACAATATTAGCAAAACTACACAGCAAGGTTGATATGACTTTCTGTCCTACAAGCAACCAAATAAATGTGTCCAGGGACAAGATTTTAGAATGTAGCCTGCATGTCTTCAGAAGACGCCGTTTTGATCCAGCAGCAAAATTGAATGTTATTTTTGTGGATGAAGAGGACAACGCTGAAGGGGCAGTTGATGAAGGTGGTCCCACACAAGAGTATCTGAGACTGTTAATGAGGGCCATTCATCAATCTAATATCTTTGAGGGGCATGAGAATGACCGCCATCTACCTTTGGACACTAGTGGTCAGTATTCTTTCTTCTTTTTTTCTCCCAATTCTTAAATGGCTAATTGTCAAGTAAATTTCTTTTTTCTTTAGCGCTGGAGTCAAAAATGTACTACTGTATTGGAAAAATGATATCAGTCTGTTTGGTGCATGGAGGCATTGGACCACATTTCTTCTCTCAAAGGCTGTATGATCAAATTTGTGGCAGATTGTCTCAATCTACCCTGGTTGAGGAAGTTGTTAACCATTCATTCAGACAGCAGTTGATCAAGGTTAGTAGCAATTTTAAGCATTTTAGATATTGATCATAAGCTTAAAATCAGTTTCACATCAGTTTTTTGTCTCTTTAGATTCAGGACACAAACACAATCGTGGATGCAAACGAAGCCATTATGCAGGCAGCAGATACCCTGAGCTTGGTTGGAGCATTAAGGCGTGTTACCTCTCTGGAAGAGAGGGACTCCCTTGTGCAATCTGCTGCAGACTTCTTTGTAAATGGCAGAGTGTGCACTGCATTGCAACAGTAAGCAAGATCATAATTTTTCCTATTAGAAATCTTGATGTATTCTAAAAGTAAGACCATATTCTCCTTTCTTAAAGGTTTGTGGAAGGTTTGAAGACTCTTAATGTGCTAGATGAGATTCAAAAAAACCCTGCGGTCTTTCATGAATTGTTTGTCTGTGAGGAGAAACCACTCTTGGCACGGGACCTGGACACACTTTCCCAAGAGTGTTTTTCTGAGCAAGGCAGCAATAAAAGGAGGATAGAAAATCAAACCATACGCTACTGGAGAGACTGGTTGGTGGATATTGAAGGTACAATTATCGTGATATCGTAAGCACAACCGGTACCAATTACATTTTGTGACCAATTTATTACCACTGACCTTAATATATGGACTTTCAAAAGTCTGAATATCGAGGCAGACTTTTGAAATGACTAGTGACAGGACCAAAAACAGTTAAATTACTAGAAAAGTCAAAAAGACTTTCTTTGAAAGTCTTTTTATTAAGCTGCCATAGAAATTGCCTGTATTTTACCAGTAAATATATATTGAGTAATCTGTTGCATGAATGCATACTTTTACATACTATTTACAATGATCATGAATAGTCATGGTTTGGCTTCAAAATGTTTATTGATTCATATTTATTAACAAGAAATGCATTGTGATCACCAATATAACAAGATTGAGGAGAAAAAACAGACATGTAATACATTTTCTTCCATGTCTCTAAGAGTACACACTGGATACCTTCTGTCAAAGGTAATAATTTCAACCTGGCATCTAATTTTCTAGAGAGGAGAAACTACAGTCAAACTGCTAACGGTTCTCTCAAATCGTCAGATAATCTAAAACCACTGAGGTTTATATTTTAGGCTTGTCAAATGTATTTAATCACTTGATATTTATTTTTTATAATTTGTGAAAATATTTGAGTGCTCAAATGACTCAATCTTTTTTGATTGTTTCAGGGCGTAAACCTGCTTTCAGTATTTACAATGTTTTGTCCGATTTTTGTCTTCTTTGTCTAAATTTACAATGTTTTCTGAGGCCTATGGTAAAACTTATGAGTCTGGACAAAATGAAATCTCAATAATAACTCTTGTCACACTATATAAAATTATAAGACTGAATTGTTTCTGCAGCTGAATCACATCAGGAAAATTGGCTTCAAATGTTTGTTTGTGAATTAACAGTGAATTAAAAGAGTTTATGATCTTATTACTAGAGCTGAACAATAAAAATAGGGAAAAAAGGACAAATGAATGGAGACAGTGTTGTAATTATGCAGAACAGGACAAGAATCTACATTGTGTTCATTTACCCCTGTGAACAATCACAAACCACCAAACTCAGAGCCAGAGATTTAGTTTAATTACTAAAGGTTTTGTCTGAGAGATCTGGCTAAAGGCTTCAGTTAAAGCAAAAGAAACTGAAAAAAGGACAAATAAAAAATCACATTACACACAAAATGGTTTTATTTTCTAGTACCTGAAGAAATGAAGACTTCAACCTCAAGCTCAGAGACTTTGACATCAGAAACTTCATCTTTAACTAGTAACGGTTCAGACGACAGCAATGACAGTTCCTCATCAGATAAACCTTTGCTACAACGGTAAGATCACATTGTTATAACTTGTTTCTTTTTCAATGCCTTGCATGTAGACATTGTATAAACATAAGTTCATAGGAACATTGTATAAATTTCTGCTTAATTAATTGTTTCAACAGCAAAAAAGACCCTAACTAATGAAGACCTTTGACACCAAAATCTGAGTTTTCCTGGATTTCTGCATCAAAATACAAAATAAAATGTACATCTTCATCGATCTCCATATTATTTGGCCTTTCTATTCAAATATTGTTGAAAAGATGTTTTGAAAAGGACACCATTTTTATTGCTTTATAATTTGATATAGTAACTAAAGCTTAATATTAAGGATTTTTTTTCCCCATAATAACAACAGGAAGGGCTTGTTTCTGTTCTGCTGTTAGATGATTTCTAGTTTGAAAATATTGAGGCTTAAAAAAAGATAAAACATGCAGTCTGGAGCATGTGTTGTTGGTAAGTGGTTCTCCTTTTAATAAACATTTAAGTTCCTAAATTCATAAAGTTGATAAATTTATATTAATTTTCCTAAACCTAATTTTTTAAACTGTGTTTCAGACATTAATGTTTGATAATGTTTAGTTGGTGAAGTGGTACTTTTTGGGGGGTTTGTTAAATGTTTTTTTTTTCAGCAATGTGAAGTCAAAAAGGTGTATGAGTAATACAAACATTTTAGAACCCATATTGACCCACAAAGCTTTTATATAGATGTTTATAATAATCTAAGCTTCTTTTATTTGTTTTTGGTTCTTTGTTTTGTTTTATTTGACGACTAAATACTGAAAACTTTATATTGCTTGTATTTGAAATCAATAAAATGCTTTTATAATGATACTTTGTTGTATTAACATTTTTATTTTATTATATTTTATATTATTATTTAACTTTTATTTCAACTTGTGTAGACACACAGTTAAAAAGTTTTATTAGCCTAAAGTTCTTTGGTGCTCGGACGCTGGCAGAAGACGTGCTGAGAATCGGCTCGGGGTGAAGATCAGGGTAGAACAAGATCTTAAAACATCGTACAACAACATAGCAACAACCCATATTAATCAAGAATCTAATTGGATCATAATTGGATCATACTGTATCATTGCCATCATGTGGGGACAATGCAAAGCAAATGTAATATATTTTCCCCAACAGGTATAAAGTTTCTGCTGCTGACAGTCCTGGAGGACACACTAATTTCATCTGAGACTGTAGCTGTTAAACAGACCAGAGGAAAGAAGGTCAAAGGTTATGAAGTTATAAAATAAGCAAATTTGCTGCCATTTTACTAATTAAGCCCTAATAATATCTATTTAACCTCTAGAACAACATGGCTGCAGACTGATCTATAGGTCAAAAAAGTTCAGAGGGTTTAACTTGATATAATTTTTGATGTTAACACCTCTGAGATCTAGAATTGTAAAACTGGGATATTAAGGCAAAGAAAACTCAGTAGCTGCTGGTAGGGGCCATTCAGACACTTGGGGGCCCCTAGAAATGATTTAATTGTAACACAAACCATAGATCTAAACCTGTAGCATCATTTATAGAGAATGACAATGTTATTACATTTTATTTAATGCATTCAGCTGAGAAAAAATTACATTTAGGATTTAATTAGGAAGTTTACTTTGTAAAAGTTTAAAGAATAATCTTCACTCATCGCTGCTATTGTAGCTGTGATGATTCTGGTTCTGGTCTTTGCTGTGATTGTATTTCTTTATCAGAGAAAGAAAAATGGTAAGAAAGCAATACATTGTTTAATTTTAGATATGTGAACCTTATCAATAGCCTATATATTACTCTGCATCATTAGGTAAAAAATTACCAAAATAAAATAGAGTGAAGAGAAAATGAACTTTTTATAGTTTATGTGAGATAGTCAAACATGTTTTTAGCATGATATTTGTTGAATGTGTATTAATTAGGAAATAACTCATGAACTCTTAATTGTTTTCAACATTAGTAAATGTTGAAAATGAGCTACAGTCAAACTGTTAAAGGTCCTTTCAAACATACAGATACTACTGAGGTACCAATGGGTCTATTTTCTGATATCCAGGGCTTGTCAAGTGTAATTAGATACTTTTATAGTCAGAACCAGTGGCCATTTAGCCAGTGGCGCAAAATGTGGCTATGCAATATATGTGCCTCATAGGGGCCCGGGGCCAGAGAGACGTCAAAGTAAAGACAAGATTATTTTTCTAAGAGGGTGTGTATAAACAATGTGAACATATAAATTAAATCTAAAGAACTCAACAAAAAATGATGTCTTTGAAAAAAACACAAAAAACAATTTAACATGTTTTTTTCTAGTCACTCAATATATCACGACTGAGACTTCACCTTCCCAAGACAGTGCTTCATCAGACAGACAAAGGTAAAGTCCAGTTGTTGCAACTTGTTTCTGTTTCATTTCCTGTTACATATGACTCAAACAGACATCCATCAATCTGTTGCTTTAGGTTGAGGCCTGGGGAAAAGCCTGTGGTCATGACATATTAGAGACTCGTTAACCTCACAATCATGTTATTGAACTGTGGGAGGAAGTTGGAGAGAACCTGCGAGAAAGACCACAGGCTTGGATTCGACCTGATGGAAGACTTGTTTTTATCATTTAATCAATATATGTGATATAAAAAATTATTTTATATCTATTGCATTTATTTTTGCTTAAGCTGAACTCATTTCATAAGTGGAGAAACCCAGAACCTCCTGGCTGACCAGAAGAGGAAGAAATTCTTTACCATTAAAAGCTCTGAGTTTCAGAAGACAAAGCAACATGATGATATTTCTGTTACCGAAACGAGAAGATCTTGTAATGTCGGGGTTGGAGAACGATTGATGTGTATTAACACCCTGTATTCCTCAGTGGGAGAAAGCTGCATTTTGGTGCAAGTTCCTCACTCATTGCAAGTAAAAATGCCTTCATAATGTAACTCTTTTCTTTGGTATTTCTTTGCAGCTGCATGTCAGGAGCAGTTGAATTTTTCTTATTCAAGGTGAGCAGCTTCTTGTTGCAATAATAATGTTCCCACTATATGTAGAAAACACCATCAATCAATAAAGATAGAACATTTTATGAACTATTTAGACAGTTTCTCTGAAAAATAAATTATTTGGGGTTATACTTTGACCTATGTTTGACATGTACAGCACATTTGTAAAGGTAACTTAGGTATTTGATTGTGCTATCGCCCCTTTAATAAATAATGGTTGGTGACTTTGCAGCTGTTTTTCTTTCTCTCTACTTTCATTCTTCTTCCTTTAGTGTAAAGAAACTACCAGTAAGTGGATTATTTTGGATGACAAACAATAGTGGATCCATCTATATGTTTGTCTTTTTGGTCCTGCTGCTTATGCAGCTCAGTGCTGTAATAGGTAAGTTATTAAGCCTGCAATTATTACATGAAATAATCAGAATAATCTAAGTTTCTAGATTATTCTGTTTGGAACAGAATGGCTGAAACTAAAGACTGTTTTGTCTGAATGACTCCAGTTCAAAGTTCAATTCACAAGTTGTTTAGAAATATTTTTATCCATATTCAGGCATTGCTGTTAATTATAACACTGCTGCAGAGATCTGCCACCAGCTCTTCCCGGGGTGTTAACAGTTTTTAAACATTTATGTAGCTGCATTAGACCAGAAGTTATAGCAGGAAATATTCAGCACCAGACTGGAAACGACCTACTCAGCACTGTCATGTAAATTACTGAAGCATTTTTTCAGTCAAAGTTTGGAAAAGAGATGAAGCCAGCTGTCTCTTCTGTGAAAATAGATTGGAGTTATACAGCAGTATTAGAAAAGGATGTGCAGATTCTAGATGACGCTTTTCTACCCAAGACCTATCAACTCTGAGATGTTTAATTTGGAACCACTGTTGAGCCATTTGCAGTGGATGCAGCCAATTTTGGATTTTGGTGCATTGTACAGTGATATTCCAACACATTTCATTTAGTAGAGCATGACATTGATGTCAGACATGTGCAGCGCATCCATCAGTATCTTTATCACGTCCCTCCAGAGAAGGATAAATTCCTCAGATGGCAGCAGGAACATGACTAGAGTTGTTTTATTTTGGAGGACCAGGCAGGTTACAGACTATAGGAGGGTGTCACAGTAAAGGTGCAGTTTTATCAAAATACATAGTCGTAAGATGAAAATCGACAGAGGGCCAAAGTTTTCTTTTTAAAAAAAGTGCAATAAGCCTTAAATAAATTTCTTCATTGTTGGAAATGAAACATGAAAAATGAAAAAAATATATATATTTGATGGAAAATGTTGGTAATTGTATTCAACTAGATGCAGAATTAGAAAAAAGAAAAAACGGTTTAAAGCATCAGGTTCAAATCCTACAGAAGGACTGAAAATGAAAGCAACAAAAAATGGCAACATGTCATAAAACTTGAAAACAAAAAACTGCAGCAGATAGTCAGGCAGCCATCTTTCATCATCAAAGCTAATCTGTGTTCAGGGCAGGTTGGTGATGTCCCTTGGAGTCCTATATTTATTAGTTTTTCTTTTCTCCTCACAAAAATTTTATTGCAACCAGTTTCAAATTCCAAACATTTAAATTGTAATATTGTTTCTCCTTGCAGGGCTTCACTCTCTGCAGTATATTTACACTGCAGCATCTGGGATCCAGAACTTTCCAGAGTTTGTGGCTGTTGGTCTGGTTGATGGAAACGAGGTCATGTATTATGACAGCAACATTAAGAAAGCGATTCCCAAACAGGACTGGATGAAGAAAGTCACAGAGGATGATCTACATTACTGGGACTTTCAGACACATGAGTTATCTAGAACCCAGATGTCCTTCATGAACAGCACTGAAGTTGCAAAGCAACGATTCAACCAAACTGGAGGTTTGTCAGTTTACTACTGTTAGAATATCAGGCTTGACTTATTAGTAAGATTATGGCATTTTATTCAATATTATTAGGACTGTTTTGAACTGAGTGGGATTAAAACCACTACTTTATAATATACCAGTTATTTCATTGGTGTTCTCTTCTTAAACTCACATTCAGGATCTTTAGAAAATACACAAAATCATTTGCTTGCAAGACATATTTACACAGTTCAAATGAGCCATAATGTTAAATAATGTTTGGTGAAAATGTAGTTTTTAAATTTCAAAGCAATGGCAGAAATGATCTGGCTTGTAGCCTCTGTCCTGCTGTTTGTTGTAAAGCAACATTCACACTGAATCTTATGATGGTTTCTGTTTCTCAGCTGTTCATATCTTCCAGAATATGTATGGCTGTGAGTTTGATGACGAACATGAAGAAGTTGAAGGTTGGGAAAACTTTGGTCGTGATGGAGAGGACTTCATATCATTTGACCTGAAAACAGAGAGATGGTTTGATGGTGTTCATGATGGTGTAGATAAACGGGAGGTTCTTCCTAACAATGATGGGAGCTTCCAGATGAGTGTTTGCATTGATCTGTCATCTGCTCCACCTGAGGACTGGACAAAATATAAATGTGTGTTTCAGCTGTTTGGTCTCAAAGACGACCTTGTCATCCAACTGGAGGAAACACAAATACTGAGCAACTATGGTGAGAATAAATAAACTGTAGATTAGAGGTGCTGCAATTTTTATATTTTTATACATGAATATATTAGTATACATTTTTTAATGTTAATTTATCTGTTTTTACTTGTACAGCAGCATCAGATGTAAATGTTAACTCAAAAACTAACCAGCTACTTACAGTAACAGTATAAATAACAGCAAAGCAACATATATAGACCATAAATAATCTTACTGATTGTAAATGTTGATTTTAGCACATGGGGGATTAATGAGCATATTTGTATTTCCTTTCCACAGAGTATTCACATATACTCATCATTTCTTTGACCATAATTGCTGTAATGCTTTGTCTTGTAACTGTAGCTCTGTCTGGATGCTTTTACACGCTGAAAAAGAAAAATGGTGAGAAATCAGCAAATTTTGTTTTGGTTATTTTAAATTTTGAGCTGAGTTGAAAAAATAAAAAAGCCAAACTTAAATAATTGTAATTAATAATAACGCCACCTTCCTAAATTAATGGCTGAGGTTATTATTATCCAAAAGTGATTTTTGGAAACAAAGGTGATTTTTTTTTTTTTTTTTTTGCCAAAGATGATGTTGGCAAGAAAAAAAAAAAAAAGACTTCGACTTTTATTTTTGGATGGTGATTATACCTACATGTAAATAAAAATTCACAATTTTACTTAATAAAAGTAAAACTTGAAAACTTTATACATAGTTTTTTAATATAACAGCTCAAATTGTGAATCGTTTTTCAGGTAAAGAGAGGTGTGTTATAGATGGTGAGTAAAACATGTATAAAATTATTATTTGCTAAATAGTTTTTTTCAGCAGGTTTTTGTTGTAACGTTCAGTTTAAAGCAGAATCTTCCTAACAGTTTGTTTGACTTCCAGCTGTGGATCTTTGTGTGGATCAGGAAGAAATGCTTTCAAAAAATGAAATGAAGTGAGTTATTTTATGTATAAAAATTATTCACCTTCAAACTGAACAGGGAATAACTGCATGTTTTTAGGCAGAAAAAAAGATGTTTTGACTGTATCAGTGTTTCCTCTGTGTTTACTCTCAGATTCTGAGAATTTACTGGATAGTGAATTTTGTGAAATACTGCAGAAATGTACTTATATTAATATAACTGGCAAATGAAACTAAATATGTAAGGGTTTGGTTTTTCTGTGTATTGATTTATGTTTCTGTGTTCAGTTGAGTCTCTGTGTTGTCGACACCTTGATTGCTTGATTGGGATCAAAAGAGGAATATTTGAAAACATTTGAATGACTGATAAAATACTTAAATGTTTTAATTATTCGGAAAGTGCTATAAAAATGAAATCATTTCTAACATTACTTTGTTTATTTCTTAATTGTTCCAGAAACCGAGATCAGGATCGACGTCGCCGCCTTCAGCAATTAGAAATGACTCATCTTGAGGATTTTACTGAATGAATTCATTGGTTTTTTACAAGAACATTTCTAAATGTGAACTTTATACAACAAGACATCAGATCATCACTTTTGAAGTCGTTCTATTTTTATGTTTTATTTGAGTTTTTCTTGTATTTATTTAAACATTAATATTAGTAACAAAATCTGACTGTAACTCTTCCACAGATGCATTTATCTTGTCAAAAACTAACTAATGCTGAGGTCCAGTAGTTACATTTTTGTCTAATTTTCTTTCTTACCTTTTATGTATTTTTACTGTCTTTGGAAAACATGGGTACAGATCATTGTGAAAATCAGTGTGATCAGTACAAAAACCACCAGATTTAACTGATGTTTTAGTGCATCTAAATATTTGCTGTTTTGTCTCATATGACGGATGTTTAAGCATGTGAACTAATCAGGATGTTTAGCTGTAAAAGTTGTTAAGCATCAATAAAGCCTGAGTGGAAACCCTCACCCAAACAGCTAAAGATGCTGATGGAGGCAGAGAAACTGAGTTTTGTCAGAGAATCTGAATACGAAGGTTTAAATCCTTTGATTGATCGTCATATTTAGGTAAAGTTGGAAACAAAATGCTCACAAACATGATCCCAGTCTGAGAAACTAAACAAACCAGCAGACTGAAGTTTACACAAGCGACTGTCTCTATGTGTTCGTCCAGCAGGAGGAAACGCTGCAGATCAATGACTCCATTATAATTATTATTATTATCGACATTTAATCTGCTGAGTTTCCTAGAAACTTTTTAAACAGCTTTGAGTGACTGAGTCAACTGAACTGTTCGATAACCTGGATCAGTTGGAATTAATGTATGATTCAATTGGAATGATTCTTTTGATTACATTTGTTGTGACAATGTCCTGCATAAATAAACTGAATTGACTGATTTAAAGAAATCTCCTTAGCAGTGTTATAAATGAATTGAGATTAAGTAACACAATCTGTGGTGGAGTCCAAAGATTGGGGAGGAAGGTGGGAACCAGGAACCGGGTCCAGACCGGGTTTAGATTCTGATCTGACGTGTTTGTCACTATGAACCGATAAACTGTTAGTGTGATGGCTTGGGCTCCATTTACAACAGAGGAGGATCATTTTTAGCTTAAACTTATGAAAACTCCACATTTAAGATTAGAATATTACAACTGACCAATAAAACAGAAACGTGGGCTAAATGAACAGTATGCATACCTGCTTATTTTAAAAAGATACTTTTAATCTGAAAACATTCTTCAACACGACACATATTGAAATATATTTATTACATTTCAATATGTATTAAATATGAATTGCATTTAATATGAAAGCCCTGAGTAAATGGGACGTTTCATTTTCATTTTTGTGTGGAAAAGGTTTTAAACCAACTTTAAGAAACTAATGACCAATTTAAAGAACTTTATAACTGTCCTTCTTCCTCATTGTGTCCTTTAAGGGAGAAGGAAGCAAATCACAGTCTGTTATTCAAAATGTAGAGTCAAAATGGCCACAGTGAGGACAGTAATCTTTCTGATTTTACTGGAAATAAAAGAGACAGAATCAGGTGAGCTACTAATTCACAGATCAGTCCTGTAACAACTATTTTATTAGTTTGACTCTGATGTTTATTTGATGGCATTTATAGGTGTTATGATCCAGAAGGTAACGATTTAAATCCGTTATTTAAGGAATCTGGTCTAATAGTAGAACCGTTGGGTCACTTTTTTATAGCATTATTTTTAAAATGTAGCATATTTAGTAGAAGCAAACTCTATGTCAAGTTGACATGACTGTCTTGTAAATATCTTTAAATTTCTTGCCTGTATCTTCATCGGCATGTAAGTGCGTCTTGTAAACACAAATAAAGACATAAAAACTGTTAAGAAACAAAAAGTATCTAAATGATGAAGGAGCACAACCTGATCAGGACAGCGATGAAGCATATTTAGGCATATTTCGAGAATTGCTTAGGTTTACAAATTGCATCTGTTTGCACCTGTCACCATAAAAACATAGTTTTTTCATATAGAATAACTGTTTTTGTTTTTTTTGGGGATCAGCCACTGACACATAAACCAATTAGATGTTAACTGATTGTCTGTCGCTATTCTCCAAATTAATGTCAGTCACAAATCAGGGTTTTTTTATCAGTGGAACTGTACAGACAGCTCAATGTGAAAATGATGGATACTTCAGTCATAGAGTTAAAGTCATAATCCACCAGCTTAATGTTTTACACTATGGAGGTAAAAATACTCTTGGAGGGAGGATTTTATTATTGCCTTTCTAGTAGATAACAGGAGAATTATCAGGAGATAAACAGGATCTGTAGTCAGTTCATCCAGATAATCTCCCAGAACTTTGAAAACAGAAAATCTTAGCTGTAGATGTTTTAGTAACTGAAGTAAAAAAAAAGTAAGTGCATTTGATTGATAAAACTTAGTGTACTTTCTTTTTATTAAGTACGATTTTTGTTGTAAATTCCAATATCAAACATTGCAAAAATAAAAGATAAACACAATTAATATTATGTTTTTATAACCTAACCATACAGTGCATCTGGAAAGTATTCACAGTGCTTCACTTTTTCTATATTTGCTATGTTACAGTATTATTCTAAAGTATATTTAAATATTCACTTTGTTCCAAATTCTACACACTTATGAAAATGTGGGAAATTGTTTGAAATTTTGACAAATTTATTAAATATAGAAAACTGAGAAATCACACTTAAGTATTCACAGCTGTTGCCTAATATTTTGTTAAGCCAACTTTGGCAGCAGTTTCAACCTGAAGTCTTATTGAATCTGATGCCACCAGCTTGGTCCACCTATCTTTAGGCAGTTTCTCCCATTCATCCTTGCAGAACTTCTCAAGCTCAATCAAGTTGGATAGGAGAAGTCTGGCAGCTATTTTCAGATCTCCAGGACATTCATAGAGTGATTCTGAAGCCGCAACCCATGGCAGATAGACACCAGGCATCTCGACAAGGTAGAAATATACCCGGCATGGCAGCGGGTTGACACAAAGCGCAGGAGCAGCAGCCTCCAGAACAGAGAGGCTCAAGGGACAGACGCGGGAAACTAAATCCACCTACCCAACCCTCTCACCATCTTCCCCAATGAAGGCCAAGCACCGACTGAAGAGCAAACCACAATCCAAGAGCATTCAATTTTCTCATAAGTACATACAGATGACAGCTGATTAAGATCAGTTTCAGTGTTAAGTATAACTCGGGGAAAAGAAACAAAAGAAAAAAAGAGAAAACAATATATTTTATACTATACCTGCAGAGGGAGCTATCGCATCGCTTATGACAGCGACAAGCACGCATCCTGGACATAAAATACCTTGTTTTAAATGAACGGCAGATCAAACTACAGTTTTTGAGAAATTTTCAGAAAAGCCAGTCATAAATTTATTTGGCTAATTTAATTGAATCTATTGGTTTGTTCCCCACCAACAAACCAATAGATTAAAAAAATATGCATATATATATTTTTGGTCATTTACTTGACAAATAAAATGAACAAATGTCGCAAAAGTAAGAATAAAATCGGAAGCAAAAGCATAACCACAATGACATTAAGGTGTTTTTTTTCTCAAGTAATCTTTTTATTCCACACAAATCTATTTTAGACGAGGTACATTTTGATTATTGAACTTAATCTTCAGAATGAGGGAAGCTCATTTATATCTTGGTTATGCATTTTTGTAGACTGCCTTTAATTTATGGCGTAAAATACTTAAGAAACCAACTATTGGAGAAGCATACGTCATTAGTAAAAATAAAAATTAAAGTCGCTTTTCTCCTGCTTAAGTTCTACTTTCAGTTTCATTATTATCCTTATTCATTCATTTTTACTGAGATTTAGGTGACGTAGACGTTAATTCTAAATTCCCATTGGTCAATATGGCTCGTATGACTGACCAGTGACGTATTTACACAGTATTTGAGCCCTGAGTCTGGAATAGAAGACAAACATAACCTTACATCTGAGCTAAGGAACGGAGCTGTTTCATTTTTGTGAAAGTCCAAGTGACAAGTCATGATGAAGATTTCTATTTTCGTTGTCTTGTTGCTCGGCCTACAAAATGTGGCATCAGGTAAGTTATCTAAAATATTGTATAAATTATTTTGTATTGTTGTATAGTGGACTGAAAACAGTCTTGAGGTTTTCCACTTATAAACAGAATTTCTTGTTAAAAACATAATATCTTCCAAATGTTGAACTGGCACACTTTTTTATAAAGATTTTTATAAGGCAGCCTACTGAATTTCACCCTTATGCACATTTCAAATAGAAGCTCAAACTAGAGAGGGAATTGACTTACTTCATATTACGTTATGCTAATTTTTAATTTGTCTTTGTATTGACAAAAATCTGAAAGACAATCTGTGGATCTCTCCTCAGCCTGACTTCAGTTTTGTAGTTCTCTAGCAGAAACGTCTAGCTCTGAAATCTACCTAGAAACCAATCAGAATATTGTTTCCCGAATTTCCATTGGCCAGTGTGTGGCCCAGCCCACAAAAATATCATTATATTTCTCTCCCAAGCGTGTTAGTGTCACATTACCTTAGGCGACTGACTAATGCTGAACATTAGAACGTGAGATAATTTTTTTTAGTTAAGATTTCACTGCATCGCCGCAGATATGAAGCAGTTATTTGTGGTTGTTCTTTATTTCCAAGCCATCTCTGCTGGTAAGAAATTCAGCAACTTATTATAATAATTTGTTCATTTTACTCATGAAGATGAGTAAAATGAATCTTTGCTTCACTTTAAGTAAGGTCTAAATAGCTTTTAGAAAAAATCTCTTATCTTCCCCGAGTGTATTTCAAACACTTGTTTAGGCTAACGTAATAAAAACGGAACGATGTTTCTCGGAGTTTTATTTATTTTAAGATCATACGAATTACGAACTGCTTTAGTTTTGTTAAAATTGAAGGTTGTGTTTAATTATTTTCTCTCTCTTTGTCTCAAATTAATTCCAGTTATGCATTCATGGAAGGCATTTTACACCGGGACCACTGGTATGAGTGAGTTCCCTGAATTTGTGGCCTTGAACGTTCTAGATGATGAGCTGATGGGGTATTTTGACAGCAAGACCAACAGATTTGAAGGCAAGCAGAGCTGGGTGACTGAGAAGTTGGGCCAGGAGTATGTGGAACAACAGACTAATGTTCTGCGAGGTCATGTACCAAGCTTCAAAGCCAACATAGGCATCGCAATGAAGCGGTTTAATCAGTCACAAGGTAGGTAACCCTTTTATCTTATTACAAAATCTCAAACATCTTTGTTTCATTTTCTCTATGTCACACAAATAGACACACATGCATCACTTCATGACATTAACTAAGCTCAAATTTGGGCAAATTTAAAATAGATAAATACTTAAATTACATAACTATTTTGCTTCTCATTGGCATCTATGTTCATAATTATATGCACAAGCCCATAAAGCATTGGCCATGACTGTCACAATGCAGAAGCATGGTTTCCATTTGATTGCATTAGAATCAATGAAAGCAGTGGGGAAACCAATTTCTTCCTTATTTTTCAGATACACCCAATTATACAGAATATTTTTGCTTGTAGTGTTTATTGATCTTTTTCCAAATAAAAAAATAGCTGTAATAATAAGATATTTATTACATATTTTTAATACCTTTTGAATATAAAGTCATGTTTTTATTTAAGTGTGTGTCATAAGGTCAAAGTTAGTCAATCTCAAGAATTTACAGGTTTGTCTTCAGCTACTTTGGATTAGATTATCAGAAACAGTTTATTTTTTGCATGATTTAGTTTTAAACTATACAATTTTATAAATATTCCATAATATAAGCAGTTTCTGGACTGAATAAAAGTAGTAACATTTGCAAAGAACTTGCACTTTTAAAACTGTGTCATAAAACTTCCCTTAATTAGTTATCAATACATATTTCAATAAATTACAATATTGCTGAAAACTTTTATTTATTTAAGTAACTCCGTCATTAACTGAAACACATAATTTGACACGGGTTTTTACAAGGCTTTATTCCTGATGGATGGATGGATGGATGGATTCCTCCTACAGGTATAGAAAACAACATTTTAAAATTAGAATATTATGTTTATTTATATATGTACGTACACATATTTGCCAGGAATTCATTTGTAACTTTAATGTTTTTCATGACTGCTAAGATTGTCAATTTCAAGTTTCATTAAGTGTAAATAAAATCTAGAAATGGCAGGGTTGTTATTTACCTCTTATTGTCCTACGATAAATGAAGAGTTGTACCCTGACCATTAGTCTAGCAAGATTTTGTGTAAGCAAGACTGTCCACTAGATGGAGCCATAGTGCAGTTCCTCTTTTACTGCACTATGGTAGTAGAAGATCAGCTAAAACTTTACTGACTGAGAGGAGCAGAAGAAAGATCAGAGAAACTGATGGGAGAGAGGACTAGAGACTGAAACTGCAGAGAGAGCAGAGAAACATTAGAGAAAATTTAATGTTTACTTTGTTTATTTAAATATGTGGGAAAACTGTAAAAATATTCCAAATTTTCTAAGGTTTTAGACAATTTTGGATTGTTGAAATTTTTCTGAATAAAAACTTGGAGGAAGTTCATGCTGATGACCTCGCTGTGTTCCCATACACAGCAAGAACCCTGAAGAGGGATGATCTGAGTCCCAACAGAGACAGAGACTTTTTGAGGATGTGAATTAAAATTAAATTAACTGATTGATGTAACAATTCTTTTGCTAACTAATACAATCACTTATGTCAATTTACCAAGATATTAACTTTCATTAATTAACAAATAAAGTACAATAAATTATTTAGAAGATCCAAACTGAGAAATGGGTTTAAAACAACAGCAATAGTTTTATCGTTGTTACAGAAATTATTGGTAGTGAAAAGATGGAGCCTCTATTCTCAACATTATGTTCTATATTTTCACCAAAGCTGTTTAATTATATTTACCTGGATAAAGTTCTTCTGTGTTAACCACGTTTAAATGGTGCAAATACCTGAGAAACTAAAGCGTCTCTAATCTCAGGGACGGTTCTAGGATTGATGGGTGTTGGGGGCTCAGGCCCCAATGCTGAGGGAAACTGTGTTCGCTGCTTATGAAACATTTCAGACTAAATGTCTTGGAAGGAACTTAAAGTCATTAGTAAAACATTTCTAAGAACCTGATGTTTGACCCAGTTTAAATTCTCTTTCTCTGGAAAAGTTGTTGAGCCTTTTTTCCTAAATGTTTAAAATGTTTACGGTCAAAACAACTTCATGAGTTTCATACATAAAGGAAGTAACTAGAAAATAGGGCTGGAACGATTCCTGCAGTGATTCAAGTTCCTCGATTATTAAAATTCCTGGAGGAAAGTTAATCTGCCTCGAAGCTTCGTTAAGTTATATTATATTATTTATCATACCGTGTTCCGGTCGGGTCGTTATTTGTGCTGCGCAGCGTTTTCATTTCTGCCTGAGTTGTTGATGAAAGCTAAGTGTTAGCAGCATAACGTCCAGTTTTCAAGTTCGGCTGGGAGGATTTTATTGATTGATGATCATGTTTGGGTCTTTGTCGTTTTTCGGGGACCAATAAGCTTCTTTAAAATGACTGGCGCGATGCCTGGAGTACGGCAGCGTTTCTCCTCCTGGAGCTGCAGGTGTATTTATACAGGTGAGCAGGTCGACTGATCACTGCAGGTGGCTGTGAATTAGATAATTAACGTTAGTGTAGCTTTGAGGACGAACCGGAACATTATTTCATCTCATCCTGGTCTCAGTAAATGTGAGGCGAATCTCATCATGGCGGCATGGAGCTGGTTGATGTTTCTGTTGACGAACGAAGGAGTTAAATCCTGACGCTGACATGAACACAAAGCTATAAATGTCTGGACAAGGTCAGAGGTCATCTATTAAACTGACTGGAGATGAATTCATAAAGGAAAAGCTGAAGCATTTTCTATAAGTGTATTTGTTAAACTGTCTCTTTATTATTGAACTGAATATAATTTCAGATTCTTGTATAATTTTTCTTCAGGTTAACTTGGAAAATAAGCTTTTATTGTTACGAGTTAATTTAATAAACTACAGGAAAGTTATTTGTTAGAGAAGCTCAAATGTGAAACATTGGACTGATGTTGATATCCGGTAGTAAAACTGCTGTTATGTTAGATTTAAATGTTTTATTTGATCTTTTTTTATCTGATTACTGGTAAGAATAATCGATAGAAAACTCGATTACTAAAATATTAGTTCACAACAACCTGCTAGGAAATCCAGTCATGATATAAAAGAATGTTTTTCTATGTTGTTCTATAGATTTTAGTTGCAGGAATCAAATCGTTTCGCTCCAACATGAAATAATGAATGTTGAGAATCTGATGCTGCAGTTTGATCAGGAGCAGCAGAGAAACATCTGAAGGTTTGAAGTTTCCTTCAGTTTGAACTGATAAAAACAGGAAACAGTAACAACGTTCTCAGCATTTAGACTCTGTGAAATCTTTATAAATGTTTTTTTAAAAATCATGTTGCTGTTTTCTGGAAACCTCGTTGAGTCTCCATGCAGAGACACGAATGAGAGACAGAAGGAACCTGAGGAAAGAGATGTGGATCCGACCAGAACAGAACCGATCAGCTGTTTGAAAATAACAATAAAGAATAAAAAGCAGAGAAACTTCAGAGGAAATTTGATGTTTTTTCCATTTAATTTAAACTCTGATGAAAACAGAAAACAGTAAAAATCTTCCAGGTTTTTCAGTTTTTAGACGATTTTTGGATTATTTAAATATTTACTGAGTAAAAATCTGAGGTAGTTTTTGCTGAAGCAGCGTCTTCATCACACCAGCAGAACCAGAACCAGAACCGCTCTGGTTCTGGTTCTGTCCTGTCTGGTTCCTCCGGGTAGATGATCCGGGTCCAAACAGAACCAGAACCGATCAGATCAGTTTGTCTGGACTCTCCTCAGTCCAGACTGAAGTTCTGCTGCTGGACTGATCCAGACTGGGAGAGGAACTGGACCGGCTGGTTCTCCTCTCCACTCACCAGTCGGCCCAGACTGAGTTACTGGTGCAGTTGGTGTTTGTTCCCAGTTTGGTTCTGGTTCTGCTGGTACCAGAGCTGCAGGATGTGTAACAGTGACGGTTATTCTGGGATGTTTGGGCCTGAAAGCAGCAGCAGCTCGGATCCTCCAGAACCGACCGGAGAGCAGATCCGTCTCAGCTGGAGCTTTAGAGTGACCCCCACCTGTTTCTGAGCCGACGCTCCTGCAGACATGGAACCTGCAGCTGAACGTCTGCGGAGGAAGAGGAAGGTCCTGACCCGATGAAGGTTCTGAGGAGGAAGAACCAGGCCGATCCGGGTCAGCGGGTCCGGAGTCTTCCTCAGTGTTTCAGAGAGGACAGCTGGTCCCGCATGTTGCCATGGAAACGCATTCAGACCCTCTGATTGGCTGTGAGGGGAACCTTCAGTCTGACCAGGTACCAGACAGAACCCGGTTCTGCTGTTGGCGGCTGGCGAACAGAACCTCCCCCAGCTGAAGACGCCCTGAGATCAGAACCGCTGCAGAGTTCTGCCTCAGCGGTTCTGTTCGCCTCACATCAACCAGCACAGATCAGGAACACTTTCCCACCAGAACCTTAACAGAACCGCCCCGCCCGCAGGAGCCCGCTCCATCAGAACCGGGTTCTGGGCCGAGCCGGGCCCGGCAGGATGGAGCCGCTGCACCGTCAGCTGTGTGTTAACAGAACATCAGTAAAACCGACCCAATCGGACCCAGCAGAACCTGGCTGAACAGAACCCAGTTTGTTTGGACCATAAATAAAAACTGCAGATTAGATTAAATCAGATTAAAACGACTGATGGCTTCAGGAATATCAATTATCTGATTATTGGTGGATTATTGATCATTAAATATTAATCGTTACCATCAGATAGAAAATAATCTAATCAATAAAACTTCCTGAATGTTTAAATATTTGGTTAGAAGAATAAAACAACCAGCAGATAAATCATTATTGATCCAAATAAATCTGATATTTATTGATCCTGAAAACCTTCAGAATCAGAAAGTTTCCCTTCAGGAAAAAGTTCTGCTGCTCTTAATGTGAGCGGCGCCAAATGACCTGCCGGCCCGGTTCCTGCTGCGGCCGCTCCGACCCGGAAACGCTGCCGACCCGCGTGGGTTTCCATGGCAACCTGTAACCAACTGGGGGGAAAACCTCATTGGTGGAAAGAAAGGTCCGAATCGGTTCTGGTTCTGGTTCAGTTCAGAGATGTAGAAACTGCAGCCGAGAGGCAACATGACCCGGTTAAACCCGGTTCAGTGTCTCGTTCCAGCTGCTGGTTTATGGTGGATCAGAACCAGAACATCGTTAAAGATGCAGCTTTTCTCCTGTCCAGAGACAGAAACGGGCCGGGCCGGGACCGGTTGTCTCCTCCATGCTGGGAGAGACGAGTTGGACCTTCTGGTGCCGAACCAGAACCAGCAGGTCACATGACAGGAACCAGAGAGGAACGTCAAACCCAGGCCTGGTTCTGCTCTCAGTCGCTGTGAAACACAGGAAACCAGAAGGAACCGGGTCCAGCAGTACCGGGTCCAGGAGGAACCGGGTCCAGCAGAACCGGGTCCAGGAGGAACCGGGTCCAGCAGAACTGGGTCCAGGAGGAACCGGGTCCAGCAGAACTGGGTCCAGAAGGAACCGGGTCCAGCAGAACGTCCTCCTCCATCCACCAGAGCAGCTGAAACGAGATCAGAACTTTGATCTGTTGGAAGCAGATTCTCCTCCAGAACCAGCAGATTGGGTCAAACTCTGGTGGAACTCAGTGAACCGGGTCAGAACCGGCTGAGGGTTCTGCTGCAGCTGCTGGGATGAAGCTGCTTCTCCTCCAGAACCAGCAGATCGGGTCAGCAGCTCAGAGCAGAAACTGTTTGTCTGGTCAGCAGGAAGCTGCAGGAATCAGGTTTCTGGCAGCAAAGCAGAGAAATACTGACCCGGTACCAGCTGGACCGGACCGGGTCGGGTTATTCAGACTGATGGCAGCTTGAAGCAGCTCAGACTGTCTGATCAATAACATGTTTTATTTAATCAGTTTCCTCTGATCAGCAGGAAAACCTTCATGTTCATCAGCTGGTTCTGATTCAGCTGCTTTCTAGAGACGGAGCTGCTGGGTCAGTGGTTCTGGTCGGACTGAGCTGGGTCAGTGGTTCTGGTCGGAGTGAACTGGGTCAGTGGTTCTGGTCGCAGTGAGTTGGGTCAGTGGTTCTGGTTGCAGTGAGTTGGGTCAGTAGTTCTGGTCGGAGCTGCTGGGTCAGTGGTTCTGGTCGGAGTGAGTTGGGTCAGTGGTTCTGGTTGGAGCTGCTGGGTCAGTGGTTCTGGTCGGAGTGAGCTGGGTCAGTGGTTCTGGTCGGAGCTGCTGGGTCAGTGGTTCTGGTCGGAGTGAGCTGCTGGGTCAGTGGTTCTGGTCGGAGTGAGTTGGGTCAGTGGTTCTGGTCGGAGCTGCTGGGTCAGTGGTTCTGGTCGGAGTGAGCTGGGTCAGTGGTTCTGGTCGGAGTGAGTTGGGTCAGTGGTTCTGGTCGGAGTGAGCTGGGTCAGTGGTTCTGGTCGGAGCTGCTGGGTCAGTGGTTCTGGTCGGAGTGAGGAGTCCTGTGTGTTCCCATGTGTGGAGTCTCTCCAGAACCTCAGAGCAAACAGAACCAAACTGATGATGAAATGAAGATCAGAGAAACTGATGGGAGAGAAACTAGAGACGATCAATTCTGATTATAGCAAGAGATAATCTGCAGACTGGAGCTGCAGGAGAGAGAAGAGAAACATCAGAGGAGTTTGATGTTTAGTGGATTAAATAAGTTTACACTATGTCATAAAGTAGTAAACACAGAACAAATTTATTATTATTACTTTGAAAAATATTGAGTTATATTCACCAAGCTTTCACTCTGTGAAGCTAATTAATGATTATCTATTAGTTACTTTCTTTCTATCCATTGACTTTTCATGGGAAATTCAAAAGAAATCCACACCAGGTTTCTGTAAGAAACAAGATAATTCATATCGTCAAATAATCAAACACATCAGTGCATAAATTCAGTGGTTTTACACAGGGAACAATTGCTGAACACCTCAAGAAATAAACTACAGAAGACTCAAAAAATAAAAGTTTTTAGTAATTTGAAAACAATTCTGCACTATTTGTGTGTAAGTTATTGTCAGGTGACTTAATCTTCACTCTAAGTCTCTTAAAAGTTTCTCATTATATAGATCTTATTCAAAATATGCATCATGATGGAAAACACCAAAGAGCTTCAGAAACATGTTGTTACAAAATATATGAAAGGCATAACAATCTAATCTTATGAATATTATAGAAATTATCTTTGGGTCAATAGTTCAGAGGTGAAAATAAGCAGAACCATCCTGTTCTCAAAATATTCCAAATTGCATATTAAAGTAAATTTAATGTTTGCTGCAGTAAAATGGAAAAATATACAATATAATGCTGACTCAGAGGTTTAGTTTAGTTGTTTGTTCATGTCATGTTAAATTAACTTCAAATCTTTGGAATAAAATGTTTTTTCCTTGTCAAACATTATGTCTCCATTTTAATAAGAGCAACTGACTTTATTTGATATCAATGTTATTAACTTTGGTCTTTTTCTGTTTGTCTCAGGAATTCACTTAGTGCAGAGAATGTATGGCTGTGAGTGGGATGATGAGACTGGAGACATTAAAGGCTTCGACCAGTATGGTTATGATGGAGACGACTTTATAGCATTTGATCTGAAATCAGGATCCTGGATCGCACCAACACCAGAAGCTGTTATCACCAAAAACAAGTGGGACCATAATAAAGGTCTTAATGCTGGCAGGACGAACTACCTCAACCAAGAATGTCCTGAATGGCTGAAGAAGTATGTCAACTATGAGAGAAGCTCTCTGATGAGAACAGGTGTGTTCACATGTCCCAAATCTTTTGTTGTATGATCTGATCATTTAAAAACCTAGTTTTATAACCCAACAGAAATTTTATAACCTTCATATCTACAGCAATTTATTCACAACATTTCTCTGTAGGACTATATTCTGAGGGTTTTCTTAAGCTCGACATATTTCAAGAAATATACTTTTATTAAACATGAGTCATTATTAAGAGATTATATTTAATTATATTCCTTTTCTCCAGATCGTCCCTCAGTGTCTCTCCTCCAGAAGTCGTCCTCCTCTCCTGTCAGCTGCTTCGCTACAGGTTTCTATCCTAACAGAGCTGAAATGTTCTGGAGGAAAGATGGAGAGGAGATTCATGATGGAGTGGAGAAAAGAGAGATTGTTCCCAACAATGATGGGACCTTCCAGATGAGCGTTCACATCGATCTGTCATCTGTCCCAGCTGGAGACTGGAACAAGTATGAATGTGTGTTTCAGCTCTCTGGAGTCAAAGACATGACCACAGGACTGGAGAAAACAAGGATCATGACCAATGAACGTAAGTAATTATATAAAATTACACATTTTATTTATAGATAGATACTTGCTGATCACAAAATTACATCTACCTTGTTTGTGTTTAGATTTACTTTCAGTTTTAGGATGTAGAATCAGAAGCAGGTTTTTTTCTTAGGATTTTTCTGTATATGTGTCATAAGATAAATGTAAAACAAGTAATTTCCTACTAATGCAATATTCTCCAGTTTGTGCATCTTTGTATTATTAAACAATATCAAATTCAACTAAATATTTCTAGTTAGTTAATATTCTGGATTTAGGTTACATTAAATTTCATAATAACTTTATGACATTTGAAAATTGCTATAAATTATTCAGAAAGTGACACTTTATAATTATAGTTACTAAAGAGAAATACATTGAAGTCCAGAAACCAGGACAAACGAAAGATGAACAAAACAAAATCCTGGTCTTGGTGTTTTGATCAACTGGAATAAAAGACATGAAGAAACATTTCTATACATGATTGTGACTGTTTTGTTTTCTCAACAGCAAATACCTTCGCTGTGATCATCCCTGTTGCTGCTGCTGTGGCTGTTCTTGGTCTCATTGCTTTGATTGGATTCATTATTTACAAGAAGAAGAACGGTGAGTTTTGTTTTATATTTTGACTGTTGAGCTTTACCAAGTCAGAAACAATCCTGCTTAAACATTAAAGTTATGCATCAACTAGAGACACTAACATGTTAATATGATGACATGCCATGATTTACACCTATATAGTTAGTATTGGTTTAAACCCAGCAAGACTTTCTAGCCTACAAGTAATCTAAATTTATATTTAGTTTTTCTCACTAATTGTGACTTTTGATTAGCAAGAATCACAATTGATCATTTTCTTTCTCTCTAGTCATTAAATGTAAATAATGACAGGATGAATTCTGTGTATTTCTTGATTCGGTTGTTAATTGAAACAGTTTCTCATATCAAAATAAGATTAATTTATTTATTTCCTTAACAAAATGGATTATTTCCAATTATAAAAAAAATATCCTCAATTTATGCACAACAATAAAATCAGAGCCGCTAAATCTGCTGAGCTAATAGACGACTAGTCCAGTTAATAATATTCTTTGGTAGGAGACAGTCCACTGTAAAACATTTGAAGGTGTTTAACTTGAAAATGAAAGCCCACCTGCTGCCTTGAAAATGCAATTAAAGTCAACAAGAAAACTGTTTTGGGTTTAACTCAAAAATTAAAGTTCATGAAGTTGTTTTAACAACAAGAGACTCTTGTCTCTTGTTCTGATAACACATTAAAAACAGGCACTTAAATTCTGTGATAAAAGGTTTGAGACCTTGTCCTGTTGTGGGCAACGGGTAAAACAGACGGCAGAGTCCGGCAAAAACAGGCGCTTAAATACTGTGACTTGACGGGAAAGGGATAAAATTAGCCAATAGACAGTCTAAAATCAAACGACTGGAAGTATGTCAAAGATCAGGATCCGCACAAAGCAAAACATTTAGATAAATGGATAACAAGTTATAAATTTGACGGCTGTCAAATGTTTTGATTGTTTATTCTATGTTACATGACTTTGTGTTTTTATGTTTGTTATGATGTAAAGCACTTTGAAATGTGCTATACAAATAAAATTTGATTGATTGATCGATTAATATTGAATTGTGAGTTTTAACTTTATATAGAATTTAAACTAATTACTTCACAATATGCAAGAAAAAACTTCCCTCACCTGGTTGAAGGAATGAAGCTAAAATAAGTACTTATTATACAGTATAGTAATTTAGATTTCTGATATAAAGCTTTTAAGCTTTGGAAACTGAGAATCGCATTCAAATGAACATTTGTCCTAATAACAGTCGATACACTTAAATCTCACTCTTGGTGCCTCACAGGATACAGAAACATGCCGCTAAGCACACTTGGAAATAGTTCCCACTCCTGAATTTTTCTTTACATTTTTAAATGCTAACATAAAAATCCAGTTTATTCAACATTTGAAGGAAAGACAAAATTAATAAAAAGTTTGCAAAACTTACTAATTTAAGCTTATCTTTCACAAACTCAAACATTTAGGTTCAATCTCAAACTCACAAGATTTATTTGATTTAAAGAGAAGATAGTCGACACAATTACAATGTGGCTCTAATGTTTTACAGTGTAGCTGAGGAATATTGAGTTTCACAGGTTTTTTCTTTAGTCATGATAAAATCTGATGATGTCAGCTAAAACCAATTATGGATCTAAAAAAGTATCAAATTCCAACTAAATATTTACCAAATCTATCTCATGTTTGGAAGAAATATGAATTATTTGGAGGTATATTAATCTAAAATGCTCACTGGGTTGTTTCTGTAGAGAATGGCAGAAGTTAAGGACTTTTTTTCAGGCAAAATCTAAAGTTGTTCTTTCTGTTTGTTTCAGCCAAGCGTCCACCTTCTCGTAAGTAAAGCAACTCACTATTCTGTCTGTTTTTATTTTTAGTTTATCTATTTTATGTTGCTGGAGGTTTCCTCAGGATGTTTTTGTACTTTTTACGTCGGTTTATAAAATAATATTTATTCACACATTTCTTGACATTACAGCTGTGGAAGGTCAGGCTCCAGAGGAAACCCAGTTTCTTCCACAAGCATGAAAATGCAGAATCAGACCAACACAAGCAGGTGAGTTCTGAATGTGGAACAATGTTGAATTTATGAAATATAGAACCTGATTTTATGAAATATAGAACCTGATTTTATGAAATATAGAACCTGTATCTAAAAATGTTTTGGTGCCTGTAAAATTTGGAGGCATGTTTGGAAAAAAATCATTTGATAGTTTAAAATTGAATATTTATTATCATGCAACATTTTTTAAAAAGTGATATATTTTTTAAACTCTTCTCTAAAATCACTACTTTTGGAAGATGGTTTTCAGTTTTACTCTTTGGAAAAGATGATGGGTATAACGCAGATATTCTTCTTACGAACTGAACATTCTGACTTTGTAAACATACATAAAATAGATGGTAACACTTTATTTGAGGTGAGAATAAGACTGACATGACACCGTCATACATGACGTAACACCCGTCATGAAGATGGAGGAGTTTTCTTAATTATTTAGGACTGTAGTCATGATGTGTCATTCGGTAAATAATGACAATTTTAATGGACTTTTGATGCAACTTTGTATTAAAAGTGTCATTAATTAATAAATGACACTTCAGTCATAAACATTCATAAATACTCCTTCATGTTCATCACATGTGTTACGTCATGATAATGTCATGTCAGTCTATACACACCGCGTCAAATGAAGAGTTACCAAAAAGACATTTCTTGTTGTTATTGGTAGATTGTTTTTATGGATAATATGGAATAACTCGATAATAAAAAAATATACTGGGTTTATTTGTAATTTCTATTACCAAAGCAAACTATTGAGTTGTGTAATAATGGAAATTATTCTGAAGTTAAAAGGGAGAGATTACATTTCTTAGCAAACTGTTAGATCTGGTTAAATTATCCCAACTATAATCAGTTGAAACAATTGAAAACTCAAACTTGAAAGTTTGTGATTCTTTTGCTGTCCTTTCTATTATGTTTTTATCCTCTACACAAAGAAAAATGTAAATTTCCACATGCATTTGTAAACCATAAAGATTAATACCATCATTGTTATTTAATTATGTCTGAATTTATTTTTGTCTCATTAGCAATTTACTGTTAAACAGAGAAGCTTAGACTTCATCACAGCTTTTGGTTCTTTGGTTTCAGAGGATATAAGTTGATTAATTTCTCTTTGACTAAATCTTTTGTCTTTTTGTCTCTGTAGGTTCATCAGTGAAATTTGCACTGAGCAAGAAATGGCACCACTTTCTCTATTATTGTTAAATTGTATTTCTTGTCATGCTGGACAGCCAGACATTAACTGGTTCATGCTGTTAAATCAAATGGGAATTATCATACTATTATTATGGTCTGGGAAAATGTTGACATTGTTTCTTTAGCAATAAATCTGAGCTTTTCATCCAAACACAGTAACTCTGACAACTAAAGCTCATATCTGCAAAAATCAAACATTTTATCTCTGGAGATTTGGGTACTGTGCAGATAATGTAATATAATATGTTTGTTTATGTGTGTTTAAACTTTTCTGATCCAATCAACTATCAAACATTAAGACTTTTAGCTGCAATATGGTAACAGGGTTAAGTTTTGCATCGCAGTGATTATTACACATATAGATTTGATTTATAGATGTGGCAATATTCACCTGATTCTCATAAATGTTTTGGGTAAATTGTATTTTTTTCTTTCACCACTTTTAGCTAAGTTTCTATTGTTTACTTTGACCATCTTAGTTTTTCTTTTAATTAAAATAACATTAAAAACTGCTTTTTCAGTCATTTCTATTTAATGTAGACAATAAAATATAATAAAATATTGAGTAAGGAATATTTTTTCCCTTTTCATAGATCTGATCTGAGGTTTAATTTCTTAAGTTGAGTTTAGTAAATTGGTGTTCTGTTGAATCTATCCTTGTAAATTTGGTTTGCTTTTAAATAAATTTCCACCTAACCCAACTTTTCTTTGTCTTTTATGTTATTAGACATAATTGAGTTTCAGTGTTACATCAGAGGCAAGAGTTTCAAATACTGTTTAATAATTGTATTTATGACCCAGTGAACCAGAACTAAAGATACCTTTGTGATTTTCTTAAACAGTAACCTTCATAACCATCATAGTATAATATGTTCTTATTTTACATTTTTCTATGTTTTTTGTTCACTTTAGTGACAGGTATTGATTTTTTCAGACATATAGCGCCATTGTTTTGCACAGTTAAGAAAAAATAAAATTGTTCTATATATATCACATTATTTAAAAGAAAATTGGCAGAGCGCTGAATTTGGGCCTGTCTCTTTACGAAGTTCCTACTCTTTCAGATACGCTGGCCTTCAGCACGTCTTCACAACAATGCTTCTCATTATGCCATTTGCAACCATTCTTATGAGCCTTGGACTGAGAAGTAGTTTGCATAATAAATTCAGCAAACACACATTTCCTCCAGGTGTTTCCTAATTGCTGCTGCAGGTAGACTGGTGGAGCTCTGTGTTTTACTGGGGTGGCCAACAGAGCACACCAGTTAAGGGGCTGCTCTGTTGGGCGGGCGCTGCCTTACTGAAGCACATGGGCTTGTGGTTTTTTTTATATTGGCATGTAAACCTTTCACATGTCCATATGCTGAGTAATTTGGTGACTCTAGTCACTGTGCTCTGTTTGTCAGGTAGTCACAGATCCAGGTGATTGTAGAGGCCTCCACCATATTTTAGGTTGTGATAGACAACATAAAATATTGTCTATCACTGCAGCGGCCATCCTACCCCATGAGAGTAGGACAACACGGGCCTGGTGGGCGTCCCTTAATTTCTGGCAACCCTAACTGCAACCAGTCTGACACAGTCATTTCACTGTGTCCACATTGTAAATAATTCACACATATTTAAAGATGAGTAACACTATTGATCAATGCTCACGATGGCAACCCTTTCTACTTCAAATTCTGACTTACCATTAGGCGGGTGGGGGAACAGAGGCAGGGAGGGAGGAAGCGCTGGTACACCTACCAGAAGGAAACAAACGCACCCAGAATAATACTTGCATTTTATTGGCTGAGAGGTTGCTGGGCGACGGTACTTTTCTGTTCCAAGTGCAAGCAGAAAATGATTCGCAAACGAGCAGAGAGGTTTACAAGCGGAGATTTGATCTGAGCAGAGACAAGCTTTGAGCTCAAGGAAAAAGATTTGAGAGAGCTCAGTGATTATTAGAAAGAGAACAAAATTGAGTCCAAACATTACAAATTTGGAGAAGAAAGAGTTCTGCTTTTCAAACTGAAAATGTAAGCACAAGTATCAAATGTTTTGAGA
The DNA here is from genome assembly GCA_010277075.1 of Poeciliopsis retropinna. NCBI lineage: Eukaryota > Metazoa > Chordata > Actinopteri > Cyprinodontiformes > Poeciliidae > Poeciliopsis > Poeciliopsis retropinna. Next base: position 591,487 of record VMRM01000051.1, read on the forward strand.
ACAAAAGACAAAATCCTGCTTTTAGACTGAAAATGTGTGCTCTTGACTTAGGGCAGAAAAATCCCCCCATGCTTTAATAAAAACAGAACCAAGGAGTCACTTTAATATTAACAGTCTTTATGTAGAATGATGGTTGTATTAATTTGGTGGAGTTATTTGAACAATTTTGTTTCTTGTACAGTAACTTTTCTGAACTATGTATGCTTGTTAAAACTTTACTTCCAGGTACAGTATAACATCTCAAACTAGAAAATTCCTGAAGAAATGTAACGGGGGCCTGCCAAAGTGTGCCCGTCGGATTGGACCCAGCGTTCTGATGCTAAAAATTAGCATCAATGCTAAGCTTGGCTAAAAAATTACAAAGTATCAAGTGGAGAATCAGAAGAATGTTCACTAACATGGACTTTCACCATTCAGTATGTTAAAATGAGTGTATAAGCTAAAATTAGCCAAAATGCTAATGTTAGCGTGAATACTGTCAGTAGCATGCGGGGCATCACTAGCATGTTGTCTGTAATTGACTTACTCCATTCAGTACACGAAACATGGCTAATAAGTAAGAGAAATGCCTAATACCTTATTTAAGGTAAAAGGCTAATGCTAATGCTAATGCTCTGCCTTGCACAGCCCTAAACCTGAGAGAAAAAGATAATGCAGGATAATCTTAGTGTGGCAGTGAAAAGCTCATGTTTGTGCTAATGTTAATTAGAAACCTAAGAGAAAAAGATAATGCACGCTAATACCAACCTCAGGGCAATTTGGAGGCTTTTATTTTGAAATTTTTATTAAGCTTAATTTGAAATTGCCGAGGTAATCCATATGTAACAACGGTTGGTTAAAATCAGTTATAAAACTTCCAAAACACAAAAAGGACGGCTTAGTCCTCCTCAGTAGAAAGTGACAGTTCCGCCATGTTGTAGTTCTTAAATTCAGTCATTGTAGTTCTAAAGAGCAGCTCAACTGTCATGTGAGTGAGACACACAAGGAGAGACATAATTCTAACTGTTTGAAGCAGTTAGTTTTTGTGAAAGCCCTGAGAGAAATATTAAGGCTTTTATTTCGAAATTTTCATTAGGCTTTATTTTAAAGGGCCACACTAATCCTATGAGTAATAGTGTTAGGGATAAATCAGTTATATATTGGTCAAAACAGCAAGTAGTTCTACATATCAGTTCTGCTCTCTGTTTTAACTGATTTTTATTTAAAACTACAAGTATGGAGAATTTGTAGTCCTGTGTTGTGTCCTCTGCTGTGTTCCGTTGCTATGGTAATTAATCCTCTGCCAACTGCCGTGCGTGTGTGAGACAGAAAGGTGGAAAAAGAATCCTATCTTTGTGAGACACCAAGTCAGTAAAACTACAAATAGCAGTCGGAACAACTCCTTCCTGTTCGGGAACCGTGATACGTATCGGAAAACCGTTAGAAGCGTCTGAGAGGGCTATGTGTCGTCTCCGATAGTACTGACACATCGCAGTAATAACAGCGATGAGATAAAAATGGTGTGCACTGAGGTTTGACATTTTAGAGAAATACATGGAAGTCAATGTGGCTGAGCGTGTGGAAATCCTGTCGCATGACTTCGCTCTGAAGCACCTCGACAGAAAACCGTAAGCCCTAGGAAAATTTCGAAAACATTTTACCGGAGCAGGCACTCATATCAATGTCATGACCAAGTTTGATACCGATAGGGCGATATTTGTGGGCGTAACGGCGATTTCAAAATTGTTTGGGGGTCAAAATCACTCTGCTTCCCACACTCTAGCCGTGACCAAATGGACAACCAAGGCACAACCAATTGAAACGCAGAATGATGTTGCTGATGTTCCAAATGTTAATATTTCCTTATGTGTTTTTATGTGTAATACCTTTTACCTTAAATAGACTGTGTATTTATGAATCTGAGTTTTTATACTTGCATGATAACCAATCCAGTCCTTCCTCTTTTTCAATAAACTAGAGGATTGTACATTTACTCCTTTGCTCCCTCCTGCTATTATTTTAATTCTCCCCAAAACAGTACATCCTTTAAGCAGTGACCTCAGGGTATAATGTAAAAGGTAACTTTAAAGTTGATTTGCAGTGTAAATAATTATTATGTTATTTATGCTATAGTTATCTGAATAACTCTTAATATGTTATGCTAACATACCAGGCACGTTCTCAGTTCGTTGTTTATGTGTCATGTAACATTAGCATCAGCCTGTTGTTGCCTCTATTCTATTTTTATTTCCTTTCAAGATGACATGTCTGTTCTTGGTGTTGGATTTTATCAAATAAATTTTCCCAAAAAATGATTCATAGTGCAATGTATGTCTTTTGAAATGTTAAATCAGAGTAGAGCATAACTGTAAAGAGACATAAAAAACATGTACTTTGAACTGAGAGAAATTATTCCTGCTTAAAAAACAATTGATGGAAGTTAGCCATTTCTGTTGGTAGCTCAGTTTTAGCTGGAAATATTCAAATTTCTTTTATTCTCCCTAGTTTCACATTATACAATGTAGTTGGCACAAAACAAATGAAAAAAACTGTTTATTACTACATCCAAGGGCATCCTGACTAAATCTAACATCTCCAGCTGCTGGATAGAAACCTTGTGTAGTAACAAGAAAAATATTGTTATAGACATATAAAGTTATAATAAAATAGGCTTTGAAGCTTTAATTAATGGAACAGATATTAAATGACAGTTTAGTTAAATCGCATACTCTTTTGGTAAGGAGTAAGACTTTTAAATTAATTTGTTATTTAGTAATTGGGTCTAGAATAGATGTGGAATAAAACAGATTTATATGGAAAATTTTATACAATGTTTCAACATTTGCAAATGGAGGAGACGGATCAGTACATTAAGAATTTTTCATGTAAGAATCTCTAGAATATTGACAGCTGTGACCATCCTGAACAGGTCCCTAACAAGTGAGTTAATAACTCCTTGTCTGAAGTAAAATATGGCAGCAAAGGCATAATTCAGGGCTTTATTATTGCTCCTTTACATTTTACATTCATTAATGAATATAGAAGCATGCAGCCCAATAAATATGACATAAAATTCTCAGATGACATTATTATGGAAGGGGAATATTTTTATTTTTAGCTTCTCATGGTTTTCTTGTGTACAGTGTACATATTTGCTTTTTTCATATTTGTATCTCATTATTATTGCCTTATTTCAGATGTCACGTTTAGTACAGCTGTTTCATTTGTTGTCATTTATCTGGGTGTGATGGTTTTTGTTTTAATGTGTTTGTATGCCCTGCAGTCACTGGACTTCCATTCTCAACAAATTTCCCTTATGGGACAATAA